>JAZHEH010000672.1:0-1200000 GCA_036589455.1 Ateles fusciceps
TACAGTATGAAAATAGTGTACAGTACTATTTTCTGCCGAATATTTCCTCTATTCCTTGATACCTTTTCCAGAGTTCTTCTAATACCCGTTTACATATATGAAAATTCCAATTTTGAGTAACATTCTTCATTGACTGTAAGCTCTAATTTATTGAGGTAATGGTGCCCTGGAGGTGACTCTGTTTGTCTTGTGGGTTCTTACAGTGGCCATTAAGAAATACGTGTACGTTAACTGGCTGGGTTGATGGCCCACCTGGTTAGAGTATGAGTCTGTAAGAAGTACTGGATTTCCTCTGAACCTGTGAAGCTCAGCGTGCTGCTCTTGACATTTCTCCAATGGAAGCTAAACTGAAATGTCAAGAAGTTTGAGATGCCCCCTGTAGACTGTCTTGTGATGCCTTTGACACTAGTCAGAATTTTAATTGCCACAGAAAGGTGGGGAATAGTGATCATCATTGAGAGAGTTGTTCCTTCCCTGATCAGTAGAGCCTGTTGGAAGACAAGCAGATAATTCTGAAACCTTGGCAATTCGAAAGCATCCCACTGGCAGGATTTTGACTATGGCACAAAATGATCCAGAGACCCTTTCTGGGTAAGGGAGGCAGATGATATACCATGAGTTTCCAGTCTTTCCTTGCCTTGGTTTGTTCTTGACAATGCTTTTCTGCAAAGGATGGCTGAGGTGCCTATACCATGGCTGTAATCAGGAAAATAAGTAATTCTCAGGCCTTTTTTTCTTTTCACAAAGAATTTACCTGTTGAGGATGTGCAGGAAAGAGCATTTTGCCTCTTCCAGTTCTGTCTGACAAACCATGTGACAGGCAGAGCTCATTGACCAACTGTGGACTCTAAGGACACGTGCATCTTAATCTGACAGCAAAGCTGTTGTCAATTAACCAGTGAACTCGGTCCTTGGGTCCTGAAGCATCGAGCCCACTGCACACAGTATGCTGTGCAGGATTACTGTGACTGGAGGGGTGAGGTAGGTTCAGCCTGAAAAACCTTGGAGCAGGAGTTAAACTTCTCCCCAAGGGAACAGATTTCCTGAGCTTGTGATAACTGCTCACAGCTTCCAAATATTTTATTTTTGAGAAGAAATCGTTTAAGCCTTTTGGACACTGTTCTGTGATGGGCTGTGTCAGAGATGAAGTCTTCAGCAGGTTATAGGACCAATCAATGGTGTCCAGCATATATAAGAGTGAGGTCCTTTAGATTTGCTTGTTTCTCTTTGCTTACAGAACTCATTACTTTGAAGGGATGGAATCTTGTTTCAGACCACCCTCAGTCTGGCAAGTTGGTCTGGTCATTTATTTGCCTGTATTAATTCTCAGAGCTGGTAACTAGTCACCTGAATGGTGTGACATATGGAAGATTAAAAGCTAATACCTCCCTTGGTACTGAATGAGGAAATTCTTAAAGATCAGCTGGAAGTTAATAAACTCCTTTGCCATCTCATTCTCTGAAACTGTGAATAGACTTAACACCACCTCTTTCCTCTACCAAAAGCTCGGTGATGGCCAGGAGAGTATTCCTATCCCTTGGGCAGGAAGGGTAGAGTAGGGAGCCTGTTTCCAGTCCCTAGATGCCACTACCCTGCACTCCTCAGGAGTGTTGCCTGAAATGCTTCCACTGCTTGAGTTGATACTCCACACCCAACTAAGGAGGTGTGTGAGTTACTGGGGAAGTGACCCAGTTCTAAGAACACTCCATACTGTTAATTACAGGGAAGATGCAGAGATGGAAGCCTGCTTAAACTCATCCTTCCATAAAGTTAAAATCGCCCCATTATCCCAATCACAAGGGAATTCCTTGTGGGAGACACAGTTCCCACTAGCGGCTCAAGAGAACATAGCTAGTCCTGCTTCTACTCACTCAGCATGTGGGGAGTAGTCCCACCTTGTTTTGGATAGTCCCATAGATGGATCGGCCTCAGTTCCAAACTCTCCACACTTCCTGGATCTTGCCATTGGCTGTGTCTTGGCAGCTAGTTAGGTGAGCAACCAAGGTCGTGGTGTACCATCTACAGCTCTTTTCATGGTGTGAACCTGTCCTGAGAATTTGTAAACTTTTGCTATCCTGTGCCATTTTATATTTAAGGAGCACGTCAGAGACCTTCACTTCCAAAGACGAATGAGCACTAATGATAAGAACATTTTCACAAACTGATATATCTGGTTCCTCTAGATTTTCACTCTACCTGGTCTTGACCATAATATGTGTGGGGTGACATTATCCTTGTCATACCAGGGTCCTCTGCTAATAAGTCATGAAAATCGAAGGCTCTTGGCCTCTGGTAATGTGTTAGTTTCTGGAATCTTGCTTGGTACTTTAAATGCTCTATCATAGGGCCTTCTCCCTCCTCTCATCTCCGATGAATATAACGTGAGACACAGGGAAAGTGAACAGTCTGTTTTGAAGAGTATTTGTGAAGGAGAAATTTACCTTCTGTGTACGTACCGCAATCCTACATGGTCAGATACATGAGGGTTTTGTGCCACCTCGTGGAATTCTGGCACGGCCATTGAGCTTTGTTCCACAGTGGAATTTCTGCTTTGGCTGCTTAGCCAAATTGCCATGAGAGATGCTAACCTAGGAGAAGCTGAAGGTTTCAGGCCTGTGGAGGGAGGCCTTAGGGAGCCTATTTTCTCTTAAGTTTCCTTGCATGGGCACCTGAGTCTTGATAAGTAGACTTAGAAAAAAGCCAATTTCCCTGCTCTCGCTGTAGTGCAGCTAAGTTCTGTCTGCACTAGGCTTCTCTGAGGTATGTTAACTGACCTTGTACAATAGAGAATCTTACTCATTTTTTCTGATTGTGATGAGTAAACTTGATATTTTGGAACACTTGAGAAGAATGTTAACCTCTTCTGTGGTGTGGAATCCTTTATACTTCCTAGTGCTGTCTTGTGGTAGTCTCTCACAGGTTTCAGACATTACGCAAGGAACAGGCCGTTTTTAAAGCAAGACTCTACCGTTGGAGCTTGAGTCTGCCCTCTTTCCTTTACTTAGGTTTTTGAAGGAGAGCCTCGCACTTTTGAGTTCAGTATGCAATTTAGCCCTAATGATAGACAGTCTGTATGGTTTCTGTTTTGGGGTCTTTTTTCTCTTATACCTGATGGAACTCTGTTTCCTATAGAAATGATCGTGGCATCATTACCCACTGCCTCGTGAAAATCTACCTCTAAACAGGACATGGAGAATTTTGTGTATATAGTCCAGATTCTTGGCCATAAAGAGCTGTGTATGTTTCTAGAGTTGCTCCCTATACAGAGATGCTTATGGTGATCACCACCCACCTCCCCTCCATCACTGAAGGAATACCTTGTAGACTAGAGAGAGAGGAAATGGTCTGTTTCCAGAGAGCAGTGTTGGTGGTGAAACCTGTCTTCCTTCACAATCCTCTAAGGAAGTGAAAATAGTGGGTATATTCCTTTAAGGTCTAAGGCTGAGGTTTGAGTGAAATGTGTAAAATGCAGACATGTCTGTAAGGGAGGATAACCGATGTATGGTGTTTGTATGACAGTGTATACCTGCTTGAGATGCCTCTGGGTAGACTTGCCTGTTGGCCTAATACAAGGAGAAAGAGTGGAGCCACCTAGTGTATAAAGGGTACATGAAGAATGAGGTCTGTGCCTGCAAATAACCTTTCCAGGGTAGCCTTAATTTCTCAGGAGTCAAAGTCATATGAATTGATGTCTCTTGCTGTTCATTCGCTGGAATCGGGCAAATAAGCTTCTAACCATGACATTAGAGCAATGTGACCTTGATACATCAAGATCCTGCCCTTAAAGGAGATGGCCTTCCCTTTTATTTTTCCTGAGGTCCTCGTTAAGACTGAGACCAAGTGTGAACTCTTGTGTGAGAGCCTGCAGCGGAAAAGCAGGAGTGTAGCTTGCATGTTCTTGCTAGTGCATTGCTGACACATTTTCTAAGGCATCCCATTGGCTGTAACATCCCGTTGGCTATAACATCTCAGACATACTCTGCCATTTAAGGGGCCTCCACCTACGTTTGTAGGGAGAAGGTAGTCCTGAAAGTGGAACAAGGGTGTTCATAGCCACCAGTTTAGAGAGACCTTGTTAATGGAAAAATTTACCCCAACTGGTCCCTTGAGAGCACTCATTCTCACATGCCCAGCATGCATGATCTTCAGCCACCATGCCACTACTGGTATGGAAAGGGGTCAATGTTAGCCATATGAGTCTCCATATCTGAGAGAGGTGCATGCTTAGACAGGAAGAGAGGTTGGTTCTATGTTCCTTCCATTGACTCTACATTATGATCCCAATATTTCCTTTCACCTACATATGACCCGACTGCTCTGACCAAGAGATCTCTTGATGCATACTTGAATTTCTCTCCTCTGCTTCTCCTGTCTCCAAAAGGAAATGATACTAGGGCAAAAACTTAACATAGGCTTGAAAAGCAAATTGATCTTCTGGAGCAGAATCCTGTCATCCCACTATTGCTTGGATGTGAACAAGTCCAAGCTCTCTCAGCCTTTCTTGCCTTCAGTGCCAAAAGCTGGAAAACATCTCAGTATTATGCCTGCAATGGACGCACCTGTACATGGAGAGGACACATCTCTCGGTAGTTGATCATAGGTGTTTCTACCACCCCCTCTAGTACAGAAGTAAAGAATAGATGAAGTAAAATGTTTTGGCAAGGCGTGGATGACACCCAGGACTGAGACTGGAATGTGTTTCAACTTGAGACTGGATAGATATTGCAGA
The DNA here is from genome assembly GCA_036589455.1 of Ateles fusciceps. Taxonomy (NCBI): domain Eukaryota; kingdom Metazoa; phylum Chordata; class Mammalia; order Primates; family Atelidae; genus Ateles; species Ateles fusciceps. Next base: position 4,730 of record JAZHEH010000672.1, read on the forward strand.
TGAAGCACTTTCGGTTTGGCAGGATCATTTGGAAGAACTAATTTCACATGTTTATAACAGAGACATTAACTTACAAGTTAGACATCCTCAGGGATTTCTAGTGTGTCCAGTTTCTGTTCTCCACAGTTGGTTAGATTTTATAGGCTGAGACTTGTTCCCTAACTGGAAGGCAGCATCTCCTCTTTCCACTTGAATTCTGGCAGGAGAATTGCTTCATTCCATGTGATTCGGGGGCAGTTCGGTGTTAAGGAAGAAGCATGAAAGAGCACAGAACATTGGGTTTTAAGGCAGTATCAATATCTTTGAGTCCAACAGTCAAATTCAAATATACTCCAAGAATGTTATGAAGTTGTCAGGAAGCATGGCAAACTGACACAGTGAAAAGTGAAATTCCTGATTCAGGTTGACCTCTTTAAATCTCAGGTAAGTGGCATTTCACCTGAGGAATATCACCTGGACATAGTCTTGGAGGCCACAGGGTCCTTCAGTGAAAATTATCTCACCTGCAGAGGTGTGTTAGGTTTGTGCTTCTTTCCACACAGAGCCATAACTTAAACACTCCTCTGTACCATGTGTGGAGACATGGCAAGCTCAGATCACTACATACCTAGGTAGTGATGGGATGAGTAAGAAGATCTAAGTTGGAAGTAAGAGAACACTAAGGGGTCAGGGTGGGTTTGTACTCTACTCTGTGGAACCTCAATCCTCTGTCCTCCCAAGGGTTTCTGATTGTCGTCCTGTGGCCTTTGTGTGATTGCCATTATCTGCCACACCGGTGCTGTGGAGGGTGGTCACTGTTAGCCTGTGAGTCTCCCTATCTGAATTGGTCTGGTTCTCATTCCTTTGATTCTCCAAGATAGTCCCAATGCCTCCTTTTTAACTAAATATTCACTGACTACTTTGACCAAGAGATCTTTAGGTGTGTATTGGCTTTTGTATTTCTTTATATTGCCCCTAATACAGTTAGGCTATCCCTTCCAAATCTCATGATAATACAATCCCAATGTTAAACAGTGGGGCCTGGTAGGAGGTGTTTGTGTCGTGGAAGTGGATCCCTCATGGCTTGGTGCTGTCCCTACCATAGTGAGTTCTCAGTAGATCTAGTCACTCCAGTGTGTGGCTCCTCCCCCTTCCCTTTCTTCAGCTTTTATCATGTAACATGCAGGCTTCCCCTTTGCCTTCCACTGTGGCCTCTCCAGAAGCGGATAACAGTGTTGTGTTTCCCATACAACCATGAGACAGTTAAATCTTTTATAAATTACCAAGTTTAGGTATTTATTAGCAGTGCAACAATAGCCTGATGCCAGTCCTAAAATGATGATAAAGATTCTGGGATAAAAATTCATTACAAGCTAAAATCTGGTGGAGCAGGAAGCCTAATTCTTTGTTATCCACAGTTGCTTGGTAGGAACATGTCTGAATCTTCTTGGCCTTTCTTTGCAAGTGCCAGAGTTTGGGGAAAAAAAATCTCAAAACTATGCCAGTATTTTACACACTCGTGAATGTAGACGTATCTCCAGCTGTTTGGTGGCGATCTAGGCATTCTGACCACCACCTTGATAGAAGTAAAGAACAGACAAAGGCCAGGGGCGGTGGCTTATGCCTGTAATCTCAGCATTTTGGGAGGCCGGGGTGAATGGATCATGAGGTCAGATCCACACCACCCTGGCCAACATGGGAAAAACCTGTCTGTACTGAAAATACAAAAATTAGCTGGGGTGTGGTGGCACATGCCTGTAATCCCAGCTACTCGGGAGGCTTAGGCAGGAGAATCACTTGTACCAGAAAGTTGGAGGATGCAGTCAGCAGAGATCATGCCACTGCACTCCAGCCTGACAACAGAGCAAGACTGCACCTCAAAAATAAAAAATAAAAAAAGTCTGGTATGATGTGGATGCTGCCCAGGACTGAGACCAAAGTACATGTTTAAATAGCTGACATTGCTCACCTGTAGTATCTTCCAATCTGGCTGTGTGGGCTCATGTTTATAACAGCAATGTTACAACTTGAGAACACAAATCCCTCTCATGGACTTCTAACTAGAAAATGGTTAATCTCTAGAACTTACATTGGATTTAATAGGCTGAGACTTGATCTCTAACTGGAAGGCTGTATTTCCTTTATGCCACTCAAGCACTAGAAGGAGATCTGTTCCATTGCATGTGGTTCTGAGTTGTTGAGTTTTGTGGATCCAGCACCAATGAGGAGCATAGACGTTTGGTTTTACAGTGGCGGCGTTGGTGTTTTTGAGGCCCAAACAACGATCTTGGAGAATGTTTGAACTCAAGCTGCTGGCTTAAAATACCACCTTTAGGAAGCATGGCAAATTGACACGATGGAAAAGACTATTCTTGACTCAGGTTGACCACTTAAATCTGAGGAAAGAGACCTTCACCTGAGGGGTGTCACCTGAGCACTGTGTTGGAGGCCACAGTGCCCTTCCATGGAAGTTCTCTCAACTGCAGAGGCTTGCTAGGTTTGTGCTTGTTTCCACCTGAAGAGCCATAACTTGTAACACTCCTGACATTATGTTTGGAGACGTGCCGAGCCCAGATCAACACATACCTAGGTAGAGATGGCATGAGCACGAAGATCAAGGTTGGGAGCATGAGCAAACTAAGGGCTCAGGAGATGAGGTGAGGCTTCTATGCTGCTCTGTGGGAGCTGAATCCTCCATAGTTTAAAGGATTTCTAATTCTCTCTCCTTCCTGTGGTCTTCGAGGATTGCCATTGCCTGCCACACTGGTGGCAATAGAAAGTGGTCAATATTAGCCTGTGAGTCTCCCTATCTGAGAGGACTTTCTTGACCACATGGGTAGAAGTGTGTCTCATTCTCGTTCCTTTCATTCTCCATAGTAGTCCCAGTGCCTCCTTTCAACTAGATATTCACTGACTACTCTGACCAAGAGATCTTTAGATGCATATTTGCTTTTATATTTGCTTATGCTGCCCTGATACATATCAACCTGAGTTTGGATATCCCCTCCAAGTCTCAGGTTGAGATGTAATCTTTCAGCTGGGACGGTGGGGGCCTGAGAGGTGGTATTTGGGTCACGGAAGTGGATCTCTCAGGCTTGGTGCTGTCTTCACCACAGTGAGCTCTCACAAGGTGCAGTCATTCAGAAGTGTGTGACACCACCCTCCTTGCCTTGCTCCTGCTTTTGCCATGTGACTGCAAGCTCCCACTTTGCCTTCCATAAGCCTCAGTTTCCTGAGGCCTCCCAGAAGCAGATGCCAGTGCTGTGCTTCCTGAACAGGCTGCAGAACCAGGAGACGATTGAAAATTACCTAGTCTTGGACACATCTTTGTAGCAATGTGTAAAAATTACTCCTTTCTTAAAAATTACCCAGTCTTGGACACATCTTTGTAGCAATGTGTAAGAATAGCCTGAAACAGCACTTATAATCTGGGATAAAAAATCTAAAAAAGTTCAACTTTTGTAGAACAGAAATTCTAATGCTTTTTGTCCCACAGTTACTTTTTTGGGAACACGTCTGATCCTCCTCGGCCTTTCTTTGCCTTAAGTGCTAGAGTCTGAAGACAAAACAAACCTCTATTATGCCTGCATTTCACACACTTGGTGGAGACACATCTCCAGCTGGCTTGGTAATTTTTACTATCTTTTGTGGTAAGCAGGTAGAGGACAGCAGTGAAGTCACAAGAGTTTGGCGTGGTGTGGATGACACCCAGGACTGACACTGAAATGTGTGTTTGAATAACTGAGATTGCTCATCTGCAGGGTCTTTCCAGGGTCAGTTTTGGGCTCATCTGGAAAAACCAACTTACCATGTAAACAACAGCATAACTGACAATACACTAGAAACCCTTCTTGTAGATTTCTAGTAAGTTTTATTCTCTGGGGATTACATAGGATTTTATGGGCTGAGACTTGATCTCTACCTAGAAGGCTGCATTTGTCTTTGTCCACTTGAGCTCTGGACAGAGATTTGCTGCACTGCATGTGGTTCTGAGTTGTTCAGTCTTGTGGAATAATCACTAGAAAAGAGCAAAGAGCATTTGGTTTTGAAGCAGCACTATCAATGTGTGAGTCCAAAACTCAAATTCAGACACCCTCCAAGAATGTTAAGTTGCTGACCTAAACTATCACCTGTAGGAAGCATGACGGACTGCCAGCATAGAAAAGGATAATTCTTGACTCACGTTGGCCATTTTAATCCTGGATAAAGAGGAATCTACCTGAGGACTGTTACCTGGTTCATGTCTTGGAGGCCACAGTGGCCTTTGGCACTTCTCCACCTCACCTGCAGAGAACTGCTAGCTCTGTGTATGCTTTCATCTGAAGGGCCATTACTTGGAACAAAGCCCCCACACACTCTGGAGGCATGCCAAGCCCAGATCACCACACAAATTTAGGTAGTGATGGGATGAGCAGGAAGATCCAGGTAGAAATGAGTAAAGTTTTTGGTGTCCCAAGTGGGATCTGAAATAATTCAAACACAAGTTTCTAGATCTTTCAGAGTCCCACTTTTATTGATAAAAATAATTGGGCATTTTCAAATGGATGAATCATGCCAGTGAAAGAATAGTTAAGATTCTTATCTGATGAAGTGAGACCCGAGTGTCTGCATATGGATTTCCTAAATTCAGATCCGGAGACCTATGCTTGAGGTAGATAAACTCGTGAAAGTGACTCCAGAAAACACAAAGGAAGGGAATAATTGAAGACAGGGTTGAAAAGAGCAGCCAGAACTGTGGGGAGCATTGACATGGTTACCTCTATGCTGTGTGCAACTCAGTCTCCCTGGGATTCTGCTAGAAAGCCACATGGAAAATGTCATAATTGCACTCCTTGGGATTGCCTACCACGTCCATCCTACATCTTCAAGGGAAGTTTCCTCTTCGTACCACGGCCGTGTACCTTGGTGCCTGAGGCCGATCTACCTTGGGAGATTTTAGAGCTCTGGTGCAGTGAGCTAGAATTTTGATAGACTCAGTAACGGTACCTGAAGCATGATCTATATTTTGGCAACTAAAATATCCTGTCTTTCCAATAACTAGCGGTAACCCATGTTGGGATCTTACTAGGGCCAGGTATGGTTTGGGGCTAAGAGCCATCCTGATGGTACCTCCTCAGGGTCCCGTTGAGTTACCCAGCATCCAGTGAGCAGCTCTACACTGACAGTGGCTTCTCAGGTTGCATCCTGAATGTTCTCATTCTTCCAGGCTGCTTCATCTATGCAGGATAATTCCACAGCCTGGGCCAGGAATCTGCTTACCCCCCATCCAGAGACTGAGTCCACTGTAAGGATAACTCACTGCAGGCTGCCGGTGCTGTGAGGCCTGTACCCAACCCGCCCTCTGACCTTCAGCTTCATTTAGACTGAAAGTGCCCATGTGTGATGAGAACTAAAAACCAAACCCTTCCTTTATGACTGGACAAGGAATGGCTGCCTTGTCAGTGTTACTAGGGCTGGCCCACTGGCCCTAATTCACTGTGACCCTGCTTACAGAGGCTTCGAAGGTTAAGGAGAACTAGAAAATGGAATGTCCTCCACATCTTGCCCTCATGGACTCTAGCATAAAGGCAGACACTCCTTTCATGCCTTGAGACCGATGTGACTTTGGTGTTAATTGTGTGACCCATGCTCACGTGAAGTGGCTGTTTCTTCCCCCACAGGCTGTTCAGCAGAACATTTTTCTCAGTGATTTTTCACCTGGAAAGGAGCAAGTAGTTCCATCTGGTGATTTAAATGTGCTCTGGCACTTCCTCAGAAAGGTCAATGATAGATGCAACAGCTTAAACTCACTCGGAGGAGGCAAAGGACTGAGCGCAGAATGCATGGTGCTGGAAAGCTTTGCCTCTCTTCTGATGCCTTGTGGAAACACTGAAATGGACTGTTCCACAAAGTTTGGGTGCAGTGCTGATTGCGGTCAGGTCAGCAGCTTTGCTGCACAAGAAAGGCTCAGTAGTCTTGAATCCAAGAAGCATGTTTCTGAAAACATTCCCATCACCAGGGTGTAAAAGTGCTTGGCTGTCTGGTTCCTGGGACCCAAGAGTGAACCAAAGGGCTCTCTTCTGATGTGGAAAGAGCTGCTGGTTTTGCTTCCCAGGTCTTTGCTATTTTCAGGTTCTGGGGAAGTGTTTCACAGAGCCTGGAAGGTGGCTGCCATAGAGGGAGAGTGGAGAAGCTTGGAGTGAGCAGTATATCAGGACAACTATTCCTGGGTGCTGGGTGAGGAATGTTCTGCCTCGAGGGAGCTGTGCTGACTTACAGCTCATGAACAGCAGGGACCTCAGGGCTCACTCTGAAATGGGATCCTCTCTAGGATGGAGAGTTTAAGCACCCAGTTATCTAAGTCAGTCCACCTAGTTGTTAGGAAAGAATGCCATTTTTAAGAGGTCTGACTTAAATTTGAAACAATCTGCGTATCACACATTTCTACCTTAGCTGGTGGTAGAATTCAGTGTGGAAATAGCCTGGGGCCCAGAGCAAACTTAGAAATTTCAATTTAGCTTTTCATCGAAAGTCTAAATATATTCTCTTGTAGGCATTTGTATTTCACAAATACATTTGATATCTAAATGAATACTATCAATATTTCTGATATTTTCTACCCTGGAATGCTAGGATTCATTACAATTTTCTTGGCCTTTCTTGATCCAGGGTTGTCGAGAGACAGATCTGAGGGCTCCTATATGAAATACAAAGTAAACAAAGTGAACGATTGTGAATTTCCATGAACGTTGAAACTAAAGAATTTCACAGGTGCTGTATTTTGTATGGCATCACAAATGAACACTGAGTTTGGAGCTTGAATCACCTTGCTTGCAGTTTTAGAAATCAAAAGTTTGAAATAGGTTTCATTTAGAGAAAATAAAAGTGTTAGCAAGGCTGCATTTCTGGCTGCTTCAGAGACCAGTTTCCTCACTAAGCCACCTTTAGACCCCCTGTTAAACATGACTTGTGGCTTCTTAGTTAATCCTCAGTCTGGATCTTACTGGTGATGAGTCAGCACCATGCATTGATTTTATATATATATATAAATTTATTCTAACTGTTGCCTCCAATTCTTCCTCTGTCTTCCTTTTTATCACGTTAAGGTAAGATCCTCCTGGGTCTGGTCAGGGGGCCCCTTGTCAGGAAGATGATTAAAGTCAGCTGACTACAAACTAATGCCTTGTGTACTAATTCACCCTCACTGTGTTGCATGTGTTCAGAGGTTCCCAGGATGGGGACGTGGGCTTTAGAGGAGTGTCTCCGGCTGCTTTCCTTGGTACTTCACCTGGAAGTGATGCCAGGAACCCCAGAGAATGGTGAATCGGAGACTGGCTGGCAAGAGACGCTTCCAATGGGGTAGAATAGAGCTGGTCACTTAGAGGTGACCGAGGCTCAATCCTGATGGAGGAGCCATGAATACTGCATTCAGAATGTCTGTCTTGGGGCCAAAGTCTGTTTCCCACCAACTCTGTTGAGGCTTCCCCTTCACCTAAAGTAACACTTTACCATGCGCTGCTGAGCTGTCACTCTCCTTGAAAACCATGGACCCAGAGAGTGAGGGTGTGGCCCGGAGCGGCCCAGTCATTCAAGTAGAATGGGACACAGCCTGGGTCTCCCCCTGCTCAGCGGAAGACAGACAAGCTTAGTACCTACTATAGCAAGGAGCTGTTCAGTCCATCTTCATGTGATGGAGACTTTCTCCTCCTAGGGGAGAACTGCTCATACACCCCTGTATGTCATTCCCCCTTGTTTCTTTATCTGTCTCCTGCAATGTCTGTTTCTATTAAATATCTCGGGATGCAGAAAGTAGAAAGATTTTATTCAATGAACGACTTGTCTTAAATCTCATACTTTCTCCCCCCCACAGAAAATAGGTGAGATTGTATGAATAGAGCTAAACCTTCGTCTACCTCCTGTTGTGTGTCGCGTGCTAACGTGGCAAGTGCTGTAGAAATCTGCAAAACTCATCGGGGTGTGTGGAGGTTGTTGGTTAGACTGCCATATGGAGTATATTGCATGTCGGCTATTGCTTTTCATTGCCATATACCATACCTTGTTTGGGGAACAAATACAATCTAAACTGCATTACGTTTTAAGATGTGCTCTGTCCTGTGAGCTTCAAATTCAGATGGGATGCCAACTCTTCTTAGATCAACTGAAGCTCTTTAGATGTGAAGAAATTCTCTCCTCATCAAGCATTGTACATTTTTCTGCTCCCTCAAATTGTGACTTCAGTCAAAAACTCTGGCTTCCAAGTAAAATTTGGGGGATACTGAGAAGGAAGAATGAGCTGGTGTGCACCCCTTCTCCTGCTTGCAGTTCTTGGCGGGCCTAAGTCAGGGGCCTGGATTCCCCCATTTATCTGCCCTTGGAAGCCCCTGGCTAATGTTCTTTGCTTGCTTTCTTGGTTTTAGTGTGCACTTCTATGCAGCTGGTCTCAAGTCAGTGTACAGTTAAGCCCTCGCTGCCTCCACCCACTTCCAGGGAGACCAAAAACCTTCATACATTTCAAGTTGGGGGGACAAAAAACGGCAGCCACAAGGGCTAAAATCCTTTCAAAATAAAACCAGATAAAGGGTTAAGATGAAGATTTAAAAACTTTTTGTGTTACGTAATTTACACAAAAGCAATGCGATTACATCCCCTGTGTGGACTCTGGAGAGGACTGGGCCATTCTTCTTAGAAGTGAGGTGGCTACTGGGAGGGCAAGGGACTTCCTGTCACAGTGCATCTCATGATGTTTGGAATCACTATTTAAAAACAAATGTACAATCAACGTCCTCGGCCACATTCTCTGGGTGGCTTTTTACTTCAGTCACCTCAGTGTCTCCACACAGCCCAGGTTGTCCTTTGATCCCTGTCTGACCAACACTGCTTTTCTGTGCACATGATGGTCATTGTCCAACAAGTATTTGGAGTGTTGCTGGTCGGGTTTCTCACCACTGATCACTTCTGCTGGAGAGATTTTCTCTGCTTTACCCACAGGGAGGTTCCACTGGCTGTAGATGGCATGGGCACTGGGTCCCAGTGTGGGCCTGGCTCACTGCAGTCCTCGGCGCATTCAGCCTTCTCTGACACGGGCTCCTTTTGCTATGTTTGGGTTGGAGGTTATGAGGCCGGAAAATTTCCGTGCTACAGGACTGGCAGTCTCAAGTCTCAATGTTTCCCTCCTCCTGATAGTCGGCTGAGCCCCAATCACAGCTGCCTCTGGTCTTAGCATGTGTCCTATTTATATACCAGCTGATGCCCTTTAATCTACTCACTCCAAGAAACGAGGTGTTGGCTAGCTAGGGGAGCTTGGCTTCATGTTTTTCTAGGATGCTGAATCAAGATCTCTAGAGTTGTGGCCACAGAGTCCAGGGTGCTCTGTGGTGAGTACTTCCTGCTCCAGAGGTGAGGCCAATAGACCCTGGACAGTTTTGCAGAGGGAAATAGCAAGCGGCTCATCATCTCCATGGGGGACAAGTGTCACACTGTGTGCTATGGCAGGTGTGGTAGGTCGGTTCCCCTTGTGATGCCTTCTGTAAAAGTGGATGGAGAGATGACTTAACCTTCTATCTGCAGGTCCATCGTGCAGCCCCACGAGTGCACAGTCCTGCCAAGAAGCCAAAATCAGCTGTGTTGAATGCACCTGGCTGCAGGGAGTGGCACAGCAGGTTTCAGGGCTGAACAGGCCGGATGAAAACTCTGCATATTCCAACTCTTCGTGCTTACAAAAGCCAATTGTAGGTAGTTGGGAATTCTCAGCTTAATCTGGATCAAGATTATATTTCCTTTGGTAAGGATGATGTAGTCACAAGTATCCTAAATACATAATGCAGAGAACTGTTCAATTAACCAAGGGTGTTCTTCGTGGTGATGTCTATAAGTTACCCACTTGGATAAGCCATCTGAGCAGAGCAGGGTCCATAGATGAAGCCTGTGTCCTGGGTTATGGACAGTGCCCTGAACCCAAATGCCTAAAAGTCCTGTACCTCTCAGCTTGCATTCTGGGGGTCCAGGAGGTGAAGTATATTTGATGTAAACCAGTACTCTCTTTCTTTATCCTTCTCATGTTAGCCTTGGTATTTTCCCCTGATCATCAGGAAGTCTCCAGGTGATCTTCTGCCATTCATTTCAGTATTTCTCAGGTCTAAGATATGCTGTATGCTGGCTGCATATTTTCATCTGTGTTAAGACTTCACGGCAATCCTTCAACTTCAAAAAGTATCAATTCTATTTAAGGGAACGGACATTAGACATTTTCTTCACCTTATTTTTAGTAATTCTCTACATTGAGTAAAGCTTAAAGGATGGTGCCCTTTAAATGAGTAGGCCTTTAGTTCTATGGGTTACTGATACTGCTAAAACTGTTCCCTATTGGTAGAAAAGGCCTATCCAGAATCACTTTTGTACTCTAACTGGCTTGGGGCAGGAGAACAGGGTTTGCAGGCAGGGAAGCTTCAGGTCATTCATGCTGAATCAAGGAAAAACACCAAGGTCTGGGGTCAGTGAATCTGAGTTCAATCTGTGCTGACTTCCCAATGCTGCATCAAAATAATCCCCATTTCCTAAAGCTAAACCCAAGGAAAAACCCCATTCTCCCAACCCTGAATAGCAAAGGATCCAAGGCTACTCTCCCTTCATCTTCCCCCTTCTACCATGTGGCAGATGAAAGGGGGGAGAGTGTCCTGGCTTGGACGTGGGTTATGCAGGAACCATCTGTTCATCTCCAGACAGTACCAGTTCACCTCAGCCCTTAATTAGCCAAATCCTTTACCCAGATAAGCCGTAATGGATGGGGACCTCAAAAGGAGAACTTAAAACCCAGAGAACTTTGTAACTGAGCCCTTGTGCCACTTGCTGGAGCCCATTCCCACCCTGGGTGCTTTCTCACTTTGATACCAGCTTTTGCTGCATTGTTCCTGTGTTTCCTTCCTTGTTACTTTGCTTCTGCATTTTGTTCAAATCTTGATTCAAAACGCCAAGGACCTGGACAGTTCACTCAAGGCCCTTCTTTCAGTAACATGGTGAGGCGTCATTCACCAGGGTTGAAGGTCGTGACATAGATCTGTGTTTTCTCTGAAGCTATTAGGATTCAGGTGCTGCTCCTGAAATTTTTGTCGAGCCATCTGAACATTGGGAGCTTGGGGGAGGATGTTGCCTGTAGTTTCTCTTGATGCCATTGGCACCAATAAAAGTTGTCACAGGTAAGGGACAAATAGGACGGTGGTCACTGTAGACAACACTGCCTTCTCTGGGCATCTTGCATTCCTCTGGGGGAGTGGTGTTGATCTCTGGAAGCTTTATAGTTCTACATGCTCACACTGCTGCAGTGACCTGGCCCTATCCCAAACTGACAGCCAGCTCTGTATTGTAGCTGGGACTGGCAGGTGTGGGTCATGTCTTCCAGGCATTCTCTGATGTGGCTTTCTTTTGGAGATCTTTTCCTGCTGGTGTTGGGTCACAGTCCCCTGAAGGATGGATGCAGTAAGAAAACAAGCAGCACGAGGGCTGCTCTCATAAGACATTAGCGTATTGTCTGTGAGCGACTGACCCTGAAAGAAGCAACAAGGAGACACAGATCCATTCATCCTTCATGCTGAGAAACGGCTCTGTGAACCCAGGGAGCTTCTTGGCTGGGAAGTCGGAGGACTCGAGCATCTTGCTTACTCTGCCAGTGATGCTGGTGAGGATGCAGCAAGGGGACCCCCTGAGGTGTGTTGGTCCTTGGGGATGGATCCCCCTGTGAGTCCAGGGTGCTCTGTGGTGAGTATTTCCTGCTCCAGAGGTGAGGCCAGTGGAACCTGGACAGCTTTGCAGAGGGGGGATGCTCATAATCTCCACGGGGACAGATTTTAGAACTTGTATCTTCCTCCTGGTGCTGTAGCAGATATTCCATATCTTCCTTAGGAAAGAGTGGTGAGCCTGTTTGAGTCAGGCTGGACTCGGTTGATGGTAAAATGACCCAGACTTGATAACCTCCCATTGAAGACCACTCAACATAAAGCTGTTCTGACTTTATTTTCTACGTCGATACCTGCTGGTACCTCATGGGTCCTGCAACGATTGGGGCAGGTTCAACCAGGTTCACTCTGGATTTTCAACTTCCTCACACCCTGATTTACTCTTGGAACCTATTGCTGGTGACTGTTGATCTCAATATTCTGGCACATTGAGGGGTAAAACTAAGTCATCTCTTGCTATAGGGTAAGAAAGTCCCACAATGAAAACTAACTGGAAGCTGGACCTTGCCTCATCTTGGTCTGTGAAATCTTGTTTCTCAGTAGCAGACAAGATTCATATTAGTTTAAAGCTGTCAAAGGAATGGGCCTTTGGGACCATTCAGCAAGAAGTAGGAGAGTGGGGAACGATCCCCATTTCCTGCACAGCAGCAGGAATCTACATCTCCAGAGTGATGTAGGTCTTCCTGCCCAAAATGCTGTTTTGTTTTCTTTGGGACATAGTCTTGCTCTGTCACCTAGGCTGGAGTGCAGTGGCACAATCTCGGCTCACTGCAATCTCCACCTCCTGGGTTCAAATAATTCTCATGCTTCAGCGTCCCAACTAGCTGGGACTACAGGTACATGCCACCATGCCTGGCTGCTGCTGCTGTTTGTTTTTAGTAGAGATAGGGTTTCAGCTTGTTGACCAGGCTGGTCTCAAACTCCTAACCTCAGGTGATCTGCCCACCTCAGCCTTCCAAGTAGCTAGGACTACAGGTGCATGGCACCATGCCCAGCTAACTTTAAGTAGAGATGGGGTTTCACTGTGTTGGCCAGGCTGGTCTCAAACTCCTAACCCCAGGTGATCCACCTGCCTTGACTTCCCAAAGTGCTGGAATTACAGTGCCCAGCCTCAAAACAGTTTGCTGACTATTCCTAGCAGAGGAGTCCATGGGAAGCAGATCCATGTTGGACTCTGAACACAACTGGTTTTCAGTGTTTCTACCAGTCTTGAGCATCTGGGGATTTCCTCCTAGGAGATGTGGCTGTGCTGGGAGAAGTGAGGTGATGCCATATTGTCTTGGATCATTGCTTGGGCCCGTAGATACAGCCTTAAGGTCAAACTCTGTACATTACCTGGCATATGACTTTGGCTGCTGAACCCCCAAGTAGTGAGGGATCTCTTAAGTCTCCTGTGTGGTTCATGCATGAAAACGAGCTATAGTGGAGTTCAACACCTCCTTGGGTTCTCCCCTCCCTCTCACTGACACTTGGGACTCTGAAGAAACATTTCCTGGAAAGCTTAACGACTCAGGCAAAGAAAAGTTAGCACTAGTGATAAGTTGTGTTTTTCCTGTTTACATGGATTCAGCTGCTTTTCCTTACCTTTTTCACCCAACCTTCTAATTATCACTGAAGGTACCTTGATGACGAAACTACAGCCTTGAAATCCTCCCCTGAATAGGGAGGATTTTGTGCTTTAATTTCACTGAATGGTTTGCTGCTGCTTGGAATTCTTCGTTGGTCAAAGAGAGCTTCTGATGTCCATTTCTCCTTGTGCATCTTGCATGACTATGATATCAATAATGAAAGAATAATCTCTGCAGTAGAGAGTATTGGGGGAGAAATGAATTTCTGCCTTTATATGAGGACAAGAATGTTACACGAAAGTAGTGAAGATCCTGTTTCTCCCCCACAGTCTGATAAGTGTGTGGTTTGCTTCCCCATTGGATGTCCTTTAGTGATTGGTAGTGATCCCAGGTCCCAACCTGAGTGCTCAAGACCTTACTCACTTTCCATTTTCTGTGTTGCAACACACTGAGTTGTTACCTAGTTTCTCAGTGGGTACAAGGGTTAAACAGTATGGTCTAGGAAGAAAATTCTTGAATGAAACAAACCCGTTTCACTCAATATGCTTACAACCCCCAGAAAATTTTCATGCACTAAAGAGACCTGTAGTGGAATTTAACACTCCCTGGGGGGGTTGTCTTGTCTCTCATTGCCACTTGGGACTCTAGAAGGAAACTTCATGGGAAGCTTCACTCCCGTCAGGAAAATTTGGCCCTAGTTAAATTCCACTACACTACTGAGAGACCACCTCAGTCTCCTCCTCCGTACAGGAGACTGAGGTGGTCTCTCAGTAGTGTAGTGGAATTGAACACCCCCTGTGAGTGTTCCCCACTTACATCTTCCCTGGGCAGGCTGATTCAGGAATGGACTATAGAAGGACATGGCCTGAGGATGGGAGGGGCTACCGAGAGGAGCCTGTATTTCCTAAACTTATCTTAAGGGAGCATGTGGGTCCCCATGATTCATAAGTGAATAACATCAATTTCTCCATCTCCAATTAGCTGGATCCATCTCTATTGTCCTAGGGTGGAGAGATAGTGCTTAAGTACCATCTGACCATTTTTTTTTTTTTTTGATATTGTTCCTTGATTCTGACTGTGACTAGTCCAGTTGACATTTTTAAACCCTCAGAAAAAAATGAGTACCGTTTGCCCTGTATTGTAAGGGGTTGATTCTGGAATCTTCGTTAGGTGCTCAAGTCCCTTGTATAAAATGGCATGTAACTTATGCACAGAATCCTACAAGCTTTAAGCCATCTCTGGATGACTTACAGTCCCTAATACAACTTACATGCTTTGAACATAGTTGCTTCATTTAGGGCATGAGGGAGGGGATGGTTCCTGTGAAGTCTGAGCTTTCAGTAGGCATAACTATCCTAGACATAAATATGTAGTTCATGTCGGCAACAAGGGAATAGTTTATCAACACATTACAGACTGCTTTGATCTAGTCATCTGAGAGTTAATACGGATAAAGGCCCTGGCTTGTCTGTCTTGATAACCTTCATGGAATGAGGATGATCACTGTATGGAGCCTACTGTGCTTATGGAGTAATATGACTAGCTTCATTGCACTGTAGTGAGACATCTGCTTAACGTGATCCTTCTGACATCCTGCTGGAATGGTCATCTACCTGGGAAGGAACAGGATTCTATTACAGGTGTTAATCCTTTGGGGGTGACTCAGTTCTAACAACCAATGTCAGGATCTGGAGGTTTGAAGGCTAAGGATCTCCAAGCATGGATGGTTGAAGCTTCATAGTGGCTGATGTTCTGGTATGAAAAATTGCTACAGAAAACTGTTGTTGTTCATGAAATTTTCTGGGGCTTGTAGGCATATTGAGTGAAACAGTTTATTCCATTAAAGAATTTTCTCCCCTTTAACCCTTGTACCTACTGAGAAAGTGAAGACATCACCTTGATATTTTGAAATGCTGTAAATGGAAAGTGACCCTATAGTCTTCAGTGCTCAGGTTGGGACCTGGAGTCACTTTGATAGGAGAAGAAAGTCTTTGCCTTTTCTGAAGGCTGCTCTAGGATGATGAGGTGGGGAATAGGGAAGTGTAGACTGGGGCTGCCTTTTGCAGATCCTTGACTTGAAGCTCAGGAAGTTCATGGATGAGGAGGAACTCAGGGGTGTGTTGGGGGAGAGTGAGGCTTGGCCTGCTGCTGTGGGGAAGCAAAATGCCCTGTATTCCAAAGGATTTCTAATTTTTTCCTTTCTCTTTGGTATTTGTGTATTCACAAGGAATGTGGGTTGTTCCTGATCCACATGTACCAATTAATTCTGCCTGCTAGAGTGCTTGCCTTTAATTGTAAACTGCTCTACTGGGTGGGCCTTTTGACTTGGAAAGTCTTTGAAGGGAATGGGTGTGTGAAGACCTGTCTTGGGCTCCTACCTCTGCACTGAAGGATGTACCTCAGGGGGCTTTGCATTTCAACAGCCTTAATCCTGTCTGTCTGGCACAGGCCATCAGGAACTGTACACCATCAGGGACAGGCCCTGCCCTGGGGCATGAAGGTTTGCAGTTGGACATTGCAAGCTGATTTTGCAAAGTTCCTTGCTCATGATTGACCTGTGATACTGGGCACTTCCTGTGTCTCAGTGAGTCTCTCTATCCGGGCACCTGGTGATGTGGCATCTTGGCCGTACCTTGTTCCCAGATGTTTGCTCAGTGATTTACTCTTCAGCCCTTGTTCAGTTCATGATTCTCAGATTAGGGGAGTTCATATGGCCAATGTCCTGTATACTTGGACATAACGATGAGCAAGCTCTTCCTGACCCTACCCTCAGCTTTGCTTTACATAGGAAAACATTCTCATGCAATGCAGAGTTTTACAGCAGTTTTCATTAGTTTTTGGTGTGTGTGGGAGACCAGGATGAGGAAATAGACATGGTACTCTCCCTGGCTGTGTTGTTTACAAGGTGGCCTGGGGCAGGTTGCGAGCTCCCCATCCTCTGCCACGCTTGCACACATGTTCTGCAAGATGCCCAGTGTTTTCTGAGTGTTGGCTTCAGCAGCATGGACAGTGCCAGGCCTTCCGCTGTAGGGATCATCCAGGTTTCATAGCCGAAGCATTCCACATCTATCATCTTGCTGTGATCTTTACTATCATCTTATGGTGACCTTTATCTTCTCCCTTAGCCCCATGGCTTCTCATGAAGACTGGCCTTCAGGAGAAGTGTTTGCCTTTGAAAGACCCAGGATTGGGTCAGATGAAGTAGGTATGTTTGAAAGCACAGGTCCTGTTGTGTTCATTCAAACATCTGACCTTGGGTCTAGGTTAAGACAATGATGTAACACAGATGATTCCAAAGCTACTTTGCTTGCACGTCACCAGCAAGTGCCTATGTGGGGTTTGTGACCTCATCCTGCCACTCCTCATGGTCACAGCCTAGGGTGTCCTGTAGCTTGTCTGACTGATGTTGTTCTTCCTTAGGAGTCATGAGTGGGTCCCTCTCCTCAGTATTTGAGACAGGCCTTGCTAGGTGCTCTCACTCTGGATGTTACAGAAAGTTTTACATCTGATTTCTCTCCAGACGTGTCCACAGGCTGTGACATGGGCAGTGTATATTTTGATCCTTGTTTCTGAGATGTTCGCTGAATATTCACATACCTAGGGTATGAAATCTCTGCCTTCTCAATATATTGCCATGGGATAATTTCTTAGTCTTAGAGGTTCTTCTATCAGATTATAAAGAGACAGAAGCATCAGGTGTTAGCTGTGTTAAGTCTCTTAATTATTTCCCATTGGTTGTGGTGGCTCATGAGAATGAGCGCACATAGTTTCCTAAACCACAAGTAAAGGCCATGGAGGTGACTGAACCCCCATGCCTGAAGTCCTGCCCACCCTCCTCCCTGCTCTAAGGGGCTGCTGCAATGTGGGGGGGTTGGGGAGGGTGAGTGAGTGTAATGCAGGCACTACTCCCTTTGGTTTATCCCCCTCTTCACTTCTGCAGCTCACAGAGGCAGAACACACATGGCTAGAAAAGCAGCGCTTTGAGCTGTCAATGTTATAGCTGCTCTCCTCCTCTGAATGCTCTTTGGGGTAACTTGGGTCTGTCCCCTGGTTTCTTCCAGATGACTCAGTTATTCACCTTATAGAGCCCATGTCACTGGGTGTGTCCCCGCCCACAGATGTGTGCTGCAGCTCGGAGGGCCTCCCATGGCTGTGAATCTCACGTCTGATGTGTAGGGGACTCTCTGGGCATTGACTGGCAGCTGTGATTCTGTGGCTGTGGTTGATACCTTCCCATAAGGTAAACACACAGTCTAATGAAATGGTGGCCCTTCCTCCTGGATACTGTCCTGTTTGTGCCTGTGCTGTTGAGCTAGGTACCTTCTCCCAGGCTGTGAGAAGTGTTAGTCTGCTCCAACTTACTAAAGAAACTTTTACAGACTTGGCTCTATGCTGTTTCAAATTAAGTGACAGCAATATGATAGGTGGTGAAATGTCATATCCTTGCAGTAATTGGTGACAACACAAATTGGGATCTCATAAGGGCTAGTTGGGGCCTGGAGCAAAGAGGCTGATGGAGCCTCCTAAGGGGTCCTGATGAGTTTCCCCAGCCTCCGATGAGCAACTCTGCAGTGACAGTGCTTCACCCTGTTTCATCCTGAACATTCTCCTTCCTTCCAGCTGCTTCATCTCTGCAGGATAATGCCACAGCCTCAAGCCAGGAAACTCCTCAGCAGCCCAATTCCAGGGCCTGGGTCCACTTTGAAGATACCTTTCGTGGATGCCCATACTGTGAGGCCTGTACCCAGCCAGCCCACTGGCCTTCAGTTCCATTAGGACTGGAAGTGCCTGTACACAGGGCTGAAAAGCAACCTTATTTATGACTGGACGGTGAACATGTGCCATGATAGCTGTGGTAGGGCTGGTTTGCTGACCCTGATTGATGTGCCTGAGCCCTGTGTACAGGGCCTTATAAGGTTGAGGAGCACTAATGGACAGGGGCTTTCTATTTCTACCTCAAAGACCCCAGACAGATAGGAAAATGCTCCTCCCTGATGTCTGAGAACTGTTTACTATGCAACCTACACTCACATGGAGCTCTTCCTTGATTCTTTCTCTTCCCCTGGACGGTTAAACAGAATAGACTCTGTAGAGTCAGCTTACCCTGAACATATCAGGTAGCTGCTTGTGGTGACTGAAATCTGCTCTGGCAGTTTCCCAAGCCCGTGGTAGGTACACAGCTCCTTGGAAACTCACCCAGAGGAGGCGAAGGAGTAAACATCAAGCATGCGGTGCTGGAAGCTTCTGTCATTATCTCTGATATCTTTGGTACCAAGTGAATGTTGTCCTAGAAAATTAAAGGGCGCTGTTGGTAATTGTTGATCATGATCACAACAGCACCTTCTCTGGGCAGGAAGACTCGGTAGTAATCAAGAACCAGAATTTCAAAATCATTCCCATCATCATGGGTGGGAGTGCTGGGCCTGCCAAGCTCCTAGGGGCCACAAGCGTGAACCTTCCAACATTTGTACTTTGTGTAATTTTTGGGAAGTGACTCTAAGAGCCGGAGAGGTTCCCAGCTGTTGGTCAGGAAGAGCTTGCTGTAGCAGGTGCCTGGTGAGAAATGTTCTGCTCTTGGGAGCTGTGCAGACTGACTGCTGATGAATAGCAGCAATCTCATGCTGCACTGTGAAACAGGAGCCTCTCTAGGATGGAGAATTTGAGGGGGAAGCACTGGGTTGTCTAAGTCAATCCACTTAGTTGATTGGGAAGAGTGTCATGTGGAAAATGTTTCTAATGTTTGAAATAATGAGCATACAATTGATGTATTTCTACTTCAGTTGGTGGTAGAATCCAGGCAGGAAGATACTTCATTGTCTATTTAGTTTCTTTCACAGGAAATCTAAGTAACTGTTGTTTGTTCTGTATGTTTCAGTCTATATTATGGCATTTGTGCCTATGTATTTGACACTTAAATGTGTACGAATGTGTCCATAATATCTCTCATACATGTCTACTCTGGGATGCCAAGAGGATATGTGGGAATTTTTACTGTATTTTTCTCATCACTTAGCATTTCCAGGTAAAGTGATGAGGACTTCGTTAGTAATACAAGGTAAACTGCACCTTATTGTGGACTACCCTGAATGTTGAACTTAGATCTTCGATTTTCAAACAGGTACTATATTTCCTGTGGTGCCATCATGAGTGAGTTGAGTTAGCATAATTTAAGAGGTTTGCAAATTAGAAATGGGGTCACTTGGAGAAAACAAATGTCATGGGCAAGGTTGTGTTTCTTTCTAGCTGCTCTATGCATCAATTTGTTCCCTCTCTTTACCCAATTTTAGAGACCCCTGCCTTCCTTGTCTCGTGGCTCTGTATGTATCTTTCAGTGTGGAGACCCCGTTCAGTGTCAATGAGAGGCAGAACTCCCTTTGGCTGCAGAAACAGCAGCACATCTTAATCTGTCACCTCCATTTACCCCTCCCTATCCTACTTTCTCACTTTAAACATCATTCTGACAGTGGTCCCCTTGGACAACCAGGAGGATGATTATTTTATATTGATGGTAACAAATTATTTTCTAAATACACAATGCAGAGAACTGTTTAATTATGTGCTGCCATTTCTTATGGTGATTTAAATAACTGGGACAGTTTCATGGGCTGAGCAGGCCAGGATCCATAGGTGTTCAACTCCATGTCTGGGGCCACAGAGGGTGCCATGAACTCAAATGCCTGAACGTCCTACTTGTACTTTAGGGGCCCAGAAAAGGGACTTGTTGCAATGATCAAAGCAAATACATTCTGTTCTCTTGTCCTCCTTATTTTAGCCTTTTCATTTGTCTCTGGTCATTGGAAAATATCTATGTGATATTCAGCCATATTCTTTCATATTAATTTCACATATTTTATGTACTATTTTTGGCTAAATATTTTTGTCTTATTTGCCTAATGTCTGCTCCCATAACTTTGAGGATATAAACTCCATACATCACTCTATTGATTAAAATTAATGCTTTTCACTGAGTAAGGTTTTGTTAAAGATACTAACTGGCTAGTCTTTTTGTCCTTTGGGTTCTTGCAGTGGCTATAAAACATGTCTGTATGTATTGAGGGAGAGGCTCTATCAGGAAATGTTTCTATTCTTGGAGGAGATGTTTACCAGGATTGAAAGTCATAATGTATATCTGTATTTCCTCCCAAACTCCGATGTCTCTGGTGCTGCTTCTGAAAACTTCCCACAGGAATTTGAATACTAGAAGGTTAGAGGTGGAAGTATGTTGTAGCTTATCTCTGGATTCCTTTAGCAAAAAGAAAAATTGTTGCAGACAGGTTCAGGATGGTCATCATCATAGACAATATTTTGCCTTCTCCCATGGATATCTAAGGCACCTCTAGGAGGTGTGGAGTGAAATTCTGAAACCTTCATGTTTGCATGGTGCCACATGGCTACAGTGCACTGATGCTTAGCTCAACACTGTAAGCCAGTGGCACTTTCTGGGTGGAAGAGACAGCTATTGATCACGCCTTCCAGCCATTAGCCTTGGTCTGGCTTTTTCTTGGAAGGCTTTCCTAATGGCATCAGGTCGGATGTTGTAGGAGATTGTAATAAAAGGAAAATAAACAACTCCAGGGCTTCTCATAATGAATTTCTTAGCCACACTATAGCTCACAAATGGACTGGACTGAAAGAAGCATGAGAAGGCGTAGAACCCCTCATCTTCACACTGAGAAGGCGGCTTATGAAACACACGGAAGCCCCAGGCCAGTCGGCCAGTCAGGAAGTTGGGGATGCAGACATCTTACTCTGGCAGTAAAGCTGATAATTCAGGGTGTGTACTTACTGAGAGTCCTCATGGTCCTCAGGGATGAGCCCATATGACTCCAGGGTGCTCTGGTACTTCCTAGGAAAATGATTCGAGTCTTTTGATATTGATCTTTGCTGGTATCTCATTAGTCATGCAACAGCTGGGGCACGTTTGCCTTCCTTCACTTTGGGTTTTATCTTCATTGCTTGTCTCAGTCCTTGTTCCTATTACTGGTGGAATGGTTGTCTTGCTGCTGTGACAAAGTGAGGATGAAACTTTGTTCTCTTCTGGTATAGGGTGAAGAAAATCTTATAGTAACAATGAACAGGAGGGTTGTAGCCATCCCATCTTGCTCTCTGAGCTCTTTCTTTGAATAGAAGAGTCCTGTCTAAAACTGGGAATGTGTCTTGGGTCCATTTAGCAGCAAAGCAGATGTTCAAGGAGCTCATTCCCAGTCCCTGCACATCAGCAAACCGCCTCCCCAGTAGGATCTCTTGACACACTTGTGGTCTGGTGAGTGTTGTTCCATACCTGGCTAAAGAGGTCTCTTGGTTACTGTGGAACTTCTAAAACTGGGAAATTCTAACACTGGGGAGACCCAGGTTTGGAAGACACTTTAGATTGTGTGTCACTTAAAGATGAAAAACATCATAAAAGAGCCAGTATGAATCTTTGCTCCCAAAACACGTATTCATAAAGATCCTTATTAGAGGAGTTCATTGTGGGACCAGATCTGGGGTAGTCTGAGAGTACATAGCTGGTTTCCCTGTTCCCTTCAGGAACACAGCATGTCAGGGTGCTGAGTGCATCTCAGATGACATAAGTTAGAAACAATTAGATGTCACCATGTTTTGAACCGTCCCATGGTCTAATAGATAGAATCTTAGAGTCTAAATTCTGCATTACCTGGCATATGAAATTGGCTGTTGGTTCTCAACTTGTTAGAACTCTTAAGTCTCACTATGGTTCAGGCATGAAAAAGGCAGCTGAATGCGGTGGCTCACACCTGTATTCTCAGGACTTTGGGAGCCTGAAGTGCACAGATCACCCGAGGTCAGAAGTTCAAGAGCAGCCTGACCAACATAGTGTAAACCTGGTCTCTACTAAATACAAAAAATTAGCCAGGAGTGGTGGTAAGCTCCTGTAATCCCAACTACTTGAGAGGCTGAGGCAGGAGAATTACTTGAACCTGGGGGGTAGAGGCTGCAGTGAGCTGAGATTGCAACATTACACTCCAGCCTGGGCAATAAGCGAAACTACATCTCAAAATTAATAAAAATAAAAAGGGGTGTAGTAGAATATAACAACCCCTTGGAGCTGAAGGGGACTTCATTGGAAACTTAAACACCCATCCAATGACAAGTTAGCACTAATGATAAATGTCATCTTTCCCTGTTGTGTGGATGTGGCTTCTTTCCCTTACCTGCTTTTACCCTACCTGCTAACTAGCATTGAAGGTATCCTTGGTGACATTACTACAATCTTAAAAGGACCCTCCACTAAATATTACATGGAAAATTGTATGCTTTAATTTCCTGGTTAGTAGTCTGCTTGTTCTTGGAACTTTTCCTTAGCTGAGACAGATGACTGCTAGTCTCACACCAGGCTAAAGTAAACCTTCTCGCAGATGTCACAAGGAGTACCTAAATTGGAAGATCCAGGTTTTGGTTGCAGCTGTTTTAGCTGCGGTAGAGGCTCGGTAATACTAATGTCAGGATCTGTGGATGTTGAGGGCTGCAGGTCTTAAAGCATCCATGATCAAGGCTTCAGAGCTGCTGATACTGTAGTCAGAAAAACTGTTACAGAATAGTTTTCCTTTACATCCTCAAACAAATCTGGCAGTAATGGGTAGGTACTCATAAAGTGAACACAGCCTTCTTTCCATGAAGGGATAGTACTGAAAGACCATATGCTTTAAAACCTGTACTTGTTATGAAAACTGCAAATACAAGCTTGATACTTTGAAATACTGCAAAT
Source organism: Ateles fusciceps (assembly GCA_036589455.1). Lineage (NCBI taxonomy): Eukaryota > Metazoa > Chordata > Mammalia > Primates > Atelidae > Ateles > Ateles fusciceps. The sequence continues at coordinate 27,712 of JAZHEH010000672.1, forward strand.
GGGAAATGTGTGGTCTTGAGTGTTCATGTGGGTACCTGGAATGATGTGACAAGAAGGAAATTTCTCTATGGTTGAAAGTCTGTGCTTCGGAGAAATACCTAACTGAAGAGTAAGGGGTGGAATGCTATGGTTTGGCTCTGTCCCCACCCAAATCTTGAATTGTAACAGTCCCCACATATCAAGGGTTGGAACCAGGTGGAGATGATTCAGTCATAGGGTCTCAGTTGAGAGTCAGTGAGCCCTCTAGGCCACTGACCTGAGACTTGGAATACTGCAACTAAGAAGGAACTAAGTGGTATCAGTGCAGGGAGTGAAGCTTCAGATAGATGCTGCTGTGTGGAAACTAAATCCACTGTACTGCAGAAGATTTTATAATTCCAAATATGTATTTAGTATTTAAGCATGTCCCAAGGATGCAGCTTATTTCTACTGAAGTGTGGCCAGGTGTATTCCACTTGCTATGGATCTTGCCTTTATTTCATAAAAATCTGTTTTCCCAAAGATCCTTCTATTGTGTGAGTTTGCAACCTTACAGGGTTTTTCTTAGACAAAAGAATGGGTGCATGGGTGTGAACAGACCTATTTTGGGTTCCTACCTGTATTCTGAACACATTTCAGTGTCTTCACATGTCAAAGCCCCACTCCTGTGTGTGTGGCACAGTCCGTCAGGGATGACACAACATCACGGTAGGCAATGCATGGGGGGCATAAAGGCTTGAAGGTGGATATTGCCTGTCTGTGCTCCACAGCTCCTTGTTCACTGTTGCTCTGTGATACTGGACACTGCCAGGTGTCTCTGCTGAGCCACAGCGACTTTCCCTCTCAACTCCTTGTGATGTGGAATATTGGCTGGTTTTGGTTGTGCTCACAGGTATCCCCTCAGGGAGTTTGTTTCCACTTCAGGCCTTGTTCAGCTGGTGCTGCTTAGAATAAGGAAGCTGAGTTGGACAGTGTCTTGAGAACTTGAGTCACTATGAGTAAGGATGTGTTTGTGCTACCTTAAGCTTTGTTTCAAATCTGAAAGTGTTTCCGTGGAATGCCATTTTCACAATAATGTAAAGATTGTTTATTTTTTGGTCTGGAAAAACAGGAAGTTTTCCTAGAGTAGAGGAAGCAAGGAGCCCCTTGTCCTCTGGTGCTTTTGGTGGGAGACTCTTTTCATAATCAACCTGTACATCCTGTATCTACTTCCTGCAGAAGGTTTGCTCAGTTGTGTCTCAGGCATTAGCACAAACAGCTGGGATTTAAATTGAACTAAGCTCACAAGTTCATCTTAACTTTAAATAGAGACTTTGAAATATATGCCCCATGTTAATTAGATTCCTGGTATAAGTAACTTGGTATTTTCACATCGTTCAAATGAGAGAATTCTTAACTCTTTCACTGTCTTGATTGAAGTATGAAAATGCTGAAGTCTTAGTTTGAATTCACTGAATTCACAATCTGAGACCTGTGCTTGGAAGATAGATACGTATGTTTAGAAGTGATCCTGGAACCTGAGAGAATGGAGCAGTGAAAGGGTAGGGAGAGCAGCAGAGATGGGCAGAGCATTGGGCTGATTGCCTCCAGGCTTTTGTGGTTCAGTCTCACTGGGCATGCTGAAAGGAAATATTTCAGAATCACCTCAGGATGTGCCTCCTAGGAGTCAGTGTTCTGGGATTCACTCTCAAACTGACAACCCATTGGTTGAGGTGAATCTGCTCTCTGCACAGCTGAGATGGCCCTTAGTACCTGAGGCTGAGCTGCTTGGGAGAATTTTGGGAAAGCCTTAGGACAATGACCTTCAAGTCATGGGAAAGGGTCCTGGTGGGATGAGACAACAGGCATGGTGCTGTCTTCCACTGCTGTGCTGATGAGAAAGGGGAGTCTAGAGGATGACACTGAGATTTCCAGTCTCTCACACTTGCCCATACTTCCCAGAGGGATCCCAGTGTTCCAGGGTGATATGGTTTGACTCTGTCCCCATCCAAATCTCACCTTGAATAATAATAATCCCCACATGTCAAGGCAGGACCAGGTGGAGATGATTTTATCATGAGGTCAGTTACCCTTCTACTGTTCTTGTGATAGTTCCCATGAAATTTGATAGTTTATAAGGGGTTTTGCTCTTTGTTTGGCTCTCACTCTTCTCTTGCCTGCCACCGTGAAAGACATGCCTTTCACCTTGGGCAGTGATCGTGAGGCCTCCCCAGTCATGTGGAACTGAGTCCATTAAAGCTCTTTTGCTTTGTTAAATTACCCGGTCTGGGTATGTCTTTACCAGCAGTGTGAAACAGACTATTACAGTAAAATAGTGCCAGTGGAGTAAGGCACTGCCATAAAGATACCATAAATGTGGAAGTGACTTTGGAACTGGGTAACAGCAGAGGGCTCAGGAGAAGACAGGAAAATGTGGGAAAATTTGGAGCTTCCTAAAAACTCAAATAGCTCTGATAAAAATGCTGACAAATCCAGGACAAGGTGATCTCAGATGAAGATGAGGAACTTGTCGGGAACTGGAGTAAAGGTGACTCTTGCTATGTTTTAGCAGAGACTGGTGGCATTTTGTCCCTGCCCTAGAGATTTGTGGAACTTTGAACTGAAGGGAGATGATTTAGGATATCTGGTGCAAAAAATTTCTAAGCAGCAAAGCATTCAGTAAGTGATGTAAGTAAAGAGCAAATGTTAATTACCAAGACAACGGGGAAAATGTCACCTGGGCATGTCAGAGGTCTTCACTGTAGCCTTTCTCATCACAGGCCTAGAGGCCTAGGAGGAAAAAATGGTTTCATGGGCCAGGCCCAGGGGCCCCCTGCTGTGTGCAGCCTAAGGACTTGGTGCCCTGTGTCCCAGCTGCTCCTGCCGTAGCTAAAAGGGATCAAGGTACAGCTTGAGCCATGGCTTCAGAGGGTACAAGCCCCAAGCCTTGCCAACTTACACATTGTGTTGAGCCTGCAGGTACACACAAGAAAAGAACTGAGGTTTGAGGCTGAGCATGGTGGCTCATCCCTGTAATCCTAGAACTTTGGGAGGGCAAGGCAGGCAGATCACCTGAGGTCAGGAGTTCAAGACCAGCCTGGCCAACATAACGAAAGCCCATCTCTACTAAAAATATAAAAAATTAGCTGGATGTGGTAGTAGGCACCCTATAATGCCAGCTACCCAGGAGACTGAGGTAAGAGAATCACTTGAACCTGGGAGGCAGAGGTTGCAGTGAGCTAAGATCACACCATTGCACTCCAGCCTGGGTAATGAGTGAAACTCTGTCTCAAAAAAAAAAATTGAGGTTTGAGAACCTCTGCCTGGATTTCAGAGGGTATATGGAAACACCTGTTCAGGCAGAAGTTTGATGCAAGGGTGGAGTCCCATGGAGAACCTCTGCTAGGGTAGTGCAGAAGGGAAATGTGCGGTGGGAGCCCCCACACAGTCTCCACTGGGGCACTGCCTAGTGGAGCTGTGGGAAGAGGGCCACCGACCACAGCCCACAGAATGGAAGATCCAGTGACAGCTTGCACCAAAAAAAAAAAAAAAAAAAAAAAACCACACATACTTGATGCCAGCCCAAGAAAGCAGACAGGAGGGGGCTGTATCTTGCAAAGCCACAGGGGGCAGAGATGCCCAAGACCATGGCAGCCCACCTCTTGTATCAGCATGACCTCGGTGAGAGACATGGAGTCAAAATATATCACTTCAGAGCTTTAAGATTTCACTGTCCCACTGGATTTAGGATTTGTTTGGGACCTGTAGCCCATTGGTTTGGACCACTTTCTCCCACCTGGAATGGGTGTATTTACCCAATGCCTTGTACCCACATTGTATCTAGGAAGTAACTTGCTTTTGATTTTACAGGCTCGGTGGGGGAGGGACTTGACTTGTCTCAGATGAGACTTTGGCAGGAATTCTGGGTTAATTCTGGAATGAGTTAAGACTTAGAGGACTGTTGGAAGGGCATTATTGTATTTTAAAATGTAAGAAGATGTGATTTGGGAGGGCTGGGGTTGGAATAATATGGTTTGGCTGTGTCCTCACCCAAATCTCATCTTAAATTGTAATAATTCCCACATATCAAAGGTGGAACCAGGTGGAGATGATTGAATCATGGGGTCGGTTTCCTTCACAATATTTCATGATAGTGAGTTCTTATGAGATCTGATGATTTTATAAGGAGTTTCTCCCTTTGTTGGGCTCTCATTCTTCTCTTCCCTGCTGCCATGTAAGATATACTTTGTTCCTCCTTGCCTTCTGCCATGATTGTGAGGCCTCCCCCAGCCACGTGGAACTGTGAGTCCATTAAACCTTTTTCTTCATAAATTATGCAATCTCAGGTATGTCTTTATCAGCATCATTAAAATACACTACTACTCTGGGGTTCCCCTTTAAGGAAGAAAGGAACAGCATCAGTCCTACTGCAAAAGGAGTACTCTTGTTCCATAGCTGAAATTCTGACACTCATCATCTTGACATGGTCTTTACCTTTGCGTTTACCCTGTGGATCTTAATGAAGGCAGGCTTGGTGAGTGACATCTCCTTTGAAACACTCAGTCTGAATGAGACGAGAGTGAAATCTGTTTGAAACTGTGGTCCTGCTGCATTCACTGCAGTGTTTCACCTTGGTTCCAGGTTATCTTAGACACCAATAATGAACACTGTGAGGATTTCCAAGCCTACTTTCTTTTGTTTGTCAACAGGTGTCTGGATTTTGTGTGACCTAATCCTGCCAAACTCTCAAGGTCACAGCATACAGAATTTTCAAACTGCTTTTGCTGATATCCTTGCTGCTTATTTGCCATAAGCAGATCTTCTCCACATGAGTGTTTTCCATGGTCCATATGAGATTCTCTCCCTCTGGTTTCTTGAGAGAGATTTTAGCTCTGATTTCTCTCTAGACATGTCCACAAGCAGCTGTTACATGCACAGTGTTTGAGTCTGGTTTCTCATATGTTGCCTCAAGATTCATGCACTTGGGCTCCAAAATCTCTGGCTCTTCAATATGCTGCCATGGGATTATTGCTCAAGGATTATCTTCAAGATATATAGATTCAGTATCTGGATGTGGCAGAAACTTCAGGTGACAACCTTTTATTTATCTCCCATTGGTTTTGTGTTCTGAGAATGAGGACACACAAGTGTCTGAACCACAAGGGACGGGCACAGAGATCACCTTGAACTGAAATGCCTGAAGTTGTACCTACCTTCCACCCTGCTCTGAAGAGCCTCTTGGAATGAGGTGTTTGAGTGACTGAAATGCAAACATTTGTTTACTGTGCCTTTTTGTCTACAATTGAACAGGCAGTGGGCACACAAGCAATTAATAATGCAGTGATTTTAATAATCCTGGTCATAGCTGCATCTTCTTTGAGTGCTCCAAGGTGTGCAGAGTCTCTGATCTGACCACAGTTTGCTCTGAGGTTGACTCATAGTTGGGCCCCTCCTGGAGCACATCCCACCGAAGGCTGCCCCACTCCAGAGCATGTGCGCAGCAGCTCTTACTGGCTCCCACAAATCCCTCATGTGATGCATCATGAGGGGGATGCTCTCAGACATTGCCACATAAGGCTGTAATTATGATGGGTTGTATTTCTATAAGATAACCACTGAGTCTGACCAGACAATAGCCTGCCTGCAGTGTGCACAATTTGTCTCCTGTGTTGTTGGGTTGGTGAATGACTATCTTCACAGTAGGAACTCTGTCTGATCCTACACACTAAGGAAATGTTGATAAAACTATCTGTTCTCTTCACATAAATTCAATCCAATACATTGGATGTTAAAGTATCCTATCACTTCAGTTACCAGTGGTCACACAAGTTGGGATCTCTGAAGGTCCAGGTGAGGTCTGGGGCTAAGAGGTTGATGGAGCCTCCTACTGAGCCCTAATGAGGGTGGTCCAGCGTCCAGTGAGCAGCCCTGCACTGACGGGTGCTTCCTCAGGTTCTGTCCTGACAATTCTTTTCTTCAATTGTTTCTATCCTTCTGGGATGATCACACAACTGGAAGCCAGTAAACTTCTCAGCAGCAGTTCCAGAAATTGTGTCTACTCTCAGGACAACTCACAGCAGGCTTCCCACATTGTGGGGCTGGTACCCAGTCCACCCTCTGGCCTGAAATTCCTTCAGGACTGGGTCAAGTGTCTTTACCTTTGAAGAGAACTGAGGACCAAACCCTTCTGTAAGTAGACAAGGAACAGCTGCCTTACCATTTTTAGTAGGGCTCATATATTGGCACCTTTGTTCCAGGGCCCTACTTCTAGGGTCATCTCTGTTTAGGGAGCCCTAAAGGGAATGATTTCCTCAGTGTACCTCAAAGATCAGGGAGGAAAGGGAGTCTCCTCTCTCATGCCTGAGTACTGATGTGTCCTCAGTGTTAATGATGTGACCTGTATCTGCTTCAAACTCCACTGTTTCTCCTTAGAAAGTTTAGCAGATGATACTCTTGAGTCACCCCTTATCTTGTAATGAGCAAGTATTCTTGATGAGAAATTTGTATCTTTGGCAGTTTCTCAAGTCAGTGGTAGGTGCAGCATCTTGGAAGCCCACTCAGTGGTGGTGAAGGACGGACAGAACACGGTGTTGGCAGCATCTGCCTTTCTCTTGATGGCTTTGTTATCAGGAGCAGTTGTCACCAAATTTAGGAAGAATCTTGGTCACCTTCACAACAAGAAGGGCTCCCTCTCTAATCAAAGGAACAGAATTCTGATATCCCAATTCCTGTAGGGTGGGCTGGGGTTGGGGTATGGAGGGTCTGTCAGTCTCCTTGGTTCACAGGCATGAGCTGGGGCTCTGATGTGGAAGTAGCTGCTGGTCTTGCATTCCAGGCCTAGGACTCTGAGATCTGTACTGGCCAGGGTTTTTTGGGCTAGGTGGTTCTGATAATTGTAACAGAGGTAGCCATAAGGGAGGATAGAGAATTTTCTAAACTGTGAGAGGGAACTTTCTGTCGGTGATGAGTGAAATGTGACCTGCCTCTTGTGGTGCTGTGCTCACCTGCAACTAATGAGCAGGAACCTCATGGTCCACTCTGAAATGTGAGCATCTAGTCTCAGTCTAAGATGGGGGATGGTGAGGATGCTGCCTGCTGTTCTAGTCAACCCACTGGGTTGCTGTGGGAAAGCAAACTTTTGATAAATATTCTCATCTTTTAATGCTTTCTGGAATAATCGGTGTGTGACTGGTGTCATGTCATAACTGTGGCAGAATCCAATGGTGAAGTTATTTAGGAGAGATCTTTAATTTTATATTTAGTTTCATTCATAGAAACCCCAAATCATACCCTCTTTTGGAAATTTTAATTCATGATGCTTATGCTCATATTTCAAATTGATTAATTCATTCTTGCCATTTTCATCTCTGCTTACCTGAGACTTTTAACTGGGTGTTGTCCTGGCCATTATTGGCCTCCAGTGGGAATTCATCAGCTTAGCTGCAGGGTTGTATTCCTTCATTCCTGACAAGGTGTTACCAGTATGACACACCCTGATACCATGTCGGCAGACCTGATTCTAGATCATGATATTGATCTAAGAAGGTATGGGATGAGCAGGAAGACCTTGGTTTAAGTGTGAATATGGTGTTCAGTGCCCTGGAGTGGGACCAGGAATCACTTTACAGAAAAGTTTTCATATCCTTAAATTTGAATATGTGTTTAAGAAAAGTGCACACCAGCCAGGCACAGTGGCTCATGCCTGTAATCGCAGCACTTCAGGAGGCCAAGGTGGACTTTCAACTATTTCTGCCAAGACTCTTTGGATAGTGAAGAGCTGGAGGATAAGAGCCCAGAAATGTTATGCTCAGGGCTGACATTTGACAGACCTAATCTCTGACAAAATGCTTTCCCTTCTACCCTGATGATCTCAGGTTGAGCTCCACATATGTAGGGAGTAGTTAAATGACCCAGAAGTCGTGATGCAGGCGCCACCGGCCCTGATTTTATTTGAAATGAGTTGGTTGAAAGTAAACCAAAAGATTAGTCTATCTAGAAAAACAGTTTTTGTACAAATTCATGGGGTTAAATATGTAGAGTGGTCAAGTCAGGGTATTTAGGATGTCTGTGACTGAAGTACAATATAATCCTACTTAAACATCCTACTTAAACACAAATATATTCCATCTCATTGTATACGCTCTTTGACCTATTTCTCTTCATCCTCATCCTCTTCTACTCACCCTACCCAGTCTCTCTCCTCTATCTTTAGGAAAACATATTGCTTCATGTGTTCTTATGATGTAGAATCAATATCTGTAGGCTTCTGGTCTCCCAAAAAGTAACAGAAACGTTTATGGCAGGTGTCATGGCTAATTTATCTCTTGGAGTGGTTTTCCCTTTTGCTGTCCTCTATAAAAGTTGATGGGTTTCATCATGAAATTGTTAAATCTGAAATCTTAATCTTGGAGTTCTTCTGGATTAAATGTTTCCTGAAAGAGAAAACAGACTATATTTAGTATTTCCAGATATCATGAAGAGTATAGTATTCTTCAGGTTTAACTAGATCAAGAATATAGCACTGTGTATGTAGGTGATACATTTTTTTAGTCCTCTAATAGGTAATTATTTTGGTGTCCTGCATTCTCAGTTGAATATATATGAATCTACATTCCAATTAAAGATAATGTTTTATGCTGGCAGAAATAAACTGTTTTATCAATACATAATATGGAGAACAACCAGTCCATTACCTGTTGCTGTTCCCTTCTGATGACATCTGTAACTTAGTTAAATGAGTTGTTTTAGCAAAGAAGGGTCCATAGGCATTTGAGCCACATATTCAGGCCCATGGAGAGTGCCCTGAATCCAAATGGCTGAAAGTCTTAACTCTCTATTTATGCTTTGCCGAGGGTACAGGAGGAGGGAGATGTTTGAATGACTGATGCAAATTCACTATGTTTCCTTGTCCCCCCCCTCATTTTAGTTTTTGTGTTTTCTTCTGGTCAGCAGGATATCTTGCAATCCTTGGCCATATTAATTCTATTTATCCCATATATTTTTACATAGTACCATATTTTTGCTAAATCCATTTTACAACTTTACATTCTTCATTTGGCCAATATCAGACCTTATGTAGGAGGATACTAATTATGTATCTGAATTTAATTTTTTTAAGTATGAGGTTTTTTATTTTTATTTTTTAATGATAGTAACCTTAAGGTGACAACTTTTCATCTTCTGGGTTTTTGTAGTGGCTATTGGCTTAGCATACATACTGGTTAAGAGGCGCTATTGAAAACATTTTTATCCTCTAATGGACTGACGTCTAATCAGGTGGATGTCATGCTGTACTATCCTTTAAAGTTGTGACATCTCAAGTTATGGCTCCCAGAATTTCCCCCATAGGGAGTAAAGACTGAAATGCTATCAGGTGGAAGCTGGATGTCCCGTACAGTTTCTATGTATGGCTTTGGCACCAATAGAAATGTGCTTCTAGACAGGTGTGGGGCTCTGGGCACATCATTATACCTTCTCCTATAGGGAGCTAGAGCTTGTCTGGAGACACAGTATTCTGAAACCATTATAGTTATAGTCCCCCGCTGTCACACTGCTGCAGTTTGCTGACCCTTATCCCCATAACTTTGATCCAGAGAACTTTTCTGAGTAAGAAAGGTCAGTTAGTCATGCCTCCCAGTCATTAGCTCCTTTCTGGTTTATTCTGGGCAATGCTTTTCTGGGGCAGAACAGCTAGGAGGTCCTGGGGGGATGGCTGTGATAAGAGGAAAAAGATGTTAATGGTCTGCTTTATTTAAAAAACTTGTTTATCAGTGAGATGGTTTTTGCCTGTCATGGAAGCTGTGCTACCATGAACTGGAGCAGGGGGCTCACTGGCCTGGAAGGCTGAGGACTGGTGCATCTGAGCTTCTCTGGTAGTAAAGCTGGTAAGAATTCAACCAGTGGACTTAGTTTACTTGGTCCTCACAAATGAGCCCATCATGAGTCTCCCATGCTGTCATGACTGCCCCTACTAAAGGGATGAGCTCAATTTAGCACAGTCAAATTTTGCAGAAGGGCGGTTCATGTTGCTATTTAGTTCCTTGGGAACACATTTCTGAACTTGTGCTTCTACGTGTGTATCTGATTTTCTCCTCCTTAAGAGACCAGAGTTATGAGCCTGTCTGAGATAGACTAGATTCCTGAAGTATACTGTCAATATTTCATAATGACAGGCCATTATCGAGGATGACTCAAAGTATAGTGCTTTTATTGTTTTGTATGTTGACTTGCTGGTGACTCAATCATCCAAAATGCAGGCATATTTGGACTTCCACTCCATAACTTCATCCTAGTTATTTTGTTCTGTGATCCTACTGCCAGTGCCTGGTCACCTAGAAGGGACCATTATACATTGCGGATTGAAGCTTAGTTCTCTTTTGATACAGGGTGAAGAAAGACTTTAGAGTCCAAATTAACAGAAGGCTGTAACTGCCTCATTTTGTTATTTGCAATTTGTTGGTAAAAGAGTGGCTTTTCCTGTCCAAAGCTGGCAATGAAATCGGTGGCTGTAAGCTCATTCAGCAGGAAGACAGCAGGAGACTGATTCTCAGCTCCTAAACTACATGACTAACTCACATTCCCAGGAGGGTCTCCTGAAACACCCTTGATCATGTTACGTGTTCAATAACTGACTCAAAGCAGGTTTGCCAGGTGTCATAGGAAAATACAGATGTGTCTCAAGGATGACAAACTTCAGAGGAGCCTGTCTGCATCATTTTTACCAAGATACATAGTCCTGGTCATCTTAATTGGGAAAGTTTATTCTGGAAGGATCCCTCTTAGCCTCTGAGAAGTCTTCAGGTTTTTTCCAGTCGATGAGCACATGGGGATTCATGTGATCAGCAGACCTGGGGCTGCTGGGAATAGGTAAATGATACCTTGTTTTGGATCATTCCTTGGGCCTGTAGGTGGGGCCTCATGATTTAAATTGTGTGTTTTCTGGCACTTGCTATTGGCTGTTGGTCACCAAACTGTTAGGTGAACTGCCAAGGTGGTTGTATATTGTACAGCCCTTTTGAAAGCATGAACCTTTCATGAGACTTCAGTTTTCTCTCTCACGACCTTTTTAGATCATCAGAGAAGCCCTTTATCAGAACCTTAACAGCACATACAAAGTCAAATTACAGTGAGAAATCATATTGTGCCCTCATGTATAGTGACTGCACATGGCTAGGTATGGTGAACTGATCTAAAAGGAGACCATGAAAAAGGTCTATTCATGTTACTTACAAAGTCACATTTATGCAAGTTGACTCATAAGGAACTAAATGTCCCTGCTGTCTGTTAGCTGGGATCAGGTAGGTGAGTTCCTGTCATGGAGTGGAGTAAAACTGACCTTCAAACCTGTGTTCTTAAAAAAGGAAGTGGTCCAAGATCTATGTTAAGGCTGATGCCAAGAATGACCACCTCTTTTAAAAAAAAAAAAAGCTAATAGCAGAGCAGTGTTCCCTGAATCTTCTGGCTGGTATACTTTCCAAGAGGTGTTCACTTTGCTAGATTGTCCTAAAAATACTGTATCATTCATGGCTGTGACCTGCGTTTAAGGACGATAACCCTGAAGGTGGAAGGAGGTGTCCATAAACACCAGTGGAGGGGCCTCTCGATGGATAAGTTCACGCTGGTCCCATCCGCAAGTGCCCCAGCATGTATGGTCTTAAGATACCGGCCACACTGGTGGAATGGAAGGTGGTCAGTGTTGGCCTAAAACCAGCCACATCTGGAGGAGAGGGATACTGACTCCCCAAAAATGTAGGGGGAGGTTTGTGTTCGCTTCCTGTCATTCTCAAATTTTAGTCACAATGTCTTTCAATTAAGATATTGTCACTGCTCTGACCAAGGGTGGCGGTTAATGCATATTTTTTTATTTCCTTGTACTGAAAATGATGGCAAACATCAGGAAAAAAACAAAAACACGAGTGTTGAGAAACATTAAGTTTAGCCTGTCCCCATGGCTCCCTTGTGGAGGATACTTTGTAATTAGTGGTAGGCGGGTAATGGCTGCCTACCTGGTGTATTTTTAAGTTATAAGTAAATATAGAACATCTGTGTATTGAGAATCACCTATCTAAGAGCAAATAAATACATGGATGAAAGCCTGCTCCAGGCCTTCAGTCTGGAGAGCTGTCAGACCCATAGGCTCTCAGGCAGTTGGTCCCCAGGACAGATACACTCTATAGTGCTATCTGGGTGTCTGCCTCTCAAATACCTTCAGCGCCACCTGAGTGGGGGGTCTCCTGACCGAGCTGGTTCTTGGTAAGCGGTGCCCAAGTGTGGGGACTCAAGCCCAGGAGGAAGAGTTGCCTTAGCAACAGAGAAGCGAGGCTAAGCTGAAGGTATCCCAAGTACTATTGGAAAGGATCCCCAGGGTGAATTGGGGAGCTTGGAAGTAGCCAGAGAACGTTTGAGAAAAAAAATCCCCCCAGGTAAGTTGGGGGAAGCCCGGAAGTAGGCTGAAAACGTTTGAAAAATCTCCCAGGGTGAGATGGAGGAGCTCAGAATTAAACCGAGCACTTTTGGAAAATCTCCCAGGTTGAGCTGGGGGACCTCGGTCATATTGGCGGAACATGGGACAAGGGTGAAGCAAGCAAGAGGCTTGTTCTGGTTTGCTTCGACAGCTGCTTGAAAGAGGAGGAATTAAAGCTGTGTGATTGTGGAATTTTGTCCCCTGGTTCCCTGAGCAGGGAGCGTTGACCATGGAAGAATGGGAAAAAATGGGTACTACTTTACAGAAGGTGCAAAGAGAAGGAGCAAACGATATCTCTATTCCGGTGTGGTCTGTTTGGGCTTTGGTGCATTCTGCCCTTCTGCTGTTTGAGACAGATGAGGAGGAAAAGGATTCAGGAAAGGAGAAGGGAGTGTGATGAAGTATGTAAAGAAATTATAGAGCAAAAAGATGAAAAGTCAAATAAGGAAAAGGTGTGCCCTTCAGCAACCCCTCAGTATCTTGTAGAAGGATGGCCAGATCCTCCCGATGTTTCTACCTCTGCTTCTGTTGGCGTGTGTGCTCCTAGACTACAGTAACCAATGTAGGCGCTTATACTTAGAACTATGGTAACCGGATCCCTTCAAGCTGAAGTCAAGCAAGAAGAGAGGGAGATTTGGAGGCATGGCAATTTTCAGTTGTTGTACACCCTTCAAGATCAGCAAGGGCAAGTATGGGTTGCTTTGAACCCCTTCCCTTCAAACTGCTGAAGGAGTTTAAACAGGCCATCAGCCAGTATGGGCCTGAGTCTCCATTTGCTAGGATTATTAAAGAACGTAGCTATTTCTTACCGGCTGATTCCAATAGATCTGATTTCGGGAAACGGGTTGAGGGGTCCACCTCGGGCCCCAATCCAAACCAGGGCCTATCCAGTGCAAGCTATCTCCTCATCCCTATACAATGCTTGTTCCCGCCACAGCTAGGAGCACAACAGATTTGTGCAGCTCTCAAAGAGTAAGCACTTTATCGGAGGAGACACCACAAAAAATATCTACAAGAGTCTGTGGCTCTTTATCCCCCAGAACCGTGGGCTTACTTCTAGGAAGATCTGGTCTTACTGCTCAAGGAGTTAGAATTCATACAGGAATTATTGATGCAGACTTTATTGGGGAAATTGAAATTGTAGTGTCTTCTTCCATTCTTTGGAGTGCTGAACCTGGGGAATGCATAGCATCTTTGGGTGTTAGTCTATTTAGACTCTGGTATACCCATGAAAGTATTTGGATGACAGACCTTTCTCAGAGGTTTCCACACTGAAGAATAGCACCAGTTCATCTCTGATGGGACATCTTGGGGAGAAATACTTTTAGGATACTGGAATTTTCTTCCCTAGGTAAGGTGTAGGGTTATACAAATTGATCTACCTTACAGGAAATAGAGACTCAGCACATTTTGGAGAGCCCCAGGTAGGTGTAGTAGTCATCACGAGATGGAGAATCCCATGATGAATTCCAAAACGGAGGTACCAGCTTCTCTAGGTTGCTCGGTATCTGAAGACTAGGATGTATCAGCGTCCTAGGTGTTCAACTTCCAGGGCTCGGGGTACAAACATTTGCAGTTGCAGATAAGAGGACCACTGCCTCTTTCACTCAAACAAGCTAACTTGATGTTGCTTATGGTGGTCGTTAACTGAAGTTGTGTTGCTGGTTTCTCAGTTGGATGTGACAGTTCTTGAACTACTGCATCATCAAGTTTGAGAGTCAGTTTCTCCAGGTAACTCAATTTGAGTATGTGATCTTGCTGAACACATTGTTCAGTGCACTTCAGCTATACAGATTGCACAGCCCCAATGGGCACACTTTGGCTTTGCTGATATAATACTTTTGGAAGTACAATACTTTAACCACTGGGTCACTTCTAAGTTTTTGTTCTGCCTCAATTTACCCTGTTTCACATGACCTTTGGAAGCTATTGCTTTCTTATACCTCAGATGTTCTTCCAGATGGCCTTCCGTAAGCAGCAAAAAGTGGCTTTCACTGTGGTCACTGGCTAAGACGATGTTAGCAGGGGAACTCTTGCTACGGGAGGCAGAATTCTGTGATGATATCATAATCTTTATTACCTGATGTTCAGGACCTTAACTAGGCCATGTCACATGACAAAGGTGAAGGGATTTTGCAGGTGTAATCAGACCCCAAATAAGGTAAAAGATTATTCTGGGTGACACTGACTTAATCAGAAGGCCTTTAAAAGAGATCTTAGGCTTCCTCTGAGTTCAGAGATCAGTATGTGCAGAGATTCTCTCCCTTTCTGATTTAGCTTAATCACAAGGAAATTTTTTTATTTTTTTATTTTTATTTTTATTTTTTTTTTTGAGACAGAGTCTCAAGTCACCAGGCGCCAGGCTGGAGTGCAGTGGCGCGACCTTGGCTCACTGCAACCTCCGCTGCCCGGGTTCAAGCATTCTCCTGCCTCAGCCTCCCGAGTAGCTGGGACTACAGGCGCGCGCCACCACGCCCAGCTAATTTTTTTGTATTTTTAGTAGAGACGGGGTTTCACCATGTTGACCAGGACGGTCTCGATCTCTTGACCTCGAATCACAAGGAAATTTTGTCAAAAACCTGAGGGATCTCGGAAGTAGATCTCTCCTTTGTCAAGATTCCAGATGAGAATGGAGCTATGCTGCACTGCAAGCAGGCAGGGCCAGGCTGGGGCCCCAGGAGAGGCCAGTGAACGTGTTGATATCAGACTGGTCCCATCTGGTAGGCAGGATCACCTAGCATCATTTAGGTCTGGCAATCTCCCTATGCCTAATGTCTGCTAGGGGGAGCAAGGTAAGCCTTGGAATGGGTGTCCCTGGCTGTGCTCTACTACAGATACTCTTACAACAAATCCTTTGGGCTCTGCACAGCCTGGAGTTCTGCCCCTACCACCACTCTAAGCGGTTCTCCCTGCTAGCTCAAGGATCCATTGGAGGTGGGCGAGGAGAGGGGCTGTCTCCTGCTGCCCACATTTCAGAAGTCCATGCCAAGAGGGGATCACTCCTTGCTTGTTTGACTCGCCCCATTGCTAGGAGTCATTAAGGGGCCAGCAGTGAGTCCTGCTGCATGGTAGTCCTGTGCAGGTTTTCCCCAGTTTCCTCCTGCTTCAGCCCCAGCATCTGTTCCTGCCTGCCAAAGATCTCAGTATGCACCAGTCTTCCTGATGTCCCTGTCCCTCAGTGACAGAGTTTCCTTCTGACTGCATCTAGCTGGCCATCTTGTCTGATTCCCTGGCTTCCAGGGTGTTCTGGTTCTTGCAGATCTCACAGGATCTGCATGTCACAGGGCAACAGTGGCCACTTAAGAGCAACCTGGGCCATATGGATGTATGGCTGCTGTCTCTTTTCTATTTATACTCCAAGTTTCTTTACTTGGTCCTAGGCAGGTGATCCGGTCTGGCTTAGCAATAGCAAAACCATTTCCCAGATTCTAGGATGTCCTGTTTTGTCCTCCCTTTGTATCTCTCAGTACCTGTAGGCCACAGGACAACAGAAGCTGTGGCAAAGTCACCTGGGCCTCCTGGAGCAGAGGACACAGAGCAGAGAAGATGGGGGAACTGAGCCTGTTCATGGATACAAGGAGACCAGATGTGGCTTTCTTTTTATCTCATATAGAAGTGTCTTACATGGATAGAAAAACTGACTTGTTTCTAAATGCATTTCACTAATACAGCAGATAAAAATAATGGGGGCCAGAAAACCTCTTCTAAGGTGACATTAGCCTGTCAGAAGTTTTTTGGTTCAAATAGAGTATTTCCATTATTTGAAGGCATACCTACCTTCAGACACCACAAGGTGTTCAATACCTATTGTTGTATGTTTGTATTTCAATTTGAAATAGATTGAGGAAACACAAAAGGAAAAGATTTTGATAATTTTCCTTACTGGAAAAGCCTAATTCTGCACACAATGTTTGTAAGTGCAATAACCTGCCAATCTTAGCTGTTATTATAGTTAGTAAACATATAATAGTGAGTAAAGGAATAGTCTGGGCTTCCAAGTGCTTTCCAGGGAAGGATATTGGGTTGGATCTTCAGCGTCCTACCCCGTAGGATCATGTTTTGTAGGCTCAGGCAGGTAAGGCAGGCATCTGGGAAGAAGGAGGTAAGGGAGGAGCAGGGCAGTCAGCTCAGCCAGGAGCATCCGCGGGCTCCCCTAAGGGACTTCCCTGGTGAAAAGACTGACCTTTTCTCCTTGAAATCTTTACATCCCATGTTTGCATGGTGAATGTGGTTTTATTTAGCAGCAGCTTTCTTTACACAGCTTACTCACACTATCTCTTTTCCACTGTCCACCCTTCTTAGCTGCTTAGTCTGGCAGCTCCCCTTAGCAGCCAGCTCTCCCTTGCCTTTAGGGTCAGCAGCTTAATTTTTTTTCTCTTTGGGCACAAGCTAGGTCCTAGCTCCCCCACTGTAAATCTGGAAGATGGACAGCTTTGGCTCTTTGGGCACCAGCACACCCACCATACCAAGCCACGTTGAGCTGAGCCAAGCCCCAAGAGCCCCTGTACAGCGTTAGCAGGGCAATTATATCTTTTACAGACAATGGTGATTCAGAGCCAAGTAAGAACTTAAGCAGGTTGTATAACAAGTGGAAGTGTGTGTCTACGTGCCAAACTTGCTGAGTCGTGCAGGCCTGAATATCCATCTCAGCCTATTCCTTGACCAAAGCACATTCATATACCTTACAACCCAAATAACCTGTATGTATACCCTTAATTATAAAAGCCTAAATTATGAAAGTTTGATAACTCCAATTTATTTTGGCATTAAAGTGAGATGGAGTTTTAGTTATCTTTCACATAGGGTAATGGCTAACTGTAGGCATCAACTTGATAGAATTAGACATGTATGCGGCTTGCTGCTAAAGAATTTTTCTGGTATGTCAGGTTAGTTCTAGACAGGATTAGCACGTGAGTCAGTGGACTGAGTGGGGAAGATCAGCCCTCAATGTGGATGGGCTCCAGTCACCTGAGGGCCCAAATGGAATAAAATCGGGAAAGGTATTTGCTCCCTCTCCTGAAGCTAAGACACTCTTCTCTTACCCTTGGAAATCAGAAGTCCAGATTATCAGCCCTTTGGACTGTGAGACTTGGTGAGAATCTCACCAGTGCCCCCACCTCCTCCACTTCCTTCCATCCCTGGAGCCCCCAGGATTTCAGGCCTTTAGACTGCAGGTAATATGATTAGCTTCCCTGATTCTAAGGC
Source organism: Ateles fusciceps (assembly GCA_036589455.1). Classification (NCBI taxonomy): domain Eukaryota; kingdom Metazoa; phylum Chordata; class Mammalia; order Primates; family Atelidae; genus Ateles; species Ateles fusciceps. The sequence continues at coordinate 45,338 of JAZHEH010000672.1, forward strand.
TTTTGGGCTTGGACTGACCCATGCTACTAACCTTCCTGGTTCTCCAGATTGTAGGTAGCCTATTGTGGGACTTCTCGGTCTCCCTACTCATGATTTTCCTAGGAAGCAGACTTCAGTGAAATTTAGCATGTAAAAATACTCAGGAAACACCTCTCAAATCAGTATCTGGAGAGGAGGGTCAGGAAACAATCCTAGGTAGGAGAAGCCATTCTTTTATGGAAAAAAGCAACAATACAAATAATCCCATGGGATCTGCAGAGAGAAAATGCTGTTTTAGAGACAGTATTACCAGCAGAGAGTCTTGACATTTAGAACAAGGAATTGGACAAAATAGACAAAGCAATGAAAGAATGAAGCAATGAAAACATTTATTCAAACAAAGGTAAACTCCACATACTGGGAGGAGGCTTGAGTGAGTGGCTCAAGTGTGGATTAAATAATTTTCTGGTATTTAAACCCTCCAGATTTTTTTTACTGGTTAGTTACATCCTATGTAAATGAGTAGTGGCCTGCAACCAGTCCGATTGGTTGCAAAACTGACGCTGAACTGAAGTTACAAAGTTAGACCACAATGCAAATGAGACTAGCCTGGTGACCAATCTGATTGGTTGCGGGGAAGGGACCAATCAGAGGTGCTTTCCATTTTTCATCTGCAATGCAGTAGAAAGTGTGGGGTTTGCAAAGGGAGTAGCTGCTAATCTTTTTGTTACTTGCCTGTGGAGAGGTGGGGCTTTCCTTTTGATTCAGTTCTAAGAAGTCAGTATGGATGAGCCTTATGCTCCCTGCCTCCCAACCTTATTCTCCTGCCTCAATAGAATAAGGTGGCCCAACTTATATACTGTCCCTGGAAGGGGTAGAATATGTTTTATAAGAATGAAGGAGCTTGCATGTCCTTAGTTCTTAGGGGACCTCAATACTTGGCCTCTATGTATAGAGGGCTGATGCCAGGTCACAAAATTACTCAGTATGTATTTATCTCAACTCCAGGACTCTAGGCCAGGATACATCTATGAGGATTTATGATCCTTGGAGGAAACTTACTGTGACCATGAATACATTTCATAGTTCTGATTGTAGGGGAGAGGGTCATTGACCAAGAGCCTGAGCCTCTGGCTCTGAAGCTAATCTCTATTTGTGCTGAGATTGTTCTTCCCCTGGGCTGCTCCTGGCTAATCACTGGGAACTGTATTCTAAGATACAAGTCCTGGAGTTACAGGATTCCTCTGATGTATGACCTTGGCAAGAATCCTGCTCTGGTCTTATTGACCTTTCCTTAGACCTGCATTGCGGTGGTAGCCTTGAGAAAACGGGTCTCACAGACTTCTAACTACGGAGAGAGTAAGTGACTAAGGCCCTTAGATGCTGAGCCCTGAAATCTACTACAGCACTTAATCTAAAAGACATGGTTCACAGAAGCTGCTCCCAGATGAGCTCAGCAGAGCCACCAACACAGACTTGATCTTAAGAGATGAAGACTCCTCTGATAGTGTGCAGGTTAATAAAGGTTCAGCAAGGCTGCCAGGGAGCCCTCTGCAACATTAACTATCTAGGTTCCTTCACCCAACCTATCTTCCCTCTTTCCTTGCCTTGGTGTCAGGCTTACACACAGTCTGAACGCTCTCCTAGTCTGTTCCAGCCTCCCTCTTTTTACATGGGTAAAATAACAATTCTGTGTTTAATTATAACATGGACGTCTTCTTCCTGGAGGCACTAGACAGACATGACTCAGTCTGAGATGCTTCTACTTGACCTGCCTTCACTCTCTTGAAAAACCAATAGTAGATATACAAAGTATAAAAAAAGTAAAGCATATCACTAAAATATAAAAAGCATACCACTAAAAAAATCACAAGATGACAGAAAGGAAGAAATCTACAAAAGAACCAGAAGACAACTAACAAAATAGCAGCAAGTCCTTACATACCAATAATTCCTGCAATATAAATGGATTCAAGTCTAAAAAGACAGAGGCTACGTGCACTAAAAACAAGACCCAACAATATGCTGGCTGTAAGATTCATTTGTCCTGTAAGGACACACAGTCTGAAAGTGAAATAATGGAAAAGGATATTGCATGCAAATAGAAATGAGAGCACAGGTAGGTATCAGACAAAATGATCAAGTCAGAAAATATAAAAAGGAAAATATTTATGTAATAAATTGGTCAGGTTATAAATACATATGTACTCAACATCAGAGCACTTAAATACAAAGTTAATAGATCTAAACAGATACAGTAATACACTAACGGGATTTCAAAACTCACTTTCCACAATAGATATATCATCCAGATGAAGAAACAAGGAAATATCAGACTTAATAACTACACTTTAGACCAAATGGACCTAAGAGACATACAGAACACTTCATTAGCAGCAGAATGCACACTTCGAGTGCACACAGAAGGTTCTCCATGATCACAAGTTAGCAATAAAATAAGGCTTAGCATATTTAAGAAAACTGAAATCAAGGCTATTCTGACCACGAGGGCGTAAAACTAGAAATAAAAGGAGTTTTCAAAAATTAAAACATGGAAATTAAACATGCTGCTGAATAACCAATAGATCAATGAAGAAATTAAAAGGGGAATAATCTTACGGTATTATGGGATCAATTTTAAGAGGGAAGTTTATAGCAATAAATGCCTAGATCAAAAAAGATCTTGAACAATGTTTCACCTCAAGGAACTAGAAAGACAATAAGCCCAAAGTTAGTAGGAGGAAATAATCAGCAGAAACAGAAAACAGAGAAACGGATCAATGAAAATAAGACTCAGTTCTTTTTTAAAAGGTTAAAATTGGCAAACCTCAACTAAACTCGGTCAAAAAGAAGAGGCACTACAATTGATACCACAGAAATACAAAGAATCACAGGAGAGTACTATGAACAGTTATACTTCAATAAATCATATAACCTAGGGGGAAAAAATTCTCATGGACACAATCTATCAAGATTGAATTGTAAAGAAATAGAAAGTTTGAACAGCAGGAACAGCCAATAGTGAGTGAGGAGACTGAATCAGTAGGAGTCTCCAAAGAAAAGCCTAGGACTAGATGGCGTCACCGCTGAATTCCAACCAACATTTGAAGAACTAATAACAATAGTTCTCTAAATATTCAGGAAAATATTAAAGAGGAAATACTTCCAAATTTCATGAGGCTAGCATTACCCTGATACCAAGGCAAACGACAGTGTTGCAAGCAAGTTATAGTCCAATATCCCAGGTGAACATAGATGCAAACATTGTCAACAAAACACTAGCAAACCAAATATAACTTTACAAAGCATCATTCACCATGGTCTGGTGGGATTATCCCAATTCTTACGGTTCTGGAGGCTGGAAGCTTGATCATTTTTCTTGCATGCTCAGGTTCTGGTGAGGCCCTATTCAGGGTTGCAGATAGCTGACTTCCTGTCATAGACTCACATGGCTGAGGAAGCAAGCTTTCGTGTCTGGTATAAGAGCACTAATCTTATTCGTGAGTCTGACATGTTAGAGGGTAGAGTTTCAACATGTGGGGGAAGGGGCCCAAACAATTAGTCCAAAACAATATTCATTCAGTATGAGAAATTTCATTCCCAACTGTTGGGATTGAAGAAAGGATACGATGTAAATCTGAAGATGAAAACTCCTGACTCTCCTAGAGCAGTTCTGCTTAATAAGGCAGCCACCTAATGGAAAGAAGAAACCCAGCAGGGACTCAGTAAAAACTACTGACATTATCTTCTAGGTTTTGGATTCAGCTATGACACCCCAGTTAAATGAGTCGCACTTAAGTGATTTTTTTTTAAGCCAGTTTTAATTTGGTTTTACCTCCCAGCCATCTGGAGGAACCCAAAAAAAATTCATTTTTTTCTAGCTTTATTGTTGGAAAACCGTTTTCCATATAAAGAATACCTATACATTCATATGGATTACAAAGAATTGTGAAATACACATCACAGGCATGTACACTGTTAAATGAAACCAGGTTCTCAAACTTGTTAAGCCAACTCATTTAGCAATGTGGAAGTGGTTAAATCAGTTTCTCACAGAAATATTTAATAGCACCAGAATTGTACAAGTGGTTCAATAACTAGGTATAAAGTGCCCTATGAGGTGCTGTAGGGGGAAGCATATAGCACTCATCAAAGTAGTTGTCTTGGTCTCTTTTCTGTCTATAAAACAATACGTGAAACTTGGTAACTTAGAAAAGCTTACTTCTTACAGTTCTGGAGCATCAGAAGTCTAAGGTTCAGGAAGCACAGCTGGTGAGGGGGGCCATCTGCAGAGACCTGGGGTGGCACAGGGCGCTCCAGGTGAGGGGGCTGAGCTTGATGACTCAGGTCTCGCTTCCTCTTAAAACTCTGCCAGTCCCACTCCCATGATAACCCATTAATTCGTTAATCTGTGAATGGATTAATACATTCATGAGGGCAGGGTCTTTATGACTCAATTGCCTATTAAAAGCTCCACCTTCCAATACTGACACATTGGGAATTTCCATCATGAGTTCCGGATGGGACACTCACTCAAACCATAGCAGTAGCCTCGCCAACTTTAAAGCCTGATTTGGATCAGGCCTCTAGATTTATGCTGAGTTTAGAGGAAACAAGATAGAGACACTCTGGTGTGAATGCTATTAGTGTCCTTCATCGATCCCATAAGCCTGCTGCTGGGAGCGCTGGCTGCCGAAGGTTACACCAGTCCCTTCCTCTAGAAAACTGCCTTTGGCCACAGATGAGCTTTCTGGCCCAAGAGGTAACCACGCCCACCCACTCAGCCAATCAGCCCTTACTGATTGGCTGGCCTGCGGTACTGTAGGCTGCCCCTTGCTCAAAGGGAATTCAACATTGTGGTGCCAGAGCTCCCTCTGGCGTCAGGCTGGAGCTAATCAAGATGCCATCCTTGCTTGGGTATTTTTTTCTAGTCCTGCTTCCCTGCTATTTTCCCTCTCCTGAAAGCACTTCCCCAATACACCACTTTTACCAAAATCCACGTCTTGGGCTCTGATTTTAGGAAATCTGTTTCAAGACAACTCAAAAAGGAAATAGAGACGGGGATGTTACAGATTCAAGATGATTTAAGAGTCATAGCAAACAAATGTATTAATAAGAGGCTCTTCTCTGGATCCTGAATCCAATTAAGCCAACCATAAAAATACCTTTATGAGATAATTGGAAACCTGAAGTGACTATTTGACAATATGCGATTATTGGTGTATTTTAGTTACATTGTGCTTTTTTTTTTTTTTTTTTTTTTAAGACAAAGCCTTTGTTTCCCCAGGCTGGAGTGTGCAGAGGCACGATCTTGGTTCACTGCAACCCCCGCCTCCTGGGTTCAAGTGATTCTCCTGCCTTGGCCTCCCAAGTAGCTGAGAATACAGGTGCCCACCACCACGCCCAGCTAATTTTTGTATTTTTAGTAGAGACAGGATTTTGCCATGTTGGCCAGGCTGGTCTCGAACTCCCAGCCTCCCAAAGTGCTGGGGTTACAGGTGTGAGCCACCGTGTCTGGCTGTATTGTGCTTTTTTAAAAGTTCTAGTTTTAAGATACATAATAGCAACTTTAGAGGTAAAATAGTATAATTCTCAAGTTTTCCTTAAAATAACCCAACAATGGGATTGGGTGGTAAGTGAGAACAGAAGTGAAACAAGATGAAAGACATACATTGATAATTGTTGGAGCCAATGATGGATACGTGGGGATTATGCCTTTTTATCTGCTACTTTGTATATAATTTTTAAAACTTTATTACATAATTTTTTGTGCTCTTTTGATAATATTGAGTGGTGACCTTCCTGACAAATTAGCTGCAGCTGTTATTAAAGAAGTTCTTAAGGCTCACTATTTCCCCTAAGAAAGAAGCTGGAAATTTTTCTTGGTCAGTTCCAGGTTTAGAGTAGAAGGTCTATGGGATTATGGGGAATAAAGTCACCTAGAACCCATTTGATAAGGGCTTTTTGTTGTGTCTCCATTATTTGCTGATGGGGCTGTCATCTATTAAATTGCTGAGAGAATTGCCCCATAGGCTTCAACCTTTGACTAGATTGTATTAGTAGCTGTAAGTATACAGCATTGCATAAGATCTCAGGGGCTTCACCTCAGCATACACCATGGAGAAAGAAGCACCTGCTCCCAGATGCCATCAGCTTCTCTGCTCTGGGTTATTTCAAGCAGAAAGAAAGGAAAAGGCATTACTATTGCAGTGTTTGGGGCCACACAATCCCATAGGTGCAGCCACATTCTTGCAGGTTTAAACAGTGTTCATGAAAGTATCTTTTCCTGAAAATACAGGGGGGTAATGGCTAGGGGAAATTGACTTTAGAACACAGTGACAACATTGCAATAAATCTTCCACAGCAGTCATCTTACTATCATGACATAAACATTGATAAAGGATTCTAGTCTAATATGGTTCAGGCTCTATGTCCCCACCCAAATCTCAGGTCAAATTATAATTCCCACGTATCAGGGGAGGGGCCTGGTGGGAGGCGATTGGATTATATAGGTGAATTTTCCCTTGCTTTTCCCATGATAGTTCTCACAAGATCTGATGGTTGAAAAGTGTGTGGCATTTCCCCCTCTGGTGCATGCACTCTCTCTCCCCTGCCACTATGAAGAAGGCAGCTGCTTCCCCCTCACCTTCCACCATGGTTGTAAGTTTCCCAAGGCCTCCCAGTCATGCTTCCTGTTAAGCCTATACAACTGTGAATCAATTAAATCTCTTCATAAATTACCCAGTCTCAGGTACTACTTTATAGAAGTGTGAGAATGGACTGATATGTAATCCAAACACTGGAACTTCAGAAAAAGTCATAATCCTATAATCAATGTGGTGTTACCTTGTCAAATCTAACTTCACAAAATGATTATATTAAGAGCATTGACTAATTTTTTTTAATTATGTCTCCTTGAAAATAGATCATTCCCAGGTTTAGGCATGCCTCCCAGCAAATAAATTCTGTTTTCAGAACAGCATTCACTATTTGAAACCATTCAAGTTATCGGATTAATTTTTAGAGTACCTTAAAGAAAACCCAACTTTTATTAGAAATTTACAAAATATCCCTAGACTTTTTATCCAGCAGTGTGCTAGTAAATGCAGCTCTTTTAAAAAGTTCTGATTTGTAGTGTTCGCTGGTTTTCGTGACGTAAATTCTTCCACCGTGGCCTATTTGAAGCTACCAATGTGACATCGCTGAACACGGAGCTGGAAAGAGAATAATTAGAGAGAAAATAATTTTCTGCGTCAGCATTCTAGAATAGGTTTTTCTTGAGTCCTTATGGTCATATTGTGGATACTTGCTACATAGTTCCCTTAACAGTATAACAGTCAAATACTGTTCTTGTATCTGGGATTTTACAGCTTATAACTTCTCCCACCGGCCGCTTAACTCCACCAGGTCCTTCAATATTTTTATCACACGATTGCATATGGTGATTCTGCCCCTGACCTGTGCTGGCAGTCATATTTGTTTCTACCACATTTTCTGTACTGTGGCGTTCATGTGCCTCATGGCTCACTCCAACCTCTCCTCTACTCTTAAAATGCATCAGTTAAGTTTATCATCTTACCTTTTTCAACACATGTAAATCTACCATTATTTGCTGAATGTATCTTTTTTTCTTTCCAGTACTCCTTTGATTTCCTTTTGTTTTAATTTATGTTAAGCCCCAAAAGAGAGAATCTGGAGTATGTTTGAAAAACAAATCAGAATACGGTACCCCAAAGCACCTACGGTTCAAACAAATCCTACTCCCAGGTGGAGTGCAATTATGAAGCCTAATTTTTTTTTTCTCTGATTCACCAGGCTTCTGTTCTCTGGAGGTAATTATTTTTCTTAATTGTTAACTTTACCTTGATATAATTGTGAATGCAACACACATACATACACAGATAGTCAGAAGTCAATGTTTATGGTATACTGATTTTAATAGTCTTGAGTGTTATGGATTTATAAGTTCACAAGAAACTAGAAAATCATACATAGAAGTAATGTGGACTATGAACATTATTTCTTAGAAGTACTATCCTAGAAATCCCCAGAAAACTAAACTATCTCACTATTGTATTGTCTGAGTTAATTAGGCTTTTTTTTTTTTTTTTTTTTTTTTTTGCTCTTTTTAAATTGTATTTTAAGTTCTGGGGCACATGTGCAGATCTTGCAGGATTGTTGCATAGGTACACACATGCCATGGTGGTTTGCTGCCTCCATCCCCCCTGTCACCTACATCAGACATTTCTGTGTTATGCCTCCCCAACCTCCCCACGCGCTGCTGTCCCTCCCCCTAGCTCCCCACCCCCCAACAGACCCCAGTGTGTGATGCTCCCCTCCCTGTGCCCATGTGTTCTCATTGTTCATCACCTGCCTATGAGTGAGAACCTGAAGTGTTTGGCTTTCTGTTCATGTGTCCGTTTGCTGAGAATGAGGGTTTCCAGATTCATCCATGTCCCTACAAAGGACACGAACACATCATTTTTTATCGCTGCATAGTATTCCATGGTGCATATGTGCCACATTTTCTTTGTCCAGTCCATCGTTGATACGCATTTGAGTTGGTTCCAGATCTTTGCTATTGTAAACAGTTCTGCAGTGAACATACGTGTGCATGTGTCCTTATAATAGAACAATTTATAACCCTTTGGGTATATACTCAGTAATGGGATTGCTGGGTCAAATGGAATTTCTATTTCTAGATCCTTGAGGAATTGCCACACTGTCTTCAACAATGATTAAACTAGTTTACACTCCCACCAACAGTGTAAAAGTGTTCCTATTTCTCCACATCCTCTCCAGCATCTGTTGTCTCCAGATTTTTTAATGAGCGCCATTCTAACTGGCGTGAGATGGTATCTCAATGTGGTTTTGATTTGCATTTCTCTAATGACCAGTGATGAGCAGTTTTTAATGTTTGTTGGCCTCATATATATCTTCTTTTGAAAAGTGCCTGTTTATATCCTTTGCCCACTTTTGAATGGGTTTTTTTTTTTCTTGTAAATCTGTTTTAGTTCTTTGTAGGTTCTGGATATTAGGCCTTTGTCAGATGGGTAGATTGCAAAAAAATTTTACCATTCTGTTGGTTGCCAGTTCACTCTGATGATTGTTTCTTTTGCTGTACAAAAACTCTTAAGTTCAATTAGATCCCATTTGTCTATTTTGGCTTTTGTTTCCATTGCTTTTGGTGTTTTAATCATGAAGCCCTTGCCTATGCCTATGTCCTGAATGGTTTTTCCTAGGTTTTCTTCTAGGGTTTTTATGGTGTCAGGTCTTATGTTTAAATCTTTAATTCATTTGGAGTTAATTTTAGTGTAAGGTGTAAGAAAGGGGTCCAGTTTCAGCTTTTTGCACATGGCTAGCCAGTTTTCCCAACACCATTTATTAAACAGGGAATCCTTTCCCCCATTGCTTGTTTTTATCTGGTTTGTCAAAGATCAGATAGTTGTAGATGTGTGGCATTGCTTCTGAGGCCTCTGTTCTGTTCCATTGGTCTATGTCTCTGTTTTGCTACCAGTACCATGCTGTTTTGATTGCTGTAGCCCTGTAGTATAGTTTGAAGTCAGGTAGCATAATGCTTCCAGCTTTGTTCTTTTTGCTTAGGATTGTCTTGGCTATGTGTGCTCTCTTTTGGTTCCATATGAAGTTTAAAGTGTTTTTTTCCAGTCCTGTGAAGAAGGTCAAATAAAGGGTATTCAATTAAGAAAGAGGAAATCAAATTTTCTCTATTTGCAGATGATATGATTGTATATTTAGAAGACCCCATCATCTCAGCCCAAAATCTCCTTAAGCTGATAAGCAACTTCAGCAAAGTCTCAGGATACAAAATCAATGTGCAGAAATCACAAGCATTCCTATATACCAATAATAGAGAGCCAAATCATGAGTGAACTCCCATTCACAATTGCTACAAAGAGAATAAAATACCTAGGAATACAACTGACAAAGTATGTGAAGGACCTCTTCAAGGAGAACTACAAACCACTGCTCAAGGAAATAAGAGAGGACACAAACAGATGGAAAAAACATTCCATGCTCATGGTTAGGAATAATCAATTAGGCATTTTCAAAAAAAAAAAACAAAAAAACCCCTGATATTAAGGATTTGTCAGATAAATTTAACACACTCTCCTAGTCAAGTTTTAAGGAAAATGGAAGAAGTTGTAGAGCCACATAGTTTGCACTATAGTATGAGTTTCCAAGAAATAATAGGTACTAGGTTGATTATGTTCAAATAAATTGAACATCTGTTTGCACTTAGATTTAATTCATTAAGATATTTAGGCTTATAGTTAATTTAACCTGCTCTATGAGGACACGCTCTAGGATCCTAGAGGCGTTTCCTATAGAGCATTGTTTAATAAAACTATAAGCCTAAATATCTTACATGAAATAAAATCTAACATTTTGGGTTTGCATTTTCATTTCACCTGATAGTTATACACATTCACCCTGATTCTATCTTTGAAATCCCCAAATCAAGGCAATTTAAATTATCTAATGTTTCAACTGGATTCTGTTATTATGTGAACTAGAATTAAAATGTAATTATTTTAAGTCATTTTACCTCATAATCTTCAAACCCTCTAAATTATGTTCAGAAGAGCTCCCTACAGGTCTTTTTAGGATCTCTAATACTGGATCTAATGCCAAATTTCATATTTTTGTTTTTCTGTAACTCGGCGGAGATGCTGAAGATTTTACACTTAAATTAGATCTTTGCTTTTCTCATGGAAAAGCTTTAGAAAAAGAAGGGATTTCAAGGCAATTCCACTAACTTGCATCAAGAGGGAAAAGAAACTATGAAAAGCTTACAACTTGGAATAGTATTGATAGCATTATCAGATGGAGTATGAATCATGTAAATTTCACACCTAAAGTAATCTCCAAATAGGGTTTGATTCTGACCAGCATTGGACAGGTAGGTGTTGGAAGAGAGTATCTTTTAAGTGTAAATACTTTCTATCTTACAAAAATTTAAGTGAAGATAACAAATCTTAAGTGTTTGTTTTGAAACAATTTTTAAAAATTTAATAGCGGGTTCTCCCCATGTATAAACAAGCTTTTCCTAGAGGTAGACTGGTCCTTAAGTCCTGGGAAAACTTCTTTGGGAGCTGGAGAAAGCAATGGTTATAACAGCCTCTTATGTACAGTGCCCCTTGTCCCTTAAACATTATTGTTCCTTTTTTAAAAAATTGTTTTAAAAAATTAAGTTTTATACATATCGGGTACATAAAACATTTGATACAGGCATAACATGTAAAATCACATCAAGGTAAATGGGGTATCCATCACCCGAAGCATTTATCATGCTGCATTTGGCAGCAGCATAATGGACTGGGCCTGTTATGGGTCAAGGGATCAAGACTTTTCCCTAATCAAAAATGTGGTAAAGCTTCCAGAGAAAAGAAAACTCCTATAAGCAATAAGAGCTGATATCTTAGCTTCTAGGATAGAATGATAGAATTTATCCAATCTGAAGAATAGGGAAAAATAACTGGAAAAAATGAAGAGCCTCGGGAACTTGCGGAACAATATTGAAAAAGCCATTATCTAGGTAGCAGGAGTCCTAAAGACAGAGCAGAGAATTGCAGATAAAAATATTTGAAGAAATGACAGCAGAAACATTTTCAAATGTAGGGAAGAATATAAATGTCCAGATCTAAGAAGCTCAGCAAACCCTAAGTAAGATAAACACATGAAAATCATGGCGAGGCACATCTTAGACTGGTATCACAGGACTTAATTTCTCCCTGCTTTGTTTTTTCTGCTTGAATACACTTATTGTCATTAAACTAGTTTTAGAAGAGTTACTGTGAGATAGTATAGCAACACAGAACATGTAATGGGAGATGGGGGGAAGGCTGGACGGGAGCATGGTCCAGTAGACAAGAATTTCTCATGTAGGAGGAAGATTGAGAAACATCCCCATCATCTTTAATACTCCTTTAATTCACAGAGGTATAATTCACAGTGCTAACACTGAACTAGAAGCCAGAAGACCTGGGTTCTGGGTCAGCCACTGAGTTTCCTGTCACTAATGTGAAGTTAATTCACATCTCCCCCTGGCACTCTGGATGACTTTCATAATATAGTTGATACTATTTAAATCAGCTGATGGTTTATAAAGTACTACCAGGAAGCACTGAGGGGTCATGGAGCAATTTAGAACTAAACAGGAAGTCTATAGGCTAGAACTTTATTTTGACTAATTGAACACTGCCATCTGCTGCACACATCTGGGAAATAGCAAGTATTAGATCTCCAGGAGAAAGGAGATTCCTTCAAAATAACATTTGCTTCCTTTAATTTTTGTCCCTTTGACTTCACTTTCCAAGTAAAAAGACGCAGTACATCTAGTTCAATTCCTATGAGGTAACTGTAACACTTAAAAATGAAATGTCAACTCTAGGATACATTTGACATTGAAAGAATAATTAGAAAATAACTTGGTTTTGAGGGGGTCATGATTAAGAAATGATATATTGGTTTTCTTTATAGAATTATAGTGCATACAAATCAGCAACCAGTCAGCAAAGAAAACTGAAAACTCTATTTTTTTTGTTGTTGTTCTTTAAGTTCTGGGGTACACGTGCAGGATTGTTACATAGGTATACACATGCCATGGTGGTTTGCTGCATCCATCCCCCCATCACTTACATTCGGTATTTCTCCTAATGTTATCCCTCCCCAATCTACCCACTCCCTGCTATCCCTCCCCTAGCCCCCCACCCCCAACAGACCCCAGTGTGTGATGTTCCCCTCCCTGTGTCCATGTGTTCTCATTGTTCAACAGCCACTTATGAGTGAGAACGTGCGGTATTTGGTCTTCTGTTCTTGTGTCAGTTTGCTGAGCATGATGGCTCTGTATTCTTTTGCCTTCAATTTGTTGTCTTCAAAACAAAAAGCTGCTTGTGCCTTTCCCTCCCCTCTTTTCTTCCTTTTTCTTTCTGCTTGTATGCACAAGGTAAGACTTATTTCATAAGAAACAAAATGCCAGTGTTTTTCTTAAGCCATAATGTGAAGCCAATGACCCTGTGGCCACATGGCACAGAACACTAAATTTTGGTGCCATGGCTGAAATTTGAAGGTGACTAAAAGTAATGCCTGTGAAACATGGTATCTATCTGGGATGGCCATTTGATCTCTAAGAGGAATTTTGTATACTCCACAGAACTCCTACCTATAGTAAATTAATTTTCTCTTTTAAATGTGGGCAAAACATTTTTTCTAAGATTTTAAAACTAATTCTTATTTTTAAATGGTTTACCAAAATTTGTCAGTACATTTTACATGTAGAAACATTTTAAAAATCATTTCTAGCAAGCACTTTGGCATCTGGTCAGCTGTCTACTCCTTTATTTTATCAAAAGATTAAGAGTTTCTTTGAATAAAATATTTTCTCATAATTAAGCAGCAGAACATCTATCTTTACAAAGTCTCGAGAGATGCCAGATGTTGATACTTATTGCTAATTTGGACAAAGTAAACTTAACAGATCCTTCTAGCACGTTTTATGAATCCTCCGTTGTGCTCCACTCTATCACATGTGCATTTTTCATGTTAAACTACAATTACTTAAACCCTTCCCCTATCCTTCTCAAGTAATTTTCTAAAGTTGGAGTGTAGTCTTTGCCCCGTTAGGCTATACGTTAATCAAAGCTTTCTTTGCACTATGACTTTATAATGTCTAGTATACAATGTTTCTACTTCCCACATCTTTGCTTTACACAGTCACCTTGCCTTCCTCCCACCACCTAAGAAAAAAGATGGTCATACTAACAGGTGAAGTGTACAAGGTGTCTGTGTGTGTTGTGTAGCTTCAGAGTTAGATTGAAATTACCAGGCACAGATTTAGTCTTGTCATTTTGTTTACACATTGGGGAAAACAAGTCAGTTTATTAAACGTTTTGTGTAACCACTCAAGTTTTTGCTAAGCTGGAAACTTGGACCTCTTCTGTGTAGTGACTTTTTAATTACAATTTTCATAACCTGGAGATCAGACTGTTACTTTCACATGATGTATGTAGTGTCTAGGACTGGAGTTTGCTTTGTTTTACAGTATCTGTACTCCTTGCATTTTTCAAGAGCTATTTTGTAAACAGATGATGTGTTTCTCCAATTGAAAACACAATTTTAAAAACAGCACACAAAAAGGTTAAAATAGCCTTGCATAGGCCACTCTGACTTATATGAAAGGGTAGAACTGAACTTTAGAGGTCAGGTGGAATTTAGTTCTCCTCATACCATCTTAGTTCTCCTCATACCATCTCTTCCTTTCACCGTAAGCCTCATGGTGAAAGGAAGAGAGTGGTATAAGGAGAACTAATAGGATCATAGTTAGTGGCCCTGGGGGAGACACTGGCCTGGAGTCAATCCTGAGCATGGCCACTTCCAGCTGTGTGTTGAGGGGGAGGTCCCTGCATGAATAATATTGGGATAATAATGGTGGCAACCTCTTAGATTGTTGTGAGATTTAGCGAAAGAAGTTATGTCTTGTTTTTAGGACAGTACCTGTTAGTAAGTTTATAACAAATATTAGCTGCTACTGGCGTAACTCAGACTGGGAAGAAATAAAGGAAGTTGATTAAAAATTCACGAGCACCTTTGGAATAAACTTCATATTAGCCCCATTCTCCCAGATTTGGAAGAAGAAAGTGAAAGGCGTCGGGTGATGAGATTTTTCAACTTCAGAAGGGTGTAAACACAGAACGACAATAACAGTAGCAGCTACCTTTCAATGAGACATTACTGTGCACCAGGTGTAGCTCTGGTGTTACATGTATGAACTCATTTAATCTTTACATCAACTCCATGAGGTGGGAACTTTTAACATTCCTACTTTATAGATGAGGAAACAGGCATAAAGAGGGGCTAGGTGTATTCAAGGCCATGTGGCCAGTGAATGACATAGCTAGTGTAATAGTTCATTGTTAAGGCTAAGAGACGCCCAGGTGGCCAGCTGGAAGTTACTTGTAAGGTCTTTCTGGAAGAGATTAGCCTTTGAATCCGTAGACTGAATAAAGATCATCCTCACCAATGTGGTTGGCATTATCTAATATCATGAGAGCTAGAATAGAACAAAAAGTGGAAAAGCAAATTTGCTTTCTTCTTGTATTGGGATAGCCACCTTCTCCTTTGCTCAGTCATTGACTCCTTTGGTTCTTAGGCTTTTGAACCTAGGCTGAATTACCACTGGCTTTCCTGGGGCTCCGGGCTGCAGACGGCAGATCATGGGACTTTTTGGTCTCTGTAATTGTGAGTCAGTTTCTTACAATCTTTCTGTATATGTATTCATATATCTCTTATCCATCTGCCTATATTCTGTTGGTTCTGGTTCTCTGGGGAACCCTAACTAACATGACTGGAATGTAAATCCATGGGATCTTGCCTGACATTTTCAGTGCTTACTTCCATATGAACCATAGAACACCAAACCTATCTTCTTTTGGGGGTAGTGGGGGCAGGGAGCTATAACTATATTACTGCAGTTCTTTGCATGTTAAACTCTATGCCAAATTTGTATAAGAATCTGGCAACACACAGTGCAGTAGTGAGGATGACCACTGTCACTCTTGTTGCCATCTTGGTTTTGGTGGGTTTTGGCCAACTTCTTTACTGCAACCTGTTTTATCAGCAAGGTCTTTATGACCTGTATCTTGTGCTGACCTCCTGTCTTACCCTGTGACTTAGAATGCCTTAACTTTAACTGTCTGGGAATGCAGCTCAGTAGGTCTCAGCCTTATTTAACCCAGTTCCTATTCAAGATGGAGTTGCTCTGGTTTAAATGCCTCTGACAAAACCGTTTGCCTCAATGTTGCTTGTTTGCCTCAAAACTGTGTGTACCGAAGCCACTCCCAATTTGTGTTTCTAGATTTAGCAAATAAAAAAGATGCTCAGGGGGGTTGGGAGGGGCATGGTGGCTCACAATGGTAATCCCAGCACTTTGGGAGGCCTAGACAGGCAGATCATGAGGTCAGGAGTTTGAGACCAGTTTGACCAACATGGGGAAACCTCGTCTCTCCTAAAAATACAAAAATTAGCCAGGCGCAGTGGCATGCACCTGTAATCCCAGCTACTCAGGAAGTTGAGGCAGGAGAATCATTTGAACCAAGGAGGTGGAGGTTGCAGTGAGCCAAGATCACACCACTGCACTCCAGCCTAGGAGAATGAGACTCCATCTCAAAAAAAAATTAAAAATTAAAAATACAGAATGCTCAGGTAAGCCTAAACTTCAGATAAAGGATGATGTTTTTCTTTGATAGACCATGTGCCATCCAGTATTTAGAATATGCTTATTTAAAACATACTAAAAACAGTAGTTGCTCTGAAATTCACATTTCATGGAACATCCTGTGTTTATCTTGAAGCCCTACCTTGACTACACTCAATAAATGTGGTATGTTGCTGAAACTGCCAGATACATTTCCTACTGAACAAAGCCATGTGCCGTGCTTCTCAAGAGAAGCAGACAACGGGGCTCAAGAGGTGACAGCTGACAGTGAGCTGGGGGCCGGAATGCCTCAGTTGCTTGAGAGAGTTCAGAAGTAAAGTCAGTTGTGGGAGAATCCCAAGCTTTTCAGAGTGTCAGTCCAATGTGGTGGTAGAAAATAAGACTTAAGTGAGTTTATTTCAAGATATGTAAGGCTTGGGAAAAGTGGCTCACCCTTCCTGATGCAAGTATGGGACTGAATGCATTAGAGATGTCTTCTAGGGCTTCACCCCTTCACCGCCACCTGGGGATTTCCCTCACCCGGCCTTTGTTCTATTCTTACTTGATTCACTCTCATTTTGAGAAGCACATAGTTAAGTAATTTTCTAAGGAGCTCAGATATGCCCTCTGGCCAAGATTGACAGATAGTCCAGGAGGCTGTTCTAGCACCAGGCAGCTTTGTGTTAAGAATGGTAGGTTTTAGTAATAGGAGGGCCTGATGGCGGCATAAACTGTCAGAGGCAAGGTAGACACATGTAGAAATAGGCAACAAGGCTAGAGTCACAGCCAGAAGGTCTCACCTGTAGGAATCTATAGTGATAGATAATACACCACCAAGTTGCTAGGGGAAAGGTCGATGGGCAGCCAACAAAACTACTAATAGATCCATTAATACTGAGAGTGACGTCAGCCTTCCCAATGGAAAACCATGATTCTTAGTTTCCAGAATTGAGCCATTGATTAAACAGAAGCCTGAATCTCCTTGAGGAAAGATCCTGCAACAGGACAGCAAGTATATTCACAAGTTATTTTCCCAGTCCTTCCTCATAGGAACTTACAGTCTTTAATCAACCTATCTGTGCACTGGGGGAAGGGGAATCCCCCGTATCTTTCAAGGGCAGTTGGATATAGGGTCTGAGAGGATGTTAAAGCTATGAGGTTTCACATGTCTTCATGCTTCCTTCTTAGATTGGAAGAGGTATATAGAGGCCAGGTGGCAAACAGAGTCCTGAACTAAATCCATTTCACAGCGCATCAGCGTGTTCATGGACTCACCTGTGTTGATTTCCCTAATCCCTTGGTGGGTTAATCAGGATGATTGTACTTAGCAACTGGCAGAATGCTCTCGCCAAGTCCTTGAACTGTGGAGTAGACCCATGTAATCGGAACATTTAAGTGGAACCCTCTGAAGTTACCCAACCTCCAGGCCAAGAGAGTAAATATGCAGCAATATATTATGTAGGGTGGAATGGCAAGGAGTGCCATTGGAGTGCTGCCCTCAAAGATTTTAAGGAGATGAGGTTGGTCGTCCCCGTGACATCTCCATTTCATTTGCCAGTCTGGCACCTGAAAAAAAAAAAAAAAAAAAAAAGATAGCTCACGATTGATATAACTACTATCAACTCCATCAAGTTGTAGCCTAATTATAACTATTATTATATTGTGGTTTCATAATTATCACAGATAATTATGACATAGCTTCTGCTACTTAGTATGTGGTCACTGATTTGGTGAATGAATTCTTTTCAGTCCCATCAGAAAGGAGGATCAAAAGCTTTTGCATCCACTTGGGACAGATAGTGGTACACAATCTGTCCCAGGAAATTGTAGTCTCTCTAATGCTTTCACCAGCAATATAGTTTAATGGTTGTTCTATCATCTGGATATTACATAGAATATGATGCTGATCCATTATATTGATGACATGAAGATCTGACCTAAAAAGGAGAAAACAACCAGAATGGTGGAAGTCTTGATAAAGTATATGTGCACCAGTGGGTAGAAGAAATCCCTACAGAATTTCAGCAGCCTGGCAAATTGGTGAGTTTTTAGGGGAACAGTGGTTATTCCATCTTACATGTACTTCCTATTGTAAGTCAAAGGAACCAGGACTAGGCGTAGGCCTTCTGATTTGGAAAGATCATACATCATGCTTGGGAATATTGCTGTCATCCACTAACTGGGTTGACTCTGAAAGCTTTGAGGGACCAAGGGCAAGAAAGCAATCGGCAGCAGATTAAGCTACAGCCCCAGAGGCTCTGCCACATGGCTGGAAAATCTCATGGTGCTGGAGCAGGACCAGCATGGATGACCTGTGGGTCAGCTGCCCGTTTTTGTAAATAAAGAATTATTTGGTTCTCTAAGAAGTTTTCCTACCTTTGCTCTAGGGCAATGGCTTTCAAATTTTAGTGTGTGCATGCACATGTATATATGTGTATATTCCATCTACTCAGAGGGGCCACAAATGCATGAATGGGGAGAGGCGAAAGCTCTTTTTTTTTTGTTTTATACAATAGAATAACACCTAATAAATATAAAAGGAATGGAGCTCAAAAGCAGCAGTGGATGCTGTGGATTAAAGTTTGAGATACACAGTCTCAAAGTATGCCGTGCAAGTTGCCTATTGATTAGAAAGGGGAAAATATTAACTTTAAAGTGGAGAAACCTAATAGACACCACCTCAGCATATGATGAACCCCACCTGGTGCCCTTATCTTGGTTTCTAAATGTCATAACCAACTGAAAGGAAGCTTTTAACTTGGAGAAGAGGCTTATTTCAGGATTAAGACGGGCAAGATGAGCCTGGGGCAACTTGTCCAGAAAGTAATGAAGTATTCAAAGAATGATGGGGATATATCAAAAGTACCTGTAGGCCATCTTAAGGAAGGTCCCATTGGACAAATCTGTGAACATTTTAATGGCAGTACATGACGGCAGTAATAAAGAATAGTTGTCTTTTGGTTTCTGCAGGGGATTGGTTCTATGACTCCCCCATGGATGCCAAAATCCACAGATGCTGAAATCCCCCAGTGTGCCCCCTGTATCCATGTGTTCCTCATCCGTGGACTCGGCCAACCACAGATCAAGTTCCCATGGATATAGAGAACATACTGTATACATGTTTTTAAAAAATCCATGCATCTCTATGTAAATAATTGAGTAAATACATAAGTGGGGAGAAGTGAAAACTTTTTTAAATAATAGAATAATGCCTACATACAGAAGAAAGGATAGAGTTCAAGTATCAGCAGTGGTTACTGTGGATAGAAATTTGAGATAGTTATACAGTCTCAAAGTGTCCCCTACAAATTGCCTATTGATTACAAACAGGAAAATAGTAACTTTAAAAGGGAGAAACCTAACAGACACCACGTAAACAAATGGTCAACGTTAACACTAGTACTATTGGAACAAACGAATGTCATGAGCCTTTTGGTCAGAGGCACCAAGGAGGACACGCCATCACTTCTGGTGTAATCCTGCCCTGTGTAACCTGAATCAAATCATGAAGAAAACTCAGACAAACCCAAGTGTCTTCCTCTTTTTTTTTGGCTTGGACAGATTTTCTACCAAAAAAAGTGACCCTAACTCTTCAAAATTATCAAAAGGAGAATGAGGAACTGTTTCAGATTAAAGACATGACAACACACAATGTGATTCTGTATTGGATCCTGCACTGGGGGTAAGGGGAGCTAGAGCAGACAGTAAGACAATTGATGGACATTTGATAAAAACTATGAGTTAGATAATCAGTGTGACTTCCCCTGGGTTTCCTAATTGTACTGTGGTTATATAAGAGAACATTCCTATTCTTGGGTAAAAGGTTTTGATGTCTTAAGCTTAATCTCAAGTGGTTTAGAAAAAAATGTGTATGTGGGTCCCCCATGTGTATTTATGGGTGAATATGAATACATATACTTACATTTACACACACAGAAACAAAAAAGGGGAATGGTAAACAACTGGTGAATCTGGGCAAAAGCTATATAGCATTTATTATACTATTGATGTAATGTTTCTATAGTTCTAATACCATAACAAAATTTAAAGCTTGAAAAAAAACTACAAAAGTAAGAAGAAAGATGAGATGGTGGGAATGCAAGATTACAATGCAATGGTCTGGTGGGTCACAGTAAAGAGCCAAGACTTTACCCAGTGGAGCCAGTAGCGTGGGTTGAAGGTTGGGGGTATTTTTGAGAGATGACTTTATCCATGGCATACAGGAGGAGGAAGATTGAAGACCAGAGAAACGGTTTAAAACAGTAGCAGCACCAACAACAAACTTATGAAAAAGCCCTAGACTGAATGGTGGAATTTAACCCACACAAGCATCAGCACTTCTCCCTGTGAATCCTGATTGTGTCGCTTTATTCCTGGAAAGCTGAAGTAAGGAAATGTACTCAGTAAACTTGACTAATACATACCCATCTGTTTATGGACATCAAGAGAGTAGTGATGTGGCTTGCTCAGTGGCATGTAGTAAACAAACTTCTAAGGTATGACATGCTCTCACTCTGTTGCCCAGGTTGGAGCATAGTGGTACAGTCATGGTTCACTGCAGCCTCATTCCCCCACAGGCTCAAGGGATCCTCCCACCTGAGCCTCCCAGTAGCTGGAACTACAAGCATGCACCACCATGCCCGGCTATTTATTTTTTTTTGTTTTTAGAGATAGAGTCTCACTATGTTGCTCAGGCTGGTCTCTAACTCCTGGGTTTAAACCATCCTCCTGCCTTGTCCTTCTGAAGTGTTGGGATTACAGGTGTGAGCCACTGTACCCTGTCAGTAGCAAAATATATTAACCCTGTTTCTAGGTAACCAGACCTAGGCATAGTTCATTTTCCAAGCTTTCATTAGTTTAGTTCTCGACCACCTGCAACATTTTTCCCGGGCATTTGTGAGTATTTATCCTAGAGGATACGCTGCTTTTGGTGGGTTTGTGGGTTAGGAAAGAACCCAGCTGGAACCAGGTCTGCTGGGACCCTAAGGCCCTGCGCGTTTTAGCATCCTATAACCAGGCTGGATTCTCAACTCTTTAACTGCATGGTCTGTGCGGAAATGGCATTGACTTCACTAGGCTAGTAAAGATACGTTTTACCACCTTTCATCGTTCTCTGCTACCCTCATTTCTAAAGTGGAGATAAATAATAGCACCCAAATGAGAGGAACAAATGTAAAGCAATTAAAAAAAAAGGAGGTGGGTGTGGGGCGGTGCGAGAGAGGTTGGCAGATGCTGGGGGATGAGTGTGTCTGCTCGGTCGGCGCCACTCAGGGAGGCGGAGGCTGTTCGCTGGAGGAAGATTGGGAGACTACCAGGCTGCCGAGGAGACTGCCTTTGTTGTTGATGATGTGAGCAGCATTGTAAAAGAGGCTAAGGAAAGCGCAATTTGTGGTAACGCTTATCAACACGACAAAGTGAACCAGTGGGCCACAAATGCAGAACAAACTTTAAGCCAACTCACTAAGCTGGGAAAACCATTTAAGTACATAAACACACTGTGACCTGTGTAATTATGCGAAAGAATGGAGCTGG
Organism: Ateles fusciceps; assembly: GCA_036589455.1. Lineage (NCBI taxonomy): Eukaryota > Metazoa > Chordata > Mammalia > Primates > Atelidae > Ateles > Ateles fusciceps. Next base: position 67,062 of record JAZHEH010000672.1, read on the forward strand.
ATTACACACGGCAAGTTCCTGCTTCTGAGACAGCTCTCCTGATGGGGAGCTGCACCGCGCGATGGGAGAGTAAGACCATTTACTGCATCGTCAGCTCCTTCGGACTATATTTGACCTCCCAGTCCATCCTATAACCTTTTGCTTTTGTTTCTAGTTCATATTCTAACCACCAGCAGTGAAATCAGTGAACTCCTTTCTCTTTAAGTGTGTTTTGTGGCACTCTCAAAATGTAGACGAAAAAACCAAGTGACTGCACTGTGAGGTGAACGCCACCGAAGTCAGATAAGTATCCCTGTAGGTCACCTGCAGCCTGCGTTGCCACTTGTCTTCACTCTAAATGTTTCTTTTCAAGGCGCTAAAATCTGAAATCTGCTAGTGTGAAACTTGCTTTACTCTTGAAATGATTCAAATACACTAATTTTTCATACTTTTTACTGTTAGAATAAAATATTCAAATATTAATGAGTTGATTACTTTTGTGCTCTTTCAACAAAAGCTGTTTTCAAAAACTGTTAAACACTTATCCAGAGCTTTCCAGTACCTAAGCTAGATATAACTTCATGGGGGTCTGTGTGGAAATGGCACTGTCTTCACTAGGCTAGGAAAGATATGTTTTAAAACCTCATAAGTTTTGCTGAAAGATCCATTTCCAAAGGTGCCTTCCTTTGCTATTCAAAGGATCTGAGGCAACATATATTAACCGTGAAAGAGGCTATCTTTTTCCCCAGGAGATGACATAAGATTATTAGCACCTGTGTTAATCAACTGTGGCTTAGAAACTCAAGTTTAACTGTACAAACATCCAATGAAGTTCCATAATAGCTGTGCTGCTATAGTAAATTATTTGTCCTATATTACAATTCAGAGAAATCCATAGCAGGCTTCCTTCTGAACTTCATAATGAGAGGGAAAAACGAAGGTAGTGAGAAGCATTTTCAAATATTCATTTTCCTTCCTTCAGTAGACGTTAACATTCTCCCCGGTTCCCTTTGGATCCCTTTTACTATTTCTGTACATCCTCCCAACATACATGCATTTTCTTCCATGGCTCACATTTACCTCTTTTTCTTCCCAGGATTGTACTTGGGCTACTGGATGTGCCTTTGCTGCCCGTACCACAAAGCACACAAAAAGCTACAGCTGCTAAAGTATAAGCCCCTTGCAGCAGGACTAAGGCACCTCAGATTCTAGGCTTCAAATCTGGATGAGCTCTAAGATGCTCTGAGTAGATTCGCACCGCTGAGGGATCAGGCTGTAGCCACACTCGAGAGGACTCTGACATCACACTCCCCTGACTTCTGCCCCTCCCTTGTTCTTCTTTCCCAGTTTTGTTTGGGAGCGCATCTTTAATGAACCACTTACACACAGATCTTCATCACAAGCTCTGATTCAGGAAACCCAAACCAAGATCTTCCTAAGCTCATTCTCCCCGAGGGCTCAGCAGATTTGGATTCTCATACCTAAGGCCCTCTCCTCCTCCTCTTGGACATGGCAATGAGTAGAGGATAGGAAGGCAACAGAGCCCTGGTTTTCTGTGCAGTTGCCAATTGCTGACGTTGTCAAATCCACAACTCATATTCCCTGTGCTTGTAAGTGATAATCTAATAAATACAAATTTTATTTTTGAAGGAATATTTACAAGAGGAGGAAAACTTACTGGTCAAAAAATGTATAGGTGATCTCAGGGCCAGAAACCTTTCTTTCAGGCACTTAACAGGATTTTTACAGACAGAGGCTTCCTAAGAGTGTCATGCTCTGGGAACCAAGAGACCTAAGGTCTAGACCTAATTCTATCAAGGCCTCATAGTATGAGTTGGAGGCCCATGGAATATAAATGACTAATTTCCATGTCTGCAAAGTGAGGGTACTTGGACTCATACACTTTCAAGAATTCAAAGAATAGACTCTCTTCCCAGAAAATCCATTGTGCACAAACATAATTTTGCATTCAATTTCAAGGGTTTCCAAATAGATCCCACTGAAGTCCATCACTGGATCCTTTACTAGATGATTTCTAACTATCTTAGTGCTCACATTCTACCTTTCAGTTTTCTCAAGTCTGTAACTGAGACCCATGTAATCAAGGACAGACTGAGAATGCTTGAGTAAGTATAAATTCTTCTGAAGCAAGAGGATCAGAACTGTTTTTAATTTGGTTTCTTTGTGGAGCAAAGACGCTATTTACTGCCAAGAAGAAAATATGTGTTTTAAAAATAAATTCTCCCACGTGCTAGGAGAAAACATCTTGGAACAGGGTACGTCTTAGGTCCTTGGGTCCTTGGTGGGGAATCGCTCATCTTTCTAGTAGAATGGAGTTGGAGTCTCACAAAAGATTCCAATCCCAGCTCGACCACTTAGCAGATTTGTTTGATGATGAGCAAGAATAATAGCTGAGATTCAAAGTAATTTTACCTTTAAAATGGAAAAAAAAAACATCCTTATGCCCTCTTTATAGGGTTGTACTGGTAATGAAGTTAAATGAAACAATCTCATGCATTCTTTGACACATGATTCCTCTCTGTTTTCTCTCTAGTTTCTGTTCCTCTTCCTGTCTTAAAGAGTGGTATTCCCTGAATTCTTTCATCCTTGACTCAATCTTATCTATACTCTCCTTCAGTTTTAACTTCGAGGGTGGCTGATGACTTCCAAGTGTTCACCTTCAACCTTGTCCTCTCCCCTCTACATTCTGCAGTCATATATTCAGATGGGATGTTTTCCCATGGAGTGGGTTTCTGTTGCTTTGGCTTGTTCACTAGACAAATCTGTTTTGGTAATGGGACTGCTCTTCCTTTCAGAGGCTTCCCTGACTCTGCTTCCTCTCACCAGCAGGAAGGACATATAATCCAGAATCACTGATCACTGTTCAGATTAACTCTTGCCATCCACTCAGTGATTTTCCAGGGGGCAGATACATGAGCCAAGTGGGAGCTGTTCAAGTTCCTTCCCAAGAGTTGATGTGGTTGCTAAAAGCCAAGCCTCTTCAGCTGTGATGATGATTGATCAGTAAATAAAGCCTGTCAATTGTTACCACCACCATAGTGAGCCCGAGGGTGCTACAAAAGGAAATTCCAGCTGAGAGAATGGAAGAAAAATTCTGATTGTGGTTGAGTCCCAGAATCCAGCTGTGAGTAGTATAACCATGAGCCATTTCAAAACCAAGTCAAACGAGCTGACATAATTTACGTAACAAATTTACAGAAATTAGCTTATGTGATTAGGAATCTATTGCATTATCTGAACTCAGGTCTTCTTGTGTTCTTTTTCCAGTTGGAGGCACTAACATTCACTTAGTCATTCCAACAAAGACCTGGGAGTCACCCTTAACTCTTCCTCCTCTTCCATCATGCCTACACACACTATATCCACCAGTCCTTCAGTATTTCTCAAATTGTCTCGCTCTTCTCCATCTGAGCTCCCACTGTCCTAATTCAGACACCCTCTTTCCTGAGTCACCATTAGATCTTACTAGTCTTTTTGTCTCTGATCTTGTTCCTCTCATGTTTCTGTGGTGTGAGACCAAAGAGAATGAATTTACGTAAAACATCTGGCCATGGCATTTATCTGCTTAAACCTCTTCTGAGATCCTGTTGCCGCAGGATAACATCCAACCTCTTCACACGGTACATAAAAGGTTTCATGTGGCCAGGCTTGGTGGCTCACATCTGTAATCCCAGCACTTTGGGAGGCTGAGGCGGGTGGATCACCTGAGGTCAGGAGTTCGAGATGAGCCTGGCCAACATGGTAAAACTCCATCTCTACTAAAAATACAAAAATTAGCCAGGTGTGGTGGTGGGTACCTATAAGCCCAGCTATTTGGGAGGCTGAAACAGGAGAATCGCTTGAACCCAGGAGGCAGAGGTTGCAGTGAGCCGAGATTGCACCATTGCACTCCAGCCTGGGCAACAAGAGTGAAACTCCATCTCAAAAAAGGCCTCAGAAGCAATGCTACAGATCTACAACCATCTGATTTTTGACAATGGACAAAAGCAATGGGGAAAGGATTCCCCATTTAATAAATGGTGTTGGGAAAACTGGCTAGCCATATGCAGGAAATAGGCATAGGCAAGAACTTCATGATTAAAACACCAAAAGCAACAGCAACAAAAGCCAAAATAGACAAATGGGATATAATTAAACTTAAGAGCTTCTACACAGCAGAAAAACAATCATTAGAGTGAATTGGCAACTAACAGAATGGGAAAAAAACTTTTGCAATCTACCCATCTGACAAAGGGCTAATGTCCAGAATCTACAAAGAACTAAAGCAGATTTACAAGAAAAAAAACCCATTCAAAAGTAGGCAAAGGACATGAACACTCTTCAAAAGAAGACATTTATGCGGCCAAAAAACATGAAAAAAATGCTCATCATTGGTCATTAGAGAAATGCAAATCAAAACCACGCTGAGATACCATCTCACACCAGTTAGAATGGCAATCATTAAAAAATCTGGAGACAACAGATGCTGGAGAGGATGTGGAGAAATAGGAACACTTTTACACTGTTGGTGGGAGTGTAAATTAGTTCAACCATTGTGGAAGACAGTGTGGCGATTCCTCAAGGATCTAGAACCAGAAATACCATTTGACCCAGCAATCCCGTTACTAGGTATATACGCAAAGGATTATAAATCAGTCTATTATAAAGACACATGCACATGTACGTTCATTGCGGTACTGTTTACGATAGCAAAGACCTGGACCCAACCCAAATGCCCCTCGATGATAGACTGGACAAAGAAAATGTGGCACATATATACCATGGAATACTATGCCGCCATAAAAAATTACAAGTTCGTGTCCTTTGTAGAGACATGGATGAATTTAGAAACCCTCATTCTCAGCAAACTGACAAAGAACAGAAAACCAAGAACCGCATGTTTTCACTCATAGGTGGGTGATGAACAATGAGAACACTTGGGCACAGGGGAAGGGAACAGCACTCACTGGGCTGGGGGGCAGGGGGTAGAGGGGAGGGGAGGGACGGCGGGGGAGTGGGGAGGATCAGGAGGTATAACACTAGGAGAAATGCCTGATGTATGTGATGGGGGTGGAGACAGCAAATGCCCACGGCATGTATGTACCTATGCAACAATCCTACAGGATGCAGGATGTGCACATGTACCCCAGAGCCTGAAGTACAAAAAAGTTTCATGTAATCTTTAGCTGTTCTCTGCTTCCTACATTACCATCTGGAAACAGCACTCTTATAGTCATTACCCACTGGTGATATGCTGTCACCCACATGTGTACCTTTCCTCATCACTTTGGGAGAACAGTGTAGCTTGTCTCTATCAAAAATGAGAGTTTAGAATCATGTTGACCTGAGTTCAAATCCTCATTCTGATGTGTACCACCTACTGTTTGGGCAAGCTACTTAACTTTTACAGCCGTCTTGTTACATTTGAAAACCAGGGATGCTGATAGTAGTGGTTTCACTGAGCACAGTGTCATCAAGTTAACATTGCATGGAAAGCACTTAAGACAACATCAGAAGGCAGCAAGTCCTGATAGACGTTGACATTTTTTTGTTTGTTTGTATTTCCTTTACCTAGAGTGCTCTTATTGCTGACTTTGTCCCACTATTCGTTTTGCTGGATCACTGCTGCACAACCTCTGACTTGGCTCAGATATCATCTTTTCCAGAAGGCATCCTTGGGTTGAGGAGTCTGCCTCTGTTCCCCTAGGTTCATCGCCCTCATTGCTCTAGCACATATATCAGACTTAGCTTCTTATCTATTCTGAGTTCCTTGAGGGCCATGTCGTCATCTTTGCATCTCCAGTTCCTAACAATTTTTGGATTGAATTGAATAGAGATGTTATCTTCCTCCTTAGCCTCTGGTGGGGAGCATGAGAGAACTAAACAGCAGCCATGTTAATTTCCTTGGATTATTTTGCATGCTGTTTTTCATTTATTTTTCTCAATATGCATAATTTAAAGTCATCCTACCTGTCTGCTTTGTCCCGTTTGTCTCTGACAGGTGAGAGATTGGGAGAGACAGGATGTGTGAATACAAATAAATAGTAACAACTTGACGTTCTCTTTCTCTTTCCAAGAAAAGCAGCTCTTTTCCTGTTTTTTACTGCCCTTGGGATGATGGATTGTGAAAATTGAATCAACATCTCCTTTTATTACAGCACATTAACTTGGCCCAACCAAAGATTCATAGCTTTCTTTAAAAAAAAGAAAAGAAAAAAAGTCTAGGGGAATGTATACTCAGTTTTTACCATCCTTTCTGCTTTTCACCCCTACCCCAATCATGTGGGAATAGATGGTCAAGACGATAGGTGGTACTTAGGTAGTTACAAAGTCTGGGAATTACTAAGTCAGAACTAGATGCCCAGGAGAAAAGCCTGGTTAGCTTAGTTTGTTTCATGAATCAGACTTCTGAAAGTGGCTTGGTTCTTATTTTATCTTTTAAATATGGGGTCTTACTCTATTGCCCAGGCTGCTCACAAACTCCTGGGCTCAAGTGATTCTTCCACCGCAACCTCCTGAGCAGCTGGAATTACAAGTGTGAGCCACTGTACCTGGCTAGCTCGGTTTATATGAAAAAGCAGTGAGTTTGGAAATGGTTGAATCCGTTTGTCCTTTTTATAGGTAGAGAAACCAGGACTCAAGAAGTTTAACATTCACTAGCTGGGTGATCCTGGGGAGATTATTTTCCTTAAGTGCTGTTGAAAGGAGAAAATCATGTAAGTTCTATGTAACACCTATCAGAGTGCTGGTGCACAGAGCACCTAACAGTTTTGTGTGTGTACACTCAGTAACTGAAAAGACTTGTCCAAACATGTCACTGCCCAGTTCCCCTTTTAGGTTGTATTTCCCCTAAAGGAGATGTCCTGTTACTCATACCAACATTCCTCACATTTTTACATAGAGAAGGGACTTTCTGTTCCACTCTCCAGAAGTATATGAGGAGCGCTTCCAGCTCTCTTCCTTATGAACTTTGCTTTGGCTCAGAAGAAGAGTAGAGAGGTCCCATCCTGTTAGGATAATGAGCTGAGCCTGTGTGGCTGATCACCATGGTAATCATTCTTTTCTGGGCTACCCCAGCCCACAGGGTGTGTGTTCTGTCCTGCTGCCTCTTGTGGGGCACTGACAGGGCCCAGCTGTTCCTGCAAAGAAGACTGGGATGTCCTGCAGGGTTAGTGATTGGGTGGCAGGTATCTATAGCATGTGAAATCTCAAGAGGCTTGTTATGACCACATGTATTAACTGTGTTCTCCAATCTAGTTGCCAGGAATGAAGTTGAGGTGTTAAACTCCGTCTGACTTCTGTGTTATTCCTTGGTTGATTTCCTAATTTAGGAGCAGATACAAAAGTTGAAGGTGCTAGGCCCATTGCTCATGCCTATAATCCCAGCACTTGGAGAGGCTGAGGTGGCAGGATCACTTGAACCCAGGAGGTCCAGACAAGCCTAGACAACATAGTGTAGACCCCATACAAACAACACACACACACACACACACACACACAGACACACACAAATTGAACAGCCATGGTGGTACATGTCTGTAGTCCCAGCTACTCAAAAGGCTGAGGTAGGAGGATTGCTTGAGCCCAGGAAGTTGAGGCTGTAGTAAGCCATGATCACACCACTGCATTCTAGCCTGGGTGACAGAACATGAGTTAAAAAAAAAAAAATAGTTGAAGGCTAATATTAGTCCATTCTCATGCTGCTGTGAAGAACTATGAAGAAATGCCTGAGACTGGGTAATTTATAAAGGAAAGAGGTTTAATTGACTCACAGTTCTGCAGGGCTAGGGAGGCTTCAGGAAACAGAATCATGGCAGAAGGGGACACAAACACATCCTTCTTCACATGTCAGCAGCAAAGAGAAGTGCAGAGAGAAGGTGGAGAAGCTTTTAAAACCATCAGCTCTCATAAGAACTCACTGTTATGAGAATAGCATAGAGGTAACCCTCCCATGATTCAATTACCTCTGACTGGGTCCCTCTTATGACACATGAAGATTATGGGAACTACAATTCAAGATGAGATTTGGGTGAGGAAAACCGTATCAGCTAACTAATATTAATGACTTGTAAGATCTTGATCCATTGGCCAGATGTGTTGAGAACCAAATGCTGGTGGCTGGGAACAAAACTAATAAGGAGCCAGATCAAGTTGTTGGGCCTTGCCAGGGCCCAGAACCTCAAATTTTAGTACAAGAGCAGTTGGTGGATCATGAAAGCATCTTTCTTCATTGCTCATAATGAACAGCTGTTTCTACTTGGTCAGGCTGATTAGGACTTAGGAAGCAGGGCCCTGTGATGCTCTAGCACTGACCTGAACTGACGCGGGTATGTGTAGTCATTCCCTTGGCAAAGGGCGGCTCAGGCGAAGATAACAGGAAAAGTGTGTTTGAGCTTTGGTTAAGGCTCCATTCCAAATAGGCAAATCTTTCCAGTGTGACTGACTTGACCTTGGTGGCTGTTCCTATTTTTCTTGTTTCCTAGCCAAGTCTGTAGGCCAGGACTTTAATCTGGAAAGACAGCTGTATTTCTTGTGGGGCTCAAGGCATTCCTGTAGGCTTCTTGCAAGTCACATGAAGGTAGCCTCAGACCACCTGCCTCAAAATTGGTTCCTACTTGTGCTATTTATAATAGCATCCAGAGTCAGGTTAGATAGCTAAGAAAATAACAGGCAAATGAAATGCAAAAACTTTGTTTAGATCTTAATTTAAACAATACATTTTAAGACAATTAGGGATATTTAAATATAGATTGGGTGTTAGACAATACCAAAGAGTTCTTAATTTGGGGGGTATAATTGATTTATATAAGAAAAATATCTTTTTTAAAGGGCTAGCTACTGAATTATGTAGCAATCACCTGTTTCCTATTAATAGTAAGAAAAAATTGCTTTGGGTATCAATTCTCTAAATCAATGTGAAATATTAGGCCCACTGGAGGACCATGCATATAAACTATATTTTGTTGGGTATAATAGTATCGGTGATAGTAACAACAGGAATAGCACAATAATACAATCAGTTACATAGAATTCAGGATGGTTCAGTGATTCACTTTATTAATATTCCCAAGGAGGAGAAAACATATCATCATTACAATGTAAAAGGTATTTGAAAAAAATTAAACAACCATTCCCAAAAATTATCAGATTATAGATGCCAAAGCTTATTATAAAGTTCAATAATTGAGACTATAATACAGGAGAAAACAACTGTATATAATAGTGTGTTCACATGCTGACCTATATACATATGGGAATATAGTAGACTTTAATGTCCAGCAAGTTATATGTATTTCTAATCAGATTCCTCTGCCCAAGGCAATAAGCCTGGATTAGAGTGAAATACCAAAAGTAATCTGATACTTATTAGCACTAATACTAGATTTGATATTAGTAGTACTATTTTTAATTTCTTTTTTTAGAACTGGGTCTCACTATACCGTCCAGGCCAGTCTCACACTCCTGGGCTAAAGCAATCCTACCTTCTCAGCCTTCTGAATAACTAGTACTGTTTAATATGGTTCTTAATGTACCTGTCAAAGCAGTTAAATAGAAGAAAAAAATAGGTATAACAAGAAGAAAGAACGTGGTATGTTATTTGCAATAATTTCTACATTAGGTATACTAATTTTATGCAAATTATTTTGGTATCATATTTACTAATACCAACTTCAGAAATGTGACAAGTTGGAACTTTATGGAAATTAGTAGCATTTTTTAAAAAACAGATGAAAAACAATGCATGATTAACATATAATGGAAGAAAAGATCATATTTATAGAATTAAGATAAAACAATAAACACATAGGAATAAGCCTAAGAAATGTGGGGAACCTATACATAATCAAACCTTTTTTTTTCTCCTTTTTCAACTTTTAGGTTCAGGGTGTATATGTATAGGTTTGTTTCATGGGTAAATTGTGTCACTGAGGTTTGGTGTACACATGATTTCATCACCCAAGTAGTGAGCATAGTACCCAATAGGTAGCTTTGTGACCCTCACCCTTCTCCTACCCTCCACATTCAAGTAAGCTCCAGTATTGATTATTCCTCTCTTTGTGTCCATGTGCACTCAATGTTTAGCTCCCACTTACAAGTGAGAACATTCAGTGTTTGGTTTCCTGTTGCTGTGGTAATTTCCTTAGGAGAAGGGCTTCCAGCTACTTCCATGTTGCTGCAAGGACATGATTGTATCATTATTATAGCTGTGTAGTGTTCTATGATGCATATGTACCATTTTCTTTATTCAGTCCAGTGTTGATGGGCATCTAGGTTGATTCCATGTCTTTGCTATTGTGAAAAGTCCTGCTACAAACACACAAGTGTATGTGACTTTATGGTAGAACAATTTATATTCCTTTGGATATTGATATGGTTTAGATTTGTGTTTCCACCCAAATCTCATGTCAAATTGTCATCCCCAGTGTTAGAGGAGGGCCTGGCGGAGGAGACTGGATCATGGGGGCAGGCTTCTTATGAATGATTTAACACCATCCCTTTGGTGCTGTTCTCATGATAGCGAGTTCTTATGAGATCTGGTTGTTTAAAAGTGTATAGCATCTCTTCCCTCACTCTCTTCCTTCTGCTCTGGCCGTGTAACATGTGCCTTGCTTACCTTTGTCCTCCACCATGATTGAAAGTTTCCTGAGACCTCCCCAGAAGCAGAGCCAGCATCATGTTTCCTGTGTAGCCTACAGAACTACAAGCCAATTAAATTTTCTTTAGAAATTACCCAGTTTCAGGTATTTCTTTATAGCAATGTGAGAATGTACTAATACAGGCATATACTCAATAATGGTATCGCTGGGTCAAACAATAGTTTAAGTTCTTTGAGAAATCTCCAACTGCTTTCCACAGTGGCTGAACTAATTTACATTCCCACCAGAAGTATATAAGCATTCCCTTTTCTCCACAGCCTTGCCAGCATCTGTAACTTTCTGACTTTAATAATAGATATTCTGACTGGCAATGAGATATGGCACCTCACTGTAGTTTTGAGTTGCATTTCTCTAATGCTTAGTGATGTATTTTTCATGTTTGTTTGTTGGCTGCATGTATGTCTTCTTTTGAGAAATGTCATCTTGAGCAATGTCTGTTCCTGTCCTTGACCCATTTGAACAAGATTGCTTGTTTTTTGCTTGCTGGGTTGTGTGTGTGTGTGTGTGTGTGTGTGTGTGTGTGTGTGTGTGTGTGTGTGTGTGTTTTACTGCATTTTAGGTTCTGGGGTACATGTAAAGAACATGTAGGATTGTTGCATAGGTATATACATGGCAATGTGGTTTACTGCCTCCATCCCCATCACCTATATCTGGCATTTCTCCCCATGTTATCCCCCCCCCCCAACTCCCTACACCCCACTGTTCCTCCCCTAGTTCCCCCGCCACACAGACCTCAGTGTGTGATATTCCCCTCCCCATGTCCATCTGTTCTCATTGTTCAACACCTCCCTATGAGTGAGAACATGCGGTGCTTGATTCTTTGTTCCTGTGTCAGTTTGCTGAGAACGATGGTTTCCAGGTTCATCCATGTTCCTACAAAGGACACGAACTCATCATTTTTTATGACTGCATAGTATTCCATGGTGTATATGTGCCACATTTTCCCTGTCCAGTCTATCATCGATGGGCATTTGGGTTGGTTCCAAGTCTTTGCTATTGTAAACAGTGCTGCAATGAACATACATGTGCATGTGTCCTTATAATAGAACGATTTATAATCTTTTTGATATATACTCAATAATGGGATTGCTGGGTCAAATGGAATTTCTATTTCTAGGTCCTTGAGGAAACGCCCCACACTGTCTTCCACAATGATTGAACTAATTTACACTCCCACCAACAGTGTAAAAGTGTTCCTATTTTTCCACATCCTCTCCAGCATCTGTTGTCTCCAGATTTTTTAATGATTGCCATTCTAACTGGCATGATATGGTATCTCAGTGTGGTTTTGATTTGCATTTCTCTAAGGACCAGTGATGATGAGCATTTTTTCATGTTTGTTGGCCTCATGTATGTCTTCTTTTGAAAAGTGTCTGTTCATATCCTTTGCCCACATTTGAATGGGTTTGTTTGGTTTTTTGTTGTACACCTGTTTTAGTTCTTTGTAGATTTTGGATACAAGTCCTTTGTCAGATGGGTAGATTGCAAAAATCTTTTCCCATTCTGTTGATTGCTGGTTCACTATAGCAATTGTTTCTTGTGCTATGCAGAAACTCTGGAGTTTAATTAGATCCCATTTGTCTATTTTGGCTTTTGTTGCCAATGCTTTTGGTGTTTTAGTCATGAAGTCCTTGCCTATGCCTATGTCCTGAATGGTTTTGCCTAGGTTTTCTTCTAGGGTTTTTATGGTGTTAGGTCTTATGTTTAAGTCTTTAATCCATCTGGAGTTAATTTTAGTGTAAGGTGTCAGGAAGGGGTCCAGTTTCTGCTTTCTGCACATGGCTAGCCAGTTCTCCCAACACCATTTATTAAACAGGGGAATCCTTTCCCCATTGCTTGTTTTTTGTCAGGTTTGTCAAAGATCAGATGGTTGTAGATGTGTGGCATTACCTGTGAGGCCTCTGTTCTGTTCCATTGGTCTATATCTATGTTTTGGTACCACTACCATGCTGTTTTGATTACTGCAGCCTTGTATAGTTTGAAGTCAGGCAGCATGATGCTTCCAGCTTTGTTCTTTTGCTTAGAATTGACTTGGCTATGTGGGCTCTCTTTTGGTTCCACATGAAGTTTAAGGTGATTTTTTACAGTTCTGTGAAGAAGATCATTGGTAGCTTGATGGGGGATAGCATTGAATCTATAAATTACTTTGGGCAGTATGGCCATTTACACGATATTGATTCTTCCTAACCATGAGCGTGGAATGTTTCTCCATCTGTTGTGTCCTCTCTTATTTCCTTGAACAGTGGTTTGTAGCTCTCCTTGAAGAGGTCATTTACATCCTTTGTTAGTTGTATTCCCAGGTATTTTTTTCTCTTTGTAGCAATTGTGAATGGCAGTTCGTTCTTGATTTGGCTCTCTTTAAGTCTATTATTGGTGTATAGGATTGCTTGTGATTTTTGCACATTGATTTTGTATCCTGAGACTTTGCTGAAGTTGCTTATCAGTTTAAGGAGATTTTGGGCTGAGACGATAGGGTCTTCTAAATATACAATCATGTCATCTGCAAATAGAGATACTTTGACTTCTTTCTTTCCTAATTGAATACCCTTTATTTCTTTTTCTTGCCTGATTGCTCTGGCTAGAAATTCCAGTACTATATTGAGTAGTAGTGGTGAGAGAGGGCATCGTTGTCTAGTGCCAGATTTCAAAGGGAATGCTTCCAGTTTTTGCCCATTCAGTATGATATTGGCTGTGGGTTTGTTGTAAATAGCTTTTATTATTTTGAGATATGTTCCATCGACACCTAAAGAGTTTTTAGCATAAAGGGCTGTTGAATTTTGTTGAAGGCCTTCCCTACATCCATGAGATAATCATGTGTTTTTTGTCTTTGGTTCTGTTTATGTGGTGGATTACATTTATAGACTTGCATATGTTGAACCAGTCTTGCATCCCTGGGATGAAGCCTACTTGATTGTGATGGATAAGCTTTTTGATGTACTGTTGCAATCAGTTTGCCAGTATTTTATTGAAGATTTTTACATCTATGTTCATCATGGATATTGGCCTGAAGTTTTCTTTTCTTGTTGAGTCTCTGCTGGGTTTTGATATCAGGATGATGTTGGTCTCATAAAAAGATTTGGGGAGTATTCCCTCTTTTTGGATTGTTTGGAATAGTTTCAGAAGGAGTGGTACCAGCTCCTCTCTGTATGTCTGGTAGAATTTGGCTGTGAACCCATCTGGACCTGGGCTTTTTTTGGTTGTTAAGCTATTAATTGCTGCCTCAACTTCACCCTTGTTGTTGGTCTCTTCAGGGTTTCAACTTCTTCTTGGTTTAGGCTTGGGAGGGTGTAAGTGTCCAGGAATTTACCCATTTATTCCAGGTTTACTGTTTATGTGCATAGAGTTGTTTGTAGTAATCTCTGATGGTGGTTTGTATTTCTGTGGAATCTGTGGTGATATCCCCTTTATCTTTTTTTATTGCATCTGTTTGATTATTCTCTCTTTTCTTTTTTATTAATCTGGCTAGGGGTCTATTTTGTTGATCTTTTCAAAAAACCAGCTACTGGATTTATTGATTTTTTGAAGGGTTTTTTGTGTGTCTATCTCCTTCAGTTCTGCTCTGATCTTAGTTATTTCTTGTCTCCTGCTAGCTTTTGAGTTTCTTTGATCTTGCTCCTCTAGCTCTTTCAATTTTGACCATAGGGTGTCAATTTTAGATCTTTCCTTGCTTCTCATGTGGGCATTTATTGCTATAAATTTTCCTCTAGACACTGCTTTAAATGTGTCCCAGAGATTCTGGTATATTGTGTCTTTGTTCTTGTTGGCTTCGAAGAACATCTTCATTTCTGCCTTCATTTCATTGTTTATCCAGTCAACATTCAAGAGCCAGTTGTTCAGTTTCCATGAAGTTGTGCAGTTGTGAGTTTATTTCTGAATTCTGAGTTCTAATTTGATTGCACTGTGGTCTGAGAGACTGTTATGATTTCCATTCTTTTGCATTTGCTGAGGAGTGATTTACTTCCAATTATGTGGTCAATTTTAGAGTAGGTGCCATTCGGTGCTGAGAAGAATGTATATTTTGTGGATTTGGGGTGGAGAGTTCTGTAAATATCTGTTAGGTTTGCTTGGTCCAAGACTGAGTTCAAGTCCTGGATATCCTTGTTAATTTTCTGTCTCATTGATCTTGCTAATATTGACAGTGGAGTGTTAAAGTCTCCCACTATTATTGTGTGGGAGTCTAAACCTCTTTGCAGGTCATTAAGAACTTGCTTTATGTATCTGGGTGCTCCTGTATTGGGTGCGTATATATTTAGGATCATTAGCTCTTCTTGTTGCATTGATCCTTTTACCATTATGTTTTGCCCTTCTTTGTCTCTTTTGATCTTTGTTTGTTTAAAGTCCATTTTATCAGAGACTAGGATTGCAACTCCTGCTTTTTTCTGCTCTCCATTTGCTTGGTACATCTTCCTCCTTCCCTTTATTTTGAGCCTATGTGTATCCTTGCATGTGAGATGGTTTTCCCGAATACAACACACTGATGAGTTTTGGACTTTTATCCAATTTGCCAGTCTGTGTCTTTTGATTGGGGCGTTTAGCCCATTTACATTTAAGGTTAGTATTGTTATGTGTGAATTTGATCTGGCCATTTTGACGCTAGCTGGTTGTTTCGCCCATTAGTTGATGCAGTTTCTTCATTGTGTTGATGCTTTTTACCATTTGGTACATTTTCGGAGTGGTTGGTACTGGTTGTTCCTTTCTATGTTTAGTGCTTCTTTCAGGAGCTCTTGTAAAGCAGGCCTGGTGGTGATGAAATCTCTGGCAATTGCTTGTTTATAAAGGATTTTATTTCTCCTTCACTTATGAAGCTTAGTTTGGCTGGATATGAAATTCTAGATTGAAAGTTCTTTTCTTTAAGGATGTTGAATATTGACCCCTCCTCTCTTCTGGCTTGTAGGGTTTCTGCCGAGAGATCTGCTGTGAGCCAGATGGGCTTCCCTTTGTGGATAACCCGATCTTTCTCTCTGGCTGCCCTTAGCATTTTCTCCTTCATTTCAACGCTGGTGAATCTGACGATTATGGGCCTTGGGGTTGCTCTTCTTGAGGAATATCTTTATAGTGTTCTCTGTATTTCCTGGACTTGAATGTTGGCCAGCCTTGCTAGGTTGGGGAAGTTCTCCTGGATAATAACCTGAAGAGTGTTTTCCAGCTTGAATTCATTCTCTACGTCACATTCAGGTACACTTACTACACGTAGATTAGGTCTTTTCACATAATCCCATATTTCTTGGAAGCTTTGTCCATTTCTTTTCACTCTTTTTTCTCTAATCTTGCCTTCTCTTTTATTTCATTGAGTAGATCTTCAATCTCTGATATCCTTTCTTCTGCTTGGTCGATTCAGCTGTTGAAACTTGTGTAGGCTTCGTGAAGTTCTCGTGTTGTGTTTTTCAGCTCCATCAATTCACTTATATTCCTCTCTAAGCTGTTTATTCTCATTAGCTTTTCGTCAAATCTTTTTTCAAAGTTCTTAGTTTCTTTGCATTGGGTTAGAACATGATCTTTTAGCTCAGAGAAGTTTGTTATTACCCACCTTCTGAAGCCTGTTTCTGTCAATTCATCAGACTCATTCTCCATCCAGCCTTGTTCCCTTGCTGGTGAGGAGTTGTGATCCCTTGGAGGAGGAGAGGTGTTCTGGTTTTGCGTATTTTCATCCTTTTTGCACTGGTTTATTCCCATCTTTGTGGATTTATCTACCTGTGGTTTTGTGGTTGGTGACTTTCAGATGCTGTCTGAGTGGACGTCCTTTTTGTTGCTGATGAAGTTATTTCTTTCTGTTTCTTAGTTTTCCTTCTAACCATCAGGCCCCCCCTCTTGTAGGACTGCTCAAGGTCCACTCCAGATCCTGCTTGCCTGGGGATCACCTGCAGCAGCTGCAGAACAGTAAGGGTTGCTGCCAGTTTCTTCTTCTGTTTTCTTTGTTCAGAAAGGATACCCACCAGAGGTCAGCCTTAGCTCTCCTTTATGAGGTGTCTCTTTGGTTATACAGGGATCAGGGAGCTGCTTGAGGAGACAGTCTGATCCTTATAGGAACTCAAGTGCTGAGCTGTGAGCTCCATTGTTCTGTTCAGAGCAGCTGGGCAGGTACATTTAAGTCTGCTGCAGTGGAACTCATAACCGCCTTTTTTCCCAGGTGCTCTGTCCCGGGAAGGTGAGGCTTTATTTATAAGTTACTGTCATTATGCTGCCTTTTTCAGAGATGCCCTGCCTAGTGAGGAGGTAGCCTAGTCACAGGCTGCCAGCAGAGGCGTTGCTGAGTTGCCGTGGGCTCTGCCCAGTTGCTGTGTGAACTTCCTTGCAGTTTTGTATATAGGGGTGCAGTTAGAACTGCCTCAGTAATGGCGGTCTGCCTCAGTAATGGCGGTCTGCCTCAGTAATTGCAGACTGTCTCTGTAATGGCGGATTGCCTCGATAATGACAGACAGCCTCAGTAATGGCAGATGCCCTTCCCCCCCACAGAGCTGGACCATCCCTGGTCCAGCTTTGCTTGCTGTGAAACTCTCAATCCAGAGCATTTCAGATAGCTGGTCTTTGTGGGGGTGGGACCAGACAAACCAGATCACCTGACTCCCTGTTTCAGCCCCCTTTCTTTCAGTTGAATGGGCGACTCTGTCTCCCAGGCATTCCAGTAACCAGTTGAAATGGCACCTGGATTTGTGTGAGTTTTTGTGGGGAGACCCACCGTGCCAACTGAAACAGCCATGCTAGAGACTTGTGGCATTTTTCCACCCAGGAATCTCCTGGTCTGTGGCCAGTAAAAATTTGTTTGGAAATGCGGTGATCACTCACCCTCTGCGTTTATGGTAGGAACTGCAATCCAGAGCTGTTCCTATTCGGCCATCTCGGATCCTCTCGCTTGCTGATTTGTTTAAGTTCCCTATAGATTCTGGATATTGGAACTTTGTCAGGTGCATAGTTTGTCCATATTTTCTCCCATTCTGGAGGTTGTCTGTTTACTCTGTTGATAGTTTCTTTTGCTGTGCAGAAGTCATTTAATTGGGTCCTATTTATCTATAAATATTTTTTTCATTGCAATTGCTTTTGGAGACTTCGTCCTGAAATCTTTTCCAAGACCTATGTCCTGAATGGTACCTTCTAGGTTTTCTTCTAAGGTTTTTATAGTTTTAGGTCTTACATGTAAGTCTTTAATCCATCTTAAATTGAGTTTTGTATGTGGTGAAAGGAAAGTGCCCAGTTTTAATCTTCTGCATGTGGCTAGCCTGTAATCTCAGCACTATTTATTGACTAAGGAGTCCTTTCCCTGTTCTCGTTTTTGTCATTTTTGTCAAAGACCAGATGGTTGTAGGTATGTGGCTTTATTTCTGGGTTTCCTAACCTATTCCATTGGTCTATGTGTCTGCTTTTGTATCACTATCAGGGTGTTTGGGTTACCGTAGCCTTGCAGTATAGTTTGAAGTCCAGTAGCGTGATGTCTCTGGCTTTGTTCTTTTTGCTTAGGATTTCTTTGGCTATTCAGTCTCCTTTTTCTTTCCATGTGAATATTAGAATCTTTTTTTTTCTAATTCTTTGAAAAATGACATTGCTGATCTGAGAGAAATAGCACTAAATCTGTAAATTGCTTTGGGTAACATGGTCATTTTAACAATGTTGAGTCTTCCTATCCATGAGCATGGAATGTTTTTACATTTGTTTGATTTGTTTGTGTCGTCTCTGATTCTTTCCTTCCTTCCTTTCTTTCTTTTCTTTCTTTTTTGAGAAAGAGTCTCACTCTGTCTCCCAGGCTGGAGTGTGCAGTGGCATAATCTTGGATCACTGCAACCTCCGTCTTCCAGGTTCAAGCAATTCTCCTGCCTCAGCCTCCTGAGCAGCTGGGTTTACAGGTGTGCATCACCACACCAGGCTAATTTTTGTATTTTTAGTAGAGATGGGATTTCATCATATTGGCCAGGCTGGTCTCGAACTCCTGCCCTCAGGGGATCCACCCACCTTGGCCTCCCAAAGTGCTGGTATTAGAGTCATGAGCCACAACACCCAGCTGTCATCTCTGATATCTTCGAGCAGTGTTTTGTAATCCTTTTTGCAGAGATGTTTTACCTCTCTGATTAGCTGTGTTCCTAGATATGTTATTTTTTTTTTTTTGTTACGAATATAATTGCATTCTTGATTTTGCCCTCAGCTTGGATATTACTGGTGTATAGAGATGCTTCTAATTTTTATGCATTGATTTGATACCCTGAAACTTCACCGAAATTGTTTATCAGTTCTAGGAGCCTTTGGGCAGAGACTATGGGGTTTTCTAGATAGAAACATATTATCTGCAAGGAGATAGTTTGACTTCCTCTTTTTCTATTTGGATAATATCAAGACTTCCTACGTATGCAAACACAGGATGTGCCTCTGCTGTCTGTCAATTTTCTCACCATGTCAAAAATGAAAATACATCTTTATATATCATAAACAAATTATCATCTCAAGTAATGCCCACCATTCAATAAAAGTTTACTTTAAATGTTACTTAACTATTAATTATTTAGTTCATCTGGAGAAATAAACATTTAGGAAGAGCCCAAGGGAATGGCAAGAAGAGAAGGGAAATGGTGAAGGGGAGAAGAAGAGAGCTAACACAGCTTGTCTGAGACTGATCCTTAGAAGGGTCTGCTTGAAGGTTGGTCTCAGGCTGGTAAACAGTTCCTCACACTGATAGGAAGTTTCCTCTCAATAAGAGTGGTTAACTGTGCCTATTGCATGCAGACAATGTGGTTTGTGCTGAATGCATGCCAGGCAGAGGTTGTCTGCAAAACCAGGCCCTAATTAAAAACTCTGATGAGCTTCCCTGATATGTGATACTACATATATGTTGTCACAATTCCTTACAGTAGGAAGTAAGTGTGCCCTGTGTGACTCCACAATTAGAAGATTGCTGGGGGCTTGCACTTGGTTTCCTCTGGACTTGTTTCTATGTACTCTCCCATTTTGCTGACTGTGTTTTGTATCCCTTCACTGTGATAAATCTTAGCTACAAGTAGGACTATATGGTGGGTCCTGTGAGCACTTGTAGGGTCATGAAAACTCGAGTGGTCTTGGGGGGACCCCTGAGACAGATGGAGACTTGAAAGAGATGCTTGGAAAGATAGAAGGCAACTCGGGAAGAAACATGGATTTGGAAACGCTAGAGAAAGGAAGGTTTTAAGAAAACTGGAATGATTAATTTCCAAATGCTTCTGAGTAACACTAAAATTAAAATGCAAATCTTAAAGTAGTTTACTAAAAGCTAAATAAGACAACCTGCGCAGAAGCCTAGATGACGAACATTGCCAAATTGAGGCAAAGGGATGCGTATTGTTCTGTCTGATTGTTTGTCTTAAAGTCTAGATTGCAGACTAAAGGTTAATAGAAACTAGAGAAACTTCACACATGTACACTGTTGGATTGAATTTTGTTCCCTCCAGTACAAAACCCTAAATGTTATAAATGTGACCATATATACAAATAGGATCTCTGCGGATATAATCAGGTGAAGGCTTATTGGATTACAGTGGACTCTAAATCCAATATGACTGGTGTCCTTAGAAGAGGGAAATTTGGATACAAAGACACAGAGGGGAAAGGCAGAGCAAGATGATGGAATAGAAAGCTCCACTTATTGTCCCCCTCCCCCCAACAAGAAGATCAAGTTAACACCTATCTACACAGAAAGAAAACATCTTCATGAGAACTAAAAATCATGTGAGTACACACAGTACCTGGTTTTAAATTCATATAGCTAAAAGAGGCACTAAAGCGATAGAAAAAACAGTCCTGAATCGCCAAACCACCTCTCCCTTCCTCGTTGGTAGCAGCAGGCACAGCAGCATGGTGCAGAGGGCATCTCTGGGCACTGAGGGAGGCAGAACACAGCAATTGTTAGGCCTTGATCTCAGTGCTGTCCTGTTAGAGCAGAAAGGAAATCCAGATCAAATTGAACTGATGCTCGCCCATAGAAGGGGCATTTATTATTATTATTATTATTATTATTTTGTAATGCTAAGTTTTTATTCCCTTTTCTTTATTGTTTGTGTATCTGCTATAGTTTTTTTCTTTTGGTATTTACCTAGGGCTGAAATAAAACATCTCATAAGTATAATAGACTATTTTACACTGATAACTCAAATTCCGTTGCATACAGAAACATTAGGCTTATACCTCTTCCCCACACAATTTTTATTACTTATTTTACTATTTACATATTTTTATATTATGTATTTCTTAAAAACTTATTGTATCATTATTTTTGACTGTTTTGACTTTTTTAAAATTATACTTTAAGTTCTGAGACACATGTAGAGAACATGTAGGTTTGTTACATAGGTATACACGTGGCATGGTGATTTGCTGCATCCATCAACCCATCATCTACATTAGGTATTTCTCCTAATGCTATCCCTCCCCTAGCACTCTACCCCGTGGCAGGCCCTGGTGTGTGATGTTCCCCTCCCTGTGTCCACGTGTTCTCATTGTTCTACTGCTACTTATGAGTGAGAACATGCAGTGTTTGGTTTTCCGTTCCTCTGTTAGTTTGCTGAGAATGATGGTTTCCAGCTTCATCCATGTCCCTGCAAAGGACATGAACTCATCCTTTTTTATGACTACATAGTATTCCATGGTATAATTTTCTTTATCCAGTCTATCATTGATGGGCATTTGGGTTGGTTCCTAGTCTTTGCTATTGTGAACAGTGCTGCAATACACATACTTGTGCATGTGTCTTTATAGTAAAATGATTTATAATCCTTTGGGTATACACCCAGTAATGGGATTGCTGGGTCAAATGGTATTTCTGGTTCTAGATCCTTGAGAAATCGTCACACTTTCTTCCACAATGTTTGAACTAATTTACACTCCCCCCAACAGTGTAAAAGTGATCCTATTTCTCCACATCCTCTCCAGCATCTGTTGTTTCCTGACTTTTCAATGATCACCATTCTAAATGGCATGAGATGGTATCTTATTGTGGCTTTCATTTGCATTTCTGTAATGACCAGTGATGAGCTTTTCTTATGTTTCTTGGCCACATAAATGTCTTCTTTTGAGAAGTATCTGTTCACATCCTTTACCCACTTTGTGATGGGGTTGTTTTTTCTTGTAAATTTATGTAAGTTTCTTGTAGAGCCTGGATATTGCCCTTTGTCAGATAGACTGGAAAAATTTTCTGCCATTCTGTAGGTTGCTTGTTCACTCTAATAATAGATTCTTTTGCTGTGGAGAAGCTCTTTAGTTTAATTAGATCCCATTTGCAAATTTTGGCTTTTGTTGCCATTGCTGTTGGTGTTTTAGTCATGAAGTCTTCGCTGATGCCTATGTCCTGAATGGTATTGCCTAGGTTTTCTTCCAGAGTTTTTATGGTTTTAGGTCTTACATTTAAGTCTCTAATCCATCTTGAGTTCATTTTTGTATAAGGTGTAAAGAAGGGATCCAGTTTCAGTTTTCGATCTATAGCTAGCCAGTTTTCACAATATCATTTATTAAATAGGGAATCCTTTCCCCATTGCTTGTTTTTGTCCAGTGTGTCAAAGATCAGATGGTTGTAGACATGTGTCGTTATTTCTAAGACCTCTGTTCTGTTCCATTGGTCTATATGTCTGTTTCGGTACCAGTACCAGACTGTTTTGGTTACTGTAGGCTTGTAGTACAGTTTGAAGTCAGGTAGCATGATGCCTCCAACTTTGTTCTTTATGCTTGGAATTGTCATGGCTATATGAGCTCTTTTTTGGTTACATATGAAATTTAAAGTAGTTTTTTTCTAATTCTGTAAAGAAAGTCAATAGCAGCTTGTTGGGGATAGCACTAAATCTATAAATTACTTTGGGCAGTATGGCCATTTTCCTGAATTGATTCTTCCTATCCATTAGCATGGAATGTTTTTCCATCTGTTTGTGTCCTCTCTTTTATCCTTGAGCAGTGGTTTGTAGTTCTCCTTGAAAAGGTCCTTCATATTCCTTTTTAGTTGTATCCCTAGGCATTTTATTCTCTATGTAGCAATTGTGAATGGGAGTTCACTCATGACCTGGCTCTTTGTTTGTCCATTATTGGTGTATAGGAATGCTTGTGATTTTTGCACACTGATTTTTTATCCTAGACTTTGCCGAAATTGCTTATCAGCTTAAGGAGATTTTGGGCTGAGACGATGTGGTCTTCTAAATATACAGTCATGTCATCTGCAAATAGAGACAATTTGACTTCCACTTTTCCTAATCGAATAGCCTTTATTTCTTTGTCTTGCCTGATTGCCCTGGTCAGAACTTCCAATATTATGTTGAATAGGAGTGGTGAGAGAGGGCATCTTTGTCTTGTGCCAGTTTTCAAAGAGAATGCTTCCAGTTTTTGCCTATTTAGTATGATATTGGCTCCGGGTTTGTCATAAACAGCTCTTATTATTTTGAGATATGTTCCATCAATACCTAGTTTATTGAGAGTTTTTAGCATAAAGGGCTGTTGAATTTTGTTGAAGGCCTTTTCTGCATCTATTGAGTGATTACGTGGTTTTTGTCTTTGGTTCTGTTTATGTGATGAATTATGCTTAATTATTTGCATATGTTGAACCAGCCTTGCATCCCAGGGATGAGCCAACTTGATCGTGGCTTTTGATGTGCTGCTGGATTCAGTTTGCCAGTATTTTATTGAGGATTTTCACATCGATGTTCATCAAGGATATTGGCCTGAAATTTTCTTTTTTTATTGTGTCTCTGCCACGTTTTGGTATCAGGATCATGCTGGCCTCATAAAATTAGTTAGGGAGGAGCCCTTCTTTTTCCATTGTCTGGAAACGTTTTAGAGGGAATGGTACCAGTTCTTCTTTGTACCTCTGGTAGAATTCAGTTGTAAATCCGTCTGGTCTTGGGCTTTTTTTTTTTTTTTTTTTGATTGATAGGCTATTACTGCCTCAAATTCAGAAATTGTTACTGGACTATTTAGGGATTTGACTTTTTCCTGGTTTAATCTTGGGAGGGTGTATGTGTCCAGGAATTTATCCATTTCTTCTAGATTTTCTAGATTTGCATAGATGTGTTTATAGTATTTTCTGATGATAGTTTTTATTTCTGTGGGATCAGTGGTGATATCCCCTTTAGCATTTTTTATTGTGACTATTTGATTCGTCTCTATTTTCTTTATTTGCCTGGCTAGTGGTCTATCTATTTTGTTGATCTTTTCAAAAATGCAGCTACTGGATTCATTGATTTTTTTGAAGGGCTTTTCGTGTCTCTATCTCCTTCAGTTCTGCTCTGATCTTAGTCATTTCTTGGCTTCTTCTAGCTTTTGAATTTGTTTGCTTTTGCTTCTCTAGTTCTTTTAATTACGATATTAGGGTGTGAATTTTAGATCTTTCCCACTTTCTCCTGTGGGCATTTAGTGCTATAAATTTCCCTCCAAACACTGTTTTAGCTGTGTCTTAGAGATTCTAGTACATTGTGTCTTTGTTCTCATTGGTTTCAAAGAACTTATTTATTTCTGCCTTAATTTCATTATTTACAGAGTAGTAAAATCAGGAGCAGGTTGTTCCATTTCCATGTAGTTGTGTGGTTTTGGTGTGTTTCTTAATCCTAAGTTCTAATTTGATTGCACTGTGGTGTGAGAGGCTGTTTGTTATGATTTCCATTCTTTTGCATTTGCTGAGGAGTGTTTTACTTCCAATTAGGTGGTCAGTTTTAGAATAAATGCAATGTGGTGCTGAGAAGAATGTATATTCTGTTGATTTGGAGTGGAGAGTTCTGTAGGTATCCATTAGGTCCATTTGGTCCAGAGCTGAGTTCAAGTCCTGAATATCCTTGTTAATTTTCTGTCTCATTGATCTGTCTAATACGGACAGTGGGTTGTTAAAGGCTCCTATTATTATTGTGTGGGAGTCTAAGTCTCTTTGTAGGTCTCTAAGAACTTGCTTTATGAATCTGGGTGCTCCTATATTGGGTGCATATATATTTAGGATAGTTAGCTCTTCTTGTTGCATTGATTGCTTTACCATTATGTAATGCCCTTCTTTGTCTTCTTTGATCTTTGTTGGTTTAAAGTCCATTTTATCAGAGACTAAAATTGTAACCCATGATTTTTTTTTCTTTCCATTAGTTTGGTAAGTATTCTACCATCCCTTTATTTTGAGCCTATGTGTGTCTTTACATGTGAGATGGGTCTCCTGAATATACCACACAGATGGGTCTTGACTGTGTCATTCTGTGTCTTTCAATTGGGGCATTTAACCCATTTATATTTAAGGTTAATATTATTTTGTGTGAATCTGATCTGTCATTATGATGCTAGCTGGTTACTTTGCCAGTTAGTTGATGTAGTTTCTTCATAGTGCTGATGGTCTTTGCGGTTTGGTATGTTTTTGCAGTGGCTGGTACTGGTTTTTCCTTTCCATATTTAGTGCTTCCTTCAGGAGCTCTTGTAAGGCATGCCTGGTAGTGACAAAATCTCTTGGCATTTGCTGATCTGTAAAGGATTTTATTTCTCCTCACTTATGAAGCTTAGTTTGGCTGGATATGAAATTCTTGACTGAAAATTCTTATCTCTAAGAATGTTGAATATTGGCCACCACTCTCTTCTGGCTTGTAGGGTTTCTGCAGAGAGATCTGCTATTAGTCTGATGGGCTTCCCCACCAGAAGATGGGTAACTGAACCTTTCTCTCTGTTTGTACTTAACATTTTTTCCTTTGTTTCAACCTTGGTGAATCTGATTATTATGTGTCTTGGGGTTGCTCTTCTCGAGGAGTGTCTTTGTGGTGTTCTCTGTATTTCCTGAATTTGAATGTTGGCCTGTCTTGGTAGGTTAGGGAAGTTCTCCTGGAGAATATCCTGAAGAGTGTTTTCCAACTTCATTCCATTCTCCTTGTCACTTTCAGGTACACCAATCAAATGCAAGTTTGGTCTTTTCACATAATCCCATTTGTCTTGGAGGCTTTGTTCATTCCTTTTCATTCTTTTTTCTCTAATCTTGTTTTCATGCTTTATTTCATTAAGTTGATCTTGAATCTCTGATATCCTTTCTTCCACTTGATTGATTCAGCTATTGATACTAGCTTATGCTTCATTAAGTTCTCGTGCTTCAGTTCCATCAGGTCATTTATGTTCTTGTCTAAACTGATGATTCTAGTTAGCATTTTCGCTAACTTTTTTTCCAGGGTTCTTAACTTCCTTGCATTGGGTTAGATCACACTTTAGCTCGGAAGAATTTGCTATTACCCACCTTTTGAAGCCTACTTCTGTCAATTCATCAAACTCATTCTCAGTCCTATTTTGTTTCCTTGCCGGCGAGCAGTTGTGATCCTGTGGAGGAGAAGAGGTGTTCCAGTTTTTGGAATTTTCACCCTTTTCGTGCTAGTTTTTCCTCATCTTCGTGGATTTATCTACCTTTGGTCTTTGATGTTGGTGACCTTCGGATGGGGTTTCTGTGTGAACATCCTTTTTGTTGATGTTGATGCTATTTCTTTCTCTTTGTTTTCCTTCTAACAGGCCACCCCGCTGCAGGTCTGCTGCAGTTTGCTGGAGGTCCACTACAGACCCTGTTTGCCTGAGTATTATCAGCGGAGTGTGCAGAACAGCAAAGATTGCTGCCTGTTCCTTCTCTGTAAGCTTTGCCCCAGAGGGGCACCCACCAGATGCCAGCTGGAGCTGTCCTTTATGAGGTGTCTTATTGACCCCTGCTGGGAGGTGTCTCTCAGGAGGCACAGGGATCAGGGACCCACTTCAGGAGGCAGTCTGCCCTTAGCAGAGCTCAAGCACTGTGCTGGGAGTTCTGCTGCTGTCTTCAGATCCAGCAGGCAGGATTGTTTAAGTCTGTTGCAGTTGTGCCCACAGCTGCCCTTTGCCCCAGGTGCTCTGTCCCAGGGAGATGGGAGTTTCATCTATAAGGCCCTGACTGGGGCCACTGCCTTTCTTTAAAAGATACTCTCCCCAGAGAGGAGGAATCTAGAGAGGCAGTCTGACTACAGGGTCTTTGTTGAGCTAGGGAGGGCTCAGCCCAGCTGGAACTTCCCTGAAGCTTTGTTTACACTGTGAGGAGAAAACCACCTACTCAAGCCTCAGTAATGGCAGATGCCCCTCCCCCCACAAACCTCCAGCATCCCAGGTCGATTTCAGACTGCTGTGCTGGAAGTGAGAATTTCAAGCCGGTGGATCTTATCTTGCTGGGGGTCTGTAGGGGTGAGATCCACTTGGCTCCCTGGCTTCAGCCCCATTTCAAGGGGGAGTAAACAGTTCTGTCTCGCTGGTGTTCCGGGCGCCACTGGGGTATGAAAACTCCTGCAGCTAGCTCAGTGTCTGTCCAAATGGTCACCTCGTTTTGTGGTCAAAACCCAGGACCCTGCTGGTATAGGTGCCCAACAGAATCTCCTGGTTTGCAGGTTGTGAAGACCATGAGAAAACCATAGTATCTGGGCCAGAGTGCACCATTCCTCATGGCACAGTCCCTCATGGCTTCCCTTGGCCAGGGGAGAGAATTCTCCAACCCCTTGCACTTCCCAGGTGAGGTGACGTCCCACCCTGCTTCAGCTCACCCTCTGAGGGCTGTACCCATTGTCTAACCAGTCCCAATAAGATGAGCCAGGTGCCTGGAAATGCAGAAATCACCCACCTTCTGCATTGATCTCGCTGGTAGACCACAGCTGTTCCTATTCAGCCATCTTGCCATCCTGTATTATTAGTATTTTTGAGACAGATTCTTGCTCTGTCACCCAGGCTGGAGTACAGTGGCACCACCATGGCTCACTGCAGACTACCTCCTGGGCTCAAGCAATCCTCCCTCCTCAGCCTCCTGAGTAGATGGGACCACTGGCATGCAGCACCATGCCCTGCTAATTTTTTCTATTTTTTAATTTTTTTTGTAGAGACAAGGTTTTGCCATGTTGCCCAGGCTGATCTTGAACTCCTGAGCTCAAGCAATCCACCCACTACAGCCTCCCAAAATGCTGGGATTACAGGAGTGAGCCACTGTACATGGCCAATTTTTATTATTTAGAGGAGGGTTCAAAATTTGTGTAAATGTCCACCTCGCCTCACAAAACTAGTTCTGCCCTTGGCTGTGGTCTTAGCTCGAGAAATATAAGTACTTCTCAAGGAGATCTTGGCAATGGGGAAACTGGAGGAATACATACACTGATCTTTTTCTCCTGCCACCTTCTGACCTTCAAACCCAAACAGAAGCCAGAGATTAAGGGGGCCCATGTATTTCAGTCCATAGAGTTCAGCCCCTCTGGACATAAGCAGGGTGGTAATGGGACAAGCAGAACATATCCGGCATTGTGGAGAACCTCAGTGGTTGCCGTGATGGGTCTTCCACTAGAATGACACCCAGGGACCACCCTAGCTGTGCCCATCCCCACTCATTCTTCTCCACTGGAAATGGAATGACATGCAACTACTGCCTCTGGGAGAAGGAAGTGAGCATGGAAAGGTCAGCTGCTTCTAAGTTCTCTTCTATTGGTGCCAGCCTGCCTGCCTACCTACAGAAAGGGCCTGTCCTGTGTGTGCTCAGGCCATGTGGCTTGTAGTTCTCCAGCTGTGCCAGCAAATGGGATTTTGTCTGCCAATCTGGGGCCAAACAGAAGAAAGCCCTCTTGAGAACCTGGTTTAGATGGACTGAAATAGGGTTCCTTCCAGCTCCACTTGGTGGTAGTAATATTAGTAATAACAAACACCATTATTTTTATGATCTAGTCTTGCCCCTGCATTCTACAGGTTAAAAATTTATTTTGCTTTAAAAAATGCTTCATTTCAATATTTATTATTGCTATTTTTAGCTTTTTTACAAGTCTTAGTTCTTACTGTCATTGAATATATGGATAACATCCAGTTTTAGAAAGCATTTGTGTAAATTACTAGCAAATACAACTGATAATAATGATCTTCTCTCATTTGAGAAGCCCGAGTTCTAAATTATACTTTTCTATGGCTTTCCTAGTGAAATTTTTACCAAAATAAATATAGACTGGAAAGAGACACTTTTTCCTGCTAAATATAATACGTAATCCTTTAAAAGATGGGGATTTGTATAATATTGAAGCTAGACAAAATGAATTGACTCATCCAGTATTTTTTAATTAAAGTTTTTTTGATCCATAACATTTGTACATATTTATAGGGTACATGTGATGTTTTGTTACATGCATACAATGTGTAATGAGCAAGTGAGAGTAGTTAGGGTATCTGTCACCTTGAGCGTTTACCAGTTCTATATGTTGGGACCATTTCAAGTCCTCTCACACACACACACATATATATGTGTGTGTATATGTATGTATGTATATATATATATATATTTTTTGAGATGGAGTTTTGCTTTTGTTGCCCAGGCTGGAGTGCCGTGGTGTGATCTCAGCTCACTGCAACCTCTGCCTGCTGGGTTCAAGCAATTCTCCTGCCTCAGCCTCCCAAGTAGCTGGGATTAGAGACATGTGCCACCACGCCTGGCTAATTTTGTCTTTTTAGTAGTGGCGGGGTTTCACCATGTTGGTCAGGTTGGTCTCAAACTCCTGACCTCAGGTAATCTGCCCGTCTCGGCCTCCTGAAGTTCTGGAATTACAGGCATGAGCCATCGCACCTGACCCTTTCTATGTATTTTAAAATGTACAACATGTCACTAACCAAAATCACCCTACTCTACTATCAAACATTAGAACGTATCCCTTTCATCTGTTTGTACCAATTAACCAATCTCTCTTTATTCCCCATCCCCACCCACCTGTTTCACACACACAGCCTTCCAGCCTCTGGTGACCATCACTGATCTCTCTGCTTCTATGAAATTAGCTGTTTTAGCTCCCACATATGAGTGAGAACATGTATTTTTCTTTGCTTGGATTATTTCACTTATAATGACCTGCAGTTCCATTTATGTTGCTGCAAATGTCAGGATTTCATTCTTTTTATGGCTGAATACCGTTCATTATATACATATACACCACATTTTCTTCACTCATCCATTCAAGGAAGTTTAGGTTGATTTCTTAACTTTCCTGTTGCGAACAGTGCTGCAATAAACTTAGAGTTGCAGTATCCCTTTCCTATACTAATTTCCTTTCCTTTGGATAAATAGTAATGAGATTGCTAGATTGTATGGTAGTTCTATTTTCAGTTTCTTGAAAAATCTCTAAGTTTTCCATAATGAATGTATGAATTTACATTCCTCCCAGCAACAGTGTATAAAGTCCCTTTTGTCTGCATCCTTGCCAACATCTGTTATGTTTTGCCTTTTTGATAATAGTCATTCTAACTGGAGTAAGATGATGGGATAAATTAGGAGTACATCAAAAGGTCAAATTGCTTATTTTCCTCAAAACATTTGCAGACAAATTAAAAACAAGAGCCACAGTAATAGGTAAAATTGAAGCTGTTCTGGATGGGATGTGGGTGGGGGATGGAGACTCCAGTGCCACCTGCTTAGCCATGAAGCACCTGCCCAGTCTCCCAAGTGATTTTTAAACCAGGGGACCAGCTTAGAGATCTCCAAGGGCCCACCCACACAATGGCTAGTTATAGGAGGTCATTACAAAGTAGTATTCAGAATTCTTAGGTGATAGATATCCATGGTTCAAATTATCTCAAGAGATTTAAGGGCCGAATCCTCAAAGATGGTATTGGAGAGGAGGGCTGTAGAGGGGTGAGGTATAGCTGTCTTAGAATCAGCCTTATCTGAGTTGCTGAGATGCTGATGGGCAGACTACCCTATAATCTGATGCACTATTTGCTCTCTAGTGTTTAAGGGAAAATTAAGAAATTTATTTTTTAGTATATTAGGCTCAAAAGGGTAGATCGCCAAGTTAAGGATATGATTGCTTTTTGTGCCAGTTTATAGAAATATGTAAAAATGTTTGAATAGCAAGGCTGTAAGCTACTTTCCCCAAAAGCTGTTGCTTATTCTGTTTTAATAAAAGAGAACTTTAGGATTTGCAAGTGTGGTCCCTGGAACAGCAGCATCGACATCTTCAGACACACTGACTCAGAATCTGCTTTTTAATGGGATTCTTAGTAATTTGCATGCACAATAAGCAGGTGCTTCTCAAACTCCACTGAGACTTGAAATCACAGGCTTATTATGCACAAGGCCCTGGGAAGCCTTGCTCTCAGTCCCAGCAATACAGTAAACTAGGAACAAAAAGCCATAGCAAGCAGGTATTCTACTTTGGAGAGACTAGCACTGAACAAGCTCTTAACTGAACTGGACAGCAACAGAATCTTGTTCACTTCCCTTCAACCCTGGATTTTGGGGTTTGTCCTGTGTGCACAGTGCAAGGACACTGTCTTTCAGTCCCCCACTTCCTCCTCCCTGCTTACGCCTTCCCCCTTACGCCTCTGGTTCACATTACCATTAATTACTGCCTATGGCACTGCTTCCTCTAATAACATAAAGATGCCGTCTTCCCCAGTGGACCATAAGCACTTTCTATTTCCTTTCATTTTCTAAGAGCAATAGCAATGTCATGGCAACATCTAATCCCTAACTGTGGTTGGGGGTGGAGTTGGTGAGGTCATCAGGGCAGGTGTTCTTGGGAAAGAAAATAGTTCACCAAATGAAGAGAGAAATGAAGGAGCAGTGTTCTAGTCAGTGTTTCTCACACTCTCATCTGCATGCAAGCCATCCAGGCATCTGCAGATTCTGATCCAGTAGGTTGGGATGGGGCCAGAAATTCTATAGTTCTTCCAAGATTCAGGTAATGCTGATGCTATCAGACCAAGGACCATATTTTGAGTAGCAAATTCTAGGCAACATGAGGACAAGGATCTTGCTAGCATACTCACTGTTATATCAAGATGGTCTGTGCCTGCTCCAGAAAAAATGTCAGTCAGTTAGTGCTTACTGAACCAACACTATCTGAGATACCATGCTGAGTGAATTCTCATAATCCTTCAAGATATAAAATATGCTAGTTTTGGCTGTAAAATTAGAGCCAATACTACATGTATTGGGGCACAAGAAGGCGGAGTTACTTAGGCAAAGTCAGACACTTAATGTGGCAAGTTATTTAGCAAATATTCCACATGCTCCCCTACATTTCCTGATTTCTCTTGCAGATGGTTGAAACTGTTGAACTAATTCCAGCTAATGGAATATTGAGGACATGTCACGTGTCACCTCCTGGCTAAGGCATTAAAGAGCCAGTGTTCCTTTCTCCTGCCCTCTCTTCTCTGTTTTATATTCTGCCATGTGAAGCATGTGGCCCCCAAGGTGAGGTTGGCAGAGTGCTGTCCAACCTGTAGCCGACTTCACATGGGTATGCATAAACCTTTGCTGTATTTAAAGCACTTCAAATTTTAGTCTTGTTATATTATTCAGACTAATATGGGCTTAGTGTTGACATCAGGCAGCTCTTTGTATAATGGGCATTTTTCTGGAAATCGACATCCCCTAAATGTGAGCATATCCCAAGTACAATCTGGATTAGACATGCTCCAGTATTGCCAATGGCCAGTGAGCCAATCCCAGATAATTTCAGGCACTGCCAGTGTGAACAATGAATAGCCAGTGCTCTGAGGAATATTAGAAAACTTGTAAGGTTTAGCAATAGCAGCAGTAGCAGACACAGTTCTTTACAACTTGGTCAGGGTGCATTCTACAACAAACACCATCTGCTTTCGAGCTGTATTTTTTACATAAGGGCATGTTTCTAAGCACAGTTAGGGGGATGACAACCATGCTTTTAGAGATATGAGCTGCATTCATGAACTGAGTAAAACATTATTTTTGGAACAATGTTAACACATACCTACCAAACATTTCACTTTACAACCTATATTTACTCATATAATAGATGGAGGATGTAGGTTATATACACAATGGCTGCTGTAGTCTGAATGTGTCCTTTCAAAATTTATATGTTGAAACCTAATCTCCAATGTGGTATTAACTGGGGATGCCTCTGGGCAGTGATTAAGTCATGAGGGTAAAGCCCTCATGAATGGGATTAGTGCCCTTATAAAGAGACTTTAGAGAGTTCATTCCTTCTACTATGTAAGGACTCAGTGAGAAAAGGTGAGTTCTGTGAACCAGGAAGTGAGCCCTCACTAGACGCTAAATATGCCTACGCCTTGATTTTAGAATTTCCAGTCTTCAGAGCTGGGAGAAATTTCTGTTGTATGAGCTACCCAGTCTATAGTATTTTGTTGCTGCAGCTGGAGCAGGAGGCTAAGGTAATGGCATACAGATCTGTGTGTCCCACATAATAATAAAAGGTGCATCATCTAACTTGCATTTATATGCCAAAAGAACTGTTATTTATGTTTCTAGTGATAGTGAACTGAATAGAGTAGAAAAGAAGAGAAAACCTGAACAAAAATAATCAGTATAAACAAATTGGAATTTGAGACTTTCCAAACTCTCCTTCCTGACCCCATTCATGTTTCTCCTTCTCTGTTAAAGACACCTACCCAAGATGTCTCCATTGGTGAGATGGAGTACCACTTCAAGGACCAGTTAATTTCTAGTCTCTGAAACAATTTACATCCAATAGAGAAATACAGAAAGTGACCCAACTCACTTATAATCTT
Source organism: Ateles fusciceps (assembly GCA_036589455.1). Lineage (NCBI taxonomy): Eukaryota > Metazoa > Chordata > Mammalia > Primates > Atelidae > Ateles > Ateles fusciceps. Next base: position 100,166 of record JAZHEH010000672.1, read on the forward strand.
GATAATGAAACACTGTAAGGATAGTACTGAAAGAGGAAATTACAGAGCAATATCGCTTACATAAAGATTTCTATTAGATCTGCAACGTTAGCAGTACCATCTATACATACAGGTCATGACAAAGTAGGGTTCATTCCAGGAATGTAAGGAGAAACATGAGAAAAATCTATTCAATATTTTTAAAAGAAACGAACTCTTTTAAGAGAGACAAAAGTCACATTAACGTAATGTCAAAATTTTATGAAAAAAATCAAGCCATTTGGGAATAAAGAAAAATGCCTTAAGCTGAGCATCTTCCAAAAACCTGACAAAAATTATACCTAAATGAAATGGCAAAAATCTAAGGACACTTTTGCCTCTTGCAATATTTATTTCTTTTAAGCCCTAATCTTTTGTCTACCTAGAAAATACAAAGATACCCATTTTTATTTTTAATTTCGTATTACATTGGTTAGGGCTTAAAGTGTTCAAGAGAAGAGGTGATGGAAACATTCCTACTAGAGCTGTTTCCATTTCTCATGCATAGAAACCCAACTGATTTTTTTTTTTAATATTGAATTTACACTTGGAACTGTTGCTCACCTCTCTTATTTGCAAATTACAAAACTTTCTTGATGGAATCAACTAAAATTGATTTTGCAATCTGTGGTTTTAATTTTTATTGCAAATGAGATCTTTTCTCCAAAATGTAGGAAATAAATTGTGAAATATTATTGGTCTGGTGTAACTTTATTACATTTACCAGACTAAATGGTGATAGCATGTTCCCATTGATGACAATTTTCCTCAAATGCAACTAAAATTTCAATGGTATTCCACTAAAAATCTCAACAGGGTTTGACAAGCATTTTAAAATGCATATGGGTCGGGTGTGGTAGTTCATGCCTGTAATTCCAGCACTTTGGGAGGCCGACAGGGGTGGATCACTTGAGGTCAGGAGTTTGAGACCAGCCCAGCCAATATAGTGAAACTCCATCGCCAATGAAAATACAAAAATTAGCCAGGCATGGTGGCTAGCACCTGCAATCCCAGCTACTCGGGAGGCTAAGGCAGGAGAATCACTTGAACCAGGGAGACAGAGGTTGCAGTGAGCTGAGATTACACCACTGCATTCCAACCTGGGTGACAGAGTGAAACTCCGTCTTGCAAAAAAAAGAAAAATTTTTAAAAATGCATATGGAAGAGCAAAGAATCAAGGATAGCCAAGACTATTACCGTATCTTTATAATATCCACTATGGAAAGTATTTCCACTTTTTATATACCAGTAAACTATAATATTACAAATAAGTTTGAAGATGAGTCACAAACAGCATAATGCCACAGCACAGAGACCCCGACATAGATCCACACAAATACGAAACCTGGATATACAGATGTAGTGTGACATACAGGAGGAAAGCTTGGACCCTTTGACAATGGGTTTTAGACTAGTGAGTAAATAATCCACATGGAATTAACTTTTGTGAGAGTGTGGACTTAAAAAGACTTTGATATTTTTTCATATATGAAAAAAATCTGGACCTAGATCCTTTTGAAAAAGATTTTTACGAAGCCCATAACTGACCACTTGTATAACAACATGGAGTCCACTGTTGTGTGAAAGTTTATTTTTATTTTTAATATTAAATTAAATGAAAGACTTTTTTTAAACTCAGGGTAGAGAAAGATCTCTTTTTTAAAAAAAGTACAAGAAGCCCAATCCTAAAGATTTTATGAATTTTTAAGAGTGCCCACATTTTATTCTAAAAGTTTAAAATGAATAGCTCAATAGTAGAGAAAGAATATAGATTTTACAGAGAAAATTCAAATGTGTTCAATAAGCTATTCATAGAAAATTTAAATGTCCAATAAATATTTGCAAAGGGGTGCTAGCTTAATTAAGAAAATGAAAACAATACATTGTTTCAAGTTTAGTATTGCCAAATATTATGTTGAAATTCTCATTTCTGCAGATCTTCAACTCTTATCAGGATGTTACCATTTCACAACTATCAGAGTAGCAAGTTGCTTTCTACATAGACAGTTGACCTTTATACTCCTCCAGCATGCACCATATGACCCAGTGTGTTAGGTATCATTGATGTTTATCAATACACTGGTTCTCTTGTTTTTCCTACGTGCAAAGATGGTGCTGAATAGCCATGGCAGGTTACATGACCAGTTCTAGGCAGCTGGTTGCGAGTGGAGTGCTGTGTGGTGTTTCTCACCGGTGCAAGATCCTCTCCTCTTACTCCTTTCCTGTCTCGGTGATGGAGACACTCAAGTGATCCCAAGGGGGCACCTACAAGATGGGGCCCTCCATCGGCCTGGGTCTCTAACAGACTGTGGGGGAGCTGAGCCCCTTATTGACTCATGGGGGACATGTAGTGTGAATGATAAATATTTCTTTGGTTAAACAACTAGAATTGCCAAATAAATGAGTGCTAACCTCAAAAAGTCCCAGGTAAACAGTTTCTCTAGGGTATAGACCTAGAAATAGAACTGCCAGGCATTAATACAGAATCTGGCACAGAATTGGCATTCTCTAAATGTGGGTGAGTGATGTCTAGCCTATTTTACCCTAGTTTCAGATACATAGAAAATAAAATTCAATGCTTCCCATCAAGGCGCTCAGAGAAGCACATAGATATTCACAATACAGCATATCATCCCTTCTGCGCTGTTCAGTAGAGCAGCCACTAGGCATGTGAAAGCTTGGAATGTGGCCAAGGTGACTGAGGAACTATTTTTAATTTTAAAAATTGAAGTAGTGTAAAATATCTTTCCATTAAAAACTAGTGTTTTGGTAGGGTTACTTCTGATTATAACTGAAAATTTAGCATTAAAATTGAAACATGCTGTATATGTAAAATACATACGATTTCTGAACCTCATTTTTTTTAAAGTGTGTAATGTCACAGTAAATATTTTGCTGATTGAAGATATTTAAATATTCTAGATGTATTGGGCCAAATTAAATGTTTAAGATCTTTTTGTTTTACTGTCTTAAAATGTGGCTACAAATTGGCTCAAATTTGATGGATGTGGAAACCTTAAAAAGCAACTCATACTGAGTGTAGCTATGGCAGCAAATGACTCTACATTTTGCAAAGCAAAGGGTTTTGCAGATACCAGGGGGTACTAACGCCGCTCCTGCCAAAACACTATCCTAAACATTGCTTAATTTATCCTGTCATTCATTAACAAAATGTAGTAATTGGAGGTCCTTCAAAATCAAGGTAAGAACACACACTCAACACAGTTCTGCCCCCTACTCCCTCCAGTTTTGTTAAAAATGTATTTATTTCATGACATGTACCTACAAGTTAAGCTATTTTCTAAATGAAGTAATGTGATAAATGAAGTCTCATAACATTTGAAATGAAAGGGCACCATGTAAACCTGGTGAATCAGGTGTTATTTTCTTGAGCTTTAGTTTTAACATGTTTTCTGTAACACAGTGTGCATTAGTAATGGCCACTTCCTAGTTTTACACCCTTGAAGTCAATTTCCACCCATGTTCCCTATTTGACTCACCACACTACAGCTATCCCTGGTACTCCATGCATAATACAGATCCTCTTCAATTTCCTGCTGCCTTATTTAACCTCCACTCTCCCCAAAATAACTACTGTCAAAGGTATTAAATAGTACGGGATTCAAAGATGACGACTCATTTTAACTCAGAAATCGGTAGGTCAAAATGCTGAACTTAAGCAACTCATCTCCCTTTTCCTCAGATCTGCCAGTATTTGTCGTTAAGTCCAATTCTCTTCCTTTCCCTTTATGACTCCTTGGGCCCTGGGAATGAGATGAGGAAATTAAGTGCCTCTTTAAATATCCTCATACTCTTGCATCCCAAACATATGTGGACTCGGGTGCAAGAGATCATTGGAGAGATGACATCAACAGTGCAAATACACTCACGTGGTCCAGGGGCTCATCACTGCTTGGGAATTCTTCTACCTGAGACATGGAAGGCAGGTGAAAGGCCCAGATACATTCTCTGCTGAGGCCACTAACCATGCCAGAAAAATTGCCACTGCTCTCCAAACCAGCACCTCTTGTGAATTTACAAGCAAAACAAAACAGAAATATAACCTGGCCTCCTCATATTAGGGTGTGCAAGGTTAACCATCCCATCAGTGCATCTAATTCTAAACATACCCCAGTAGAATTCAGAACACTTGTTGTGTAGAATGATGCCTCTGATTCAAAAATGTCTAATACAAATAGGCTATGTAATAAATGGTCATCTGCATAACATGAAATGAAAGGGCAAAGAAAATTTTTGTTGCTTTATTTAACAAAATTTATGCCAACTCCTATATCTATATACAAACATGTTTCAAACCAGAGCAGCAGACACACAAACTGTTAACACAGGAATTACAAGAATGCTTAAAACATGTTACACAGTGTTTCGTTTCTGCTCACGTAGACATTTACAGATTTAAAAATTATTCCAAAGGCCGTGCAGCATCACATCTTCGATTTCTGGGATGGATTATCTAACATGTCCTAAGAAAGCTGGAACTTTTGAGACAATGTGTTGTGTTCAGTCTAGTTCAACAGACAGCACTTGGCCCTTAAGGAAGGCTTATGAGATGTTCTGGACTGGGGATAAAAATTTGAATAGTCTATTAAAGTATACTTTGAGTCAGGTTTTTTTTTAAACTTTTACTCTGTCAATATCATAAACATAACAAAATCTCTGGTCCCCCCAAAGAAAACCTACTTTAAAAAATAAATTTAAAATAATTTTATTGGTAGTATAACAAAATGTAGTGACTGGAGGCCCTTCAAAATTAAGAACACACGAATACCCAACACAGGTCTGCCCCTACTCCCTCATTTTGTTAGAAAAGTGTTTATTTCATGACATGTACCTACAAGTTAAGCTATTTTCTAAAGCTCTTTATATAGGGAGGACAGCTACTTTTTGCTTTCCCATTTTTGACTTCCAGAAACGCTTTTCACTCCTTAAAAGGTATACTAGTTCTGAAAATCCTGAAAAGCTTTGCTACATACTCTACTCACGCAATTAAGCTCCATCAAAGTATGCAAGTTGTGTTTTTAGATAATGTTTGAAACACAGTTGATGAGGCAAACTGCAAATACTTCATGTTGACAGTTAACACTCTGACCTGATTCAAGGTCAATTCTCAGTTTAGCTTTTCAGGAAAAAGCACTATGTGGTGAGGAACAGGAGAGAAAAAAAGTAGGAAAAAAAGAAAAAACACAGCCTTTTCTTCTTTACTCCTTTCCCCATCCCAGGAACTTTTTTTCATGCCATAGGAGTACAAGTATGTAACATGGATAAAACTTTGAATGCTCTTCTTTATGTAGTAAAATGGTACCAAAAATCTACTTCCCCAAAATCACCAAATAAAAATGCACAAGGACTAAATGCAGTAATAAAATGATCTACAGGGGTTTCTACTCACTTGTTCATATAAACCAGACCCCCATCATTCCTGTGCTTTCATTTTCTAAAGTGAGATTAGACCCTTATAAAAATGTACTTTCAAAATAAACTTCTAGAATATAAAAACATTCTACATTTTTCCAGCCCTTGTATCATTATAAAATAGGAAATCAGAAAATTAGGTACTGCAATTTTCATATGGTAAAAAATATTTTATGTGTACACACACATATATACACATATATAAAAATGCAAGTTTTAAATTTCAATAAAAATTAATTGATCATGTATTATATAAAAAAGAAATGTTGATTATCTGTAATGAGAACAAACTGCAAAGGATTGCAATCCCATCTATAGGAATCTAAGACTTTCCCATATGAAAAAAAAATCAGAAAGTCTCCAATTGACTACCCAGTAAGATAGAAATCATTGGTGTCTTCTTCAGATGTAACCCCTCAGTTTCATTCACTGCACCCCATAAATCGCCTAAGGCAGGAATAGCTCCTGGAGGGAGGAAATGCAATTTGGGGCTGCCTCATGGCTGTGCCTTCTGTGCTCTACCTGAAGGTGAGTGCCCAGCTGCAGTCAAGTGAAGACTAGAATCCAGTCTTGAGCATTTGTCAAGCCATCTATCTGCCCAAGAAGCTGTGCTTGTGCAGGGGGTGGGCCTTTTTCTAAAGAACACAAATATGTTGTGTAGATAAGCGACAGTCCTGACATCTGCTGGTAGAGTGGGGGAGTGGAAGGAGTGTTCCCCCGAGTTGCTTCCCCGAGAAAGCTGAGCGGCAGGGTAAGCATGAATGGGGTTAAGACACATTAGAAACAGAGGGTTAGGGTTACTCTCAATGAAAATCAGGGATCATGTTCCTATAACTTTAGCAAAAATAGTGGGAGGTCTTTATTTTGTTGAGTCTTTTCTAGTAATTTCATGACAGAAAACCTTACTCAAAGGCACAGAAGAAACAGAAGTGGGCAAGGAAGTTGTGCTAGGCCACAGGAGGCCTGTTAAGAAATAGCAAAGGGAGGCTATTGTCCACAACTCAAAAGGGTTCAAGAAGAGAGACAGCATCCACCCAAGGTGTCTGCATGAATCCCAAATGAAAACTAAAAGGCATATGAAACCCCTTTCATAACTTTATAAGCCTTGTTTGCAAATTTTATCTATGTGTAAGCCTGTTCCCTTGCATTTTAAATTGGTCACTTAATTTATGTTTCTGGGAGTGGTAAGGGCTAAGAGAAAACAGTTCTTGATATTTTCCTTCTGTAATTTTTTTCTTTGCAAAAAGATACATTCCCTTCCCAACTGTCATAAATCAATGTATTTTAAAGAAAGTAAAAGCTAAATATTTGAAAATGTTATTTTTCTTCTAACACTTGCTGTGAAATGCAAAAAGATACACTCCCTTCCCAACTGTCATAAATCAATGTATTTTAAAGAAAGTAAAAGCTAAATATTTGAAAATGTTATTTTTCTTCTAACACTTGCTGTGAAAGGAGTAAATTCAGGCAAACAGTTGAAAACATTCTTTAAAATGGCCAATAAAGGCAAAACTCTTTGTGCTACATGGAACACCTGGGAGTATTACAAAACCAGGAAGGGAGTAAAAGAATGGCCATTTCTCTACAACCAAATTTAAGATAGTAAAGTAGAAAATGTAATTCCCACTGTACACCAAATGCTCAGAATGCAAGTTAATGCAAAAACAAAATGGATGTGCACACCAAAACATAGGTTTAATTCTTCAGTAGCATTTATATGAAGAGCATGGATAAAACATTTTCAATCTGCCCCTCTGAATGGGTTATGAAAGATCTGTATGTACTTAGAAAAGGGGGTGCTAAACAAAGGCAACTCTCCAATCCCACTGAAAATCTGTTGAAAGTTTCATAGGCTCTCTCCAGAAAACGCGTATGTATCAATTTGTGTGTACAATTTCAGGGACCTCAAATACATTCTGGAGTCCAATCACATACTTCATGTTCAGACCCCTGGCTCCCAATATACCTACAGTTCTGAATGAAGAATTAGCAGTCCTCTCATTTCTACAGTCTATATTTCTTCTTCTACTTATTCTGGGTGGAGGGACTCCAAACCAGAATAAACTAAAAGATAACTTGCTTCAAAGAGTAACTGTTTACTTATTTGCCCTTGGAGGAAAGCACATCCCAGTCTCTAGTTGCTTCTATCAAATGCCGTTGGCCGTGACTCATCCACTCTTCCTGGTCTTCATACAGCCGCCCGCAAAACCAGCACTTAAACACACACTGTGAAGAGTCATCAGGCAAGGAATCCACTACCTGGTAGTTGTTTTTATGAACTTTTTTGAGTTTCATTTTCAACATCATTTGCCTTTTAACGTGACTGGCTTCTTCCGCATTCTGGTAGGTCAGGCGTACATGATGCCGTCTGATGCCTAGCTGACACCTAGTCCTCTCTGATAAAACAACTTTGAGGACATTGCCTTTGTATTTATTTATTACCTTCATCACATTGGTCACTTCTGGTGAGTCCACATCAGGGTGGTTTAACACAATGACTGGCTGGTTCCGACGGGGGACACTTAATCAACTGATCTGGCTTAGCTGCTATCAGCCGAAGTTGTCTTGCAACCTGAAAAATTGAAGGATCCTTGAGAGAGCGGCTGTGTTCAGCCTGAATTTTGTTCTTCTTCTTGGCTAAGTGTACTTGTTTGGTTTTATTTCTACTTATAGAAAGACTTCTGGAAAGCAGTCTCCCTTGCTTATTTAATTCACTGCTTCCTTGCTGTCCATGCAGGGTGCCAGTTTTTTTAGGGATGGTGCTACAGACAGCACTCTCTTTCTCAGTTTAGGCCTCAGAGGTGTCTCGAGATTTTGGGACATATCTATTGGCCCCCTTTCACTTCTTAAAGGCTGTAAGTCTGAGTCTGCCTGTGTCACAGGGCAAAATGGAGCTGGTTTTAACTGTGTTTCACTGCAAGGTATGCTGACAGGTGCTTCACACGTAGTCTCTATGATGTGGGGAATCCTCAGAGGAATTAAGAACCCTCAGCACAGCCCCTTTGGGGATTAACACTGGTGTGGCAACATGAGCCTTCCTGGCCACTCTCCTTTTGGTTTTCCTAACACTACCATCTGCAAACTGTGGGTATATTTGTTGATGAGTAAGTTGTCTGTTACCAGTAACACCACCATCATTCGGAGGTTTCTGAAGAGTACCTGTGGGATGGTCAGGGCCAGTGAGTGACACACTGATTTCCTGAATACCTTCAGAGGTAGCTTTTGAAGTTATCTTTGACGCCTGCCCTACAGAGCGACGATGTGCACTATTTGAAGCCAAAGACGAAGGCTTGCCACAGGACTCAATTAACTGAGCTATCTTTCTGCGCAACAGTTCAATTGACTTTATTTTAGACGTTGAGCTATTCCACTTGATGCCCTCGGGGACATTTTCAGATCCAGAGCTCAGAGAAAATACTGATGAGATGACTGGGCCATCATTAGTGTTGTTAGTCCTTTCAGAATTCTGTAATTCCAAAGGTTTATCCCCAGGCTGTTGAGGTCTATCTTCTCCAGTTATGTTAATATGTAAATACTCATTTTTATGTTGAGAGGAAATCTGGCCTACACTTGAAACCCCCTTGTGTTCCTCTGTCTGGTTATCTTCCTGCTTCCTATTAGAGGAAATCATTTTTACAGGAATACTCATCTTTCTTCTAGATTCCAAGTCATTTTCACTTAGAGGCAATAAGCCCTTTTCTCCAGAGAAGGAAAAGGTTGCAGGTGATGCAGCAAAAGGGAATGAGTTACTGTGTAAATTTCTTCCATTTTCAGCAAAACAAACAGCTTTATATGGAAAAGGGTTTGATGCAGCTCCAAGACTGCGTAAAACACTGTTTTTCAATACAGATGCTAGAGAATGACCTTTTAAGGCAACGGAAGGAAAAGCAGTTCTATGTGGATACAAATTATTTTTTTTCTGAAAATCCTCAATTGTTTCAGAATGAATGAAGGATTTTCCATGGTTGTGCACACCAGAATCTGGCATAATAAAATCGTAAGACCTTACCCATTTCATATTTTTAAGTTGTTTCTGAACTGAAGATTGAAAACTATCAATGCCTACAAGTTTTCCAACATTCTCATCAATTGTCAGTGACTTTGTTTTTCTGCAGAAAGTATTTTTTCTTGTTCATCTGAACCCTTCTCTTTCGCCGTATGTTCAGAATTACGTCCATTGCCCCTCCCAGCTTCAAGGCAATTACTTTCTTCCAGCGGAAACAGTTTCAGAACAAGCTGCTGTGTACCATTGACAACCTTCACGTCTATCAACTGGGCTAAACAGTTTGCAGGGACAACTAGTTCTGCTGGTGCAACAACTGTCAACGGCATACCTGGCTGAACAGGTTCTTTCGCAGGGGATAACACTTCTACTTCAACATTTTTGTTCTCAAACAGGTTGACTTCAGTTGGCTCAGAAAGGGTCATTTTATTTGGAATACAAACTACATCTTTTTGGTATTCCTTTGGTTCAGGTAACAACATGATATTGTGCATTTTGTCTTTATTTGCATGGAGAGAGAAACCTGATAGTTGATCTGACCACTTATTTTGAATTGCAGCCCGTGGACTGGACGCTTTTAAAAGCTCTGGGTTTTGTTTTGAAGTACCGGTTCTTTTTGGCTCCGGCTTGGCAACAGCTTTGACTGGCCGTTTGCACCTGCCCTTTCATGTACTCTCTTCGTGTGTTTGACAATATAATCATTTCTAATAGCACCATAGTCACAATACTCACACTGATAAGGAAATATGCCTGTGTGTTTCACCAAATGCCTCTGAAACTCCCCTTTTGTATATGAAATGTAGCTGCAGTGAGAACAAATGAATTTAATCTCCTCATGTTGAAGGGTGTGTTTTTTGTACTGCAGCGGGTCCTTTGTGGAAAATCGACATTTATCACAATAATATTTGCCTGGCTTAAAGTTCCTTACCTTAAATTTGTTATTAACAGAACTTGAGAAGGTTTCAGTTCTATTTCCAACATGAGTAGCACTGGGATTATTGCTCACAAAGTGAAAACTGGGAGGAGCTGCACCGAGGCTGCACTGGAAGCAAGACATACATGCCGTCCTTCCTCTACCCTTCTGCAAATCCTGAAGAGAGATCTTGTGAACACTTTTGCACTTTGCACAGGTAGCAATGCTCATCATGGCACCCTCTGCCTCTGAGCCTCGATACAAAAGGGTTGGTGTTTCTTGTCTATCTGGTCGAGGTGCTCCATTAGCATCAGGCTGTTTGGGGTGACATGGTCAGAGGAATTATGTCCACCGTTCACATGTGTAGTGTATAGCTGCTGTCCGATATCCTTCATCTTCTTTATCTGCATTTCTAAAAAGAGCCGACTAAAGTTCAGAAAGCTTTCACATTATAAAATCCTTAGGAGACATCCTTCTATACAGTTTGTGATAGGTAGAGGAGCAGCTACTTCTTGGATACATACTTATCTTTTTTTATATACTGCCACACTAGGTGCATGATCCCAAAATACTGACTGCTTTCAATTCTCTGATATTCCAGGTAACACTAAAGGAAACAAAATTATAAAGCATGATTAATATAAGAGTTTGGCTAATCTATTAAAAAACTTATCCTATATTTTAATGGCCTTGGACATTTTATGGTAAATCTCAACATATGATTTTAGACACATGTGTTGTAACAATAACACAACAGAGTTGGCAAGTAAGCCTAAAACTGAAAACATTTTCAAACTCAGCCCCCTATAAATTACCACTTTAGCCAAATCATGAATGAAGATAGACATACCAGAAGCAAGGACATCATAGCAACCATTCAGGAAAACTCTGATCAGAGAAAGTCATTTTTAAGTGTCAGTGAACATATCTTTCATAGGTGTAATTTCATACTAGCTTCACAAAAATGTTATACAGGACAACATCAGTTCCGCTTTTGAACAAGTTAGCTATCAAATGGTAGAGCTAGGGCTTTGGCCTTGGGTGTTCACATTTGTTTCTACATTATAGCTTATTATCAGCATGGATATCAACTCTCTAACTCACATGCTCAATTTGCTTTCATGAGTGGTACAAAGCCCATAATACTGACAATGTTAGGAAGCCTGCCTCAACATCTTATTGAGAATCTATTACGTGCTGGGGATTATTCTAAAGTGGTATAAGGCAGTGAACAAAAGCAAATCAGTCCCTATCCTGGTGATACACACACTGCAGAGGGGGAACAGATTACATATTTGCCAGTGATGGTAAGGTAACTGGGAAATGCAACACCATAAAGCAAGGCCAACAGGACAGGGAAGGCCACTGTGATGAGGTTGCAGGGCTGGGTGTGGAGATGAGGACAGTCAGGAAAGGCCTTATGCTAAGTTCATGTCTGAGCAGAGGCCTGAGGGCAACCGGGAGTGAGCACTGTTGGCTGCTGGCAAACGGGTATTTCAAGCAGAGAAAAGGCCAAGGTCTGTGGGAAGTGGGCCTGCGGCTCCTGAGGAACAGCAAGGGGGATGGGGAACAGGACACATGGTCCAGGAAGACAACCCAGTATATCATGGACATGGCTAGGGAAAGGGTAGGGCAGAAAGGAGATCACGAAAGGCCTGGGGCACAAGAAGTGTAAGCACTCCAATATACACAGAGTGACTCTTTTATACAATCTTTAAAGGCACTTTTTTTTTTCCCCCCAGAATATGCAGCACCAGGAGCCTAACAAAATCCATTCTAGTTTGGAATCTGCAAAAAGTATTTCGCAACTTAAGAAGTAACTTAGATCTTCTGAACGTCAATTTTTCATGTGGCAAATAGAACTGGGAACAATTATCCAATCTCTCCCAGAGCCGCCATGATGATTAGAATGCTAGAGTATAAGGGAAGACTTGAAATTTTCAAGTCGTTCTGCAAGTGTCAAGAGGCACCCATAGGGACTCAGTGTTTGTTCAATGACAATGACGGGGTGGAAACACAAGGAGCTTCCTTCTGGCACAGTGCTAACAGGCCAAGAGCCATATAAAGGTAGTCTGAAAGACTGATGTGGGGGAGTGAAAGGCCCCTCCAAAGGGGCTCAAGAGATAAAACAGTAACACACTCAGATATGGTGTAAAACCTGCCCTTCAAAAGCAGTTGCTTTGGAAAGCACCAAAACACATCATATCTAATGACAAGCTGCATTTTCTTTGGCAATGTTTTCTTTTCCTACTCTACTTTTGTGACAAGATAGCCACCTTCTTCGAAAGCAATCTCCAATATGAAATCAAGCCCTCAATTAGACTTGCCCTATCATAAGTATGCATACAACACTTAAGACATTAAGCAGATGGAGGCCTGCAGGGTTGCAGCGGCGAGTTGGGGGGAACATTTAACCCCTCAATGTTCAAACACATACCTGTGTAAAGGGACTATGATTTTGGATAGGACAGGTGAATGCCTCAAACTGGCAAACACATACATGGGTAAAGATAAGGACTTTCACATTCCACTGCATTTCTGGTAAAGACAACAGAACTTTCAGAGGAGTCTTTATTAGAAGCTGGCACACACTTTAATTTTCAGACTTGCAGGGGCTTTAGTGAAGCAAGACAGAAGTAACTCCCAGGATTTCTGCTGTTCATCAAGTGACCTCAACCAAGAACTCACCTGCATCTCTTACTGATCTATTAAAAAAGGCCCATGACTTCTATGCCCAGTCTGATGCTGCTGATCCTTGAAATCACACAATTGTTCATCTAAGAATGCTACTATACATCAACACCGTCATGTCAGCATTGTTATCCAGGTAAAAGAGAAAAACGCACCCAGAACCCCCCCCAAAAAAAGCCCAAGGAATGCAGAGGCTAAAAACTGGTTATAAGGGAGATGTGGTCGAGCAGTTCTTAACCTGGAGAAGCCTCAGAAGCAGAGCAAAAATGGACATTCCCAGACTTCATCTTGAAACAAGTGAATCTAAGTCTCAGGAGAGAAGGAAGAAAAAGATTTTGTTGTGGCATGTAAAGGCACCATAAGTAATCCTGATGAAAAGGCGGCATTCCAAATTACTGATTGAAGCTTCTAGCAATATTTAAATCCTTAAACATCTTCTCCAATTGACCATGCAGTTGATGATTTAATATTGCCGTAAACAAAAAACCACTTCCCTCTATAGGCAGCCAATTTTATTTTCACATAGCTCTCATTATCAACAGTTTACCCTTAAATGAAACAGAAATCAGCATTCCTGTAAATTTCCTTGACTCTGGAGCAACAAAAATAAACTTAATTCCTCTAGATCAACCAGTTACCAATCTGCCCATCTCTTCTCTCACCCTCAGTTCTCCAGTCTGTTCAAAAGATCTGCATACAAGTTGATAGGTATGTTTATGCTCTTATCTACCAACCTCGGAATATTAGTATGTGTGTGATAAACTTAATCTGCCTGCCACAATTTGCTTACCAACTATTTCAATACAACACCCTCTGTATTAGCCCTAAGAAATTCTCAACTAAGCCATGTGACAAGATTCCTCTACTTGAACAATCCTCCAAACCAGGATTCCAGTGGCTCATTTTCAATATTTCAGCCTCTTGCTCAGCCCCTAGGAGTCTTCAAAAATCACAGAAGGCACTTTTGCCATTTTTCCCTCTCAGTCCTTCTAAAAAGTTGAGGGGGGGGGGTGTGTGTGTCATTTATTCTAAAACTGAATACTTGAAAATTGGAGACAGATTAGACAGATCACATCCATCAGCAAGGAAGGGAGAGCATTCCAGACAAGGAAAGTCCCTAGAGATACACCGAGCCAGCCAGAGTGCATGAGGTAGGCAGAGTCCTCCTGAAGGGTCCTCTGCAAAACTGTCTCAGCAGTTATTTTGAATTAAGAATCCATAGGAGGAAGTGCCAATATGAAGCATGCAGCCATGATTATTAGCAAATGCAGCGTGATGGGGAAGGCAGGACATCTGGGCCATGACTGAACTATGTCACCAGTTTGAAAGAATCTGCTTGGCTTCTAAACTATGCTCAAAATAATGCAGTTACTACATTGACACGTCCCACTGTGCAAGTGAAAAAGATGTGAGGTTCTTCAAAATGAACAGATGGGAGTTCTCTTTGGCCTTGTAACCTGCGTGTCTACTGACAGGGGAAATGCATCTCAGATTTAATACTCCATGACAAAGGTAAACAGACGCAGACGCATGGCAGAATGAAAATGGCTTTGATGTTGGTATTTACACACAGACACTCCTGAGGGACAGCCGGCATATCTGTGTAAAAGGCTCTTAGCCCCTGTACCTTCAACACAACGTCCTCCATGGTTCACACTCAAGTACACACACCTGTGAAGCTGAGTCCTCTTGGCAAGTTATGGCCCTCTGGGTAGATGACCAAGAAATACAAAAGACACTGGAGACAAAGCTGTGCATGGGTATACTGGCACTAAAAGGGCACTCAATAAATCACTATTAACATCAAGGTCGGTGTTCACCTACCCTGCAAATTCTCAACATATGTTACAAAAGCCTCTGCATTTGACCTCCTAGGACTTTCAGATAGCTTAGGAAAGCTCTTGAAAACACAGAAGACAGTAACATTAACTTTATGGCACAACAAATAAGATGTCCATTTATCTGCCTGTTTTCAAAAAATTATTTAGCAATATACAGTGAGTTTTCTAATGTAGAATGATGTACAGCATGAGCCAAAGATGACTGCTATGTGGCAAAGGCAAGTGGCACAGTGTGTCACACATGTGCTCTCTGGACTCAGTCTTGTCTTTCTTCAAAGGAAAGACCTGGAAATAGACCTGAATGCATTCACTGTTGGTGGGTTTTCTTTTGATTTTGAGCTCACTTGCCCTGTTTTCTTAAAAGACTTATTACGGGGACCAAAAAAAAAAAAGGTATTGAGTTTGGAAGAATCCAGATCAGTGACATTGAGGGCTATAAAAAAAAACCATAAAAGACTGTAAGTTCCTATTAAAAAGGAAGCATTTGGACTTCTAAATATTGGAAACATCTAATGCTCAATAGAATCAGAAGAGAAATTGTGTTTAAAGCTAGAGATTCTGGAATCAGATTATAAGGTTTAAAATCCCAGCTCTATCACTTTCTAGATATATGACGTAGGTATGCAAACTGTCTTGTATAATAAGACAGTTTTTTTTTTTACACCTGTAAAATAAGAGCAACAGTACCTACCCCATAGAGTTACTGTGAGGATTAAATTACTGACATATGCTGTTAAATTATTTTCCAGTTTTTAATAAAAAATATACCAATCACATAGTCAGAGGGGCTTCTTAGCTGCCTAATTAACTCCTCTATTCAGAACATGCCCTGAATCTCACTTTATAATTTTAATCCTGAGTATTTGGTTATACAGCCTAAAAGATAATTTACCTCTGTGGCACAACCATCCACCTAGCTTTAGTGCCAAGAGCTAACAGCTGCTTATAATCACCATGGGAAAGATGCTCCAACTATAAGAGTATGCACTACAACTTAGAGTTATATATAAACTAGTTACTAAACTACCTTTTCCTCACCCACTTCTCTCAAAGCTCAGCCAAAGTGGGAAATATCCCTGTAGCAAATGAATGTGTTTCTGTGATAAATGCTATGTGAAAAGGAAAGGTGGGTGGCCAATTATATTGCATGCATGCTACATGGACCACCACATACATTTCTGTTGATGAGATGCCTAGCAAGCTCAGTGTTAGTTGACTGACTGCATCCTTTTTGGATGCAGAAGCAAACTTAAGCAGCTCTTTTCAGCAATTCTGACCCAAAAGTTCTCCTTTGAATGTGGCTTCTACCATACCCATCACTGGGGCAGGGTATAGCTGCTGAACCCATGAAGATCACATGTAATGGAGTCATAAAGTTTACAGTTCAAACTCTGATCCTGTCCCTCATTTGCAGGGTCTTTCAGCAAAGGATTTTTCTCTGTGCATTGCCAGGCAAGGAATTACGCTTTACAACAGCAAACTTAAAGGATGATCAGGAGACACAAACTAGATAATGGATACAAAGTACTTAGCCCAATGGCATAGCCACTTACAAATTATATCTACACTCCTTCTGTCTGTTTCACCATAGCAAAGGCTTGTCTAACTTTTCCAAGTAACCAAAATTTTAAAACAATTCTACCCCAAAGTGCCCAGTAAACAAAACTTGATCAAGAAAAAAAAAATTCAACGTTAGACATCAACTGCCAAAATTTCCCCAGCAGGATGATACTGAGGAAGAAACTGTTGCCTCGGAGCGAGCTTTTTCAGACCATTACTATCAATCAGAAGCAAACTGCTGGGTAAACAGACTTAAAGGAGGAAAAAAATCCATTAAGTTCCATAATCTTTATGCCAAACTACCTTGCACTGAGATGACTGAATTGCAAATTGATTGCCATGTTGATGATGAAAAATATTTCCAAATGCTGCTGATAAATGTACCACCCTTGGGATCCTAGATTTCCATCTGAAACCAAGTGTACTGCTTGGGCAGCAGAATGGAGCAAGAAGGCTGCAGGAGACAGCCCAATTCCTCTGCTTTCCAAGTGAAAGCAGCCAAGTTTAACAAAGTAGAGAATAATGACTTTGGGACATCAAGAACAAGATTCAAAACCCAGGTGTTTGGTTTACCAGTGTATGATTTCAAACTTGTTAACCTATCTGGGCCTGAATGTTTTCACTCATAAAATGGGAATATTTCTAATTTATACAGCTGATGTGATGATAAATGAGAAAAGGGTGTATGATAACTTTATGCTTGGCAAAGAGTAGATGTTTTATTAAGAAATCAGTCAATATATTTTTTAAGATCCCTTCTCAGGTAGAAGAGTCCAGTAATGTCCAGAGAAGCAGACACTGGTTAGCTTAACAAATGAGTCTGATGAGGCAAAGGTCTATATCAACAGTTCATTAGCAGGAAGTGTGGGGTCTTCTCCCCATCCTGTCTACAGGGGAGTTCTTTGGAGATTGACCTGACACTACTGTGCACGTCAACTGAGCCTACATCAGAAAACAAAGGAAGTAATATTATAGGCTTTCTTTCTTAGCATTTTAAGAAGAAAAAAATCTTTCCAAAGAAGAACATGGCTAGTATTATAGTGCTTGATTTCTAAAATGTATACTTTGTATGCAAAAAAAAAAAAAACAAAAAAATGTGAAAGAGCAAATATGCTCTTGGTAAACATTAAAAAAATATGTGCTAAAAACAAGGTAGTATTACAAGAAAATACAAAGTTTTATGTCATGAAGCAAATCAAATGACGGGGTTTCTAAAGGTGCTAAAAATGAGACATGTATTTTTGCATTTTTTGTCTTAAATTGCAGGAAAAAATGGATTAAGAGTTGAAAAAAAATGGATTCAGAGTTAAAAAAGATAATTAAACACAGAATATCTATCATTAAACCAGTAGTTCTTAACCTTGGCTGCATTAGGGCAATTGGCCTGTCATGTGCCCAGGATATTAAACTTATTTTTTAAAGGAGATCCCTGGGACAGCTGGTCACCCCAGTGCACACCAGAATTTACTTGGGAGTTTTAAAAATAATGTTCCCTGCAAACACTCCACTGTAATTGATGTGGTGGGGATACTGGGATTTTTTAAAAGCTTCCCAGGTTAATTCTCACATGCAGCCATACAGCCAAGGCTGTGGACCACCTGACATCACAGGTGCAGGTGCAGGTGCACTTTGGAATGGCAACAATAATATCAACGTCCCTGTACAAGATTTTATATACTTGTGGGTGCCTGGAGGTGGGGTGAGGCCACCACCCCGGGGCTGTAATAGGACAAACAGACAAGGATTCCACTCTTCCCTAGCCCTGTGACCTTGGAAACACCAATGATGCTCTCTGTGAGGTGTATAATCAATGAGATATCTACTTTGTAGATTCTTAGAAATTTGTATGTTCCTGGCACAGTGCCTGTCATAAGCACTGCCCAGGACTGTTTTATTCCCACACCTGCTGTGGCCTGCTGCTTTTAAGGAGTGTAACAGAAGATAAACAGAAGTAAATGGGTATTATTAGTGAAGTAGTGAATGTTCTATCAGGAATATGATGAGAATGCTCTCCCAGTGGCTGGCTGCTTGTCATTCCTGGAGCACCTTGGCCCAAGTCAGGTGAAAGAATGCCTGCATAAGCAGGTTCCTATGTTACCTCCAAACTTTTCGAAGCCAGCCTTCAATTACATGCTTTTTCTCTGGTAACAGGTCTGGAGAAGCTAGATGGCTTTTTGAAGATCACAGATTTGGTGAACAGCAGCAACTGTGTCCAAGCCTATATTCCTTGTTTATTGCTACCTTGCTGTGTGAAGCTGTGAGATGAAGCTATATAGTCAGTATCTGCTGCCACTTGAGCACTGTTCTTACTTCCTGCCTGGAGCCTTGGAGTTGCAGACATAAGTCAAAAACGTGGCAAGTACCATGGGCTCTTCCTTCTCTTTCAGGCCTTCTCTTCTCAGGCATGGAGTGCCTCAAGTTTCACAACTTCAGGCCCTGGTGTAGGCTTCAACATCAGAACCCTGGGCCCCAGCAAGGAGCTGCACAAAGAGGCCTGCAACAGAAGCCAAACACTTGGGTTTAAGTCCTGGACCAGCACAGCCTTAGTTTCTCAGGGAGTGCTGAAGATAAGGGGAATGAGCCCCAGAAGTGCTGCTCCAGCAGGGGTGTATGGCAAAGTCACCCATGGAGCTTAAAAAAGAATTCCCAGGACAAACATACAACCTAGCAAATCAGATTCCCACTTCTTGGGGTGGGGGCTCAGGCATATGGTTTCAATTTCTCCCTAGGTGATTCTGATGCCTCCCCACTCTCACCCCTTGATGACAGTGTTTAGACTGGCTGATCTGTAGCTGCTTTCACTCCAAGGATGAATCTTGGAAATCGCAGTTAGCTGGGTTTGCATAACAAAGAAAATGCAGTAGACAGCAGGCAGTTTGAGAACAATCAAGATTGGGAAAGCCCTCCCTGGTAAGGATCTTCTTATCATAACCAATAGCACAGGGCTGGGCAAAGGAAGGCACTCAATAAAGTTCGTATTCGTTGAAAGAATGAGTGAATAAATGAAAGGGCAGCCTTCACAGAGACAAAAATAAAAATGTTCTTTGTTCTTCCTTTTGCACAAAAACTGGCCCAGATCCCCTTACTTAAAGGCAAATAAACCTCTAGAGATCGAAATGCATTGTTTGCCATTTTGCATTTTTAAAATCCTCATAGGTTGTGCATAATACATCAGGGAGGAGTCCCAATAAAAAATGGCCATCCTATGCTCTTTTCAAACTGCTTTTGCAATGAATGTTATCAGCATAACAAAACTGTCTACATAGAAAAGTGTTAGTTTTCAAGGCTCATCTGATCCAAGATGAAAGTAATTTTTAAAAATTGTATCCTAGGTTAAAGATACCAGTATCACACAATTTTAAAAAAGAACTATTTGTATTCTACTCAAAGAGACAACAGTCTATAACACTGGTTTCTAAACAATATTTTCTGAACCCTTGGCTATGTACTGACATAAACTGCATATGTGACTCGAGAGATGCATCTCCATTCTCAGTCTTTCTGCTCTACTGTAGGAGAGTACTGCAAGCTTGTGGAGACCCAGGTTTGTCTTAACTTGGTAATTTCAAGTCTAAACTTAGGATAGTTTAAGGATTTTAACATGATATTAGAGTTTAACTACGTAGATTTCTACTTTTAAACGGGACATAATGTTCAGTAGTTCACTTTTTTAAATGTTACGATAAATCGTTCATTATTCCAATTTTTAAAGTCAGATGTATTTTAACAGTATACGTTAACTACCCCAACTGATATATAAAGACTTAAGTGTTTTCTCCCATTCTCTCTTTTGGCTTTTCCTTTCTGGTTAAGAAACTTTCATTCTTTCGAATCCTGCAATTTCCTGGCTTTACAGAACCCCAAACCCCAAAGGCACGAAGATAAGACGGGCAGGCCGGAATGGGGGAGGTCACGCCGGAATGGGGAGGTCACACAATGACATCAGCATTTGGAACAATTCAAACCTTCATCATCTCTTCTCGTTCAACCTACGTCTTCACCCCCAGCAAAAGATGCGCAGGTCCTCGATAGACGGGCCCACTCCTGTCCCTCCCAAGGAAAGACAATGCCAGGCTGGTTTTCGAGTTTATTGTCGGCACGCTCCCCGATGGCAGGTAGCATCCAAGGCGAGCGCGCCTGAGCCTGTGCGCTCTGAGGGGCGAGGCCAGGTGCAGCGGGCGCATCGTCATCTCCCGGGAGGGTCCCGCCCGCCGGGAGGGGAAGGCCGGGATTCTTCCAACCGAAGAAAACCAAAACCGTCAACACTCAGCTACGAGGCCCTCAGGAGGCTTTAAAAATGGCCTCCTGACGACACTTCCTGCTCGGCGCGGACGGTAGGAGCCCTCGGAGGAGGCATCTTTCAAAATGCTGGGGGGAGGGCAGCGCAGGCCGCTCCGGGGTCGCCAGACGAAAGGCCCTGCGGGACGCTCCCGCCGACTCCGCGGGGTCGCGGCGCACAAAGGCGAGCGCTGGGCGCCGGGCTTGACCCCGACCCCAGGCCCGGCCCGCGTCCCTGCTCCAAAACGCGCCGAGATGCGGCCCGGGCCCCACCCCGGCTGGTGCCCCGCGCCCACCAGCCGGAGCCCGCGTTCGGCCTTCCCGGTGCCGCTAGCCGCTCGCCGCGACGCCAGCCCTCACGCGGGCACGCGGAGCCGCGAGCGCTCGACCCGGCCCGGCGCCGTCAGGCCCCAGCCCCGTGCGGCCCCACTACCTGGCCGTAGCCAGCGCTTCCGTCCCGTGCATGCGAACAAGCGACCCTCGCCCTCCCCGCTCAGCTACTTACCCAGCAGGCCGGATCCTGGTGGCAGGTCACGGCGAAGGGACGTCTACACTGCCGGCCGCAGACCGCCGGCGCCGCGCCCGCTGTAGGTCCCTACCCGGGGGGGCGGAGCCCGCGCCAATCCTGCGCGTGCGCAGTGCGAGGCCGCGCGGTTCCAGCGAGGCCGGCGCCTGAGGTCTCTAAGGCTGCACCCGCCCCCGCCGGGCTTCTACGCTGTCCAGAGCCCGGAGCCTCAGACCCAGCCGAGCCCGACCTCTAGGCTTAGAGCTTGACCCAACGCGTTCGCACGACAGCCTGCAAGGTTCACACTTAGCCATGCCGCAGGCTCAGAGCCTCCTCTGCAAAAGAAGGATTCGGCTTCAGTCCTGGCCCAGCCCGCCACCCCGGGGCGCCTGCCTGGTACCGGGTCCCGCGGAGGGGAGGCCTTGGCGCCCGCCCCCGTGGAGCTTAAAGTCCTGCGGCGGGTGAGTGAAAGCGAGAGAAAAGGAGCTCAGGTCCTCAGCCTCCAAACTCATCCTTCTTGGAGCGCTTCAGTGAAGGAGATGGCCTTGAAGTCCTAGGTACAAATCCCAATTCTCCCGACTCCTTTACATCCTAGCTGCTGGACTTTGGCGAGGAAGTCCCCTGACCTCTCTCTGTGTCTTCATTTCTGAAGATGGGGAAGGTCGTATGTGAGACGCAAAGCCGCCTCTAGCAGTTGGGCGTTGTGAGGGTCAGAGGGGACAATGACTGTGGGAGTCTGGAGAGTGTGTGAGCTATTTAATGCCAGAGTTTCTTTCCTGCCTCCTGGACTTCAGTGCTATTTTGGGCGAGCCAGCTGCCCTCTAGATACACCTGCATCTACGATCTAGAAGACATATTTAGAATAGAGCCGCTAAGAGGAAAGAAGAGGACCATATTGCCAGGGTCCCCCATAATCAGTGACTCCCCCACAAAGTGAAACTGCTCTCCAGCAGGGGCAGATCGAGGCACGGGAGCAGCATCACTGGGAAGTACAGTTTCTTCGGGATGAACGGCTAAAGTTGATTTCAAAGCTCTAAAAGGGGGAGGGGCAAGGCTGGTTTCCACCACCTTCCTGTTGGCGCCAGAGGTCGGTATGCACGGACAGCGGCCAGTATGCTGCACGGAGATGTGGGGCTGGGCAGTCCTGCCACACGGAGGAGTGGAGTTGAGGATGACAGGCTCAGCCACAAGTCCAGCAGCTGGGCAAAACCTCTGCCACTGAAATACCAGGAGCTGAGCAGAGGAAACAGCAGCCCAGAGAGCAAATCCTTCTCCCTGCCCTAGGCTGCAGTGCTCCTAACCTCGGTCCTGATCACGCTTCCTCGCTGAGCTGCTAGGCTCCTCCTTTTCTATCTCCTAGGGCTCAGAGAAGCTAATGGACCTCTTGTCAGAAAAACACATTTATGTGCAGATAGCGCGTATCAGAATATGCCAGACAGCTCCAAGTCTCCCTCGAGAGTAGGGTCAAGTTGGGAAGAGCATTGAGAATCCATACTAGCAACCACTGCCTGAAAATCTCTAGTGGCAAAATGAACCACATGAGGAAAAACTTAATTCCGAGTATCGGAGAATCTGAGGTCTAAACATCAGAGAAAATGTTCCTAAACTTTAGCCCAAATTGTTGCCTCTCCTTAGAACTTCTGCTCATGCATCACAGTTCTGCCCTCTTAAGTCACACAGAATTCATGTAAGGTAACTGTGGGTCTCCTGGGAGTTTCTCTGAAGTTAGAACTGGTTATAAATCCCAGTTCAGGCACATAGAAGTTAGAGCCTGTCTGAACCTCAGTTTCTCATATAAAATTCAGTGAACAATAGATCTTTCCTTTCAAGGGGGTTGTTAACATTAAACAAGAGAAGGCAAGTCAGGAATTGTCACAGTTCCTGGCAGATAGGAAGTGACTGTTAACTTACTCTTCAGGAGCCCAAATTCAGGGAGATGAAATGCTTTGTGGAGGGTCTGGGAATGGGATGTTGACAGCCTGGAAAAGGGCAAAGGAAGGATAGAAACAACTTCAGAAGAAACCTTTAAGGTTGATGTCCCCAAAAGTCTTCTGATGCTCGCAAATGTGAATCATCACACATTCCCTACACTTACGTCTGCCCTTCCTGTCTTCTGCCCCATTCCCCCAGCTTAGTTTGCCTAAATTCCATGGATCACTTCTGTTGAATTATGTTTCCCAGAAAAATACATTGAAGCGCTAATATTCCCCACCCCCAACTTATGGATGTGACCTTATATGAAACAGGGACTTGACAGATATAAGGCAAGATCATTAGGGTGGGCCCTTATTCAATGTGACTAGTGTCCTTATAAAAAGAGACACAGAAAAGAGAATGCCATGAGAAGACACAGAGACACACAGGGAGAAGAAGCCATCGATAGAGGCAGAGATTGGAGTATACCGCCACAAGCCAAGGGCTATTGGAAGATGGAGAAGGAAGGTAGGATCCTCCCCTAGGGGGTTCAGCAGGAGCATGGCCCTGCACGGACACCTTGATTTCAGACTTCTAAGCCGACAGAACTGTGAGACAATATGTTTTTGTTTGGTACAGCCACCCCAAGAAACCAATGCACCCTCCTAGTTATGACTACGTAAATATAGGAGAGAACAGGGAAGATGTGAACCGGTCATCGAGTAGAAGATCTTGGAGCCAACATTCATTCATTCACTCATTCACTCAACAAAACAAGTATTGGGCTGGGCGCAGTGGCTCAAGCCTGTAATCCCAGCACTTTGGGAGGCCGAGGCAGGCAGATTGCCTGAGGTCAAGAGTTTGAGACCAGCCTGGTCAACATGGTGAAACACCATCTCTACTAAAAATACAAAAATTAGCTGGGCGTGGTGGTGGGTGCCTGTAATCCCAGCTACTTGGGAGGCTGAGGCAGAAGAATCTCTTGAATCCAGGAGATGGAGGTTGTAGTGAGCCAGGATCGAGCCACTGCACTACAGCCTGAGCGACAGAGTAAGACTCTGCCTCAAAAAACATGTATTTGAGTGCTCATTCAGTGCACGCACAGGCTAGTGCTGAGGCTAGAGGATTGAGGAACTAAGTAAGCCTCAGCCCTCAGGGAGCATTCATTTCCAGACCACAAACCTTACAGATGGAATGATGGGACTTGGGAGATGAGCTCTAAGCCTTGAGTAGGAAGCTGCCACAGGAAGATGGAGGACAGGGGAGAGGAGAGCATGTGCAAAGGCCTGAAGTGGGCTCTTTTGAGGAAGAAAGGAACGGCAGTGTGGATTTAGATTATTCTAGGCACCAAGAAACTGTGGTCTTAGGGAGCCCTTCGTCAAATTCTGCCAGTGGGGAGCTTGGGGCTCAGAGGAAGGCCTCTCTATGAGCTCGCCACGATCATCCTTTCTCTTGCCCCGAACTTCCTTCCCCCGCTGCATTGCCCACGTTTATATTCTCCCTGGCCTCTAGCACCCTCGAATATTATATTACTTGACAAAAACACCAGTGTCCCTTGGAAAAGGGCTGGGTCTCTAACACCCTGGTCAGAGCACAGGCATGTCAATCTCAGACACTTCAACACTTTATACATGGACAGGAGATTCCAGAAAGTGGCTTTTTTTTTTCTTCTAAAACATTTCAGAAGTTTCTAGTAACTTCCTTGAGCCTTAGTTTACACATCTGTGAAGGAGGGATAAAGGCCCCCAAGCTCTGAGAAGACAGCCCCGGTTCTCAAGCTTACCTCGCCTCAGCCCTGGGGTGCAGGAGGTTGAGGATGTCGAGTCTGAATCCCGATCTCATTTGCCCTCCTTCCAGCTGTGTGATCTTGGCCAAGTTACTGCCAGTCTCTGAGACGTTTTCTCAGCTGCAAAACAGGAGTAACTGGAGCAACCTTTCGTGGAGGGTGTCGAGCGCTGGAGCGTGGCTAAGGCAGGGACCACGTCCCAGTCTCCCTTTCCCACGCCGCAGCGCGAGCACCTTCCCTCTGCTCTCCCGGCCGCGCACACCCAGCTCAGCAGCCCCTGCTGCCGCGGAAGCGCGCAGTGGGACTGGAGGGGCCACGAGCAGCACACTGGGCATGCGCGGCCGGTAGAGCCTCTAGAGGCGCGGCGCCGCGCCACGCCGCGCTGCAGTACCGCCCGCGGCCTGTGGCGTCGCTGCGCATCCGACTGACCCAACTCTTGCGTGTAGAGCTCTACCCAGCGCGCCGGGGGTGCAGCCCTGCGCTCACCTGGCCGCCCTCGCTCCCGCCCGCCCGGCGCCTCCAAGAATCGGGAATGTAATGTTTTCTCTTACATTCCCATTTGCTCCCTCCCCAGGCTGGCGTGGGATCCAAGGGTTCCTGATGACTGTGGCTCCTCGCCCCCTCCCGCTGTGTTCCCCGCAGCCCCTGGGCTGAAAGCGCTACCAGGAGCCTTGTCGCCTGGGCTTTGTTCATCATTAAAGCCTTGGGGACATAGCAGGAGCATAGTTCCCGGCAGAGAACAGGTCTGGCTGCCACGGCCCATCCGGGCGGAGCCGCCAGCGTCCCTTGCCTAGGCCAGAGTTCTGGAAAGCGGAGAGGGGGACAGGGGCCGGCCCCAGATCGGTTCCAGAGGGGGATAGATCAGAACCGGAGAGGGTGCATTTAGAAACTCATTGCAACCTGACAAAGCTGCAGCGTCCTAGCGCAGGATCAGCAACACGAATTCGGGTGGGGTCGGACTCAGGGAGTGGTCGCTTGTGCGCAGAACTGCGTAGACTCAAGTAGGTTCAAAAAGGATAGGTGTGGGGGGCAAGACCTAGTCCTTCACCACAGGTTGATCTAGACTGCTGCGGGGGTCTCCTGGCTCATCTCCCTGTATCCACTGGCCTCTCACCCACACTGCGACATCCAGAGTGGTCCTTACACAAAGCAAACTGAATGAAGTCATTCCCCCTTCTCCAGAGTCCTTGCAGCCTCCAGTCCTACAGGATGCGTCCCTGTCTGTCTGCCTGCCTGCCACGTTTTCTCATGCCCTGTCCGCATGGTCTTGCAACACTGACTCCGCTCTTTACCGCTGACGCACCGGGCTTCTCTCGGGAAAGACCTTTGCACTATTACGCCTGCCTGGGATATCTCTTTCTCCTCTCAACTGAAAAATCACCTCCTCAGAAGCCTTTCTAACCATTTCATTACTCCTCATTCTGTCACATCCCTGTGTTTCATGTTCTTCATAATGAACTGAACCTGTTTGTTGTATGCTTTCTTGGGTCTTTTCATTTCCTTCCACCTGGAAGTAAGCTATTTTCTGTCTTGTCCACCCTTAGATTCCCAGCGCCTAAGGCAGAGGCCTGACACTTATAGACACCTATTTTAGTTGAGTTGCCATTTATTAATTCAAGCAAACAACTTGGGTCACCAAAGCATGAAAGCCCACTCGGAATCTCAGGGGTTTGGATATTAGCACTTAACTATTCATCTACTCTTTCATCTTTAAATTTTCTTGCCGGAGAAAATCATGGAAATAATATTAGTATCTGTCTCATGAGGATGAGATGAGTTACGTTTTGTAGAAGACTCTCATGTTGAGAGACATTTATGATTGCATCAGTTAGGATGGGCTGGGTTACATTACAGTAGTAAAAAAAAAAGCTTCCAAATCTCGTTAACGTAGAAAGACAAAGGTTTGTTTTCACTGACACTAGATCTCCATCAGGGATTGCTTGAGGACTCCTTGGTATCTTTAGTCCAGAAACCAGACTGACCAAGCAGACACCAACTGATATGTGGTCACTTGTCAAGGCAGAGGGAAGAAGAGCTTGGCTTAACTGAGCACTGACTCTTAAGACTTCCAACCAAACATGGCACATGACTTCCACTCTCATTTAACTAGCCAAAGCAACTCACATGACCCCTCCTAACCGCAAGGAACAGGAGAGTGCCATCCCCCTGTTCATGTGCCCTGGAGAACTGGACATATTTTCTAGATGATAACAGCTATTGTTACTACTCATTCTAGAAGACTTCCGGTATACTGTGATGTCCATAAACATCATGAATGACAAAACTCAGGGAAGGCTGAGCTTATGTAGATATTCAGCATGAATTTTTTTATTCCAATTCTTGGACATAGCCCAACATTCTTGCTTTATGTTGAAGGAGTGTGTTAGTGACAGGTCTGTTGGGGGTTCACTTGTTCTCTCTTCACAAAATCTAGATGGTACTAGATAGTACTAGATGGTAAGACCCATTAGAAGAAACATCATCTATTTTGCTCTGCTTTTGTATAATGAGATTCTACTTAAATGGCTGGCACAATACTTACTGAAGCAATGACTACCTGACAGGTCTATATCTTACTAGTAAAGGGATGACAGCCCTGAGAATTTATCTTTCCAGTTTATCCAGGAACACTGTAAAGAAAAATGTGGATGATTCATATATTTAGCAAATAAGTAGCTTGAGAATGTTGTTACATTAACAACTGGCACTAGAATTCCTCTTGGGGGAGAAACCATCTTCATTAAGGAAAACAAAATTCCAGACCTTGCCTTGGCAATCTTACTTTCCATACCTAAAGCAGAGAGTTTACTCCTTATTCAAAACAGCATAAGGAGAGCAGCATAGCTCCCAGGAATTTTTTTTTTTCTTCAACTTTATTTTAAGTTCAGGGGGGTACATGTTCAGGATGTGCAGACTTGTTACATACGTAAACATGTACCATGGTGGTTTGCTGCACAGATCATGCCATCACCTAGGTATTAAGCCCAGCACCCATTAGCTATTCTTCCTGATGTTCTCCCCTCCCACCACTGACCCAGCATTTATTGTTCCCTACCATGTGTCCATGTGTTCTCATTATTCAGCTCCCACTTACAAGTGAGAACACGCAGTGCTTGGTTTTCTGTTCCTGTGTTAGTCTGCTGAGGATAATGGCTTCCAGTTCCATCCATATCTCTGCAAAGACATGGTCTTATTCATTTTTATGGCTGCATAGTATTCCATGGTGTATATGAATTTCCTTTATGCAGTCTATCATCAATGAGCATTTGGGTTGATTCCATGTCTTTGCTATTGTGAATAGTGTTGTAATGACATGTACGTATATCTTTATAACAGAATGATTTATATTTCTTTGGGTATATACCCAGTAATGGGATTGCTGGGTCAAATGATATTTCTGCCTCTAGGTCTTTGAGGAAGCACCACACTGTCTTCCACAATGGTTGAATCAATTTACACTCCCACCAACAGTGTAAAAGTGTTCCTATTTCTCTCACCAGCATCTGTTGTTTTTTGACTTTTTATTAATAGCCCTTCTGACTGGTGTGAGATGGTATCTCATTGTGGTTTTGATTTGCATTTCTCTAACAATTAGTGATGTTAAGCTTTTTTTTCATGTTTGTTAGCTAAGTGTGTCTTCTTTTGAGAAGCATCTGTTCTTGTTCTTTGCCCACTTTTTAATGAGGTTATTTTCTTCTTATAAATTTGTTTAAGTTCCTCATAGATTCTGGATATTAGACCTTTGTCAGATAGATTGCAAAAATTTTTTCCTGTTCTGTAGGTTGTCTGTTTCTCTGATGATAGTTTCTTTTCCTGTGCAGAAGAAATTTAATTAGTTTAAATGTAGTTCATTAAATTAGATCCCATTTGTCAATTTTTGCTTTCATTCCAGTTGCTTTTGGCATTTTTATCATGAAGTATTTGCCTGTGCCTGTGTTCTGAATGCTATTGCCTAGATTTTCTTCTATGGTTTTTATAGTTTTGGCTTCCAGGAATTTGAGGTTAGGAAAACTTGAGAGAAAAGTTCAGAGTAGAGAGAAGAGGTGGAGTCTGGAGAAACACCCTAAGGTGCTTTCTATGATAAATTTCCAGGAGTTAGGTGGTAACAGACTTTTAAGAATGAGCAATATAACAGTTTTTACACTGTTTCCCTGACTCTTTAGGAAAGGTCTGATATATACAATGTAGTATTTGTAGTTATGTTGGAAGCTGCCAGGTTTTACCCAATGTGTTTTCTCTTCTCCTTAATAGAACCCTACTTTTAGCTAGATATATGGACACTGCGGCCCTTTAATCCTCTCTTTTTAGAAATACTCTCTGAAATGTTGCTAGACAACCCACCAAAACCTATAATTAGTTTAAGATTCCAGTGGTAGCATAGTCTGCTAATTGTTCCCCTAAATCTGTCTCTCCTCTCTTCTCCTTAATCATGACCTTCCTACAATTTCTTACTGGGCACTATAGCTGCTCAGAAAGCAAGACTGGGCTGGGCTGGGTGGCTCATACCTGTAATTCCAAAGTGTTGGGATTACAGGCAGATCACTTGAGACCAGGAGTTTGAGACCAGCCTGACCAATATGGTGAAATCCTGACTCTACTAAAAATACAGTAATTAGCCAGGCATGGAGCTGCATGCCTGTAACTACCCAGGAAGCTGAGGCAGGTAGTGGCCCACATAGTGAAATCTGTCTCTACTAAAAATACAAAAATTAGCCAGATGTGGTGGCAATAGCCTGTAGTACCAGCTACTCTGGAGGCTAAGGCAGGAGAATTGCCTGAACCCAGGAGGTGGAGGTCTCAGTGAGCAGAGACAACGCCATTGCACTCCAGCCTGGGTGACACAGTGAGACTCTGTCTCAAAAAAAGAAAAATGAACAGCATGTAGTGGATGGTTTGCAAATTCAAATAATTTACCAGAAGCAAAAACTCGGAGAAGTCAACAGAAGAAAAAGAATTAATCTTTCTCTCCCAACACCACCCCTTCATAAATTCCCAGAAATAAAGTGATGTCCATTGCATCTCCTACTACAAGAGGGATGCTCTCACGATTTTTATTTGAATCTCAGAATAAAGAGTGATGTATCTTCTCTCGCTGTCTTTAAAAGAGCTTTGCGTCTGGGCAAAGGGCTCATGCCTATAATCCCAGCACTTTGGGAGGCCAAGGCAGGTGGATCACCTGAGATCAGGAGTTTGAGACCAGCCTGGCCAATATAATGAAACCCTGTCTTTACTAAAAATACAAAAAATTAGCCAAGTGTGGTGGCAGGCACCTGTAATCTCAGCTACTTGGGAGGCTGAGGCAGAAGAATCGCTTGAATCCAGGAGGCGGAGGTTACAGTGAACTGAGATTGCACCATTCTACTCCTGCCTGGGCAACAAGAGCAAAACTCCATCTCCAAAACAGAAAGAAAGAAAAGAGCTTTGAGTGCTCTGCATGCATATTACGCTTCATGGTGATTAGACAAGCATGTTCAGAATCAGACACTAAACCTGGTGTGCTATGTTCTCCCTACCATCATGGTGATCAGCATGGAGTTTTGAACTACTTCTTTATAATCATTTTTAATGACTATCCATACTACTAATAGACAAAAAGGCGACGAGAATACTGATGCAAGAAAATGAGAGTAAACAATGACAATTTTCAGCATTTTCACACCTCAAGGTGAACTTTTCTCTAGGTACCTGAGTTCCAGGTATGTGATCCAAATTCATATGTAGAAGATGAAGACTTTTCCAGCAATTAAAAAATACAAAGAGAAATTATATCCAATTTGGCTTTGAGGTTTTTGGAAATAAAGACTGTCTACACCAAGAGTGTTTTATTTGCAGAGAAGTTCTTGCAAATAACTGCATGAAATTCTTTCTTATCATTTAGAAATAAAGTCATGAAAATTACAGATTAGAAACCACTTAATTTTAAGTGGAAAAATACTAGAGTTCTAAATAACTAGTCATGAAAACAGTGTATTTTCAGTGCTGCATAATGTAATTTGCATTTTAATCTGTATTTTATATACATTTTATTCTCAAACCAAAACATCTGTTTTTTTAAGCATAATGAATTCTTTTAAAGTATTGATAAATAATGATGAATAGTTTTTTCAAAGCCATCCATGCATGTGGTTAAAAAATTAAATGGATTGGGAAGACAAAATGCAGTAGTCTACTACTAAATCCCTTCTTAAGCATCCGTTCATTTGATGAGTCTTGATTGAAGATCGCTACAATGCCAGGCAAACATTGAAGGGTCTTTTAATTAATTCCACTTTTAATTCTTCAAGCTATCGCATAGGAGAATTAGCTCTATATGGCTAAATAATATTTGTATAATGTTCTTTTTTTGATTTATCAATTTTAGAAATTCTCTGTTATGATAGACAAAGAATTGCTTCTTTTATATGAATCATCACTTCCCCTCCATGAAATTATTTTATATAATTATTTCTCTTAGTTTTTCTCTTTTGGTTTCCTTTGCAGGTTGAAATAATACATTAAAACTTCTTTTTTTTTCTCCATTATAGACACAGCATCTTTTGCTCCTATCTTTGTAAGACAATGCCCTCACCCAGTATCTTTCCTTCAGTCCTCTTCCATCTCTTGCCTCTGTATTCTCTACTTTTACATCTTCAAGGCTGAACATGCATATTCTGCTCTTCAGCATAACTGAATCATTGCCTCTTTCTTCATTATGTGGATTATAAAAGTGGAAGTCAAAGTAGTTACATTATTGTAATTATAAGCATATGAAACTGGCCGGTTGTGGTGGCTGAGGCCTGTAATCCCAGCATTTTGGAAGGCCAAGGTGGGCAGATCACCTGAGGTCAGGAGTTCAAGACTAGCCTGGCCAACATGATGAAACCCTGTTTCTACTAAAAATACAAAAATTAGCTGGGAATGGTGGCAGGTGCCTGTAATCCCAGCGACTCAGGAGGTTGAGGCAGGAGAATCGCTTGAACCCGGGAGGCGGAGGTTTCAGTGAGCAGAGATTGTGCCATTGCACTCCAGCCTGAGTGACAGAGTGAGACGCCATCTCCAAAAATAAATAAATAAGCATAAGCATATGAAACTATTTATTGCTGAATTTCTAATTTTCATGGGGGAGTTTCTATATGTGGGTGTTTTTTTAAAATTACTAAACAGAAATATATTTTCAAAATTTTCCAATGTCTTTATTAATTGGAGTACTCTAAAAAGCTCCCCTTGTTCTCTCCCAACCCACAAATTACCAGCAGACATGTTCTTCCTCCAGTGGTCATCTGCATGGGTAGCTATACGTGCTCCCCGGGGGTCATCCTTGATTTTCCCTCGTGGCTTTTCTCGTTCCTGTATTAAAATCCTGGATACCAGAATCCCTTGGCTTATTTACTTACTTTCTTTTTGCCAGAAAATATCTCAGATAATTTACTAAAAAACAGTAGTGTAGGACGTAAGCTTTCTAAAGCCTTACAGCCTGAAAATATCTTTTTCATTCTTCACATTAGGTCAGTGGGTTATTCTAGGTTGAAGATAACATTTCTCCAAACCTTTGAATAAAGAGCTCTGTTGTCTTCTTGGCTCAGTGTGGGTGAAAATTCTGATGCCTGTTTCTCTTTCCTTTATAGGTAAACTTTTACAGAGCTTGGTCTTTATCATTTGTGATGCTGTATCTAGATATGGAAAAATATGTATTTATTGTTCTGTGCAATTAATGCAGCTTTCAATGTAGAGATTCACGCCCTTCAATTCTGGAACTTGTTTTTGTTCTTTTTTTTTTTTTTTAACACTGTTTCTATCATCATTATAATCATGACTGTATTATCATTCAGGTATTGAAACTTCTGGATTGATATTCTCCATCATTCAATCTCTTCCCTCACATTTTCTACGTTTCTTCCATTTCCATTTACTTTCTGGAAGATTTCTTTGACTTTATCTTCCAAAAATTACATAATTTCCTTGACTCTTTATCTCATTGTCTTCTGTTTTTCCCTTTTCTATAGAATCTTGCACTTTATGAATGCATTGTATTCTCTAATCTCTCTGAGGATGCTACTTAGGAATTTTTTTCATCTGATGTCATTTGTTCTCTAGCTTTCAAGTGGGAGTGTTTCCTCAAATTTCTGGTGATCCTTGCTTGTCTTCTGCATAGTATAATGAGATAATCAAAAGCCAAAGGGAGATTAAGGTACACATCAGGGCCCAGTGACTGGCAAGCTTTGCTTTGGGTTGACTTAATGGAGCCATTATTTATGTTGAGAGTTCCCTGGAAGTCCGCGTGTGGATTTCATGCTTCTTAAGGCACTCTTTTTCCTTTTTGATTATGAGTCGTTTCAAAATATCGCAAGAGCATTTAACAATTATCCACATAGTCTTCACCCCAGCTTTAGATAATATGAACGTCTTACCA
The DNA here is from genome assembly GCA_036589455.1 of Ateles fusciceps. NCBI lineage: Eukaryota > Metazoa > Chordata > Mammalia > Primates > Atelidae > Ateles > Ateles fusciceps. The sequence continues at coordinate 133,497 of JAZHEH010000672.1, forward strand.
TATTGCTTTAAATCTCCTCCTTTTCTTCCAAAATAAAACAAACATTGAAGATATACTTAAAGGTAGCTCTGTCTTTCTGCTATGCCACATTATCCTCCTCCTCTCCTAGAGAACACCATCATGCTAAAAAATAGTACTCTTTTTATTTATTTTTTTTGAGACAGGGTCTCGCTCTGTCACCCAGGCTGGAGTACAGTGGCACAACCTTGACTTACGCAACCTCTGCCTCCTGGGTTCAAGCAATTCTTCTGCCTCAGTCTCCCGATAGGTGGGACTTACAGGCACATGCCACCATGCCCAGCTAATTTTTGTATTTTTAGTAGAGATGGGATTTCACCCTGTCAGCCAGACTGGTCTCAAACTCCTGGCCTCAAGTGATCCACCTGCCTCGGCCCCCCCAAAGTGTTGGGATTACAGGAAAATAGTACTCTTATATAAGTATATATCACATACATACTATATATATATATATATATATATGTGATTATAGACATACACGTGTGTGTATAAACACATAAAATATATATATGCACTTTATATAATACAACAAACAACATATAATTGTATCTATCAACCTATATGTAATTATAATACATGCAGAAAATAAAATTTTAAAAAAACAAAAAAGATAATATTTACAATGCATGCACATTCTGCAACCTGTTTTTGATTCAACATCATATTTTTGATACCTATTTTGAGGTGCATGATCTAATTCATTTCCATGCTGTATGAGATTCCATTTTATGACTATACTGTGAGTATGGTTCTCTGTTCCTGGATGTTTAAGGTATTTCCAGTTTTCTGGTGTTTAATCAGTGCTGTAAGGAATATTCCTTTACAGATCTGTAGAAGATGAATGGAGAGATAATAGAGGCAGGGCTACTGGTGGAAGAGATAATGAAGACTTAAACTTGACAATGGTGGATTGAAACAAACTATAGAAATTTTTTGAGGTTATACATCAGCAGGACTTGGTGATTAATCAGAAATGGGGGTGAGAGTGGAAGTGGCGCATGGGGCAGAGGAAATAATTTAGGATGACTCTAAGTTTCTGTCTTGCCTAAATAAATAGATCTTTGAACCACCTCCTGATATAGGGCATTCAGAGGATTAGTGGAGTGGGCAGAAAAAAAAAAGTTCCATTTTAGAAGCAAGTTTATATGACCATGAGCTATTCAGTTGGAAATTTCCAGTGGCTAGAGAAGTTAAAGTGTTTTCCAGCTCTATGATTTCATGGCGCTGTGTATCTTGACTGCTTTGGTAAGCGAAAGCCCACTGCACATTTAAAAAGAGGGTTGTATTAGTATCGTAGGCTGAATAATGAACCTCCAAAGAGGTCCATGCCCTAATCTCTGGAACTTTATGTAGCAAAAAGAACTTTGCAAATGTAATCAAGTTAAAGATATGAAAATGGGAAGATTACCTGCATATTCCAGGTGAGTCTAAGGTAATCACAAGGGTTTTCCATGGTTTAGATGTTTGTCTCCTCAAAATCTCACATTGAAATGTAATCCCCAGTGTAGAAGGTGGGTCCTGGTGGGAGGTATTGGAGCATGGGGGCAGATCCCTCAGCAATGGTGTAGTGCCATCCTCTCCAGGATGAGTGAGTTCTCACTCTGTTAGTTCATGTGAGATCTGATGTTTAAAGGAGGCTGGCACCTATTCCTCTCTCTTGCCCCAGCTCTTGCCATGTGACATGCTGACTCCCCTTTGCCTTCCACTGTGATTGGAAGCTTCGGGAGGCCTCACCAGAAGCAGATGCTGATGCCTTGCTTCCTGTACAGCCTGCAGAACTGTGAGCCAAATAAACCTATTTTCTTTATAAATTACCATGCCTCAGGTATTCCCTTACAGCAGTGCAAGAATGGACTAACATAGAGGAGTACAGGAGTCAGAGTCAGAGAGAAGGCAATGTGACAAAGAAAGCAAAGGGAAAAAGGCTATTCTATGTGGAGCCAGGAGAGGAGGAATACTACTTCCTTTGGGAACCTGGAAGGCACAAGGAGTGGAGTCATCTCTGGAGCCTCCAGAGGAAGCCAACCATGCTGTCACCTTCATTTTAGCTCATTTTTTACTTCTGGCCTCCAGATCTGTAGCATAATAAGTGTGTGTTGTTTGAAGCCACCACATCTGTGGTGATTTGTTATAGCAGCCATAGGAAATTAATGCAGTTGGCTTTTCAATAAGAAGACTTAACTGAAGATGGCTGGCTTCAAGGGCCTGTGATCTGTGTAGTCGCACAAGTCCCCACACTTAGGGGGACCCCATGCTTGGTTTAATGCTCTGTGGTCACTGTCTTGACATGATTAATGATATTTTGAACAAGGAACCCTACAAATTCTTTTTTTTTTTTTTTTTTGAGACAGAGTTTCACTCTTATTGCCCAGGCTGGAGTGCAGTGGCACAATCTCGGCTCACTGCAACCTCCCCCTCTCCCCCTCAAGCAATTCTCCTGCCTCAGCCTCCCAAGTAGTTGGGATTATAGGCATGTGTCACCACGCCTGGCTAATTTTGTATTTGTATTAGAGTCAGGGTTTCTCCATGTTGGTCAGGCTGGTCTCGAACTCCCAACCCCAGGTGATCCACCTGCCTCAGCCTCCCAAAGTGCTGGGATTACAGGTGTGAGCTACTGAGCCCAGCCCCACATATTCATTTTGAATGGGGCCCAGTCACTTGTGTACTCAGTCGTAACTAAAGATAATATATTTTGGGCATAGCTTTATTTTTCTTATATTTTTCTGTTATTAAGATATTCTAGGCCAGATGCCACCACACCTGGTGTCACGCCTGTAATCTTAGCACTTTGGGAGGCCAACTCGGGCAGATCACTTGAGGTCAGGAGTTCAAGACCATCCTGGCCAACATGGTGAAACCCGATCTCTACCAAAAATACAACAATTAGCCAGGTGTGATGGCACACACCTGTGATCCCAGCTACTCAGTGAGGCAGGAAAATTACTTGAACCCTGGAAGTGGAGGTTGTTGTGAGCTGAGACCATGCCACTGCATTCAGCCTGGGCAACAGAGTGAGACTCCCTCTCAAAAAAAAAAAAAAAAAAAAAAAGATATCAATGGGGAAATTTTTTTTTTTTTTTTTTTTTTTTTTTATTTAGATGGAGTCTTGCTCTGTGGCCCAGGCTGGAGTGCAGTGGCATGATCTTAGCTCACTGCAACTTCCGCCTCTAATGGTGAAATCGTTTTTAAAAAGTCTAGACCCCCACGCAACTGAAGAAATTACTTTGCTTAGCCTCTTATACTGCATTAGATTTGGGCTCTGACTTCATACTTGGAAGTATGAAGTGTCGCGAGTTAGAAACCACGGTCTTCAGAGCAGGGCTGCTACGTTGCACAAGTCCAGTGGGGGACTGCCATTCATATGGGATGAAAGGGACTATGTGGCAGAGCTGGGACTAAGTCCTGGATTTATCAAGTATGCTTTAGGACTTAGAAACAAGGCAGTCTCCCTGCATTTTCCTCTCTACACCTCTAGAATGGAAAATAATCATAGCTATTTTCAAAGCCTTTGTATAAGTTGAAATGGATGGTTTCACTTCTAATGAATAGAAAACTTTAAATTGGTTTAAACACTAAGGAAATGTATGGTCTCATCTTTCATGAGGTCCAGTGGAAAGGGAAACCTCCGGATTGGTTAATCAGAGACTTCAGGTCCTCCCGTCTGTGCTTGCTGCCTTGGGGTGGGACACTATTGCCCTCCGGCTAATGGTAGCAACCCAACCCTCCAGACAGTGCAACCCTCAAAGGGAAAAGAGCCTGACTGCCTGTGTGTAGTGAGAAACTTTCTAGAAGCTTAAGATTTCTTTTCCTGTCTCTGTTTGTTTTTGTGTTTTTGTTTCTTTTTGAGACGGAGTCTCGCTTTGTCACCCAGGCAGGACTGCAATGCTGTGATCTTGGCTCACTGCAACTCCCGCCTCCTAGGTTCCAGTGATTCTCCTGCCTCAGCCTCCTGAGTAGCTGGGACTACAGGCATGTGCCACCACGCCCAGCTAATTTTTGTATTGTTAATGGAGATGGGTTTCACCATGTTGGCCAGGCTGGTCTCAAACTCCTGACCTAAGGTGATCTACCCACCTTGGCCTCCCAAAGTGCTGGGATTACAGGCATGGGCCACAGCACCTGGCCTCTTCCTGTCTCTTTATAAAGAATGACAGCCGGCCAGGCATGGTGGCTCATGCCTGTCATTCCACTACTTTGGGAGGCCAAGGCCAGCAGATCACCTGAGGTGAGGGGTTTGAGACCAGCCTGGTCAACATGGAAAAACCCCATCTCTACTGCAAATACAAAAATTAGCCAGGCATGGTGGTGTGCACCTGTAATCCCAGCTACCTAGGAGGCTGCGGCAGGAGAATCTCTGGAACCCGAGGGGCAGAAGCTGCAGTGAGCCGACATTGCACCACTGCACCCCAGCCTGGGCAACAGAGCAAGACTCTGTCTTTAAAAACAAGTACAGCCTGTGGTGGTGCTTCAGTCAAGCCCAGAACTGACACCATGTGTTGATGACCTATGCAGTCACACAGGCCCCAAGCTTAGAAGAATCTTGCACTTGGTTTAATACTTTGCTGTCACTGTCTTGACCTTCTTAATACCTTTTGAGCACGGGGCCCTCATTTTTATTTTGCACTGGACCCTGCAAATTCTATAGCTGGTCTTGGTCTGGACTTACCCTTTGGGCCTCAGGATAGAGCCAGCCTTGGAAGACCATGATGCATGAGGATATCTGAGGGGGTACCCGACTACAGTGACAGCCATTTTTCTATACCTGTTGTGAGGATGGACATGGTCAGTTTCAACACAAGCTAGTTGACTGAAAGTTCGATGTTCAAGGGAGTCACTGCAATGAGAGCATTGGGGAATTGAAAGGATGCACGAGACCCCACAGGGTGTCCTCATTTAGAGCTTTAATAAAGGTAAAAGATGGTAGAGCAGGAGAAAGAAAGCACAGAGAACCTGGAAACGTCCAGAAGCTTTACTTTTATTATTATTATTATTTTACTTTAGATTGTGAACCACCAAAGTCTGTGTGAGGTGCCTTGGGTCAGTAAAATTTCCTTTGAATATTTCCCCTGTGAGTCTAGAGAACCTAGCTAGAGGGTGGTAGTGTTTCTAAAGACAAAGCTCTCTTAATTGTTCATATTTGGCCATGTGCAGGTAAGGAGCCAGAATCTTAAGATCCGAGTCAGGAATAACAAAGTCCACGTCACAGGTATCCTGTGAAGAGTAAAGAAAGATAACATAGCATCTCACTTATTGATTAAATAAGGTGATTAAGCTATTGATGCATAACAAGTCCTCAATATGTGTGATTTTAATTTATTAAAGATAAATAATACTTATTTTTGACATATGAATTTCAATTTTAACTACCATTTTAAATCTGACCATTTTTGTTACAGAAATTTAGATAATATTTTGAAACTGAAGTTTTTCCAAATTCTTAACGGTTACTCTTTAAAAATGTGAGATATGTTGCCAAAGACAGCAGAAAAAAAGTGAGCAGACCAGGCACGGTGGCTCATGCCTATAATCCCAGCACTTTGGGAGGCCGAGGCATGTGGATCATTTGAGGTCAGGAGTTCAAGACCAGGCTGGCCAACATGGTGAAACCCTGTCTCTACTACAAGTACCAAAAAAATGAGCTGGGTGTGGTGGCATGTGCCTGTAATCCCAGCTACTTGGAAGGCTGAGGCACAAGAATCGCTTGAACCCAGGAGGCAGAGGTTGCAGTGAGGTGAGATCACACCACTGCACTCCAGCCTGGGTGAAAGAGTGAGACCCTGTTTAAAAAAAAAAAAAAAAAAAACTTAAGGTTTTAGGTTTCAGGTTTGTATTTGTTTTGTTTTGTTTTAACAGAAGATATAATGGGAAATTTGAGTTTTGTACATGTACAGAAAGGGACTCAAGTAAAAAATGGTAATTGCTTGCAAATATGAAAGACTGTAGAAAGGTCGTTGACTGATAGTAAATTAGTAAATTGAGTTTTATAGATAACATCATTTTAGATGAGTGCATTATAAGGCTTGGTAACAAAGAATGACATTTTTAAAAATAACCACACCATTTCATATTTAGTTTTACACATTTGAAGTTCTATTAACAGAATTTTCTAGTTTACTCTTCCTCTCACACAATGCCAGGCTATGTTCATGTTGTACAATCATTTTCTCTCTTATCTGTCTTCAAACCATTTGTCCTTTCTCAAACATATCCCCATACCTCCTCTAACAAATTTTAATTACTTAGCATATTCTTATATAACTAATTTTTTAAAAAGTCATAGACTGTTGTGGGACAGAGTTGTTTTTATGATTCTATATGCATCTCTCTGTAAGGTACTTTTATCACTCAACATTCTATAATGTATATTCCAATAGGAAAATTGACACACCCCCAAAGCATTTTTTTAAACAGTTGCATAATATTCCACAGCATGGGTATATTCAAGTTAATTTAACCATTGTTTTGTTAACAATTTATTTTATTTTACTGCCTTGTCACTTGGCAAACAATGCTTCAATAAACACACTTTACTGATATACTCCCTACTTCAGTAAATATGCTTTTAATTCTATAGGATTTAATTCCAAAGGATACATTTCCAGAACTAGAATTGGTAAACAAAATATTTTTTTATTTTAATAGAGTTCGCCAGATTAATTTTCACAAAGTTGTCATTTTAGTGTTCATCATTATGAAAAAATTATGGAATCTACGCCTTGTCCTCCCACCATTCCCCAACTATCACTGGGTTCAACAAGTCTTTTGAACTTGTTGCCATGTGTTCAGGGAAAAACATGTTAATCGACTGTTAAACTTGGCATTTCCCTGATTACGATGGAGTTACCTAGCTAAAGGGTGGTAGTGTTTCTAAAGACAAAGCTCTCTTAATTGTTCATATTTGGCCACGTCCAGGTAAGGAGCCAGAATCATAAGATCCAAGTCAGGAATAACAAAGTCCACCTCACAGGTATCCCGTGAACAGTAAAGAAAGACAACACAGCAACTCACTCACTGAGATGGGTCTTTGAGCATGAAGATTTCCTCTTCTATAAAATGACGACTTTTATCCTTTGACTATTTTTCAACTGGGTTATTTGTCTTACATTATCCATTTATGGGAGTTATTTATGTAAAATATGTAGGAATGCTTTGTCTGGAATATGTAGGAATCCAAATTTTTTTGCAACACATTCTTTGTCTTCTGACTTCATCTACTACCGCCTGTCAAATTGTAAATATTTACACAGGCAAATGTTTATTTCTTTTCGTTTTTTTTTTACTTTCCTGTCTTGCTTAAAAGTCCCCCCCCAACACACACACCACTGCCACAAATGCCAGAGGCAAATAAACATTGTCCTACATCTTCTAGCTTGTTTTTGTTATATTTTTATCTTTAAACATTTAATTTCAGGAACATTTCTATATAGGCAAAAGGAATGCTCTGTCTCCCCTGCCACTGCCCCCATTTGATAGGCAGTTGTTCTAGAAATGTTTAGTTAAATAAACCACCCTTCTCACGCCTGTAATCCCAGCACTTTGGGAGGCCGAGGTGGGTGGATCACTTGAGTTCAGGAGTTTGAGACAAGCCTGGACAACATGGTGAAACCCCGCCTCTACTAAAAATACAAAAATTAGCTGAGCGTGCTGGCACATGCCTGTAATCCCAGCTACTTGGGAGGCTGAGGCAGAAGAATTGCCTGAACCTGGGAGGCGGAGGTTGCAGTGAGCAGAGACCCTGCCGTTGCACTCCAGCCTAGGCGAAGAAGGGAGACTCCGTCAAAAAAGGAATAGGTGGGCGCGGTGGCTCATGCCTGTAATCCAACACTTTGGGAGGCCCAGGTGGAGGGATCACAAGGTCAAGAGATCAAGATCAGCCTGGCCAACTCAGTAAAACCCCATCTCCACTCAAAATACAAAAAGATTAGCTGGGCATGGTGTCGCACGTCTGTAGTCCCAGCTACTCAGGAGGCTGAGGCAGGAGAATCGCTTGAACCTGGGAGGCGAAGTTTCCAGTGAGCCGAGTTCATGCCACTGCACTGTAGCCTGGCAACGGAGCAAGACTCCGTCTCGTCAATCAATAAATAAAGCACCCTTCTCCCACTGACTTGTAATATCACCTTTATCACATCTTCAGTTTCCTATTTGTGGATGTTGTAGTATTTTTAGTTACAGGGGTTTTACGTGTCACTGCACTTCTGCCTGGGCGACAGAGCGAGACTCCGTCTAAAAAAAAATCTGCTAAAGCAAGGTTGGCTCCCACCCCACTTATCCCACTACTTTTTTGGGTATCGTTTGACACTTACTCTCCACATGAAACTGTCTTTTCCTTTTGTGCCAGTGCTAACGGTACAGAATTGCACCGCTTTGATCAGGCATCTTCTTCAACTACTGGTGGAAAAGCCCATCATCATGGTGGCTGCACTTCTGAGCACTCCTGGGAAGCAGCCATCAGGGACGCTGGTGGGCACAGGGTGCCAGGCAAGGGGGGATACCCGGGTGAAGCAAGAGGTGGCATTGGGGTGCAATCCAGGCTGTGTTGTCATCTCCAAGGGATGCATTTAACACAGAAGCTCCTTGTCAGTAGCAGCAGCCCCAGGGCAGAACTGCCACAGGCTGGCCTGGAGGGTCCGCCCCTCTCTTTAAACTGCAAGGCCCCCATGTACCCTGCCCTCAACCCTTTTCACCTTCAGAAATTCTCTGCTGAAGTGCCTGGGCTGGCTGTGGACTCACTCTCCTGGGATTGAATGCCCATTCCATCCTTACTAACATCTTTGTTAGCTCCTCTTACTGGATCTCCTCACCTTCACCTTCAAAACAGCCACTTCGCCCTCCACTGCTGCATCCCGCGCTGAAACAGCAGCAGCGTTTGCTTGGGTTATTTTGGACGCCTCCTGACTGTTTTCTTGACTTCTGCCCAGAGGGAGCCTTTTAAAACTTAAGTCTTTTTGCATCTGAGTCTCTGCAGGGGCCTCCCAATCCCACTCATCTGTCTTTTGTCACCTCTCTGACCTCACTCAGGTCAGAATTACTCCTTGATCCATGGGCTGCAGAATGGATGTTGTGTTCGCAAGCATGAAAAGAATATTAATCTCCCTGTACATCTCCACCAGAACTCTTGAGTGATCAGGTGCATTGTTAATAAGCAGTAATAGTTTGAAAGAATATTATTTTCTGAGCAGTAGGTTTCAACAGTGGGCTTAAAATATTCAGTAAACACAGGTGATGTCATCCAGGCTTTTTTGTTTTGTTTCTGGAGTACAAGTAGAGTAGATTTAACATAATTTTGAAGGTTCCTAAGATTTTCAGAACGGTAAGCGAGCTTTGACTTCAATTTAAAGTCACCAACTGCATTAGCTGCTAACAAGAGAATCAGCCTGTCCCTTGAAGCTTTGAAGCCAGACGTTGACTTCTCTTTCCTAGCTATGAAAGTCCTAGATATTATCTTCTTCCAAAAGAAGGCTGTTTTGTCTACATTGAAAATCCGTTGTTTAGTGAAGCCTCCTTCATCAGTAATCTTAGCTAGATCTTCTGGATAATTTGAGGGAGCTTCCTTCTAATCCTAGTTTATTGAGTGTTTTTTATGATTAAAAGATGGTGAATTTTATCAAATGCTTTTTCTGCATCAAATGAAATGTGGTTTTGACCTTGATTCTGATCATGTGTTGTATTACATTGATTAGTTTTCATGTGTTGAGCAATCCTTGCCTTTCAGTTATAAATCCCAGTTGGTCATGATGCATCGTTCTTTTGATGGGCTATTAAATTCAGTTTGCTGGTATTTTTGTATCAATATTCATCAGGGACATTAGGCTGTAGTTTTCTCTTTGTCTTTGTATCAAGATAATACTGGTCTCAGAGAAGAGGTTAGAAGTATTTCCACCTATATAATTATTTGTATTAATGGAGAAATATTGGTGCTAATTCTTTAAATATTTGGTAGAATTATCCAGTGAAAACATCTGGTCCTGGATTTTGTTGTTGTTGTTGTTGAGAGGTTTTTAATTGCTTCTTTAATGTTGGGGCCGGGCGCAGTGGCTCGTGCCTGTAATCCCAGCACTGTGGGAGGGCAAGGTGGGTGGATCACCAAGTCAGGAGATTGAGACCATCCTGGCTAATACAGTGAAACCCCATCTCTACTAAAAATACAAAAAATTAGCCAGGCATGGTAACATGCGCCTGTAATCTCAGCTACTTGGGAGGCTGAGGCAGGAGAATCGCTTGAATCTGGGAGGCAGAGGTTGCAGTGAGCCGAGATTGCACCACTGCACTCCAGCCTGGGCAACAGAGTAAGACTCTGTCTAAAAAAAAAAAAAAAAAAAAAAAAAGTATTTATGTTTGTGAGCCAATATTCATCTATAATTTTCTTCTTTCCCCAGCTACTGGGGAGGCTGAGGCAGGAGAATCACTTGAACCCAGGAGGTGGAGGTTACAGTGAACCAAGATCATGCACTCCAGCCTGGGCAACAAAATGAGACTCTGTCTTGAAAAAAAAAAAAAAGAAAAGAAAGAAAAAAAATGTTGTCTATATGAAATTTTGGCCCATTTTCTTCTCTTCGACCATTACTATTAAATACTTCAATTTTATTCAAGTAAAAGCAGAATCAAATATCTGACATGAAAACTAAATATTTCACAACATTAAATTAGTTTGAATTAGGTATGCTCTTGATTATATATCTGGAACAACTTACTTTCTTGAATGTTTATTTCTCTTTACTTTTATTTATTTGAATAACTATGTAATGAGTATCTCTTTCCTACATTCGATAATACAGGTGTACATTAATAATATCAGTAACTGGATTTATGATCTAATCTCCAATTTATGTTCAACTGTCCCTCTTATATAGTATTTCCGTAATAACTTCAGGCATTTTAGTCAAACCTTACACTTTCATCAATTGTAAAACTTAAGATGTTAATTAAGATGTTGTATCAGTTATAAAAATAAAGTTGTTAAATGTTGCAGACGAAACAACACTGGGCCCACTTACAGACTTATAGGTGCTGTTGTGAGAGGTCCTTGGACAGCCACTGCTTCCATTTCAATTCAGATTCCTTTGGCCAAAGTGGCAATCTGGTAACAGCCCTAGCTGGAAAATTAGTCCTGAAGTACTGTTCATAAATTACATTGGCAGTACTGAAGTCATGTATGTCAGCCAGCAAAACTGTTTACCACATTAGTGAAGTCACAGTCTGCAGTCTTCAGAATTTCACCCATCTTTGTAAGACCTTGTTTAGCATCTTTGACTACCCCTCCTAACACAAGTTGTGCACTTGAAGAGTCCATGACTAGCTGTCCTGAAATTTAAAGGGTCCTGTAAACACAGCTCGGCCATACTGCCCGAGGGCCTTGGGGGTTTTCGCATGCTGATCACCTTTCCAATCAAGGATGGCAGGCCCAGATCAGTGGCTCACACCTGTAATCCCAGCATTTTGGGAGGCATATGCTGGCAGATCACGAGGTCAGGAGTTTGAGACCAGCCTGGCCAGCATGGTGAAACCCCATCTCTACTAAAAATACAAAAGAAAAAAAAAGAAATTAGCTGGGCATGGTGGCACTCACCTGTAGTCCCAGCCTCCCAGCTACTCGGGAAGCTGAGGCAGGAGAATTGCTTGAATCTGGCAGGCGGAGGTTGTAGTGAGCTGAGATTGTGCCTCGGCACTCCAGCCTCGGCGACAGAGCAATACTGTCTCAAAAAAAAAAAAAAAAATTACATAGCTAACCCTTCTCTCTTGAGGCCTCTCTGGCCTCTCTTCGAGAAGAAGCTGCTACACAACCTCTGCTTGCTTCCCACCTGACTTGATATTATTTTCTAAAAATGTCTGATAGGATTCATTCTGGTCCAGAACTTTTTTTGTGAAAAAGATTCTCATTTCTCTTAAAGATGAGGGGCCATTCAGACTTTCTGTTTCCTCTTGCACTGATCATCACCTGCAAAATTATCTTTGTGAACTTCGCTGGAATAAAAGTGCTTCTGATAATTCGTTAATATCCCTTCAATGTCTGTAGTATCTGTGCTGTTGTCTTTTATTTTTTATTATTAGTGTGTTTTTATGTTTTTGATTATTTTAGCTAGCTGATTCTTAATTTTCCTAATTGTTTTAAAGAACCACCTTTTAACTTTTAAACTATCAATGCTTATATGCTTATATTGAGTCTCTATATTTCAAAGGTAGCTGCATTTCTCAAATTTTGGTAAATGGCATTTCATTATTCATTATGAAATATTTTTTTGCTTTCTTTTTTGACCATGAGTAATTTTAAAATGTGTTACTTAACTTTCAAATATTTGAAGTTTTTTCTAAACATCTTATTAATTTTTTATTTAATTCTTTTTAAAAATGCATATATTGGGCAGGTGTGATGGCTCATGCTTATAATCCTAACGTTTTGGGAGGCCAAGGAAGGTGGATTGCCCAAGCTCAGGAGTTACAGACCAGCCTGGGCAACATGGAAAAATTCCATCTCTACTAAAAATAGAAAAAAATTAGTCGGGAAGGGTGGTGCATGACTGTAGTCCCAGCTACTTGGGAGGCTAAGGCAGGAAAATCGTTTGAACCTGGGAGGCAGAGGTTGCCTTGAGCTGAGATCACGCCACTGCACTACAGCCTAGGCAAAAGAGCAAGACTCTGTCTCATAAAAGATAAGAAATTGGTTGGCCAGGCTGGTCCCTAACCCCTAACGTCAGGTGGTCCACCCTCCTCGGCCTCTGAAAGTGCTGGGATTACAGGCATCAGCTGCCACACCTGGCCTGAGCAGTATTTTTTTAATGTGAAAAGTGTTAATTAAAAAACTCACTTTTTGAGACACCTGGCAAGATGGCCTAGTAGGAACAGCTCTGGTCTGCAGCTCCCAGCGAGATCAACACAGAAAGCGGGTGATTTCTGCATTTGCAACTGAGGTACCCAGTTCATCTCACTGGGACTGGTTAGATAATGGGCACAGCACAGGGAGTGTGAGCTGAAGAAGGGTGGGGTGTTGCCTCACCTGGGAAGCACAGGGTTCAGGGAGCTCCCTCACCTAACCAAGGGAAGCCATGAGGGACTGTGCCATGAAAAAAGGTGCACCCCAGCCCAGACACCATGCTTTTCCCATGGTCTTCGCAACTCACAGACCAGGAGATGCCCTAGGTTGCCTACACCACCAGGGCCCTCAATTTCAAGCACAACATTGGGTGGCCACTTGGGCAGACACTGAGTTAGCTGCAGGAGTATTTTTTTTCATACCCCATGGGCCTGGAATGCCAGTGAGACAGAACTGTTCAACACCCTGGAAAGGGGGCTGAAGCCAGGGAGCCTGGTCTAGCTCAGTGGATCCCACCCTTATAGAGCCCAGCAAGCTATGATCCACTGGCTTCAAATTCTTGCTGCCAGCACGGCAGTCTGAAGTTGAGCTGGGATGTTCAAGTTTCATGGGGGGAGGGCAGTCCACCATTACTGAAGCTTGAGTAGGTGGTTTTCTTCTCACAGGGTAAAAGCCATAGGTAAGTTCCAACTGGGCAGAGCCCTCCATAGCTCAGCAAAGCTGCTGTAGCCAGATTGCCTCTCTAGATTACTCCTCTCTGGGGAGGGCATCTCTGAAAAAAAGGCAGCGGCCCCAGTCAAGGGCTTACAGATAAAACTCCAATCTCCCAGGGACAGAGCACCTGGGGAAGGGCACACCTTCAGCAGGCTTAAACGTCCCTGCCTGCCAGCTCTGTGCAGCAGATCTCACAGCACAGTGCTCAAGTCCTCTAAGGGTCAGGCTGCCGCCTCAAGTGGGTCCCTGACCCCCATGTCTCCTGACTGGGAGACAAATCCCAGCAGGGGCTGACAGACAGCTCATACAGGAGAGCTCCAGCTGGCATCTGGTGGGTGCCCCACTGGGACGATGCTTCCAGAGGAAGGAACTGGCAGCAATCTTTGCTGTTCTGCAGCCTCCGCTGATGATACCCAGGCAAACAGGGTCTGGAGTAGACCTACATCAAATTCCAGCAGACCTGCAGCAGAGGGGCCTGACTATTAAAAGGAGAACTAACAAACAGAAAGGAATAGCATCGACTTCAATCAAAAAGGGCATCCACACAAAACCCCACCCAAAGGTCACCAACATAAAAGACCAAAGGCAGATAAATCCATGAAGATGGGGAGAAACCAGCATAAAAAGACTGAAAATTCCAAAAACCAGAATGTCTCTTTTCCTCCAAAGGATCACAACTCCTTGCTAGCAAGGGACCAAAACTGAACGAAGACTAAATTGACAGAAGCAGGCTTCAGAAGGTGGATAATAACAAACTCCTTTGAGCTAAAAGGAGCATGTTCTAACCCAATGCAAAGAAACTAAGAACCTTGAAAAAAGGTTAGAGGAATTGCTAAATAGAATAACCAGTTTAGTGAAGAACATAAATGACCTGAAAAAGCTGAAAAAAAAGCACAAAAATTTTGTGAAGCATACACAAGTATCAATAGCCAAATTAAGCAGAAGAAAGGATATCAGAGATTCAAGATCAACTTAATGAAATAAAGCATGAAGACAAGATTAGAGAAAAAAGAATGAAAAGAAACGAACAAGCCTCCAAAAAATATGGGACTATGTGAAAAGACCAAACCTACATTTGATTGGTGTACCTGAAAGTGACAAGGAGAATGGAACCAAGTTGGAAAACATTCTTCAGGATATTCTCCAGGAGAACTTCCCCAGCCTAGCAAGACAGGTCAACATTCAAATTCAGGAAATACAGAGAACACCACAAAGATACTCCTCGAGAGAGCAACCCCAAGACACATAATCTTCAGATTAACAAAGGTTGAAACAAAGGAAAAAATGTTAAGGGTAGCCAGAGAGAAAGGTTGGGTTACCCACACAGGGAAGCCCATCTCTCTGCAGAAAACCTACAAACTGGAAGAGCATGGTGGCCAATATTCAACATTCTTAAAGAAAAGAATTTTCAACCCAGAATTTCATATCCAGCTAAACTAAGATTCATAAGCAAAGGAGAAATAAAATCCTTTACAGACAAACAAATGCTGAGAGATTTTGTCACCACCAGGCATGCCTTACAAGAGCTCCTGAAGGAAGCACTAAACATGGGAAGGAACATCCAGTACCAACCACTGCAAAAACATACCAAATTGCAAAGATCATCGACACAATTGAAAAACTACATCAACTAACAGGCAAAATAACCAGCTAGCATCATAATGACAGCATCATATCCACACATAACGATATTAAACTTCAATTTAAATGAGCTAAATGCCCCAGTTAAAAGAGGCAGACTGGCAAATTGGATAAGGAGTCAAGACCCATCAGTGGGCTGTATTCAGGAGACCCATCTCATGTGCAAAGACACACATAGGCTCAAAATAAAGGGATGGAGGAATATTTATCAAGCAAATGGAAAGCAGAAAAAGCAGGGTTGCAATCCTAATCTCTGATAAAACAGACATTAAACCAACAAAGATCAAAAGAGACAAAGAAAGGCATTACTAATGGTAAAGGGATCAATGCAACAAGAAGAGCTAACTATCCTAAATATATATGCACCCAATACAGAAACACCCAGATTCATAAAGCAAGTTCTTAAAGACCTACAAAGAAACTTAGACTCTCACAAAACAATAGTGGGAGACTTTAACACTCCACTGTCAACATTAGATCAACAAGACAGAAAATTAATAAGGATATCCAGAACTTGAACTTAGATCTGGATCAAGCAGACCTAACAGACAGCTACAGAACTCTCCACCCCAAATCAACAGAATATACATTCTTCTCAGCACCACATCACACTTATTCTAAAATTGACCACATAATTGGAAGTAAAACACTCCTCAGCAAATAAAAAAGGATGGAAATCATAACAGTCTCTCAGACCACAGTGCAATCAAATTAGAATTCAGGATTAAGAAATTCACTCAAAACCACACAACTACATGGAAACTGAACAACCTGCTCCTAAATGACTACTGGGAAAATAATGAAATGAAGGCAGAAATAAATAAGTTCTTTGAAACAAATGAGAACAAAGACACAACATGCCAGAATCTCTGGGACACAGCTAAAGCAGTTTTTAGAGGGCAATTGATTGCACTAAATGCCCACAAGAGAAATCAAGAAAGACCTAAAATCAACACCCTAACATCACAAAAGAACTAGAGAAGCAAGAGCAAACAAATTCAAAATCTAAGAGAAGACAAAAAATAACTAAGATCAGAGCATAACTGAAGGAGATAGAGATATGAAAAGCCCTTCAAAAAAATCAATGAATCCAGGAAGTGATATTTTGAAAAGATCAACAAAATAGTCAGACTAATAAAGAAGAAAAGAAAGAAGAATCAAATAGACTCAATAAAAAATTATAAAGGGGATATCACCATTGATCCCACAGAAATACAATATATCATCAGGCAATATTATAAAAACCTCTATGCAAATAAACTAGAAAAATCTAGAAGAAATGGATAAATTCCTGGACACATACACCCTCCCAAGTCTAAACCAAGAAAAAGTTGTATCCCTGAATAGACAAATCACAAGTTATGAAATTGAGGCAGTAATTAATAGCCTACCAACCAAAAAATGTCCAGGACCACATGGATTCACAGCTGAATTATACCAGAGGTACAAAGAGGAGCTGGGACAATTCCTTCTGAAACTATTCCAAACAGTAGAAAAAGAGGAACTCCTCTCTAACTCATTTTATGAGGCCGGAATCATCCTGATACCAAAACCTACAGGATGGGAGAAAATTTTTGCAATCTAGCCATCTGACAAAGAGCTAATATCCAGAATCTACAAAAAACAAATTTACAAGAAAGAAACAACCTCATCAAAAAGTGGGTGAAAAATATGAACAGACACTTTTCAAAAGAAGACATTTATGCAGCCAACAAACATATGAAAAAAGCTCATCATTGCTGGTTATTAGAGAAATGCAAATCAAAACCCCAGTGAGATGTCATCTCATGCGAGTTAAAATGGCAATCATTAAAAGTCAAGAAACAACAGATGCTGGAGAAGGTGTGGAGAAATAGGAATGCTTTTGCACTGTGGCTGGGAGTGTAAATTAGCTTAACCATTGTGGAAGACAGTGTGGTGATTCCTCAAGGATCTAGAACCAGAAATATTATTTGACCCAGCAATCCCATTACTGGGTATGTACCCAGAGGATTATAAATCATTCTACTATAAAGACACATATGTTTATTGCAGCGCTATTCACAGCAGCAAAGACTTGGAACCAATTCAATTGCCCATCAATGATAGACTGGATAAAGAAAATGTGGCACGTATACACCATGGAATACTATGCAGCCATAAAAAGGATTAGCTCAGGTCCTTTGCAGGGACATGGATAAAGCTGGAAACTATAATTCTCAGCAATCTAACACAAGAACAGAAAACCAAACACTGCTTGTTCTCACTCATAATTGGGAGTTGAACAATGAGAACATGTGGATACAGGGAGGGGAACATCACATACTGGGGCCTGTTGGGGGATGGGGGACTAGGGGAGGGATAGCATTAGGAGAAATACCTAATGTAGACGACAGGTTGATGGGTGTAGCAAACCACTATGGCACATGCATACATATGTACCAAACCTGCACTTTCTACACGTGTACCCCTAACTTAAAGTATAATTTTTAAAAAGTTATATTTTGGCTCACAGAATAAAATCTTTCTAGTTTTTCTGTTCCTTAAAATTTATTGCGGCCATGCGCAGTGGCTCATGCCTGTAATCCCAGCACTTTGGGAGGCCGAGGCGGGTGGATCACAAGGTCAAGAGATCGAGACCATCCTGGCCAACATGGTGAAACCCTGTCTCTACTAAAAGTGCAAAAAATTAGCCAGGTGTGGTGGTGCGTGCCTGTTGTCCCAGCTGCTCGGGAGGCTGAGGCAGGAGAATTGCTTGAAATCGGAAAACGGAAGTTGCAGTGAGCCAGGATAGTGCCACTGCACTCCAGTCTGGCGATAGAGCAAGACTCTGTCTCAAAAAAATAAATAAATAAAAATAAAATTAAATAAATAAAAAATTTATTGCAATATGTTTTAGGTCCTAGGAGATGGTTCTTCTTGATGTTCTATGTGGACTAGGAAAATAATGTGTTTTCTATATTTGTTTTGTGTTGTTTTGTGAACTAGTCTGTAAATGACAAGTCTAGTTGGTTGATAGTGGTGTTAAAATTTTCTATATATCCTTATTTATTTGCTTACTTTATCAGTTTCTGAGAGTTGTTTTAAAGTTTCCAAATATACTTATTTTTCCCTTTCAGTACTCTCCGTTTTTGCTTCTGAATATGTATTTATTTAAATAGCATTCTATTCATATTGTGTGGTTTCAGTGGCTTATCTCTCCACGAAATTAACTATATTTCTCGTGGTAATATTTTTTTTTCAGCATTCCATATTATCTCTCTCCCTTGAGTTTTCCTTTTTTTTCTGGTTTGTAGCATTTTCAAAAATGTCTTGGCTGAGCATGATGGCTCCCGCCTGTAATCCCAGCACTTTGGGAGGCCGAGGCAGGTGAATCACCTGAGGTCAGGAGTTCAGGACTAGCCTGGCCAACATAGTGAAACCCCATCTCTACTAAAAATACAAAAATTAGCTGGGCTCAGTGGCGGGCGGCTACAATCCCAGCTACTTGGGAGGCTGAGGCAGGAGAATCGCTTTAATACAGGAGATGGAGGTTGCAATGGACAGAGATCATGCCACTGCACTCCAGTCTGGGTGGCAGAGCAACCCTCTGTCTCAAAAATAAAATAAAATCCATGTCTTTCGTATTGGAAGCTTCCCTTCAAGCTTCTCATAGTTCACATATAAGAGTGAAGCACAGTCGTGTGGATTGAAATTTGTATGTGCATGGGTGAGCTTCACTGTAGCATGAGAGAGTAGGAATCTGCTCTTTCATCAGGGAGTCTGTTCTTTTACGATGTCGTTTATGAAGGATCAGTATTTGTAGCAGAACTGCTCTGTTCTCTTGTTTAAAGGTTATAATTCTATCAGTTCCTCCTTGGAATCAAATGTTTAAAAGGCATTGGGACTTCTAAACATTGGTAATGAAACTTTCACTTAAACCCCATTTCTCAGCACAGCACCCATCTCCCACTTTCAACTGTATCTTACATGCTTAATTCATTGTCTTGATGGCTGCCAGAGTTGGGGAAGGATGATATCCTGGTTAAGGAAACCTCTGGTTCCTAGGTGAGGGATGTGTTGATCATAATGGATTCTTATAATGACTGCTGATGAATAACTCTTCTTTTCACCCCAGTCCCTTTACTAGTTCTGTTGTTGTTTTGAGACAGAGTTTTGCTCTTGTTGCCTAGGCTGGAGTACAATAGCGCGATCTCGGCTTACCACAACCTCCACCTCCTGGGTTCAAGTGTTCTCCTGCCTCAGCCTCCGGAGTAGCTCGGATTACAGGCATTTGCCACCATGCCTGGCTAATTTTGTATTTTTAGTAGAGACAGGGTTTCTCCATGTTGGTGAGGGTGGTCTCAAACTCCCGACCTCAGGTGATCCACCCACCCTCAACCTCCCAAAGTGCTGGGATTACAGGCGTGAGCCACCACACCCGGCCCCCTTTACCAGTTTTTAAGGGTAAATAGTGACTCCAATTTCCAAGTCTTTCAAAGTTTTCATAATGGGAATCAGCTTGTTTCTTATTGCGCTTCCTGATTATAATTGAGTTTCTATAGGGATTAAAGTTACGTTCTTATTTAGTTATATTTTTGTTGTTGTTTTATTGTTGAGACAGAGTCTCACTCTGTTGCCCAGGCTGGAGTGCAGTGACCAAATCAATAAAGGAATTGAAAAGGCAAGAACATAGGATAGAAGTAATGGAAGAAGAAGATAGATGTTAACAAAATTCTGGATGATGGCAATTAAAAGGAAAAATGGTAACTGAGTTAACAAAATGGAGGAAGCTAAAATGTTAGCCTAGTAGGAGGAAGTTCTTTAAGAAACAATCTGATTTCCATTATGAAAACTTGGAAAGGCTCGGAAATTGGAGTCACTAACTACCCTTAAAATTAGTAGGGCGTGGTGGCTCATGCCAGTAGTCCCAACTACTTGGGAGGCTGAGGCACAAGAATTGCTTGAATCCAGGAAGTGTAGCTAATTCTTGTATTTTTAGTACAGATAGGGTTTCACCATGTTGGCCAGGCTGACCTCAAGTGATCTGCTTGCTTCGGCCCCGCAAAGTGCTGAGGCTACAGTGTGAGCCACTGTGTCTGGCTTCTTATTTAGCTATGTTTTAATTGGAAGTCTTATTACAGTGGATGCATACATTTTGTATTTTACTAAATACTGCTAAATTGCTTTCCAAAATGCTATACTGATTGATTTTCCAACTAGTAGATGAAAATTTTAGTTTGTACATCCTCATCGGCTTTTGACATGATCTGAATGTTTAATTTCACTCAGTGTGATGGGTGAAAGTGCTATGTAATTGCTATTTTAATTAATGTTTCTCTGGCTGCTATTGTAGAAGTAGCTGTCAGATATGCATGAAGTCTGGAAATGCTGGGGGAGTTTTCTGGGTAATCGTCCTTTGCCAGGCCTCCCAATAAGCACTGAGGAATGTTCTAGGATTTGTTTGCTCACTTTACTTTTATCTAATGGACTTCCAATACCAACATCTGTATTAGTCTCGGTTCTCTAGAGGGACAGAACTAATGGAATACACACACGCGCGCACACACACACACACACATATATGGAGCGTGGTGTGTGTGTGTATATACACACACATGTATATAAAATGTATATATATACACACACATACATATGTATATATACACACAAAGGAGGGTTTATTAAGAATTAACTCACATGATCACAAGGTTCTACAATAGGCTGGCTGTAGGCTAAGGACCAAAGAGAGCCAGTCCGAGTTTCAAAACTGAAGAACGTGGAGTCCGACGTTCGAGGGCAGAAAGCATCCAGCATGGGAGAAGATGTAGGCTGGGAGGCTAGGCCAGTCTCCCTTTTCACATTTTTCTGCCTGCTTTATATTCTAGCCATGCTGGCAGCTGATTAAATGGTGCCCACACAAATTAAGGGTGGGTCTGCCTTTCCCAGCCCACTGACTCAAATGTTAATCTCCCTTGGCAACACCCTCCCAGACACACCCAGGATCAATACTTTGCATCCTTCAATCCAATCAAGTTGACACTCAGTACCAACCCTCACAAATAGGTAGCCAGGAAGCCCATTTGTCATTCTCATGGGGGGTTGCTCACTCTTCAGGCCTCTCTTTAGGCATTCTGGCTGAAATCACCCTCTGAGTGGGTCCATTGTCTAGTACTGAGGGACCACAGGAGCCAGACTCCATCTCCCACTCTGCTCCATTAGGCTTCACGTCATTTGTCCTTTTTTTTTTTTTTTAAAAAGGAGTCTCACTGTCACCCAGGCTGGAGTGCAATGGCATGATCTCATCTCACTGCAACCTGCGCCTCCTGGGTTCAAGCAATTCTCCTGCCTCAGCCTCCCAAGTAGCTGGGATTACAGGCACACGCCACCGTGCCAGGCTAATTTTTGTATTTTTAGTAGAAATGGGGTTTCATCATGTTGGTCAGGCTGGTTTCAAACTCCTGACCTTGTGATCTGCCCACCTCGGCCTCCCAAAGTGCTAGGATTACAGGTGAGAGCCACCTCAACCAGCCATCATTTGTCCTTAATGATAGCTCCATGATAATGGCTGTTGGCATCCTCTGTTAATTCCATCACAGACCAGCTATAATAAACACACAATAACAAAGCTGGATATCTTAACTTACAGGACTGGGTAATGCTTTCTAATCAGGGATGCCATAGCTAACCCTTCTCTCTTGAGGCCCCTCTGGGAGAAGCCTCTATACCAGCTCTGCTTGCTTCTCACCTGACTGAATATTAGCTTTTTAAAATGTTTGATAGGATTCATTTTGGTCTAGAGATTTTTTTCGCGAGAAAGCTTCTCATTTCTTTTAACAATGAAGGGCTATTCAGATTTTCTATTTCTTCTTGTACTGATTTTCATCTGTAAAGTTATCTTTTTCAACTTCACTGGAATAAAAGCGCTTCCGATAGTTCTTTAATATCCCTTCAATGTCTGCAGTATCTGTTGTTTTGTCTTTTATTTTTTGTTAGTAATGTGTCCTTTTACTTATGTTTTTTGATTATTTTAGCTACCTGTTTGTGAATTATTATTATTTTTTTTTTTTTTTGAGACACAGTCTCGCTCTGTCCCTTAGGCTGGAGTGCAGCCGCTGCCTCCCCAGTTCAAGCAATTCTCCTGCCTCAACCTCCTGAGTAGCCCAGACTACAGGGGCATGCCACCATGCCCAGCTAATTTTTGTATTTTTAGTAGATATGAAGTTTCACCATGTGGTCAAGATGGTCTTGATCTCCTGACCTCATGATCTGCCCATCTCAGCCTCCCAAAGTGCTGGGATTACAGGCATGAGCCACTGCGCCCTGCCTATTAATCTTCTTCATTGTACTTAATCGTTACTAATTTTCTTAACTTACGGGAGTGGGTATCCAGCTTTTCGTGTGTGTATGTTTACAACCTTTGCTCATAATATTAGGTTAATTGTCTTTTGACTTTGTCTAACTTTTGTAAACATTTTAAATTCTATCAATATTTCCCTTGATGATTTATTTTTTTGTCTTAAGAACTCTTTCCCTGTCTCAAAGTCTTAAAAATTATTAGACAAAGATGTAAGACTCAATTTAAAGATTGCTTTTTGCTCTTAGGTATTTGATTCATGTAAAATATATTTTTGTAAATAATTTGAGGTAGAGACATAATTGTATTTTTTTCTGGATGATGAGCCAATTTACCCAGAACTACTTAATACATTATCTCTCCTTTCTCTACAGATGCTGCCTCTATTGTATCCACTTACCCTTCACATCGGTAGTCCCTGCTTTATTCCCCATGGCCTAGAAGAGTGCCCCTAAAACAGGAGTACCAATTGTACAGTGTGTTCAATTGAACACCCCCTGCTTTAGGAATACAAGCACGTAGCCAATTGTTGAATCTGGGCCACACTGGAAGAGTCATCTTGGGCCACACATAAAATACACTAACAGAAACAATAGCTGATGAGCTTTAAAAAAGGTTGCAAAAAAAAAAAATCTCATAATGTTTTAAGAAAGTTTACAAATTTGTATTGAGCCACACTCAAAGCTATCCTGGGTTGCACGTGGCCCATGGGCTGAGGGTTGGACAAGCTCATTCTAAAGCTTGCATTCTGGGCGCACCCTTCAAGTGTCTTCCTGAATATCTTCTCTGGGAAATTTTCCCAACTACATCCCTCCCCACACATCCCATTTCTGCTTACCAATGCAGTGGTGGTACAAGGGAAAGGATTTCCAAATCTATTATTTTGCATTACACGATCTTGTTAACATGTGTTATCTTTTGCTTAAAAAAAAAACACAGCTTCATTGAGGTATAATTGATATAATAAAAAACTGGACATATTTAATGTATATAATTTAATGAGTTAGGAGATATATGTACACTCACGACACCATCATCACCATCAAAGTAACAAGCACATCTGTCACCTCCAAACATTTCCTCCTGCCCCATCTCCTTTTTGGTGGTAAGAACACTTAACAAGCTTAACATGATGTCTACCTTCTTAACAAAATTTTAAGTAGATAACACATTATTGTTGGCCACAGGCACAATGCTATACAGCAGATCTCTAGTACCTATTAACCTAGTGTAACTGAAACTTTATATCCATTGAACCACAACCCTTCATTTCCCTCTCACCACAGCTCCTGGTGACAACGATTCTATTATCTGTTCCTATGAGTTTATTTGAGATGCCTCATATAAGTGGAGTCATGCAGTATTTGTCATTCTGTGCCTGGCTATGTCATTTAGCATGATGTCCTCCAGATTCATCCACCTTGTCATATGTGGCAGGATTTCCTCCTTTTTTTGAGGCTGAATAATACTCCATTGTATGTATATAACACATTTCTTCATTCTTTTTATTTTATTTTATTTTATTTTATTGAGACAGAGTCTTGCTCTGTCGCCCAGGCTGGAATGCAGTGATGCAATCTTGGCTCACTGGAACCTTCGTTTCCCAGGTTCAAGTGATTCTCCCGCCTCAGCCTCCTGAGTAGCTGGGATTACAGGCACCCACCATCATCAAGCCCAGCTAATTTTTTTATATTTTTAGTAGAGACGGGGTTTCACCATGTTGGCCAGACTGGTTTCGAACTCCTGACTTTAAGTGATCTGACCACCTCAGCCTCCCAAAGTGCTAGGATTACAGGCATGAGCCACTGTGCCCCACCCATTCATTCACTTTTTATGGACATTTAGGTTGTTTCCATATCTTGGAATAATTGTGAAAAAATGCTCCAATTAATATGGGTGTGCAGATATCTTTTCAAGATCCTGATTTGATTTCTTTTGGATACATACCCAGAAGTTGGATCACTGAATATCATAGTTCCATTTTCAATTTTTTAAGGAAACTCTGTACTGTTTTCCACAGTGGCTGCACTACTTGGCATTCCCACCAGCAATGCACAGGGTTTCCATTGGTCTACAGCCTTGCCAACACTTGTTATCTTTTGTTTTTTGATACTGGCCAACAGACATATGAAAAGGTGCTCAATTTCACTAATCATTGGGAAAAAGCAAATCAAAACCACAATGAGATATTAACTCACACATGTTAAGATGGTTATTATTTGTGTATCTTGCCTGCCAGGCTCTGAGCTCTCAATCACAGGGATTGTGTCTTTTTCATCTTCACCTCCAAAGTCTAGCATAATGCTCATACATCAGTAATTGTTCTAGAAATTTTATCCTAAATTTGCCCTAAATATAATTTCAAAAGGGCTTTAGGGGCAATAGGGCATGAAACAAAATTAAGCTATGTTTTGAATTTCTTTCTTCAATACTCAGATACAGAGAAAATTATTTAATTACATATTTGCTTTTATTTAAATTAGCATGGCTATAAATTATGAATGTAAATGTGCTTAGCTAAAACAAATATTGCTCAGAATAAAGAAAGACATACAAATATAATGCTAATATTACACAATGTAGGCTATCTCATAAAAACTTGTATGTGTGTACACACATACATGACAAGTGGCTACATTCAACAATGGAGTTCGATTCCTCCACAGTAATTAGAAAAGGACAGTTAACTGATTACAGCTATGACACAGTTACTCAAACACACCCACACATGCACACATGCATGTGCACACACACACCCCCACATAAATTTGGGAAAATTTTAAATTTTCTGACTCAGAACTTTTCAAAGCTATCTCAAGGGAGCTTCATGAAAACATTTAATGTTGGCCTCATCCCACAAGCACTCAGAGATAAGTGTTAAAATAGAAATCCAATCGAGTAATGGGAAACCAACCTAGATTATCTTCTTTTTTTGTATATTTATTTGTCATCTGTCTCTCTTATTTACTTCTCTATTTTCAACATCTACAACAGTGCCTAGTAATGAATACACATGCAGTACACAAAGGTGCTAACACAGTACGTGACTAATGATGAGGCTATGCACGTTTCTCCAGAATGGGAATTATTTAGTCCAAAAAATATCTGGAATGCATAAATGCTATAATTGTATAAAACTAAAATTCTCTTACTCTGTCAAAACCAGATATCAAGTAATACTTTTAAACTAAACATGAGGTAATGGTTAAAAAGGGATTAAAACACTGGAATTTGGGCATGTCAAAGCGAAATCATTGAATATTCAATTACAGAGCTAATAAAGCAGGTAGACTGTGAATAGCACAATTGTGTGTGAAGACCTTGGTTCTAGTCACAACTGTGTCACTGCGAGATTTTGGCCAATGAAGTACAATTTCCTCAACTGTAAAATGCTTAGAAATAGCTGCCCTCTCTTCTTTACAGAAGTGTTGTAAGAAACAAATACAATTAGATTTATATACCCTTATTATTTAATCATCCATTACAAGCAAAATGTAAATGTGATTGTCCTTACTATGATCAACACTGAAAAGAGTGAATTCAGAATGTCGCTGTGGCAGGCCAGAGGTGGGTCACCTGGGACTCCGCTGAAAGAACTTCCTGGCCAGAAAGTTAGTGGCCAGAATTCAGCCGCGCCTTCTGGATCTGCCACAGCATTTGCAGGTCTTTTTTGTTGTTGTTGTTTTCCGGGATAGCCCCAGACCATGACTTAGCATCGTGGGGCACTGAGACCTGGACATTTCTGCCCACGATGACGCTCTCTCCTCTGTAGGAAAACTTTGCTTTGGGCCTCTCCATGAGCTGGCCAAGACTCTCCAGAACTGTATCTCAATCTCATGCTTTTTCTACTCCCACACCTCCCCTCTTCCCTCTCACAGGTGGGAGCCTGAAAGCCCACCCCATACCCATACTTCTGTTTCTTCTCCCTTTGATCTTTCTCAAACATTAACCTCCAATCAGTGTTTGAACTTCTAACTCTGTCTTGGGTCTGAGTTCTAGAAAACCCGACTAACACAGTCCCTCAAATCCCAATCATCCGAAGGAGCCCACATCAATATTTTCAATTTTATATTTTTTACAGAAATGTTCAAATAGATAAAAATAGTGTGGGCTTTTTGCAAGATGTTTTCTTTTTCTTTCTTTTCCCCTTATTCTTGCTGTCACCTTAAGCCTGCTTAATTTCTACTTCTTTTCTTTTTGGAATTATATCATGTATGTATAAGGTGATAAAGGTAAGAGGTGATAATACATTATTTCAAACATACACCTCATCAAATGCTAACCTCCACCTGACATTCACCTATTTTTATCAACAGCAATAGTTGAGAGGACTCATAGACATTTCTTGAGAACACAGCATTGAATGGTATGGCCTCAATGAGTCAGTGAATTGGAGTTATCAGTCATCTCCCAGTAGCTTTGTAGGATAAGGGTCAGACACTTTCTTGACAAGAGCCTGGAGCCCTTCTGTAGAGTCCTTGTTTCCATACTGTCCCTGGCTTGTTGAATTCCAGTAGAGAATGACCAACAACCATATAGCTTTTAGCTCTGGCCGGACCAGTGAGTTCCTTAGCATCCAAACTCCAATGTAAACACTCTTGTCTCTTGGTTCATATGTAATCTTCTTCAGGCACACTCTAAGATAGGCTCAGTTAGGTCTCAAAAATGCCGGCTTTACAAAGGGCTTCTTCATTAAATGCTCCAGATGTAACTTACAGGCATCACTTCACATTTACCTTGTGAAGGAAGAGTACCTGAGCAGGTGTTTGGATGGTGGGTAGATGCTAAGAGATTTTCCGAGAGCTCATTGTCTGCTGTCTTACAGAAGGGATGATCATGGGCATTGCTGGTATTGTTTTCATCTGATTCTATTGCCTTTTAAATCTTTTCAGTTTCTTTCTGCATTAATGCTACAATTATATAAATACTCTATGAATTTCCTATGTAAGCTTTGCTACCATTTGGCATCATGATATACTGTTATTTTCAACAGTATACATATATATATATATATATATATATATATATATATATATATATATTTTTAAAAGCCTATTACCAGTAGAAGAGTTTATTTTACAGTGGTAAGTCTGTATTTTCAAATTGTTTCTATCTTTCTCTCTCTTTTTTAAAAAGTTTGCTTTTCAACTTGATAGTAAAATGCCACAGTGTGGAGAATGTACCTGGGAAGATGAGCTTGCATGCAGTCAGGCAAAGCAGATTACAATCTGGGGCTCTGTTGTCATAATTTATTAAGATCCATAGCTTCTTCAAGCCTCTGCTTCCTCATCTTTATTGTAAAACAAGAATAAAATTAAATCCTCTTAATTTTATTAAATTAAGGCATGAGCCACCGTGTCCGGCACAGGAATAATATCATGACACGTGCAATATTACTGCAAGAAATAGCATTAATTTGAGGACAGTTTTTCTCCGTCTTTGAATGGAAGTCCATAATTGGAATTGTTAATACAATTTTTAGTTTCCCTCAGACACATGCTTGGTTGACGGCTAGAGAAGGATATAATCTGAGCTCTTTACTATGAATGTGTTAATTCCATTTGACTTAAAGCTTCTAGAAGCAGAGGATGCTGGAGGCTGGTCCCGTGGCCATTTCACACCATGGTCAGAGTATTTTCAGTTTCTGTCTTCAAGGTGACATTCACAATTGCTGCTTTTCCATATCACATTTCTTCCTTATACTTGAATTTCTAGGATTACAATAAAACGGAGCTAATATTCACCAACATCTTTAGTGTAAGAAATCATCCACACACTGCAGATGTGTAAGGCCAAACAGCTGACATAAAGGCAGCACAGTGTCCTATAAAGAGCATAGATTTGGGAATTTCCCATAGACTTGTTCTGCACGAGCTGCAAACAGTTAAGCAATAGCTTCTGGTCACCTTTGCTGCTTGCCTGTATCATGAGCATAATGGCTATGTTTATAGAATTTTGTTGTTGTAGTTGAGAAGATACTTTTAAAACCCGAGTTTTTATTTATTTTTACTTACTTTCCAGTGGCCCGATACTAGAATGTTTTTCTTTTCTCTGTGGTTTGAAAATAAATATTTTCTCTGTGGTTTGAACTTTTAAAATCGTGATTGATTTTCCACTTTCTGTTCTAGAGTGATTTTCTTTTCTACAAAGTCAAAAAAGTCATCCTTGGAAGACACAGAAAATAATCTTTTGAAATCAATAAAAACGATGGAAGCATCGAATCCAGTAAACCAAAGATAACACAAAGACCATGCTACAGAGGTGAGAAGTGTCTGGTGAGAGAGAGTGGCTGAGTCAGGTAACATTGTTTCCTGTGGGACCCAGTTTTATCTTTCCCATCAATTAGTATAATGGGAAAATACTTGAAGTGTTCGATGATGGCTTCCACTGAATCAAACTTCTGAAACACAGAAAAGAAAGTTAATGATTTTTAAAGTATCTTTTGTGTCTGCAGGTTAAAGTATAGCTAAGGTGCTTCGTTTTGCATGGGGAAGAGGTAAACCATGTAACAATTTTTGTATGGTAAAGATGTTTCAGGAAATGCTTTTCGTTTTGTTTTGTTTTCTGAGACATTGCTTTGCTCTGTCACCCAGGCTGGAGCGCAGTGGCCTGATCTTGGCTCACTGCAACCTCCATCTCCCAGGTTTAAGTGATTCTTCTGCCTCAGCCTCCCAAGTAGCTGGGATTACAGGCACACGCCACCACGCCCAGCTAATTTTTGTATTTTTTGTAGAGACAGGGTTTTGCCATGCTGGCCAGGCTGGTCTCAAATCCTGACCTCAGGTGTTCAACCTGCCTCAGCCTCCCAAAGTGCTGGGATTAGAGGTGTGAGCCACCACGCCCGGCTGGAAGTAGTTTTTAAAAAGAATAGGGCAAGCTTGAAGGATGAGTGAGAAGAATGATAGATAACAAGGGAGGAAAAAAAAGTTGAGAGGACCAAAAGTGAACCCTATGGCAGCTCTTTAAATTTCCTCCACATGGAGTTTTCCCTCTCTGGAATCAGATCACATTGGTTAAGTTCCATTCTATTGTTATCACAACCTTTCTATCCTAAGCAACGCAGATGGGTTAATCACACAGCAATCAGGCCTTGGAATCTCTGTTGCCTCCCAAACCTCAACCTTAGCTCTGACCAGCAAAAATATGGAAGATTCAGGAGTGAATGTGTTAAACTGGGAGGCAGTGCCTGCAGTGAGCTTGCCCTCCAGTAATGAAGTCTAAGGAATTCTAGCATACATAGAACAGAGACAACCACAGGGCTGCTTAGCCAATTTAGCTGCCTTCCTTGGACTTCTTGTGAAATAATGAGGTGACTGCAGATTTCAGTGCTTCTAGATATACAGATAAAGTGTTATGACAATTTAATGGAAAGTAAGATTATTTCAGGTTTAGGGAAAAAGGAGAAGTGCTTTGTCAAGGATACAGACTTGAAATGGGCTATGTTATGGTTCATTCCAGACAGGAGGGTTTAAAGACATTAAAAGCTGAGAATGTACAGAGCCATGCACAAGGACAGGTATTGAGAAGACTTGAGCATATACAGTAATTTTTCTTTAAATTTCAGTAGCTTTAGAGGTACAAGTGGCTTTTGGTTCTGTGGATGAATTGGGAAGAGCTGCACAAGGACAGGTATTGAGAAGACTTGAGCATATACAGTAATTTTTCTTTAAATTTCAGTAGCTTTAGAGGTACAAGCGGCTTTTGGTTCTGTGGATGAATTGGGAAGAGCTGCACAAGGACAGGTATTGAGAAGCCTTGAGCATATACAGTAATTTTTCTTTAAATTTCAGTAGCTTTAGAGGTACAAGCGGCTTTTGGTTCTGTGGATGAATTGTACAGCGGTGAAGTGTGTGCTTTCAGCATACCCGTCATCCTCATAATACACATTGTTCCAACAGGTGATTTTTTCATCTCTTACCCCCTTCTCACTCTCTCCCTCTCTGAGTCTCCAATGTCCATTCTGCATATACAGTAATTCTGATTAGGTGAGTTTGGATGAGCTCCTGAAGGAGAATATTGGGAGATAATCAGGAAGAGCTTGCTCAACCTGCCTCCCCCAGTTTTAAGACACCTTGGATTCTCCTTAGCAAGCCTATGAGGTGAACAGGGACGGGGAATTATTTTCTCTAAAGAGCTGAAGGAATTTCAGCTCAGAGAAGCAGACTAACTTACTCAGAGTCCCTTGGTTAGGAAGGCCGAGACCAGGAATGAAGCCTCACTTTTCTGGATACTTCTTCTTATTATTCAACTTTGCCTATAGCTCGTGACCTCTGATGTTCCAACAAACGAAGGCAGAGATGACAGAGCCTGAAGAAACGGAGCCGCATGGGGGCTACTCTGCCTCTGATTTGGTTTTGTCTACTCCTTCCTCTGCCCAGGGCATCCTAGGTGCAGAAATGTTGGAAGCCCTCAGAAATAGCCAACAGGGAATGAGATTGACCAGTTAGGACCTCACAGAGATGACATTCTGTTGGAAGCATGAAGAAAATAATTTCCTATGCAAATAGATAATTTTATTTAGGGATATACACTGTGAAAATTGTCAATTGAGGCTTAACAATCTCACCAGATCACTCAGTGGCTTCCCTCCGAGCTGTTGGGAGGGAACATTCTTTTTGTTAGAGGCACACTGAATAGAAAGGAATTAAAAACTAAAAACCTGTGACTTCCAGGGTCATCTCCTCCTCCTACCATCATGGGGGTGGGGGGAGATTGAAGAGCAAATAGATACCACAGTGGGGACAAAAATGTGGGGAAAGAAATGCAGAGTGGGAATTTCTTGATGTTAACTGGTCCCTGGATCTCGTCCATTTCTGTCCTTTCTGGTTATGTGGATCAACCAATTTCCTCCTCTCCCACCTGAGTTCATTTGAGTTGGGGTTTCTCTTTTTACACCCAAAGCGTCCTGGTTCATTCTGTAAGTCCCTTGCCCCTCTGAGCCTTTTACTGGATCTGTGGCAGTTTCCAATGAGATAACCTATGTGTCAGTCTGACTTAGTGTGTTCAGCCTGTTAAGATACTAGGCTGGAAGGCGTGATGGTTCACACCTGCAATCCCAGCACGTTGGGAGGCCAAGATGGGCATGTCACGAGGTCAGGAGTTCGAGACCAGTCTGGCCAACATAGTGAAACCCCATCTCTACTAAAAATACAAACAATTAGCCAGGTGTGGTGGTGTGCGCCTGTAATCTCAGCTACTCAGGAGGCTGAGTGTTAGATGTAGTGAACCCCAAGTTTCTCTTCAAAGAATCAGTATGTCAGTATGTTCAGCTCTCTTATTCTTTAATTCCCCATTTTAAAGTTTAACTTCCTTGTAGTTTCAGTAAACAATCTTTTCCACCAGTTCTAATCAGTAGTTCACATCTTCTCCCCTGGTCCCCTGCTCTGTCCTGACTCATCCCTGTCACCTGCTCCAGTCACCTGCTTTGACCCCTGGCTACCTGCTCTGACCTGCCTGTAACGTCCTCTCCCGCCAAACTGCCCACCCCGCCACTCTGGCTCGTACCCCTGCTCCCTTTAAAATCGGGAGTTGGAATTAGACTAGACTGTGCGATCTAACCCTAGACAATAGGGGAACGACACAGCAGTAGGGGCTACCTCCATCAGGAATAAGTACCCCTTCCCCCTCTGTCCAGTTGTGCGCTCACCACTGTTCCATCTGTGATGTGCACCCTTCTATACAAGTAAACTGCCTTGCCAGGGAAATTTATATTCAAATGCTACTTCTTTTGCAGCACCAAAAATTTTACTTATAACACAGAGGCAGGAGAATCGCTTGAACATGGGAGGCGGAGGTTGCAGTGAGCTGAAATTGTGCCATTGTATTCCAGCCTGGGCAACAGTGTGAGACTCCATCTAAAAACAAACAGACAAACAAAACTAGGCCAGGTGCGGTGGCTCACACATGTAATCCCAACACTTTGGGAGGCCAAGGCAGACAGATCCCTTAAGGTCAGGAGTTCGAGCCCAGCCTGGCCAACATGGTGAAATCTCATCTCTACCAAAAATATAAAAAATTAGCCAGATGTGGTGGCATGTGTCTGTAATCCCAGCTACTTGGGAGGCTGAGACAGGAAAATCACTTGAACCCGGGAGGCAGAGGTTGCAGTGAGCCGTGATCATGCCACTGCACTCCAGCGTAGGAGACAGAGAAGAGACTCCATCTCAAAAAACAACAACAAAAAGCACTGTAAACTTGGCAGCTTAGAAACAGCAGAAATTTATGTCTCACAGTTCTAGAGCCTGGGGGAGTCCAGCATCAAGCACTGGAAGACTCAGTGTCTAACGAGCCCATTTTCTTGCCTTAATGCTGTGGCCTCACATGGTCAAAAGAGCAATGCCCTCTTTTATAAGGGGGCTCATCCCATTGTGAGGTGTCCACTTTCAAAAGAGCAATACCCTCTTTTATAAGGGGACTCATCCCATTTGTGAGGTGTCCACTTTCAAGACATAATCACTTTCCAAAGTCCCCAATTCCTAACACCTTCACCTTAGGGCTTAGGATTTCAATGCATGAATTCTGGAGGAATACAAACGTTCCAACCATAGCACCATCCATATTACGTATACAATAAATATGAGTTTCTACCTGATGCTAATACTTTGCCTGTTGTCCAATGGGGAGAATAATTTCTACTACATAAGGGTAATTGTAAGCAGAGGGCCTGTGGAACCTAAATGCCTGAGTTCAAAGCCCAGCTCTCCCAACCGCTAGCAGTGTGACTGTCAACAAGTTTCTTAGGTTCTCTGTGCCTCAGTTATTCTATGAACAATGATGGTGATGATAGACCTGACTTTGAGGTTCACTGTGAGAATGGAATTGATGCATATAAAGTATAGCATTGAAAAGAAAGTGTAACACACAGTGAGTGCTCAGTAAATGCCAGGCCTTACTATTAATCCCTCCCTTCTGGATTTGCCAAGAACATCATGGGAGAGCAATGAAACCACCAAGAAGTTTAGAGACCATTACTGTAAGCCTTTAGGAAGAGAATAATTTTCTGTATTTCATTTCCAATTTTAAATCAAGCACAAAGTTTTCTTTTTCTTTCTTCATGCTTGACAAAACGAAAAGCTATTAACAACAACAAACACTTTTCATGCAGAATTCTTTCACAAACTTGGTTAAATCCACATTGCTAAAAGGAAATCTTTCCTAGTGTCAGTCTTCAGAAGGAGGATTATTTCTTTGTCCTGTTGTCATTCCTGTTTTCTTTCAGATTGTCCTGAAATAATACATTTGCTATTAATTGTTTTAATAATCTGCTACATGGATGACATTTCATATGAAATTGTAATTTAAACAGGTAGTAGGAAGCAAGACACGTGAAATTAGTCACACGGTCTTTTCTTTTTTTTTTTTTAAGATGGAGTCTTACTCTGTCGCCCAGGCTGGAGTACAGTGGCACGATCTTGGCTCATTGCATGCTCCACTTCCTAGGTTCAAGCAATTCTCCTGCCTCAGCCTCCCAAGTAGCTGGGACAACAGGCACGTGCCACGGCGCCTGGCTAACTTTTTGTGTTTTTAGTAGAGATGGGGTTTCACCAAGTTGACCAGGCTGGTCTCAAACCCCTGACCTCAAGTGATCCTCCCGCCTCAGCCTCCTAAAGTGCTGGGATTACAGGCGTGAGCCACCATGCCGGCCTGGTCTTTTCTTATTATTGGTTTCTAATGATGGAGTCAAAACTGAAATATTACCCTGAAGAGACTTTTTTAAAAAGATTATAATTGGCCAGGCGCAGTGGCTCACGCCTGTAATTCCAGCACTTTGGACGGCCAACACAGGTGGATCATGAGGTCAGGAGATGGAGACCATCTGGCCAACATGGTGAAACCCCATATCTACTAAAAGTACAAAAATTAGCTGGGTGTGGTGGTGTGCGCCCGTAATCCCAGCTACTCAGGAGGCTGAGGCAGGAGAATCACTTGAACTGGGGAGATGGAGGTTGCAGTGAGCCGAGGTCGTGCCACTGCACTCCAGCCTGGGCAACAGAGGGAGATGCTGTCTCAAAAAAAAAAAAATTATAATGAAGCTCTTGCATATTGAATCATCTTTTCCAGGGGGACAACAAATGTTATGCTAATATTAGATCTTAAAATCCGTTTAAACCTTTTGTGTTTATTCTATATATGAACTGTGGGCAATGTTTCCTTGCCAGAAAAGTAAATAAATCTGTTTGAGTGCACACATGAGAGTGAAAGAAGGAAAGGTGGAGAAAAGAGAGAGAGAAATGCCAAGCAAGAAGGATGAGGAGGAAGCAGACGGGGAGGTGTGAAAAAAAAAAAACCCCACAGGTTAATTACTTGTCTCGGTCTTCCAGTCTTTAAAGTTTCGTTTATCATGTATATGGTGATTTTTAGAAACTTAAAACATTTGCTGAACAAAAAGGAGAGATCTGGAAATTGAAATTGCTCCTCCTCTGAGATTTCACAGAAATGTTGACAAACATGACTTATAAAAGTGATATGCAGGCCGGGTGTGGTGGCTCACACCTGTAACCCCAGCACTTTGGGCAGATCACCTGAGGCCGGGAGTTCGAGACCAGCCTGACCAACATGGAGAAACCCTGTCTCTACTAAAAATAGAAAAAAATTAGCCAGGCATGGTGGCACATGCCTATAATCCTAGCTACTCAGGAGGCTGTGGCAGGAGAATTGCTTGAACCTGGGAGGTAGAGTTGCAGTGAGCCGAGATCACGCCATTGTACTCCAGCCTGGGTAACAAGAGTGAAACTCCGTCTCAAAAAAACAACAACAACAAGCAACCGAGATGCGGGTTGACATTTGGCAGCCGTCTTGGCCTCCCAAAGTGCAGGTTGTTTAAGGCAGGTGCCTCCTTGGCTGGCTAGCGCCAGTGTTTCTACCAATCTCATTCTTGCTCAGGTGCCTACAGAGATCAGCACAGGTGAACGGGGCCTTCCCTGGATGGCAGGGACTTGATATTACTCTGTGTTTCCAGAATGCACCACTGAATCTAACATACTGTAGGCATACAATTAATGCTTGGACAATAAATAAGTAAATGAGCAGGGGGTGCTGAATGATTCCCCTCCAATATGTCTATGTCCTAATCCCAGAATCTGTGAATATGACCTTACATTGTAAAAGAGTAAATACTATTTTATATGCTATAATACAGGATTAAGGATCTTGAGAAGGGGAGCTTATCTGAGGTTATCTCAGTAGGCCCTAAAAGCAATCATGTGTTTCTTCATAAGATAGGAGCAGTGTGGCCGGGCCTGGTGGCTCAACCCTGTAATTCCAGCATTTTGGGAAGCTGAGGTGGGTGGATCACCAGGTCAGTAGTTTGAGAAAAGCCTGGCCATGTTGGTGAAACTCCATCTGTACTAAAAATACAATACTTAGCCGGGCGTGGTGGTGTGGGCATCTGTAGTCCCAGCGACTCAGGAGGCTGAGGCAGGAGAATCGCTTGAACCCAGGAGGTGGAGGTTGCAGTGAGCCAAGATCGCACCACTGCACTCTAGCCTGGGTAACAGAGTGAGACTCCATCTCAAAAAAAAAAAAAAAGACAGGAGCAGTGGGAGATTTTGATCAGAGAAGAAAAGGTCATGTGACCATAGAGGCAAAGACTGGAGTGATGTGGCCTTAAACAAAGGAAGCCAAGGATTGCAGGCAGCCAAGGAAAGCTGGAAGAGGCAAGGAGTGATTCTCCCCTGGAGCCTCTGGAAGAAGTGTGGCCCTGCTGATACCATCATGCTGGACTTCTGGCCTCCAGCACTGTGAAAAAATAAATTTCTGTTGTTTTAAACCACAAAGTTTCTGGGGAAATGATACTTATTAAGCACCTGCCTCTATGTGTCTGCCACTATTTACATCATCTCATGTCAGACTCAAAATAGCTCCTATGAGTTAGGCATTGCTGCATCATCTGTGTGGTTAAATTCAAAAGTTACAAGATAGCTACAAACCCACAAGAAATTAAAATAATCCTTGAAGATGCTGTTTCTTATTATGTTTTTCCTGCTGAGTTGGGTGAAGATGTTTTCTTTATTTGAACACTGGCTAAGTAGCTAGTTGTTGGCTTGCATTTAGCAGAGCCTTGCTATGCAAAGTGCCTTTATCTTGTTTTAAAGAGGTGTGATTCTTCCTCAGCAAGACAAAAGGCTCAGGCTGTAAAAAGCTTGAGGGAGTTGAATGAAGTCCAGATGTCTTCCTCTTACGCCAGGGTGTAGCTCCCTCAGAGGGGGAGACAAGAAGAACCACCTGTGAACTGTCATTTTTTTTTTTACCTACCCTCCAGCACACAGTAAACTCCAGGTAAGTGTTAATTATTCCTTAACGGTGATTCAGCCTGAAATGTTTTCAAACAGGTGGGGGATTGCTTTTATTTGCCATGTATGTGGAAGCGAGGCATGAGAACAGGACCTGGAGGCAGGGAACTTAAGAACTTTCTAGAACCAAGTCAAATGGAAACCCATCAGCTGTGACAGGAAATAACCTCTCCATGTACATAAGGCATACACCGAGTAAATGACTGTGTAACTACTTCATCCTCTACATTTACATAGGGTGCACACCAAATAACCAATAGAAACCTCTAGAGGATATCTGAACTGCAGATAATTCTGTAAGGGGGCCCTTGATCCCCTAGGCTTGGGCCCAATTCCACCCTGTGGAGTGTACTTTCATTTTCAGTAAATCTCTGCTTTTCATTTTCAGTAAATCTCTGCTTTTCATTTTCAGTAAATCTCTGCTTTTGTTGCTTCATTCTTTCCTTGCTTTGTTTTGTCCAATTCTTTGTTCAAGATGCCAAGAACCTGGACACCTTCGACTGGTAACGGAAGTCAATATTTTGCAAAATATACCGTATCCCAGCATTCTCATTCGCTAGCCGTGACTTTGGGCCAGATACTTAGCATTTCTGTGCCTCAGTTTCACATTTGTTAAACTGAAATATTGACAGCACCTAACTCAGAGGGTGGCTATGAGAATTCAATAGATTAAATTAGTTATTAATGGCTAACTGCACAGAATAGTTTCAGTGCATATAAAAAACCACCAAAACTCAGGATTCTGCCTTGGATTTCTTTCTCATTGCTTGATTTGTGTATATATATTTGTATTATTAATGAATGCTTTAATTGATTCATTCTTTCACCTGTGGAAATGTATGTTCAACACGTACATGGGAAAAACAATAAGGAATGCAAAGGAGAAAATTCCAGATGAACACAGAAAGGAGCTTCTTAAAACAGACATTAGGTTCTCTAAGGGATCCTTGGTGACAATTATTAGAGCAGCTTATCTGGAGGCTGAGGGTCTAATCTATGGCCTGCCATAGGAGATGGTCCTTATTTGCCAAGACGGGCAGTGAACCGGCTGACAGTCTGATTAAGCTATTAGAATATTATCACAGAGTCACTCTACTTCTTCTTTATTAGCAGACCGAAGTAGGGCATGTTCCAGGAAAAGAAAAAGCTGTAACTATGTTCAGGTCTCAGTTTCCTTGCCAGTAAATGGGGTTCCTTAATATATCCTTTCCAGAGCTTTTCAAACACTCCATGTGAGAGCAAATTAAACAGCATTTGGCCCAATAGCCTGGCATATGTAAAGGCACACCACGTCCACATCCTCTATTCTCTAAGGAAAAGAAACCCTTAAACCCAAGCATTTAAGAATTATATAATGATTTCCTGGCCGCGAGTGGTGGCACATGCCTGTAATCCCAGTACTCTGGGAGGCTGAGGCGGGTGGATCACACGAGGTCGGGAGTTCGAGACAAGCCTTACCAACATGGAGAAACCCCATCTCTACTAAAAATATAAAATTAGCTGGGTGTGGTGGTGCACACCTGTAATCCCAGCTACTCAGGAGGCTGAGGCAGGAGAATCGCTTGAACCCAGGAGGCTGAGGCAGGAGAATCGCTTGGACCCAGTCGAGATCATGACATTGCACTCCAGCCTGGGCAACAAAAGCAAGACTCCATTTCAAAAAATAAATAAGAAGTATATAATGCTTTCCTAAAGATGAGAAATTCTATGAGCTGGGAGAAGATATAGAAGGATAAAGGGACATTGAGCTGGAAAGTCCATTACCATAGGTATCTAGGGGGACTATATCCTAGTTATTTAAATGACTAAGTAATAGTTATAAAAATATAACTAATATTTATCATGGGCTTGATAGGTCCCAGGCACTGTTCTAAGTGTTTTACATTTATTAACTTGCCAGTCCTCTTCACAAAATGAACTGGCCACTTCTCAATTTCGTGTTAACACAGCACTTTCTTAATGTGGCTGTGCCTGGTAGATTTATGTATTAATCTAGTGATTCACTCATGCACTTGTTCATGTCACAGTGTTCCTGGGCCGTAGCAAAGGATGGTGAACTGACGCCATGGTCGCCTCCCTGGTGCTGACTGCTCCTCTCTGAGTCTCAAAAGAGGGCTCTGAGTCAGACACGGGATTTAAGCCGGAATCTTTACGCAGCTTGCGAATCGATTTCACACACATGCCTACCTGAAGCATGCTGGCTGCCCTGGCAATGCGCCCTATTTTGTTATCTGCTGAAAAACAATCGGTATCTGTGTGAAAGTTCTGGTTTTATCCTGTGTTAGTCTGTCAAGGCTACCATAACTAAGCACTACAGATGAAGTGGCTTAAACAACAGAACTTTCTTCTTCACAGTTCTCAAGGCTGAAGTCTCAAGATCAAGGTGCCGGAAGGCTGCTTTCTCCCGTGGCCTCTCTCCTTGGTTTACAGATGGTTGTCTCTTCCCAGTGTCCTCATGTGGTCCCCGCTGTGTGCGTGTCTGCTTCCTAATCTCCCCTTGTCGTAAGGACATCAGTCGTATTGGATTAGGACTCGTTCCAATAACCTCATCTGACCTTCATGAGGTTATGACCTCTTTCAAGGCCCTGTCTTCAATTACTGTCACATTCTGGGCTACCGGGGGTTAGGACTTTCATGTGTGGGTTTTTTTTTGGAGTGAGAGAGACGATTCCATCTGTAACTACGCACACCCACAGATAAAACTGTGACCTGGAGATGTTAAACAGGAATCACTAAATTATTGAAGTCTAGGCTTTAAAAGAACATTTATGTTTGAGGAAATTAAAGCCCAGAGAAGTTAAGTCACTGCCTGAGCTCACATCCTTAGATATGGTGACTCATAACTCACTTCATTCCTTCTTTCCTTTACCCCTCCCTTTATCAACAGAAGAGTTGCAAGAGCAGCCTCTCCTTCCCCCTCCCGTTACTGCCTGTGTGTCTTTGGCCATTTATTTAATTTTCCGAGCCTCAATTTTCCTACATCTGAGATAGGAAAAATCATGACATTGAAGAGTTGTTGAGGATCAAAACAAGTAATGCTAGCCAGGCACAGAGGCTCATGCCTGTAATCCCAGCACTTTGGGAGGCCGAGGCAGGCAGATCATCTGAGGTCAGGAGTTCAAGACCAGCCTGACCAACATGGTGAAACCCCATGTCTACTAAAAAAAAAATACAAAAATTAGCCAGGTGGGGTGGTGCATGCCTGTAATTCTGGCTACTCAGAGGCTGAGGCAGGAGAATCACTTGAACCTGGGAGGAGGAGGTTGCAGTGAGCCGAGATTGTGCCACTGCACTCCAGCCTGGGTGACAGAGTGTGAGTCTGTCTCAAAAAAAAAAAAAAAAAAAAAAAAACATGCAGATAGACTAGGCCTGGCATATACACTTTTTAGTGAAAATTTCCCCTTTCTTGTGGATTGATTTATAAGTTATTCACAAATATTTTACTTGATTCATTCTTCGCCCCCACCAGCAGATGTGTACCGAGAACAGGCACGCTCAACATAGCCCAAACGCTGTGTCTGAGTTCACATTTATTTTGGGGACACAAATCCATAGATAAGGAATTCCGACAGACATCAGAAATGTCTGCAGTGGGCAGTTCGGTGCTGAGGAGGAAAGGGAATCTGGCATTAGTATATGCTCCCCCTGAAGGCTTCCTGGGAGGCAGAGTTTAGATGTATCTTATAGAATGAGTTTCTTTAATAGGCAAAGCAGGGGATGAGGTGCATGAAATGGTCAGAACTGGCCGCTGGCCTCGTGGGCCAAAGTGTAAGACATGTGCAGATGTTCATGGAAGGGTAGGGAAGGTCAGCCTACACCCGCCTCCTCCAGGGCAGCAGCATCCTCCTCCAGGGCAACATCTCCCAAACTCTTCCTTTATTTCTTGTGCTTAGCCTGGAACACGAAGGCAGTTAAGTTATACCCACCTCGTCTCCTCTGAGTCCTGTCCCCAAGGCAAACTGCTGATTCCTCTCCAGGAAGCGGATTTTTACATTGTAGACTTTGTTCTCATTAAACACAACCAAAACATAGGGCTCTTCCTTGGATTTTGTGGAACAATCTCGGACCAAGAAAGTACCATCCTGAAGCAGAAAGAGTACCAGTCATCTTTTCAGGCATGCCAGCATTCTGCCCCTTGTAATGGTGGCAACAATGATGTTTGCATGCATGAGATTCCCAGATGGATTTAGTTTTCGGTAAACCACAATTCAGTAAATTTTTACCGAGTGTCTGCATGTCTAAGGGTTCTTGTCATTTTCTGAGATGTGTAGCAGTTGGAGCTTGACACTCTCTTCTTGAAAATCTTTCATCAAGACTAGAGAGTGGTGGCTCACGCCTGTAATGCCAGCACTTTGGGAGGCCAAGGCAGGTGGATCACCTGAGGTCAGGAGTTCGAGACCAGCCTGGCCAACACGGAAAAACCCCATCTCTATTAAAAATACAAAAATTAGCAGGGCATGGTAGCGGGCTCCTGTAATCCCAGCTACTCAGGAGGCTGAGGCAGGAGGATCACTTGAACCCAGGAGGCAGAGATTGCAGTGAGCTGAGATTGAGCCACTGCACTTTAGCCTAGGGGACAGAGCGGGACTCTGGTTAAAAAAAAATCTTTCATTATCTTCTTCTGACCTGGGCATAGTGCCCATGAACTTAGCGTGACCAACCTATCTTTCAGTCTGATCTCTCATTGCTCCTTCAGCCTCCTGCTCCTGGCTCCTGGCTCCAGCCAAGCCACCATTTCCCAAAGGCACCATCTGATTTGGGGCTCCCAGATTTTGCATGATGTATTAGTCTGTTTTCACATTGCTATAAAGAAATACCTGAAGCTGGATAATTTATGAAGGAAAGAGGTTTAATTGACTCACAGTTCCATATGGCTGGGGAGGCCTCAGGAAACTTATAATCACGTGGAAGGCGAAGGGGAAGCAAACTTGGACCTTCTCACACGGCAGCAGGAGAGTAGAGTGAGGAGTGAAGGGGGAAGAGCCCCTTATAAAACCATTAGATCTCATGAGAACTCACTCACTAGAACAGCATGGGAAAACTGCCCCCATGATGCAGTCACCCCCCACCAGGTCTCCTCCCTAGACACGTGGCAATTATGGGGATCACAATTCAAGATGAGATTTGTGTAGGATCACAGCCAAACCATGTCACACGTGCTACTTCTGCATGGAAAAGCCCTTCTCCTGGCCCCTTCTTGATATATTCATCTCTGAATGTTCACATATTTCCTCTTCTGCCTGATGCTTGGGTATTATTCTAGAGACAGAGCCACTGCAGGCTTTGAGCAGAAAGTTTTACCTAATAAATTGGACTTCTGTGTGGAAAGATATCTATGCAAGATTAGGGTTCCTGAAAAAGATGTGGGGCTTCTAAGTCATGGATATGAAACTGAGTGGAGAGATCCTGTAAGGGAGGAGATATTGTAGCCTAAGTTGAGGTGAAGGCAATTACAGGGCAAAAAAGCAGAGACAGAAAAGACCTGGAAATATCTGAAAGATAAAGGAAGACCAGGAGCTTCAGAGTGACAGAAGTCAAGACGTGGAGATTGAGGGTTTCCAAAAGCAGGTCAACAGTGTCAAATGGTCCAAGAGCTGAGAACAGGATATCTATTAGAAATAATTTGTACACTCCAGGGAATAATTCAGAATGATACTAAGATCTGGTTGTAAAAGACTGAGAAACGGAGCAGTCCTCCTGAACATAAACACACCTACCAGGCTTAGTTTTGTGGTTACATTGTGTCATTTATATGATGAGAAACACTGGAAAATCTGTAAGTGTAATTGTGTGTATTGTATAGAGGGTTATAAGTGATCTATGAAGAATAAATAGAGGCCGGGTGAGATGGCTCATGCCTGTAATCCCAACACTTTGGGAGGCTGAGGTGGGTGGATCACTCGAGGTCAGGAGTTCGAGACCAGCATGGCCAAGATGGTGAAATCTCATCTCTACTAAAAATGCAAAAGTTAGCCAGGCATGGTGGCATGTGCCTGTAATCCTAGCTACTCTAGAGGCTGAGGCAGGAGAATCTCTTGAACCCAGGAGGCAGAGATTGCAGTGAGCCAAGATCACGCCACTGCATTCCAGCCTGGGTGACCCTGTCTGAGACCCTGTCTCAAAAAAAAAAAAAAAGAATAGATATGATAGATATAGATAAAATATAGATTGATTTATATCTATAATAATGAATTATAATTATATAGATTTTATAAAAGCTACATATAATTATATATTTCTATAATGAATATAAATTAAGATATATAATAATGGTAATAATACTATGTAATGCAATATAACAATACTTTAAGTATACAAAATTTATAAATAATACCGTAACATTATAGTGATGTTATGATGATACGGGCAGCTAAGGTGCATTGAGAATTGCCCTCAAGGTGCCAAGCACTTTACACACATTGTTTCATTTGCAGGTTCTTTTTTTATTTGAGATACAGTCTTGTTCTTTCTCCCAGACTAGAGTGCAATGGCGTGATCTCAGCTCACTGCAACCTCCATCTCCCAGGTTCAAGTGATTCTCCTGCTCAGCCTCCTGAGTAACTGGGATTACAGATGCCCGCAACCACACCCAGCTAATTTTTGTATTGTTAGTAGAGAAGGGGTTTCACCATGTTGGCCAGGCTGGTCTCAAACTCCTGACCTCAGGTGATCCACCCACCTCGGCCTCCCAAAGTGCTGGGATTATAGGTGTGAAACACCACCCCTGGTCCATTTATAGGTTCTTTACATAAATGTTGGGTTCTTTACATAAATGTTGATGGAAGTATTTTAGTCTCATTTCACAGGTAAAGGAATGAAGGTCTAAAGGCTTAAGTGAATACCCTAAAGCATCACAGTTACTAAATGGAATACTTCAAAACCAAACCAAATTCTTACTCTTTAAATACACAAGCCTCTGAGTATATAAAGTAGGATGGAGGAATTTTCTGGAACTTGTTCTGCCTAGAATGTTTAGTCATAATTGAAGCCTTAATGTTCAAGCATATTGCACTGCCAAAGATCAGAAAGAGAGAAGAGGCCAAAACTCATGGCCAATTTTTGGGTTTATCCTCTTAAACTTTGCAATGAATTTGTCAAAATAAATCTGAGTAATCCTGAAATTTAAATTAAATTATCTTTCATAATTGGGAAACACATTTTGACAGAACTGAGACAAACAGAAAAGGAAAATATGAAGTCATTTAACTGAGATTTTATTTTCTTACTGTTTCTTGGGAAGAGGCAGAAACAGGCATACAGAAGAGAGGAAGGGGAGCATTTGCTGAGTGCCCCAGTGCT
Organism: Ateles fusciceps; assembly: GCA_036589455.1. NCBI lineage: Eukaryota > Metazoa > Chordata > Mammalia > Primates > Atelidae > Ateles > Ateles fusciceps. The sequence goes on from JAZHEH010000672.1 coordinate 177,583, forward strand.
GCCGGAAAAGCGTCAGGTAACATGCTTATTGCTTTTCCAGCACAATCCACGCATGGGCTCCTGGAAGCAGGTCTACTAAGAGTAGTTTTTCTGGAAAACAGGCTCTGTGAGTGCAGTAGTGCACCAGGCACTGATTAGCCAAGAAGGAGAGCCAGGGTTGGAATCTACCATCACCAGGTTCACCACTCTACCAAGGCATGGCCAGATTCCCTGGAAGGAGAAAGGAAGGTCCTTGAGGAGCTGCATCAGCCAACCACCCAGACTCTCCACCCGGGCTGTGAAGAGAACTGTGAGGGCTACTAGAGGCAGCTGGGGTTTTGTGAAAAGTGCACTGATCTTGAATGCATGTTCTGCTAATTTATTTACTTTATGACCAACACATTGGCTTAGCCTCAGTTTCCTCATCTAGGAAATGGGATGTTCCATTTATTCCGTGCATGTTCAAGATACTTTGTTAGCAGTGGTATCATTTCCTACTGCTGCTATAACAAACAACCATGAAGTTCGTGGCATAAAACACGAATGTATTCTCTTACAGTTCTGGAGGTCAGAAGTCTAACATGAGTCTTGGTGGGCTAGAATCAATAGGGAAGACTTTGTTTACATGACCTTCCCAGTTTCTAGAAGCCAGCAAGATTCCTGACTTGTGGCTCTCCCATTCATCTGACCTCCATTTTCATTATCACGTCCCTTCTCTGACTCTGACACACCTGCTTCTCTCTTACAAGGACCTTTGTGATGACGTTGAGCCCACCCAGATAATGCCTGGTAACTTCACCATCTCAAGATCCTTACCTTCATCACATCTGCAAAGTCCCTTTTTCTATGAAGGTGACATATTCATATGTTCTGGGGATTAGGATGTGAACATCTTTGGAGGGGGCATGCTTCTGTTTATCATTGCAACTGATACATATAATTTATATAATTTTAGAACATCAATTCTGGCAGTTAGGTTTTATTAAAATTTATTGTAGGCCTATCGTTTTTTCACTAATTAATTAATTCATTCATTTTGGGTTACCTCCATCAACAATGACCATTGTACTGGTTAGCTGGGGATAGATTTTGATGTTGCATCAGTCTGGAGACACTTTCTGTAACTTCTAAGCGATCTCATATAGTTTTTTGCACATAGTCATTGTTTGATAATTATGTGTTCTCTGGGATGATGGTTGTGATAGTCATTTGACCTGATTATAAATATTCCAGTTCTTTTCTCCTTTCTGCCACATGGTAGGTTTGCACTTCCACACCTTCTTTGAACTTAAGGTTGGTCATGTGACTTCCTTTGGTCAAAGATACGTAAGCAGAAGTAAAATATGTTACTTCTGAGGGACTGTATTAAGAGCCAGAGTGTGGGCCGGGCGCAGTGGCTCATGCCTGCAGTCCCAGCACTTTGGGAGGCCGAGGCGGGTGGATCACGAGGTCAGGAGTTCGAGACCAGCCTACCCAAGATGGTGAAACCCCATCTCTACTAAAAATACAAAAAATTAGCTGGGCATGGTGGTAGGCGCCTATAATCCCAGCTACTTGGGAAGCTGAGGCAGGAGAATCCCTTGAACCTGGGAGGTGGAGGTTGTAGTGAGTCAAGATCACATCACTGCTCCAGCCTGGGCCACAGAGCAAGACTCTGCCTCAGAAAAAAAAGAAAAGAGGCAGAGTGTGAAGGTGGAAGCCCACCATTGAGATGGAGCCCCCAGTAGCCTGAGTTTATCCACCCAAACCCATCCTGAACATGGTATGCAAGCAAAAAATAAAGTTTCATTATGTTAAGCAACTGAGATCATGGGTTGTTGCTGCAGCATAACCTATTATATCCTGACTATTGCAGCCTTCACAATCCCTGCTCCTTTCTCGAAGAAGTGAGACATAAAGACCCAACAGTACCTTGGGCAAACCTTGATCAAGAAGATAAACCTTGAAGAAAGCAGAGGGAAGCCCCTTCTATTGTGACCTCTATAGCCCAGTTTCCATATTTTATGTTCAAAATAGTTCCTTAAGGTTGATTTTGCTATGTTTCATTTTACAAATGACTAAATCTACACAGGAAGTTATTTAGAAAGCCACACAGCTGATAATTAGCACTACCAACCCTAAGGTGTGAAACTCCATGTTGTTTTTGTTATTTTATTTTATTTTACTTTGTTTTATTTATTTTCGAGACAGTGTCTCACACTGTTGCCCAGGCTGGAGGGCAGTGGCGCGATCTTGGCTCACTGCAACCTCCATCTCCCTGGTTCAAGAGGTTCTCATGTCTCAGCCTCCTGAGTAGGTTGGGTTACAGGCACATGCCACCATACCTGGCTAACTGTTTTTTGTATTTTTAGTAGAGATGGGGTTTCACCATGTTGGCCAGGCTGTTCTCAAACTCCCGACCTCAAATGATACACCTACCTTGGCCTTCCAAAGTGCTAGGATTACAGGTATGAGCCACTGCATCAGACCTGAAACTGTCCATGTTAAATGCTCTTTTCAACTACAACCTCTCAGCATTGAGAAATGCAGGGTGATGCAGGAAATGCTGCATTGAAGCTGCTGCTTGTTACATCTTGCAGCCCATGAGCAGAAAACCGTCAGATGCCTTAGAGAAACGATGATGGGCCATGCAGAAGGCATTACCTTGTTCTCCTTCATTAATGCCTCTTCCACTTCCTGGCGACTGTATTCTCCAACGTACCATTCATTGTGCTGGATATCCTGCAGTACCGAATCAATAACAAGTATTTTAGGGTCAAAAAGAAGTGTGAATTAATGATTAATTAATTCAAAATTTACTTTTATTCCACCAGTGCCTAGTCATAGTTTAATCTATAGTTGATATTCAGCACCCAACATTTAGTCTCTGACCTGGAGAAGCCCACAGATGCTTAGGGCAGAGAGACACAGAAAAAGTTACTGTAGCTAGGGAGTTCTGAAGTCTATGAGAATCTGTCGAGAAAGATCCTTCAGCACCAACCTCAGAGTTTATAATAAGCCCTCTATCTGAACCTTCAGCAACTGAGGCTTGTTGAGGTGGAAATGTGTATTGTTTGTGAAGCCTGTACTGCCCTCAACACATACAAACAGCAGGGAGGGAGAAAGGGGTGGAGAAAGAGCTCAGTCTCTGCCACTTCTCCAGAGGCACAGGTGGCTGAGCTATGATTTGGGTCCTAGTTTATCTAGCCTTCTCCCTGTGCCACACTGCTTTATTTTATATCAGTATTAAATGATTTTAAATTCTTTTGATTATAAAATCCAGACTAACTGGGAGAAGGAAGGGCAGTCAGGGAGATTAATCATGGACTTGCAATTCCTTCCCAGAGTTCTGAGGATCATAATATGAAATAACCCCCTTGTGAGGCCAGCATCTATAAGTTCCTTTCTTATTTAGGAGCATGTCAATCCATCCCTTCAACACTTCTTTGAAGTAGGCATGTCAGGTAGTATTAACCCTGGTTAAGATGGACAGTGAGGGTTCAGAAAGTCAAAACCTGTCACATGGTTGGCAAGAGTTAGGTACGTGACGTCATGTCTTTGGTTTCTCATTTATTTGGAGTCTCTGGTCCACTGAAAAATAAACCTGATCCATCCAGTACTGAGATTCTGATTCTGTTCACATGAGAATACGCTGATGTGAACAGCATCTGGAAAGGTATGAGCTAGCTCTAACTCAACCCTGCAGCCTCACTTCCTGACACCCCATTTCAGACATGGGTCTGGCAAAAGTGCTTGTACTCTGGACACACACAGCTTCAGGGTAGACCAGAAGTGGCCCTACTGCCTGGAACCCCTCCTTGTCCTCACCTCTGCCTACCCAGCTCAGCCATTCTTTTGCATCAAGATTGGGACCAAAAGTCACCTCTTTTTTTGTGTTTTTAGATGGAGTTTTGCTCTTGTTGTCCAGGCTGGAGTTCAATGGCACAATCTTGGCTCACTGCAACCTCTGCCTCCTGGGTTCAAGCAGTTCTCCTGCCCCAGCCTCCCAAGTAGCTGGGATTACTGGCGTGTACCACCATGCCCACGTAATTTTCACCATGTTGGTCAGGCTGTTCTCGAACTCCTAACTTCAGGTGACCCACATGCCTCGGCCTCCCACAGTGCTGGGATTGCAGGTGTGAGCCACAGTGCCCGGCCCAAAAGTCACCTCTTATTTTACCTATTCCCTACCCCCAGAGGAGAGCTGGTGCTGAAAAAGTTCATGTCAGGGCCCACTCTGCCTCACTCTAGCAAAGGCACGTGACAGGCTGTAGACATAAAGGAAGCCTTTGAACCTCATCTCCCCACTGAAGCCTGAGCTGTCGGAGCTTGGAGTGGTCTGCTGTTTCCAGGTGGACTCTTGGCCAATCCATGGATGTGGCAGAGCTCAGTCATGGTGCATTTCATCTACTCTGTTTTTATTTATTTGTCCAAGTTGGAAGATGTCTCGAGATTAGACCTGTGTTTCTCCAAGTGTGGTCATGAGGGATGGCTGGTGAGTGTAGCTGGTGCTCAGAAACTGAATTAGGTATCTCCACATCACCTGGGGGAGGAAGTCCCCTTCTAATTCTCTTTCTAGCCCCCTGAATAATTCAAAAGGGAATTTTCATTTTGGTTCTAATATGTCCTTAATATCTCTCTGACATTTCAAATCTCTTCTTTCACAGAGGAAGAGCAGTCCTTATGGTGACAGCCATTAGCAGGTAACGGAATCCTGCTGCAATTTAATAGCTTGTTTTGTTTGCATTGCAATTACTTTTTTAAAAAATTAAGGAAAAATATTGTAAACTAAAAATAAAATTCTAAGGCTGCCCCAACCATCTGAATGGACTTCCTCCTCTGCCAGGGCATTGTTAAAATTTAACCTGATAGACTAGTTTGGGTCATGACGGGAAGTAGGGGTCAAACATGCCTCATTATACCTCTCCAGCAGTAACATCAACACAGACTTTAAGTCTGATAAGAAGCATTTATATTCTCTTCTCTCTGAACTCTGCTACCAGAAGACTTCATCTGTACAATAAGAACTTCGGTCTCCACAATCCCTTAACTGATAATTAGCCTTCTATCTATCAGTGATATTCCCTTTCTATTGACTCCAGGTCTTCAGCTAAACTCAACCAATTGTTAACCAGAAAATTTTGAAATTTACCTATAACCTGGAAGGCCCCACTTCAAGCTGTCCCACCTTTCTGGACTGTAACAATGTATTTATTAAACGTAAGCCCAACACTTTGGGAGGCCGAGGCAGGCGGATCACCTGAGGTCAGGACTTCGAGACCAGCCTGGCCAACATGGAGAAACCCCGTCTCTACTAAAAATACAAAAATTAGCTGGGCATGGTGGGGTGCTCTTGTAATCCCAGCTACTAGGGAGGCTGAGGCAAGAGAATCACTTGAACCTGGTAGGCGGAGGTTGCAGTGAGCTGAGATCACGCCACTGCACTCCAGCCTGGGCAAAAAGAGCAAAACTCCATCTCAAAAAAAAAAATGTATTTCATTGAAGTCTCCTATCTCCCTAAAACGTATAAAACCAAACTGCACCCTGACCACCTTGGGCACACATTTTCAGGATCTCAGCATCTCTGGAGGGCTGTGTCACGGGCCATGGTCACTCATTTTTGGCTCAGAATATATCTCTTCAAATATTTTCCAGAAATTGACTCTTTTCATCAACATTGTAATAATATTTACCATTTTAACCATTTTTAGGTGTATCAGTCAGTGGCATTAATTACGTTCACATTGCTTCACAGCCATTGCTACTATCCAACTCCAAAAGCTTTTAATGACTCTAAACTGGAATGCTGTATCCCTTAAACAATAACTCTCCATTACCTCCACCTCCTTCCTCAGAGCCCAGGCAAACCATTCTATCTTCTGTCTCTATGAATTTGCCTATTCTAGGTACGTTGTATAAGTGGAATCACATATTTGTCTTCCATGTCTGAATTACTTCACTCAGCATAATGTTTTCAAGGTTCTCGCATATTGTATTACACGTTAGAATTTTATTTCTTGTTAGAGCTAAATACTGTTTCATTGTGTATACCATTTTGTTTATCCATTCATCTGTCAATGGACATACAGGTTCTTTCCATCTGTTGTCTATTGTAAATAATGTTATGAACATGGGTGTACAAATATATGAAAGTCTGCTTTTAATTCTTTTGGGCATACACTAAGGAATGGAATTACTTCTAAAGTCACTTTCTACTATATACAATATTGGTTTAAAAGAAATGAACCAGAGTAGTGATATAAAGTGAAAAAAGGCCAACTTAAAGAGCGTTAAGTAAATGTTTTTACTGATAGTGCATAGATATGGCACAAATCGTTAAAGTATTTTCAAATAGCTGAAATCGGGGAAATCCTGATGTGGTCCAAGCCTGTGTCGTGCCTATGAGGAATCCGGGGATCTGGGAGGGAGTGTGATCTTGTGTAGATCTCTAGTTAGAACCAAGAGATCCCCACGTTTATGAAGAAGATGACAGAGCAAAAGGAAGCAGAGTGCATGACAAGGGGAATAAATAAAAGCATGTGTAATTTTTGTGTGTGTGTGATGAAGTCTAGGCTCTGTTGTCCAGGCTGGAGTACAGTGGAATGATCTCTCTCAGCTCACTGAAACCTCCGCCTCCGGGATTCAAGTGATTCTCCTGCCTCAGCCTCCCAAGTAGCTGGGATTAGGCGCCTGACACCATGCCTGGCTAATTTTTGTATTTTTAGTAGAGACAGAGTTTCACCATGTTGGTCAGGTTGGTTTCGAACTCCTGACCTTAGGTGATCCACGTGCCTCAACCTCCCAAAGTGTTGGGATTACAGGCGTGAGCCACTGTGCCTGGCTAGAATGTGAAAGTAGTTTTCAGAGTTGAATTTAAGATTATGAGACCCCTTTTAGAATTAGGTAGAAATTAATATGAATATAAGGACAACAAAAGAGCTTTCGGATATTGTAGGAATTTACCAGAGATATCCCGTACACTCTGCTTCTGCTTAGAAACCTTCAAAAGCTCTGTAGCAGGACAGTGAGTAATAGCAGGATATGGGATGGATGCCTGGAAAAGGCACATCCTCTAGGGCTTTACAGTGAAAGACTTTAATAAGTAACATCCCAAGGTGATGGGGTGAAAGCGTACAAGATACAGTGAAAGCTTTATCCCCCCACCATAGGATAATGTAAGTGAAAAATGGTCCAAAAATAACCAATTGTAGGGAAGGAGTGTATTTTAGAAAGAGACCACAAAATAGATGAAGGACACACAAGAACACATCTGTAACCATCTGCATCTCCCCCTTCTTTACATCTCCATTGGGGTGGGGACCATAACCTCTACCACATTGTCTGGCACATAATAACTGCTCAACTAATGGTTGCTGCATTGTTCAAGTGAAATGAGTATGTTATACAAAAATTTTTTGCTGGAAAAAAAATTGCAACCTGTAAATCCCAGTTAATCCCCCATGAGATTATTGGACAGCCAGTAAACATAAAACACATGTCTAAATATCTGTATTTTGGGATTAATTTTTAAAAAATACTTTAGAATCTGGAAACATGCCAGTCAAAGAATCTGGTGAGAGACCAATGTGGTATGTTATACAGCAATGTATTTAAAGATATTAAAATATTTTTAAAATATTAAAACCCAGTAATATACAGCCAGACGGGAAAAAGTTAAAGTCAAACATAAATAATCTCCTTTTGGGCACTGTTCAGGAAAGCTCTATTCAGATGCCAAGTACATCTAGAAGAACTTGGCAGAGATGTGTCTGCTTACCTTTCTATCAGACCTTTCGGGGAAAGGTGGCCTCCAGCTTGTGTATTTATAGGGCGGTACATTTTCATGAGGGATGCAGCTGGCTGGAGACTGGCATCTCTGAGGAGAACAGGACTGCATGCCTCCTCTATGATCTGGAAAGGTTAAATTCACATTTCAGTGTGATTTTGTGACTGGTGCAGACTGTCCCCCACCTCCAAAAAGGAGCTGGAACCCTTTGCTCCTTCCTATATCTGTGAGGACCTTCTCAGTCTACACAACTATCAACTCACTCAGTGACGGTAATTCTCTCTGTTTTGTTCTCTGGCTGTAGCTTTGCCCTTCCCCCTTCTCTTTCCTTAGGGCACTCAGAGTCACCTTTTGAAAATGTAATTCTGGGCTGGGCACGGTGGCTCATGCCTGTAATCCCAGCACTTTGGGAGGAGGAGATGGGCGGATCACCTGAGGTCAGGAGTTCGAGAGCAGCCTGGCCAACATGGTGAAACCCCGTCTCTACTAAAAATACAAAACTTAGCTGGACATGGTAGAGCACTCTTGAGTTCAAGTCAGGAGAGTCACTTGAACCTGGGAGGTGGAGGTTGCAGTGAGCCTAGATCGAGCCACTGCACACACACATACACACAGAGAATTCTGACTTTGCCACTCCCCTGGTAAAATTTCTGACATGATTTCCTTTCCACCTTGAAGAAAATATAAATGTTTTCCTTCTGTCCATAAGGCTCTGAATGAACTGTCTATTCACGTGTCTCCATCCTCATCCCTCCCCCAATTGTCTACTCTGTTTTGTATGTAATGAACTCTGTTCATTTGCTTAAACATGAACAGTTTGTTCCCTATTTTGGGAACACCATTTTTTTCAACTTGAAAGAATAACTTTAAAAAATGAAACATATTTTTTAAACCAAAAGAATGACTGACAAACTATCATTATTCTGACTTGGATATTTGACAGATATGTTACTAAAAATGAACAAAGTGAGCCTGCCACTTCATGGAAAACAAGGGGCAGTATCTGTTACTGATTATAAAATCAGATTTTGCGAGTGCAAGCTGGAATTTGAGGAATCTTGTATCGCCGCTGTTACATTTACACTTTTCTGATGTGGTGGGTGGTGCAAACGTGATTTTCAAAATATGTTACATAAAGGGCCGGTGCGGTGACTCACACCTGTAATCCCAGCATGTTGGGAGGCCAAGGTGGGCAGATTACTAGGTTAGGAGTTCGAGACCAGCCTGACAAACATGGTGAAACTCTGTCTCTACTAAAAACACAAAATTAGCTGGGTATGGTGGTGCATGCCTATCATCCCAGCTACTTGGGAGGCTGAGACAGAAGAATTGCTTGAACCTGGGAGACAGAGGTTGCAGTGAGCCGAGATCATGCTACAGCACCCTAGCCTGGGCAACAAGAGCAAAACTCCGTCTAAAAAAAAAATACACATAATGACATATATCAACAGTGGAAGACCTGTGTATGTCTATTATCCATTATTTTCCAAGTGATCAATGCATGACGCTACACAGTCCTGCCTGCGTAAAAGATAAATTCAAGTACAAGATAGACCAAGGGATTTTAAAGTAGCAGAATATAAGAAGTTCATTGATAGGGCTTTGATTTCACATGACAGCTAAGCTTTAAGATACTACCACTTGTCAAATGTTAATGTGGTATTTTCTCTACCCTTAATCAAAATAACTTATTTTCATTGCATGTCTTTCCAGTCAATAATAATAAAAAATATTTTTTTTTGAAATTTAGACCACAAACATGGAGTGAAGTATAAGGAGGAATACCAAGCAAAACATCGGTAAATGTATTGGTAATTTTAAGCAAGGAGTAACTATTTTAAAAAAAATCATAAAACCTTGAGGCTATACAAACATTATGTAAGTAAAATACTAGGCAAAAATAACATATGAAATGGAAAAGATGTAATCAATGTGAACACAGAATTATAAGCTTTTTAGTTGTAATTCATTCTAAAATACATAACCAAAGTTACGGTCATGGTTATCAACTGAACAAGAACTTTGAAAGGATGAGTTTTTTTGATCCAGTAAATTTTTGAGATGAAATATTAATAAACATTAGCAAATACATGCCATTTTCCATAACATTTAGATTATATAGGCACTTATTCTGCTTCCTGTAATCAAAAAGCCAAATTTATCTACAAGTTTACTAAGAACAGTACTTCTGATACACTGACAATTTTATTCTAATGAGACCAAGGATTATAGCTTTTTTTTTCCTCTGAGATGGAGTTTTGCTCTTCTTTTTTTCTTTTTCTGAGATGGAGCCTCCCTCTGTCGCCAGGCTAGAGTGCAGTGGCGTGATCTCGGCTCACTGCAACCCCCACCTCCCGGGTTCAAGCAATTTTCCTGCCTCAGCCTCCAGAGGAGCTGGGACTACAGGTGTGTGCCACCATGCCCGGCTAATTTTTGTATTTTTTAGTAGAGACGGAATTTTACCATGTTGGCCAGGATGGTCTCGATCTCTTGACCTCGTAATCCGCCTGCCTCAGCCTCCCAAAGTGCTGGGATTACAGGCGTGAGCCACTTCTTAAGGCCACGTTTTGCTCTTGTTGCCTGGGCTGGAGTGCAATGGCACAATCTTGGCTCACTGCAACCTCTTCCTCCCAGGTTCAAGCAATTCTCCTGCCTCAGCCTCCCAAGTAGCTGGAATTACAGGTGCCTGCCACCACACTCAGCTAATTTTTGTATTTTTAGTAGAGTCAGTGTTTCCCAACATTGGCCAGGCTGGTCTGGAACTCCTAACCTCAGGTGATCTGTTTACCTTGGCCTTCCAAAGTGCTGGGATTATAGGCATGAGCCACCTCGCCTGGCCAGGATTGTAGCTTTTAATGTTGAGCCTAAGAATTTTTGTTATGAGGGCTTATTTGTATCAAAATATTTGTTGCAGAAAACTGTTTGATCACTTAAAGTTTAAATTATCTTAACCGTGGTTAGTTAATTTCACACACCAATTTCTATTTTTAAAAATGGGAATAAAACTAGAGCCATTCCTAGTTTTAAAATGTTACTTTATAAATAAAAAATTTAACTTTCAAACACAGTGAGGAATTCACACCTTTAGAAACAAAGCATTCTAAGTTTTTTGTATTGTTTGAAAAGAAAATATGAATTTCAGACTATTAAAATTTTAGCATGCTATTATTAAAAAATATTTAGGGTAACCAAAAGAAGACTAATATTGGAATGTATAACTTCCAAGAAAAAAGAAAGAAAGGAAAATAAAGGAGAGATGAACCCAGTAAACAGCAGGACAAAATAAAGTCAATACAAAGCAGGACAAATAGGAGGCATGACATAATAGAAAAACAGACCCCAAAATATCAGTAATCACAATAAATATCAAAGGTGCAAACTTAGCATTTAAAAATCAGATACAGATTGATTTAAAAATTCCAGTTATGTGCTAATTCTACTTCTAACATATAATGACACAGAGAGTAAAAGGATGGAGACCTGTATACCAGGCAGATTCTAACCAAGAGAAAGCCAACACAGCTATACTAATATACAATAAAATTGACTTGAGACTTATTTAAATGGCCGTAATTAACTTTCCAACATAGATTGAAAAAATAGGAACATAACCAAGAGGAGAAAATAATCATTTTCGGTATTTCCTATCACTTAGATGGTGTTGCACACATAATAATGTTCAGTGATTATGAATTTGTCATGATATTGTGGCAACTGATTTATTCTTTCTTAACCTTCAGTGCCTTGCTTGGATATTTTAAAAGTTCTACTTGAAAAAGAGAATTTGGAAACAGCTACACATTTGTAGTTTGTTCAGAGAATGACTTAAAACAAAATGGAACAAAGAAACAGAAACAAGTTTGCCAAGTAATTTTTCCCTGAAAGCCTGGTTGGATCTTTGTTGAAAGAATGAATGAAATTCTGACTATGTAACTGGCTGCAAGTATTTAGTAGATTTTGTTTTAAAGTAATCGAAGCTGTTAATCTTTGGAAATTTTATTCTTAAATAAAACATTACATTTAAGTTTTATAACCCCAGGAAATAGGACTCTCCTAACATGGAAATGGAAGGTCACGGAAATGAAGCCACAAGCTAAGGGGAAGAACACTGGGAACAGCACAGTGTAGGTGCACAATAAATTTGAGGGATAGTAGCCTAATAAAAAAGGCATGGGTTGAAAAACCACACTGATACCAATAATTGCTAATATTTAAAATTCTTATGTGTTATAGATGAAGCTCTTAGCACAATGTCTGATCATATAATCACCCATTAAGTCTAGCTGTGAGTGTTGCTAACATTGCTAGTGAAGCACAGTTCTAGACTTCCCTGTTGTAACTTATAATAAAGCATTTTATTTTAAGCAGGTGGTCCATATTTATTAGAAAAATTTAATTACCCTTATACGTGATTTAAAAAACAATTTTATAAGAAAAAGAGCCATCCATTTTAAAGCAAAAATAAAGCGTTAGTGAACAAAAACTAAAAATAGAAGAAAAGAAAACATGATCTACAATCCCAGACTTAGGGAATAACGTTGTTACTACTTTGGAATCTAACCACCACTGGAGCCTCTTCCAACATGTCAAAATATTTTTTCTGTCCTGAGATCCACTTTCTTGGGATCCTAATAGTTTAACTTGAATTAATTTATGAAAGAATGGAGGCAAATCTGTTTATCAGGTGGTAACTGAACAAGAATAACTGAACTTTCCCAAAATTATTTTCTCATTTGTAAAATAAGTATAATAACATGTAAAACTACAGAGGTGTAGATTTTACTCTGCTGTATGAATGCCCATACTTGGTGCATCAGAGAGCCCATTAGACCGATAATTCTGGGAATGTAGACTGTGTTGTTTTCTGCCCACTTAACATCACCAAGTACTGGTGATTCAGGAATGAATTTGTACCCAGTAGAATGAGTATCGGTTGGATACTCATGGAGCAACATTGCATGGGGGCTTAAGCACTGGTTAAAACAAGGTTGGGTGCTCTCCACTGTGTATTCTTGGGGCCCAGCCCAAGTTTTGGTACAAACCATGTTCTTGGTGGATGTTTGTTTACTGAAACAGGAATTAATGAGACTCAAACATTTCGCCCATCTATCCCAGGCTTCTTTCAGTAACCCGTTTCCTCTGAGATAAGGTGAGATGAGCTGAGAGCAACCTACGCAACCCCAGTACAAATGATCTACTTACAGCCCTGGGACACTTGACCGGACTCATGTCTGTGAAGGCCATTTCCATCACTCCATTCCATTATTCAATTGCTCTTTATTTTTTATTTGGACATGATTTTATTTTATTTTATTTTATTTTTGAGACAGTCTCACTCTGTCACCCAGGCTGGAGTTTGGCTCACTGCAACCTCTGCCTCCCAGGTTCAAGCAATTCTCCTGCTTCAGCCTTTCGAGTAGCTGGGATTACAGGCACGCGTCACCACGCCTGGCTTGTTTTTGTCTTTTTAGCAGAGATGAGGTTTCTCCCGTGTTGGCCAGGCTGGTGTCCAACTCCTTATCTCATGTGATCCTCCCGCCTCAGCCTCCCAAAGTTCTGGGATTACAAGCGTGAGCCACCATGTCTGGCCAATTTTATATTTCAAGTTAAGATTCTGGATTCCTCTCTAGGCTATGATTCTGCTTCCCCATCCCTGCAACGAAACCTCTATAAGTAATGCCCCTTCTGGGCCTGGTCAGTCCCTGGACTCTCCTCCTGGATGCTCCAAGTCTTTTCATCTTCATCCACCTAGATCTGATCTTTAGGACTCCCGTTCCTGACATTTGATGACTAGGGATTGAGTACATTGGGTTTATCTCAGCCCTCTTTGGGCATCTTTTAAATAAGGGGAACCCTGTGTTGGGAAACTCTCATTAGCAATGTGTATATGAGAGGAAGTGAATTTATAAGCTTGGTTTTCCAGCCTCCGGTCCAGATGGCATATGGAGAAATGATATGAAGGAAGGCATGATGGAAGCCAGTGAGACAACCTTTAGGTCTACCCAGGTCAATTGGATGGGAAGAAGAAAAGAGAATGCAGAAAACAAGACATTAAAATATATCAGTTACCTACTATGTGGCAGGCAGAGGGCTGTGTGTATGTGTGCGTGTATATATTAATATGAATATATCAGTTAACATTACTACTTGAATTTTATGAAAGGGAAAATGTGCAGCTTAAATAATTAACTTGTTCAAAGTGATCTTAGTATAAGGAGAGAGGTAGAATTAGGAGCAGGATCACTAGAGCCCTCATCCTCTCGTCAATACTTTGTGGGCTTTGCTTCCCCCCAGGCCTAAACTTCTCCAGGCCTCCAGGCTCTTTTTTTGTGTGTCTGCTCAACAAAGAGAGATTCCAGTGCCAGATGTCAACATAGAGTCTTCATGGCACATAGAGTGAAAAAAAAGGAAAGACAAATGAATATAATGGATCTAGTTTGTGCAAAATAATTAATAGTATCAACACCCACCACAGACAGTCATATAACTCTGTATATACGTGCCGCTTGAGACATCACCACAGATGAGATATCCTTTTGATTTTTACTTTACAAACAGTAAGAAGTATCAGTTTTATTTTCTTCATTTCACAGATTTTTCTTGAGACAAGTTTGTTTCGCACCCAGTGGATTGGGAAAAATTAAAAGTTTGTCAAAAACAATTGTTGGAGAGTGTGGGGAACAACGGGGACTCACACTGTTGGTGAGACTAATTAATGTCTACTTTGGAAAACACGTCGAGGGCAGTTGAAGAGGTGCATAGCCGAAGACAGAGCCACTTCAGTCTTATGAAGGGAAATGGTCACATTGCATACATGGAAGACATCTATTCTAACGTTCATAGCACAATAATATTCCCAAGAGGAAAAACTAGAAACTGCCTAAGTGACCGTATTTAATCATGGATCAAAACTATGTCACAGTAATGCAATGGAAATGAGCTAATTACATCTGTACACATCAGCTCAGTGACTCTGGGGTTCACAACAGTTAAGTCAAAGTGCAGCAATACCACAGTATCATGACTTACCTATTTATTTCTTAAAGTGCTCTTACCTCTGTTTTGCACACTGTGGTTGCTCGTTATCAATGAAGAACTGTAAGAAAATAGGTTAGAATTCAAAGAATGTTAGTACTTCCCTTGGTAGTAAAATTCCAGGCAGAAGCAGGGTCAATGATAAGAGCCTGAAGTCACATTTATAAGGCACTTTATATTTTACTGGATATGCTAGAAGAATCATTTATTTTGAAAGGCACTAGGAGGCATGTTCTCCTCCTTTCTGGAGCTGACAATATTAGACATGGAACAAATTGACCATATAAGTTCTTCTCATGTCTTTTCAGTGAGCACATATCATTATTCTTTACTTTTTGAAGCCATGAGTTTAAACCTGCTTTGTAGCTACAGTCACTATGGAAAACAATATTTTGCTGGTTGGGGCTCATAGTCAATAGAAACTATTTACTAACTGAAAGTCAACCATAGAGTGGAAGAAGAATATAGAAATTATTGTATTCCTTCTAGAAATATGAGCTGAGTAAGAAAATTCAGTGATTATAAGAAAACCCCCAAAGAAAAAGAGATTATAAAACTATAAGTCAAATAAAATAAGAATATAGATTTCTATGTACACAAATGATACTACCAAGACTGTTCATCAGTGGCTTTTCTTAGTACTCTACTTAATACTTAGCTGTAATTTTCTGGTTCGTTTTGTACTGTGGTCAGCATCAATATAAGCTCCAGGTGCTACTACAGTTAAATCTAATTACATGAGAGATGCTCTATTTCAAGGACTGTGCTATTGACTAAAGCCTCTGGGTTAATTAAATGAAACCTGATCCATATCCAGTGCCAATGAAATCAACTGAGCATATATCTGGTTTATGTTATCACCGTAAAAGCCTGGGGTCGTGTGTTTTGTTTTGCAGATAAAAACACCAGCAGTTCATCCAACCACCACACTGCTCTGTCACTGCCAGTCAGACTTCTACTGAAATTCAAGATTTGACTCTGTTAAAGCCAGAATCCTTTTACTAGCAGCCGGTGTACAATTTTGTTAAATGTCTGGGAAAAAGTAGGGAATAGCAAAATTTTTCTGCTCTAATAGTTTAGGATTTTTAGAAAATGTCAAAAGAACAGAAATATTCTCTGAGGGTGTCCCAGAAGTACATAGTTGATAGGAATATGAGGGGAAAAAAATAAAAGCAAAATAATTAAAAATTTTAAAAATGATGAGTCTTTCATTTAACAAACATGTTGGACACGTACTAGGCACGGTATGGTATGTTCTGGGGAACAGACGAAGAAGAAGATACGGCCTCTGCCTGAATGAAGCTTAATTTATGAAAGAAACACATCCTTGTACCATAATTATAATGTATAATAAAGGTTATGGTAAAGGGGTGCATAGCATAAGTTTTTGTGGTAGTAAAAGGTCATGTAAACAAGACAAAACTGCTTTTGTTCTCAGGAAAGGCTTTGTGGGAGAAAGGACTAACTTGAGCGGACCCCTGCGTGAACAGGAGTGAGAGTGTATTGCAGGCAGGTGGAGCAGCACATCAAAGGCCGAGAGGCAAGGAGGAGAGAGTATTCCAGACAGGTAGAGCAGCACAGCAAAAGCCCAGGGGCAAGGAGGCATGGCCTTTGATGTAAGAGACCAGAAAGCAGTTCCTTCTGGATGAAAGGCAGGGTGTGGCAATGATCAGCATCACTAGAAGGCTAGTGCAATAGTCCAGGCTAAAGTTGATGGTGGCTGGGCCATGCAAGGAGCTAGGCAAGTGGGGGAAGAAATAGGCACATTTAACACACGTTGTAGAGATATAACTTTGGGAGTTGAAAATGGATGGGATAGGAGGAGTGAGGATGGGAAAGAGAGCTTACTGAGTTTACTGGGATGCAAAGCTTTGCAGAAGGATATTACGAGTTTGGGAATGAGACTAGAAATGAAGAGTTCGATTTTCACCATTATAACTTTGTGCTGCCTGGGACTTAGCTAAGGAAAACTGCTCGCGGGGTCATTAGATACATAGGTCTGGAGCTAAGAGAGGTGGTTTGCAGAAAACAGGGATTTGGGAATTATCAACACAGGGTTGACGTTTGATGCTGGGGATGGATATGGTTACGCAGGCCTTAGTGATAGTAAAGCGGACCTCGGATGAACTCTGAGGAATACCAACATTTAGAAATCAGTTTGGGAAAAAGTCCAAGATAAGGAATTAGAAGAAGCAGCCAGTTAAGAGAGGAGGAAAAATCGAGAGTCTTTATTCCACAAATTAAACAAACGAACAAACAAAAGAAGTGAAACCACATCAAATAACCACTACAACTTAAGAACTTGTTATTTTTCCGCTATACTATACTGTGTGTATTTTTTCCTTTTAGAAAATTACATTAAGAAAGGGGGCTGGGCATGGTGGCTCATGCCTATAATCCCAGCACTTTGGGAGTCCAAGGTGGGTGAATCGCTTGAGCCCAGGAGTTCAAGACCAGCCTGGGCAATATGGTGAGACCCCATCTCTACAAAAAATACAAAAATTAGCTGGGCATGGTGGTGTGTGCCTGTAGTCCCAGTTACTCTAAGGGCTTAGGTGGGAGGATCGCTTGAGCCTGGGAGGTCAAGGCTGCATTGAGCTGTGATTGTGCCACTGCAAGACAGAATAAAACCCTGTCTCAAAAGAAGAAGAAGAAGAAGAAGAAGAAGAAGGGGGAGGAGGAGGAGGAGGAGGAAGAGGAAAGAGTATTATTGTTTTGTATTTAAGCTGTTCAGAACTTAAATATCAGACAGCCCCCAAAGCACAATGAAGCTACATGTCCTAATACCCATAGGCCAAGAAATGAGAACAAAGTTACTGAAGGTGCCAGATGGGACCAGGGAAGAAAGTTAAGGAGGGGGAAAGGAATAGGATATGGTGATCTGGTGATCATGCCCCCCAATATACAGGGCCTGGCAAAAGGAATGACAGCTAATGTTCACTGGGCTTTTGCAACATACCTGACTCTGCCCTAAGTTTCTCATGTAAGATAGTGAGGTCACCCAAGTCACATGGTTCACCACTGATAAAAGTCAGGCAGTCTGACTTCAGGGCTGTTCTTCATTCTGTTTCACCACAAACATGGTATATTCCCAGTAAATACTTATTGAATAGCTCAAAGGCAGCATTTTAGCCATGGGCAGTCACCAGGGACAGTCGGGATTTATGGGCTGCATGTTTGGAATCCAGTCCTTATGGGCAGCACTGGCTACTGAACAGTGCTTGGGCTTTGAGGCTGGGCTTGGCTTCAGTGGAAAAGGGCTCAGTATTTTCCAGCTTCATGTTTTTCATCTGAAAAATGGATACAAATTATCTCCTGGATTCATTAAGCTTTAAGCTGGAATTCCATGGAGGAATAGGAGTTTTCCAAGTAGGGAGAGGGTGGAGAGGAGCAAATATGGGGGCAGGTGCTACCGGCAGGGGAATGGTGTGTGCCAGTGCCATGCATTAAGAGGCATCGTGGTTGCTGGAAGGCATCTGATGAGGCTGCAGTGCCGAGAGGGAGGGGAGAGTGGCTTGAACTGAGGTCAGAGCCATTGGCCAGAGTGAGATCATGAGGGCCTTACAGCACTAACAGTGGAGGCCCTGGATTTTGTTTTAGGGCAGTCACTACTAATTTAGTGACTTTGGTCAATGAATTACCTGCCCGAGCCTTGGCTTCTTTAACTCTTCAGTTGGGTTGACAGTTGTCACAGTAAGTAGAGCAGGCAAGTATCTAATCTGATGATGGCATTTTCAACAATACTTGGTCATCTATCCATAAATTGCTGTTCAGAAGTAACTATGAGCTTTGGTCTGGCCATCAACCCAGAATAGTTTGAAACATCCAACTTTTCCTCCCAGGCTGACTAGCATCCTTTCCAGTAAATCCTATATGATTAATATTTAATCCTTAGAATGCCCCAAACTTCTATAACAATCAATCATTTATAAATTTCAGAAAGAACAACATTATTAAAATCAGTAACAGCTGTAACTCACAAGTTTCTCTTGAGCCTCTTTATTGGGCTTCAGAAAAAAGACTTCTGTTTCTCAGAAATTCTTAGTGATCCATTAATCCCAGACAGCACATGCCCTGACCCCTAGCCTCAGACCTGAAAAGGAATTCCTGGCTCCTTACCTGCTAATGGCGAGTGGAATCTCTTGAGTATTTTTGCTTTGCAACAGATGAGTTGATTCAGGCTTCCTCTGGTTATAAGGAACTGTATAAAACAGTGACATAATTTGATCAGATTGCAAAATAAGAAATAATTGAGAACCATTAGAAGCCCCCTGGAACTACTATAATTTTCTCCATGTAATATCTGATTATGAGGAGGGGGCTCTTGATGGTCAGTGGAAACTATAACTCACGTATTCTACAACTCTTCTGGCTCCTGAGTGTGACTTTTTCTGAAGTTATAAAAATTGCTTTGAATATTTACAAGCTAGAACACATCATTGAACCTCCCAAAAGACAGAATATTTCATTGGAAGGTATTTAGGGATTATTCTGGACCCATAATTTTAAAAGATTTTTAGTTTCAGTCTCATTCATTCATTCATTTGTATCATTCGACAAATATTTACTGAATAGCCACTATGGGACACATACTCTGCCAGAGTCTGGGAATACAGTGGAGAAAAAGGCAGACATGGTTCCTACACTCTAATGAAAGGAAACAGAAAATAAGCATGCAAGTGGGTCAAAAAGAACATTTCTACTAGGCAGTACAAGTGATATAAAGGAAATAAAGTACTACTTTGGGATACAGAGTGACTATATGTATGGCTAAGAAAGACCCTTCTGAGAGATGGCATTTGAGCTGAGATCTTCACAAGAAGAAAGTTAAACAAAAGGACTATGCTGGATGATGGAGGAGACTGGGGTGCCTGGTCATGGCACTCGTATTCTCACATCCTCCTGTGACGGGGCAGGTGGAGCTCCTAGGTTTCTGATGTAGACCAGCAGTTCCTACCTGGTTCCAACCAGGGATACAGTTTCTCAATTTTTTCCTTCCTCCGTCACCAAATTTTTAAAGTTCTGCCAACCGTACAATCTGGAGGTATTTAGTAATTACACATGCAATTGATGTTACTGCTTTTTATTTTTTTTTCATTACAGATAGATTTAACTAGCCATCCAGAATTGCCAAGGGCACATCATAATACTATGATATAAAATCTCATAAGGCACTCTTCCGGCTGTGACCATAAGTAATAAAGCTAAGGATGCACACAGGTACCAACATGTTTTAATTGTGGTTGTTGCTCTGTATTCTACCCAAGGTTCATCACAAACTGGACACCTTTGATTGAAGGACTGTGATTACTTGAAATGTGAGTCAGTGACTGGTCCATTAATCATGCATCCCATAAAATCACTTCATGTCATTAACAGCCACCCAGAGTATCTGCCCCTCTTGAGCTGAACAATGCCACATTGTTGTGTTAATAATCATCGTTGTATTGCCTGTTGAAACAATACCTGAACTCCCTGAACATTTTAGTTAGGATGTTGAGCTTTGTTGTGGGAAAGGGCATGGTTTCAGTTAGGTTTGTGAATTATTTAGGCTTGCCAACAAACTCCTACTCCTCCATCAGGGACCCATGGGGAACCCATAAACCCAAGTTAGGCCTCTCTTCAAGTTTAGCTTTGTCAACATACAGAGAAGAGCAGACCTGAGACTCACAGAGAAAAAGCTACTTGAGCAAAACAACACTGAATTGGTGGCAAGCCTCTGAAATCCTAACCTAACGTTGCTCTGTTGAACTATGCTGTCTCTTGCAAACTCTTTGGGCTGTGATGCAGGCTGGATATAATTCATCATCCTAGAGGAATGGAGAACAGAATTTCAAAGGTGAATATGAAAGTATTTCCTGCTTAGCATCCTGCCATTTAGGATATGAGTGACTGCTGGATTGCATACTTGCACAACGACACCAACACTGTAGAGGTATGTGCATGTGTGTACATGTATGTGTGTGTGCATGAAAGAGGCAGGTGTGTGTGCATGGCTAACATCAGAGGCAGAGATACCAAGAGCTTCTCTGGAGCAGTGGACCAGCTATGTCTTTCCAAAGTGGTAGAGGGTGACAGTGTAATGCCTTTTGGTCAGTAGCCTATGGCTAAAGAAAGACATGTGGCCTACCCTGGATTTAAATCACCCTGTTTAGACTAGAGGACTCTGAGGTCCTGGGGATGTATGTGTGTGCATGAGGATCACGTCATCATGCACACACATGCATCCCCATCCCAGGCTTCTAAACAGTCAATCCTTTTCAATAACCATGAACATTGTAGATCTAGAAACAGAATCCACTCTAATAGTATTAGGGTAAGAAAACAAATGTAAACAATTCACCTTTTTCTGCTTCAAGGACCTGTATTGAATTAAAAACAAATGTTTACTGACATTGATGATAGAGAATTTAACATAATACCCTGTGTGTTTTAGAGCGTTCGGTTGGTAGAATTTTGGTTAAATTTTTGTTAGCATAGTTTATATTCTTAAAAAAGCTAAATTCCTCAGAAACTAAACAAAAATCACATATTTTTTATCTTTGTGTGAAGGAACAGACAAGTCCACAGTCTGCTGATGGGACTACCTATTGTTTTGACTCTTTCTGAAAGCAATTTACCATAATTATAAAAAACTTTAGAAATACTCTTATTCTTATCTCAATAATTCCATTGATGAACTCTTTCTAAGACACGACCTGAAATCTGAGCCACGTTCTATGCACAAAGATGTTTATTGCATCATTACTTCTACAGAGTTAAATCACTAAAAACAATCCATGTGCCCAGATAAGTGAAAATTGATAATTTTGGTGTTATACTCACTTACTGGAATATTATAAAGACATTGTAAGTATTTCTGTCGAGAATGAAATAAGATTATATTATAAGTATGCATCCACGTTATGTGAAAAGTTTGAAATAAAAACTAGACCTGTGATATATTTCTATGCGATATTTTATACCTATTTATATTTGTATGCAGAAAAAAAATGATTGGAAGTAATATGATAAAATATTAGTAAACTTTGTGCTTAAGGGATGAGGCTATGGTTAACTTTTTCTTTATACTTGCTCTGAAATTTTTATTTTTTTAAAAAAGCTTGGAAATAATCACGTTATCCTTTTTAAATGTAGCCATTTATCTTCCTAAACATTTTCCTCCTCTTTCCTTCCTTCCTTCCTTATGGTGGCAGAATTCTTGATCATCCTTCGTTACGAAAATCTTCATGCTTATTGGGCTTGTATATTGGGGCCCTACTTACCCTTGAAGAAGCAAAAAGCATTACAGTAGGTACAGTGTTTGCTGCAGTATTTATTTAACTGTTAATAACTTTATGAAGTCTATTTATATATTGCATCAGTTGAGGAGGACCTCAGGTATCACTTAGATAAGAAGTGCTTTAACCAGGGGGATGAAAGAGATCATTGAATGGCCTAGGAGGGTCCAGGAACCTTCTGAAATGAAAAACTAAATTTTTTTCTCTGTAAGTATGTGCATATTTTTTTTTTCTTTTTCTGGGGTAAGAAAGGTTTATTATACCTTTCATCAGATTTTCAGTGGTATGAGGTCCATGCAATGTTAAAAACAGTTGGTTACAGATGAGGTCCCAAGGGGTCATGCCATTCACCTAGATTCCCGCAGTCATCTGAAGGCTAAACTGACCCTGAGCCCAGCTGTCCTGACTGATATTTGCTTCATAGATAAGAAACTTTCGGCAGCAAATTGCTTAGAGAGGCATTGTCTATCTCTTCCAAAGCTAGCCAACAGAGAAGGCTTTTTATTTCAAAGACTTTGGCATTCCCTAGGATTCTGGAAAGAGGACATACATTTCATTATGGACAGAAAATCAAAGAAAATCTATAGGCTAAGTAAAAAGAGTAATGAATCCATTCTAATGAGTGGTTGGAAAGTATCCCTACTGAGTCTCCCCCGGGACTTTGAACCTGGCTGTTCAAAGTGCTCAGTCAGAAGCAGCAGTTGCTCTCAGGCTTGTCAAAGGTGAGGGGGAAGAAGAGATGTGAACAGCGCTGAGAAGCCCTCCATCTAGGGGAGCAGTTGTTTTACTTAATTGAGACCAACCAACTTTTTGCTTGAGGGTTTGAATTTAAAATCAAATGTAGTTAGAAAAGTAGAATGAAATCGCTCATTTCTCTTCTGTAATTTTTTTGTTGTTAGAAAATGATCAAGTTAAATAGTAGTATCTCTTATATTACCTCTCTCCCTCTTTCTTTTTCCTTTTTTCCTTTCCTTTCTCCTCCCTCCTTCCTTCCCTTTTCCTTCCTCCCTTTCTTTCTTTCACCCTCTCTGCCCCCTCCTTTCATTCATTCCTTCCATATTCTGTTTAGTTATTTTAGTTGAGAGCTATTTCTGTATTTTTTGAAGGCAGAGAGACATGGCTGTGGGGAAGACACCTAGACCTTGGGATTTCCAGGACTGGCCCTATCTCCTGCCAGCTATAATGACTCTGGCCAAGTTTGCCACCTCTCTGGGGTTTCATTTTTCTCTTAGGGCTTTATGAGTACAAAATGAAACAATGAGTCTTTCCTTTTTCTGAAAACTATAAAATGCCATGTGAATCTGAGTGGGGGCAGGTAGCACATAAAAGATTCTAGTCCACAAGGTAGCATTCAGGCAGGCACTGAGTTGCAGGCACAAGAACAGTTTGCCCTGATGGGCTTTTGTCATGAAGAAATGCTCTTGAATCTCGGCCCAAACAAACAATGGGGAAATGTCTTGGCAAAAGATAAGGAGCAAGAATGTGTTTTTCCATTAGACCTTCTTGTTCTTTAGACGATATCAACTTCTAGCAGAATGCCAACTAAAGTTGAAAAGAAAACAAACAGTCCTGCACACTTCCTGCCATCTACGGCTGACTCCCTGTCCCCCAATTCCTTTTTGCTTGTTTGTGATTGGAGGGCTTACCATCCTCTCAGACTGACCAATGGGTTATGATTTGAGGTCATCATGAGTAGCAGCCAACTACCACTTTAGATACCCAGGCCTGCCTTACAGGAAGAAAGGGGTGGAGTCCTGGATTCAGGAACCTTGGGTGTGTGGGTTCCCCCAGCAGCTGAACATCACCCCAGCCTGCTCCTTCCTGGAGACACTAAGGAAGTACAACCCCTCCCAGAATAGCATGAGCCTGGGGAAGTCCTCAATGGAACCAGCACTGTTCTTCTCAACAAGCAGTTATGTACGTTATCTTTCTTGACATGATTGTCTTGTGGGTTAGGGAGATTAGAGGTAGTAAATGTCTTGTTTGAGTGATAAACTAGAAATGTGAGTTTTCGATTTTAACATTCTCATAAAACCAACAAATGAGAAAGAAAGCAAGGAAAGAAATTTGCATCTACGATCTAGATGAGAGCATCGGTCAAATACAAAGACAAGAACAAAATTCCTTCGAGTCCAGTGGGAGTGAGTTGAGGCCACTTGTGCTGTTGGACAGTCTTTCCATCAGTCATGGTGACCCCACTATCCTCTTAGTGAACTTCCTCTTTGTGCAGTGAAGGGAGTAAATCCCCTTGGAAGGCTCTACGGCTCTCTCGCACGTGACTTTCATGCCATGTATTGAGCCTCTACTGGTCAATGGCCATTCATGCACTTGCTTTGACTTTATCACATCGACTTTGCACAGAAATGTACCCATCCCTATGTCATGGCTGAGGAAACAGAAACTGGGGTTAGTGGGAGTATTTTCTGACGTTCACCAAGCAAGTAGGTGGCACAGCAGGATTTCAACCAGGTCTTGTGCAACGCTGAATCTCATGTGCCTTCTACTTTGCATCCTTGTCTTTCTTATGAAGGACAAACAGTAAAGTGCAATACGATTTCTAACACTTTATTCCTGTAATGATAGAGACTGGAAGCGATCAATAGATACCGTATATCTTCCATGTGGAACTGGGCACCTCGAACCCTGAATGACCATGGTGGCCAAATAGGATCTTAGTTTAAAATCTGGAGCTAAACTTATTTTACTTTGGCTTTCTCATCTTTAAAATTGACATACTAATGCGTTTTGAGCATAGCTATTGTGAGAATTAAGTGTAATAAAGTATCTGAAGCAAATAGAATCTTGCCTATTGCACTCTTAATGCTTCAAAATTCCCTTCTTTGCTTCCAGGGATAAAATTGCTACTTACCTCTCTTAAGTCCCTTAAGCTTATCTGACTGCAAGAAAAAGAAATACAGTGTTACATAAAACACAGTTCATAATGACTGAGATAAAATCATTTTGAGCCTTACAAACCTTTGATTACATTTTCATTGCCAAATTAACAGCCCATAGTCCAGTGTGATATTTATCACTGCTCCATAAAACTAAAGCCAGGTTATTTTTCTTATAATTTTCTATGGAA
This sequence comes from Ateles fusciceps, assembly GCA_036589455.1. NCBI lineage: Eukaryota > Metazoa > Chordata > Mammalia > Primates > Atelidae > Ateles > Ateles fusciceps. The sequence continues at coordinate 202,727 of JAZHEH010000672.1, forward strand.
AAGACAAAGTTAAGAGCCTAAATAAAAGGTGGTAATAGAAAGGGTATGAATAAACTTGCATCTCATTTTAGGAGAAATTAAACAACATCATTTCTCCTGACATTTGATTTCTTACGTCAAGTTTCATTAGCACAGTCAGACCTGTTATTAACTTGGTTTTCAAGTTCTTCATTTTTTATTTTGAGGGAACATAAAGAGTTTTCAGTATGAAGCTGTCAGATGCGGTGGGGATCCCAGGAAGGCAAGTGTAAGAGAAAGAATGCTGATAAAGAGCGGAGACAGGAAAAAGACATGAAACTGAATGGTAGAGAAAAAATTCCAACATGGAATTGAATAATGTGAATTTTGGAAAGGTCTCAGAATAAACTCCAAGCTTTTCATTCTATTGGCAAGTCCATTAACTTCTCCAAACCTCATTTTTTTTTTATCTGCAAAATGGCAGCAAGAGTTCTCATGAGTGTTAATGTGAGAATTGCTAGAAATAAAAAATAACAATGTTGGGGCCTGCTGAGGTGGCTCACATCTGTGATCCCAGCACTTTGGGAGGCCGAGGCGGGCGGATCACTGAGCTCAGGAGTTCGAGACCAGTCTGGCCAACATGGTGAGACCCTCTCTCTACTAAAAATACAAAAATTAGCTGGGTGGTGGCACATGCCTGTAGTCCCAGCTACTCGGGAGGCTGAGGCAGGAGCGTAGCTTGAGCCCTGGAGGTGGAGAGGTTGCTGTGAGCTGAGACTGTCCACTGCACTGCAGCCTGCGTGACAGAGTGAGACGCTATCTCAATCAATCAATCAATCAATCAATCAATAACAATGTTGGGCATTCACTGTGCATTGTTGTCAGAACGTGGTCAATGGCGAAGAAACTGTGAAGGGAGCGGAGTGAGGGTATACATTCCAACTCCCCAGCTCTGTCAGTGAAAACACTGGATCTGAAGAATATGGGAATATTAAGTGTGCTGATCACAGTTGAAGGCTATTGATCTAGAGTTTTAGGAGTCAGGCTGTATCAGGTAAGATAATCCCAGAAACATACAGTGCTCAGATGCTAGACCTTGGCCTCAGATCTGCAATAGGCGACTATACCGAGGTTCCACGGTCTGAGCCTCTTACATCTTACACCCCTCCCTCCTCCTTTTAGTTAGAAAGCTGAGAAGACAAAGAGATTTGAATAGAGGTAATGAAGCAGAACAAACAGCCAGAGTATTAATTATTTTGGGGTTAAAATGTGGCTAATCTCAGTATTAATGTTTAAGAAGCCAGGGTATTAAGGATACTGACAGATTGGCTGGCTTCAATTTGAAATGTAGATTTGAAGCTAGTTAGAACAGCCAAGATGTGTTTGTCTCCATTTTAAAGAGTTTGAACTGTTTAAGAGAAATTATTTTTTTTTTTAATTTATACATTTACTTTACTGGATTTACAGAAATTGTTAAAGTTTTGTTGGCTAGCATTTAAACCTGCCCTGTCAACATTAGAAGTACTTAAAAATCAAATAAATTAAATGTATAACGATATTTCAAATATTTAAGGAGATTTAACTGAGTTTGTAACAGTTTTACTAAGATTCTTTAACCTGTTGTCAGAACTTGAGTTGGTTGAACATTTGTTGAAGAATAAGCAGAGTGATTGTCTTTCTGTTTGTATAAAATCACTAGATTTATAAATAGAGTAATACACTTTATAGATTGAAATCTGAGGATTCAGGAAAGCTAGCGCTTGGAATGTGCAGCTTTAATAAATGGAATTTTAACTGAGAACCCAAGTGGTTGTAAGAAGGCATTTCTGTGCAAACAAGAGTTTCTTACTCTTTGAGAGCTTTGAACACGTTTGTGCAAGTTCTGTCCACTGAAGATGGCCAAAAAAACCACGATCATTAATTTTTTCACAATTTTTTCCTATGCATAAGAGGTCCTCATTATAAATATAAGTATATTACCTTTTACTATAAATACAGGCCCTCCTGGGACTCCCTTAGTTTTTGGCTTAGTTTTAAATGAATTGAGTTTTATTCTTGCTCTGTCATCTGTGGGTTCTGTCACCCTGGATAAGTCAAATTCTCTCTCTGAAGCTTAGTTTTCCCACATGCAAAACTGATAAATCCAGACAGCAGTGAAGAGAATTGTTGAAGGTTTTAATGAAAGAATGTGATGTGGAAACTTTTGGAGTGAAATAACAGTCTACATTTGCAGAACATTTTAATGTTCACATTTGCTTTTTAGTCTGAGATAATTATGGATTTCCATGCAGTTGTAAGAAATAATACAGAGAGTTTCTATGTACCCTATACCCAGTTTCCCCCAATGGCAACAACTTGGAAAACAGTAATAATAATGAAGTTTGTACTTTAAAATCAATAGTTTCCATTCATAAATACAAATTTGTATATCTCCATAACAATACATTCTATTTTAAGAGATCATGGTTTCTTGATATTTATAAAGATTTTTTGTTTTCACTTCCCAAATCATCAGAGCATACATTTTTGCAATAGAGATTGCATGAATTGATGTGATGCCCGCATTACTGGTGGTAAAGGGAAAGCTGGCTGGGTGCATTGACTCACACCTGTAAACCCAGCACTTTGAGAGGCCAAGGCAGCCAGATTGCCTGACACCAGGAGTTTGACCAGCCTGGACAGGAGTCTCAATGAGGCCCCTGTCTCTACTTAAAAAAGAAAGAAAAATAAGATGGAAAGCCACAGTTAGGCAAGGGGGTGTTTTGTTTCTTAAAGATTGGGTCCTTCATTTAAATTATATTTTGGCCGAACCCTGAACCTTGGGCCATTGAGTGTACTGAAGCTTAAAGAACATATGAGACAATGAACTCTCAATTTCTTCATTTTTATCAGTAAATTGGAGATAGTAATATCAATTTCTTCACAGTGCTGTTTTGAGACTAAATGAGTTAACACATATAAGACTTCAAACTGGGCTTGTGTGTAGTTACGACTCAGAAAATGTTGCTGATTACTCTTGCTGTTACTCAGGATGATTTTATTTGGTGCATGGACCATGGTATTAAAACTGCAATTGATCCGTCATAGAAAAGTTATTCCCTTTTTGTCTTTCAGATTATGTCAAGGAGAAAGGTTCAAGGCAGTGGTTAGTAGATACGAAACACCCTTCTAATATTTGCTTACTTTCCCTTTTATCAGAGGGAAAATTCCCCAGAGCTCAAAGTTTTGGTTTGAAGCTATCTGTATTGAAGTTATTTATGATAATTATGTCTTTCTTTTAAGTAAATTTATTTAAGTTGAAAAAATGAGCAGAGCAGAAAAAATAGTTAAGTACATGGACAGTGTAAAAATCATAATGATGGAGGATGAGTGGTTGAGAACGCCCAGCCAGCATTCTCCAGACTTCAAAGCTCTCTTCTGGTTTTGAGTTGTCAATGAATGACTGGGGTGACGTGTTCCTTTGCTGAATGGTTTCAATTCAGTAATTGTTTTGTGAAACCAAGGCTTAGCTTTAAAAAAGAGAATAGCAGAGCTGGGAGAGACAAATGGGGCCTGAAACACGATAGCTGGAAGCACAGCGACCGTCCAGGGTGAGCACAGCCTGCTGCAAAGGACTGCAGCTGTCTAACTGCCTGCCATTGATAAAGTTGATTGCCAGATGTAAATCTTGGCCTCTGCCTTAGGGAAGGCAATTCATCTCACTCACAGTGCCTTACCAACAGCTGGCAGAGAGGGAGCAGGCACTCTGCTGCATGGTTCGGCTGCAGAAGCTCTGATTGCCGAAGTTCCTTCTGTTTTCAGAACAATATCCTTATGTGGTTGATTACATGGGACTTGGGCATTGCTAATGATGATATTACTACCCATGTGGGCCCTGCTAAAAAATGAATTTGAAAGCATGTCTCTTACTTTCAGAAGCAAAGCTGTCACATTTACCGTGGTATCCCCAGTGTCTTCTATGGGGCTGTGCAGGTTTTTTCCCCCCCTCAATAATCAAATGGCAACCCTGTGATTTTGAGTTACCTAACTTATTTGAAGCTTGGTGACCTTAGGTGCCCAGCGAGTAGGGAAGTACTATTTTTCTGAGCATGTATGCCATCCACTGGACTAGGCACTTGACTCTTTCGAGGCTTAGGAAACCATACTTTACAAGGCTGGTGGAAAAATTCAATAAGAGAAAATGTAATTACTCTCTTGAGGTGTTTTGGTGAAGAGATCCAGCGCCATTCCCATCACATCTAAAAATGATTGAATAAATGCAAACTATAACTACAGGAGCCCCAGAGATATCAAATGCAACTTCTAAAGATGTCACCACCACCAAGACGGTGACCCAATAGACTGGTGAGATTTGCGCCCACAGAGGGACGCATTTGGCAGTTGAGTGAGCATTATGTGAGACTCCGGAAACTCGGGCACAGATAAGGCTTAAACACCTTCAAAGCTTTTGTGGTGGATGTATTCCTCCAACCTGGTTACCTCTGGGTTCTTAGCCCTGTCTGCCTATTAGCTCCACCTGGTGGAGCCTTAAAAATTCTGATGCCCAGGTCCCACTTCAGAGGAATTAAAATAGATACTGGACATAGTGCTTTAAAATAAGCTTTCTAATTATTTTAGTGTAAAGCCAGGATGAGAACCACTGTACTATAAAATACAGCCTCTATTTCTAGAAAAATACAGGGTTATGGATGCTGGTTACCTAATTCTGCTAAGAACAGATGGGAGAAGCTGGGTTTCTCCTTCCTTCCTTCCTTCCTTTCTTCCTCTCTTCCTCTCTTCCTCTCTTCCTCCCTTCCTCCCTCCCTCTCTCCCTCTCCTTCTCCCTTCCTCCCTCTCTTTCTCTTTCTCCCTTTCTCTCTTTCTCCCTCCCTCCCTCCCTTCCTCCCTCCTTCCCTCCTTCTTTCTTTCTTTCTTGCTTACTTGCTTTCTGTTTCTTTTTTTTTTTCTCTTTTCCTGTGCTGTGACAGATATTATCCTAGGCATTTTACAGGAATGGCATACCTTTTCATCATCACTTTATCACCTGAGGATGATTATTCTTTTCTTATAAATAAGAAGAGCAAAACTCAGAGTTGTTAAAGAGCTTTTCTGAAATCATACAGCCCAAAGTGGCTCAACTGGGATCCAAAATCATTGCTACTGGGTCCCACAATACTGTTCTTTCCAGCATGAGGAAACAGAAAGAAGATACAATCCTCTTTTCTCCACATTGAACAACCTCATCATCTTCAATATTTTATTTTAGTTTTTATTTATTTATTTGAGACAGAGTCTCCCTCTGTTGACCTCTGTTGCTGGAGTGCAGTGGTGCGATCTTCGCTCACTACAACCTTTGTCTCCTGTATTAAAACGATTCTCATGTCTCAGTCTCCAGAACAGCTGGGATTACAGACATGCTCCACCACGCCCAGCTACTTTCTGTATCTTTGTAGAGATGGGGTTTCACCATGTTGGCCAGACTGATGTTGAACTCCTTACCACATGTGATCTACCTGCCTCGGTCTCCTAAAGTGTTAGGGTTACAGACATGAGCCACTGCACGCAGTCTTGACATTTTATCGATCCTATTTTCTGTCTCCTTCTCTGAGGTTTGATCTGTCCTTTACATATTAGACTATTTCACCAGGAGTTTTAGGAATGCAGCATTTTGCATTTCCAATTCTGATGACACAGCACCATGGCTTTGATGGTCTATTATTATTGTTGCCTCCCGGTTTCTCACTCTTTGAAAATGGAAATCAAAGCACAGCAGATCTGCTTACTCCTAGTCTGGTTAGGTTCCTTTGAAAGCTGCAGAAGGAAATTTATATTTACCCAACATCTGCCATATTTTAGGCACTGTGCCAGGTTATATGGGTACTGCAATGAGTCAGTTCCTCTTCCACCCACAGACTTGTTAACTTGTTATATTATATGGGGTAACATAGGTGCCAATGGAGAAGGGCCAAGGTAACAAAAGTGCAATAAATGTTGGTTAAAAATAGGTACCAGCCAGGCATTGTTAAGCACTTTATAGGAATCAGCTCATTTAATTTTCACCTTAGCCTATGAGGTAGGTAGTAGATATTAATATTATTTGTACTTTACTGCAGAGGAAAACCTTGGGCTTAGAAAAGGTTAGTTTAAGTACTTTGCTAGAAAAGCTAAGACAAAGTTTTCAACCTTTGCAATATTAACCTTTTAAGGTTATTCTCTGCTGTGGGGCGGTCCTGAGCACCATGGGATTTTAGCCGCATCCCTGGCCTCCACTCTCTAGAAGCCAGTAACATCCCTTATTCAAGATGTTGCAACCAAAAATGTCTCCAAACACTGCTAACTGTCCACCGGGGGAGAGGAAGGATAAAGTCACCCCTAATTCAGAATCACTTCCCCAGATCCACCATTTGTGAGAAGTAGAATCTAAATTTCAACCTTGACATAGTTTGGGTCTGTGTCCGCACCCAAATCTCATGTAGAAGTATAGTCCTCACTTTTGGAGACGGGGCCTGGTGGGAGGTGATTGGATCATCGGGACAGATCCTTTGTGAATGATTTAGCATCATCCCCTCAGTGCTGTTCTCATGATAGTGTGTTATCACAAGATCTGGTTGTATAAAAGAGTGTAGGCTGGGTACAGTGGCTCACGCCTGTAATCCCAGCACTTTGGGAGGCCGAGGCGGGCAGATCATGAGGTCAAGAGATTAGGACCATCCTGGCCAACATGGTGAAACCCCATCTCTACTAAAAATACAAAAATTAGCTGGGTGTGGTGGCACATGTCTGTAGTCCCAGCTACTCAGGAGACTGAGGCAGGAGAATTGCTTGAACCTGAGAGGCTGGGAGGCGGAGGTTGCAGTGAGCAGAATCCCACCACTGCACTCCAGCCTGGCAACAGAGTGAGACTGTATCTCAAAAAAAAAAAAAAGTGTAGCACCTCTCCCTCACTCTCTTGCTCCTGCGCCTGCCATGTAAGACAAGCCTGTTTCCCCTTTGTCTTCTGCCATGATTGTAAGTTTCCTGAGGCCTCCCCAGAAGCTGAGCAGATGCCAGAATCATGCTTCCTGCACAGCCTATGGAATTGTAAGCCAATTAAACCTCTTTTCATTATACATGACCAAGTCTGAGGTATTTCTTTATAGCAATGTGAGAATTAATACAAACCCAGACCATTTGAATCTAGACTTGAGAGCCTCTATTCCTTCCCATAGTGCCATGACAGTTGAAAGGGGAACAGAAGAGGACATTCCATGGGAGAGACAACAAGGAGGGTGTTTCTCGGAAGACTTATGCTTGTGTGGGGCTGTAGTAGGGGAAAAGTTGAAGAGACATTCACCACAGAAGGCGGAATGACATTTTAGGCTATTTAATGTTCCCCATTAGAATCAGTGATGAATGGATTTCCCACAGGAGCTCAAAATGAGCCTGAGAGCCTGAGTTTCTGTATTCATGAGAAATGCTTCCTCACTAAATAATGCCTGTGCCCCAAACTGCTGATGCAAGCTTGAAGAAGAATGAAAAATAAGAAAGCATCCTTCATTCTATGCAGAAACAAGAAGGAAATGCTAATCTCTTTTCTGACTTTCAAAATAAGGTAATTTTGGAAATTTAAACTCTTTTGGGAAAATAAAGTATGTTCATTCGAGTTTGTCACATTTTGTGATTAGCGTCAGCTGCCAAATGTCCCACACGTTTGGGAACAAGTAGCCATCATCAGTATTTAATACCAGAGGGTTGGTTCTATAATATTTATTTTTCATAAAGGCAATAATGTTTTTGATAAAAGAGTTTTCAAGCATGGCTATATTTCTCCAGCCTGGGTGATGGGAAGCTGGGGGCCAATATCGGTCCTGAAATAGTCTGAATCCCCTTTCAGTTCTTACATAAAATATGCTGATTCTGTTCTGGCATTTGACATTTTCTTTATTAACTAATTCAGGCCACAAATGAGCAATTCTTTCAATAACTCATTTTGTTACAGAGAAGTTGTATTTCCTGCAAAGAATCAAAACATAGGTTTCTAGGACTATTTTCGTCTAGTATAACTGGTTCCTTCCTGACATGGTTAGGCTTTGTTTACCCACCCAAAGCTCACCTTTAATTGTAATCCCCAGGCACTAAGGCAGAGACCAGGTGGGGAGGTGATTGGATCATGGGCGATTTCCCCTATGCTGCTCTCATGATATGCATGAGTTCTCATGAGATCTGATAATTTTATAAGAGGTTCTTCCTCATTTGCTTTGGACACAGGTTCTCTCACCTGCCACCGTGTAAGACATGCCTGCTTCCCCCTGCTACCATCCACCATGATTGTAAGTTTTCTGAGGCTTCTTCAGCCATGTGAAACTGTGGGTCAATTAAACCTCTTTTCTTTCTTTCTTTCTTTTTTTTTTTTTGAGATGGAGTCTCACTGTGTTGCCCAGGCTGGAGTGCAGTGACATGATCTTGGCTAACTGCAACCTCTGCCACCCAGGTTCCAACAATTCTCCTGCCTCAGCCTCCTGAGTAGCTGGGATTATAGGCACCTGCCACTATACCTGGCTAATTTTTTTTTTTTTTTTGTATTTTTAGTAGAGATGGGGTTTCACCATTTTGATCAGGCTGGTCTTTAACTCCTGACCTCGTGATCCACCTGTCTCCACCTCCCAAAGTGCTGGGATTACAGCTGTGAGCCACCGACCAATACACTCCCCACCCATTAAGGAGCCTGCTCTGACAGGTACTTTGTTTGGTTTCCCTTGTTCCCCTCCCCCCACACCCACATTCATGCTGGTCATTTCACCATTAATGATGAATCTCTCACCTGGGCTTTCCCTGGACTTCCAGAAAGGTGTGTCTCTGAGAGAAGGATGGCTTGCTGCTCTCTGGCTCAGGGGGCAAGGGCTGGTACTTCTTCGGAAGTGTGATCAGAGGCCTGTGTCGAGAGTCAGAGTAGGGTCCTGAGACGGTTAGCTGCATCAACGATGCCTCAGGCCCTGAATCCACACTGCTCTGCTCTCAGTGTCTCCAGCTTTGGGTTGAAAATGCCAGTTTTGGGATGCTAACTTCGGAGAAGCCTGGTCAGGTCTGGCACTGTTTTATAAAGGGCCTGATATAATTTTCTACAGGGAGTCACATGCTGTTCCATAGTGCACCCGTTTTGGCTTTAGGAGGCCTGTGGAGAAAATGGTAACAGCCTTCCATTCATCTCAGACTGGGAGACCTGAGTTCTTAGAACTACCCAAAGAAATACAAAAATGTGTCCGGGATTGGTGGCTCACGCCTGTAATCCCAGCACTTTGGGAGGCTGAGGTGGGCGAATCACCTGAGGTCAGGAGTTCAAGACCAGCCTGGCTAACATGGTTAAACCCCATTTCTACTAAAAATACAAAAATTAGCCAGGCATGGTGGCATGCACCTGTAATCTTAGCTACTTGGGAGGCTGAGGCAGGAGAATCGCTTGAGCCCAGGAAGTGAAATTTGCAGTGAGCTGAGATCATGCCACTGCACTCAGCCTGGGTGACAGAGCCAGACTCTGACTCCAAATATATATATAAATGTTTGAAAGTCAGTGAATGCCTCACTCATTCATATTTTATTCACTCATTTGTTCATAAAGTGTATCAGGTACTTTGGTGGATGCTGGAGATAGAGGAAAAAGATAAAGATTTTGGTTCAAGCTGCTTCCTTCTAGGAGGGAAGAGAGAGAAGCGAAGAAATGATTGCCAGAGAGTGTAATGCGTGCTATGGCAGAGGTGCTGATGGGTCCCAAATAGAGCAAGAGTGGCCAGTCACTCAGAGCCTCTGCAGCTGTCTGTTGCTCTTTCTCCACAGATATGTATACATGTAATAGTATTTGTGTATGTATCACATATATATCACATAAATATATACTTATATATTGTAAGTTCCCTGAGGGCATATTCCATTTTCATATTAATCTAGGTCTGCCAGAACTATACCCAGTATATCATCCAGCAGATTTCTGTACTGAAAGAATGGAGAGGAACAGAAAGAAACAAGGGAGGAATATGTTCATCAAGAAATAATGAGTGAAGGTATATTGAATAGATAACTTTGAATAAATGATTAAATGGATGAATGAAGGCCTGGTTAATCCTGTTCATTGAACATCTCATATTAGTTTTTCTTTCTTTCTACATCCGTCTCTCACTCTGAAATCATATTAGGTTTTCAATGTCAAATGTTTGTGTGTCTCTTTTTCAGATGCTGGCACAAATTATTTCAGTGTACAGCGAAACAAAATGCTATTTTAAAGTGTCTTACCGAGGAGGTGGTAAAGGAATCTGAAAAAGAAAGGAGAAACCTAAATTAAGTTTATCATCCTGTGAGCAGGGCCACTGGTTAACAGTTTTTTGGTTTACAAATAGAAATGACAAATTGTGACCAGACTTACAGGACATATTTTTCAAGAGCTATCTGAGGTTTTGCATTGTCTATATTGCTGTGCTCCTAAAGTAAATAATGAATAACAAATGCATTTTAATGATTTCTCCTACCTTGTTCTTCCTTAAAGATGTGTCTCCTAAAACATAAGAGGGAATACCAGTGAATTTATGGAAAATGTCATCAAGCATTGATTTTATACATGCTTACAGGAAAATCATTTTTATTTATAATATTGATGATAATGTCAGATAATATTTGTTGAGATCTTATGAGATACCCAGAATAATAATAAACACTTTAGTGATGTGGTATTATTAAATCCTCACCCTTGTTCTGTTAATGAAGAAACTGACACATAGGTAGGTTAAATATCTCACCTATACTCACCCAGTGAGTAAATGGTAGAATGAAGGTTTCATTGCATGTGGTATGACTCTTCAAAATAGAATAATTTCTGAAGACTCCCTAGAATCCAACTTCTTTATTTTATGGATGAAAAACCTAAGGACAAACTAAGTGAGATAACTCCTCAAGGCCAATTAACCCTAGAAAAAGCCCAAGTAGAGCCTGAAACAGATTTGTCTGACCTCTAGGTAGTTTATTCCTGTAATTCGACTCAATATAATTATTGAGTTTCTATTCTGAGCCAAATACAGTACCAGGCACTGGGGTAAAAAGACAAATTCAATCCTTCCTGTCAAGGTGCTCCTAGCTGGGGTGTTCACAGGCCAAGCTTCTGGCTCTGGGGGATGTGACTGTGAAGATGACTAGGGCTTATACCTTAGTGGGTAGACCTGCATTGAAGGCATCACAAACCATCTGATGGGGATTTCAAGTAGAGAAGACAAAGTATTAAATGAATATGTGGGAGACGTAAGTTAGTCTGCGTTGTCACAAGAAGGCTCCTTGGAAAAGCAGTGTTTGATTATATCTAAAAATGGGCATGATATAATAAATGCTATTTGATAGGGCTGTTGAAAAATCAGTGAGAAAATGTCTATCTCTTGCTATAGGAGACTTAAACCTCCACTGAAAACTGGCTGGGTGGCTTCACACTGAGTCCCCTTTGCTTTCCTCATTTGTGAGACAAGGAGGTTGGAGGAAATCAGTGATTTTTAACCATAGGAGGTTGGAGGAAATCAGTGATTTTTAACCATGTGCTGAAGATCCCCCTGCACTTTCCCCTGGAAGTCCCGTGGTGCCTGGGTGCAGGGGAACTGGTTACTGGTTTACCACCCTATGTCATTAAGGGCTTAACTTCAGCCTGCTCTCCACTGTACCTTCTCTTTAGATTCCTCTTGGTGAAAGGTCCAGCTGGCACAACACAACACAACACAACGCAATGCAATACAGCACAACACAACACATCACAAACTGGTCTGTATAATTTCAATGGCTCTTCTAGGTCTAAAATAATTACTTCAAAGAATAAGAATAAAATTACCATTCTTCCTTTCTGTTTTCAATTTTGAAAAACACTTTTGCAATATGTAGAATTGACTTCTTGTTATGAATTCCAAACTCTGATTGCACCCAGAAGCAATGTATGTCTTTGGCATTGTGAAAACACAAAATATGACCCAGGATGTACTTCAACAACAGCAGCAATCTAGTTAACGTGAGATCTTTGACTATTTCAAGGAAATCACAAAAAAACTTAGGTCACATGATGCTTGCTTAAGGCACAAAATTAGAAAACATGAATTAATTTCCTTTCATTTTATTGTTTATTGGCTTCACCTCCAGAGCTCCCTGGTGGACCATCTTGCTGCCTGGGTTGATGACTTTCCCTGAAAAACTAGATGCTGGCTTTCCAAGAGACCTTTTTTCACTATATCTATTGGGGATCAATTCAATTCACTGGAAAAAGAATTCAATAAAGAGACTGAGTTCCTGCAACTTAATAGGAAAATTCCATTTACGGTTTTCAAGATACCTATCCAGTTTGCTTCAGGGGTTGTGAGTTTCGAATGGGACATCTATCTTCTTTTATTTCACTGATTTATTATTGAGCACATAGTATGTGTCAGGCACGGACTCATTTTGAATGCATTTATTGATGTAGGTGTTGGGAAGTATAATACCAACAAATAAAGTTGCTATTCCTGTGAAACTTACATTCCAGTGGCAGAAGTTAGGAAATACGTAAACAAAAATATAAATAAACATTCACAAGTGATGACAAGTGCTACGCAGAAAATAAAGCAGATTGGGGGACAGCAGGGCCCGGAGAGTTGGGGCCAGGCTACTGTGTTTTCGGCCGGTCTGAGGAGGCATCTGTGGTTAGAAGATGAAATCAGAGGCCTGAGGAAAGCGAGGGAGCATGTCCTGTGGATATCTTGGGAAGGGGATTTCTGGAAGAAGAAACAGCAAGGGCAAAGGTCCTCAGGTGGTGTCAGTTCATTTTCTGTTGCTTAAACAGAATACTTAAAATTCGGTGATTCCTTGAAATTAGGTAAGTCCAAGAACAAACAGGTGCATGTGGTCAGAGCCTTCTTGCTGGTGGGGACTCTGAGGTGTACTAAGACGTGCAGGACATTACATGGTGAGGGGGCTGACTGTGCTAATGTCCTAGCTTGGGTCCCTCTTCCTGTTCTCATAAAGCCACGGGTCTTCATTCCATGATAACTCAACACCCATTAATTCATTAATCTGTGAATGGATTAATCTATTTATGAAAACAGAGCCCTCATGATCCAATTGCCTCTTAAAGGTCTCACCTCTCAATACTGCCACCTTGGGGCTGAAGTTTCAGCATGAGTTTTGGAGGAGACATTCAAACCAGCATTCCACCCCTGGTTCACCAAAATGCATGCCCTCACATACAAATGTATTCATTCATCCAAAGTCAAAGTCTTAACTCATTTCAGTACCAACTCAAAAGTCCAAAGTTCAGAGTCTCATCCCTGAGCCTATGAAATCAAAACAAGTTATCTACTTCCAAGATGCAATCGTGGGACAAATATAAGGTACACATTCCTATGCCAAAAGGGGAGAGAGAAGCAGGAAGAAAGGGATAACAGGTCCCATGTGGGACTGAAATCCAAGAGAGAAGTCTCTGGGTCTTAAGATTCCAGAATAATTTTTTTTTATTCCATGTCTGGCATTCTGTGCACGCTAGAGCCAGGGTTAGGGCCTCTAAGCCTTCAGGACACCCCATCACTATAGCTTTGTTGGGCTTAGTCCACCCAGTTCTTCCAGATTGGCACTGCACACCAGTAGCTCTACAGCTCAGGGGTCTTGGTGGCAGGCTCACTCCCATTACTCTGGTGGGGGATTCTCTGCAGTGACCTTGCTCCCATGGCTCCATTAGGCATTGCCCGGGTGGGGACTCTGCATTAGCTTCAACACCACATATCTGCTTTGTATTGCTTTAGTGGGGGCTCTCTGCAATGTCTCCACCTGCAACAAGTCTCTGCTTGGGTGCTCAGGCCTTCGATGACATCTTTTGAAATCTGGATGGAGGTTGCTGAGCCTCCACAGCTCTTGCTTTCTGCAAGCCTGCAGAATTAGCACCACACAGATACTGCCAAGGTTTATAACTTGTACCTTGCAGAGCTTCAGTATAAGAGTCTCAGCTGGGGTTGCTTGAGCCAGGTAGCCGTCAAGTGCTGTGCTGCGGCGTACGGAGCTGAGTCTCAGGGTGGCTAGTAGACGTACCCCAGTCCTATCCCCTGCAACCTTTCTTCCATCCTAGAACTCTGGGCTGTGATAAGAGGGCAGCCTCGAGATCTGTGAAACACCACTGGGGTCACTTCTTTCATTGTCTTGAGGAATAGCATCTGGCTCCCCTCTATCTGTTAATCTCTTTAGCAAACGGTCACTGGGATACACCCATGGTTTTCTCTCCCCAACACTTTTTCTCTGTTAATGTGGCCAGGCTGTTTTCCAAATTTATCCACTCTACCTCCCTTTTAATTATAAATTCTGTAAATTATTTCTCTGCTTTCAAATGTCAATGCAAGTTGCCAAAATAACCCTGCAGCTCCATATTGTGTGTGTGTGTGTGTGTGTGTGTGTGTGTGTGTGTGTGTGTATACACATACATATATATTTTTTGAGACAGCCTTGCTCTGTCACCCAGGCTGGAGTGCAGTGGCGTGATCTTGGCTCACTGCAACCTCCGCCTCCAACATTCAAGTGATTCTCCTGCCTCAGCCTCCCAAGTAGTTGGGACTACAGGCATGTGCCACAATGCCCAGCTAACTTTTTGTATTTTTCATAGAGATGGCATTTCACCATGTTAGCCAGGATGGTCTCAATCTCCTGACCTCATGATCCACCCGCTTCAGCCTCCCAAAGTGCTAGGATTACAGGTGTGAGCCACCATGCCCAGCCTCCTTCTATATTTTATTTAGAATTTTCTTCGGCCAGATATCCTAGTTTATCACTCTCAAGTTTGGCCTTCCTTAAACCCCTCAGGCATAAAAACAATTGATTCAGGTTCTTTGCCAATTTATAACAAGAATGACCTTTATTCCAGTTTTCAATATCTTGCTCCTCAGTTCTACCTCAAACCTCATCAGAGTGGCCTTTATTGTCTGTATTTCTATCACCATTCTTGTCACAACCACTTATCTAATTACCAAGAAGTTCCAAACTTTACTTAGCCTTCTTGTCTTCTAAGCTTTCACCAGAATTTAGACTTTTTCTATCCTGCACCTCCAAATTCTTCTACTTCTGCCCATTACCCAGTTCCAAAGCTGCTTCCACATTTTCAGGTATTAATTGTCAGCAACACTCCCCTTCTTGGTGCTAATTTTCTGTCTTAGTCTGTTTTTTGTTGCTTAAGACAGAATACTTGAAACTAAGTGATGACTTACATGCAAAAGGATTTTTTTTCTTGCAGTTGTGGAGGCTAAGAAGACCAAGGCTTAGGGGGTGCAACCTGTGAGAAACTTCTTGCTGAAGGGGACTCACTGCAGAGTCCTGAGGCAGTGCAGGGCGTCAGATGGCAAGGGGGCTGAGTATGCTGGCTCAGGTGTCTCTTCTTACAAAGCCACCAGTTCCCCTTCCACAACAATCCATTAATCTATTAACCCATTTATCCATGAATGGATTAATTCATCCGTGAGGGCAGAGCACTCATGATCCAATTACCCCTTTATGCCTCGCCTCTCAATACTGCCACATTGGGGATAAAGTTTCAACATGAGATTTGGAGGGGACATTTGAATTATAGCAGGTGGGATGAGCACAAGGGGCAGTAAGCCCAGAGAGGTGACGGCAGAGGTGGGAGAGTGCCCAGATCACACGGAGTCTTGTACAACGTGGTAAAAACATTGTCTTAACTACGGTGAATCTTTCTCAAACCACTCCATTACGGTATCATTGACATAGAAGAACTTTACAAATTTATTGTGCACATCAAGATTGAATTTGGGGATAAGTACATATCCATGAAACCATCACCACCACATATCTATGACTTTCCAAAGCTGGCTCCTGCCCCTTTTGTTATTGTTACTTTATTTTTATTTTTTAGTAAGAACACTTAACATCTATCCTCTTAACAAACTTTAAGTACACCCAGTGCAGTATCATTAGCTATAGGCACTAGGTTGTAGAGTGGATCTCCAGAGTTTATTTATGTACCATAACTGAAGCTTTGTCCTCTTTAAGCATCGCCTTCCCATTTCTCCCGCTGCCTTGCTCCTGGCAGCCACCGTTCTACTCTTGGCTCCTGTGAGTCTGACTGTGTTAGATAGATTCCACAGTATCTAGAGTAGAAAGACTCTACAATATTGTCTTTCTGTGTCTGACTTGTTTTGGCCTAACATAATGCCCTCCAAGTCCATCAATATTGTCACAAATGGAAAAATTTCCTTCCGCTTAAGGCTGGAAAATACTCCATTGTATGTATATTCCACAGTTTCTTTATCAGTTCACCTGTCTATGAACCCTTAGGTTATTTCCATATCTCGGCTATGGTGAAGAATGCTGCCATGAACACAGAGTGCTGACAGTGCTTTAAGATCCTGTTTTCAGTTCTTCGGATATGTACTCAGAAGTGGGATTCCTGAATCATATGGTATTTCTATCTTTAATTTTTTAGAGGAAACTTTATTCTGTTTTCAATAATGGCACTACCAATTTACATTCTCACCAAATGTGTGCAAGGGATCCCTTTTCTCCGTATTCTTGCCAACACTTGCCATCTTTCTCTTTTCTTTTCTTTTTTAAGTAATAGCCATCCTAAGAGCGGCGAGGTGCTATTTCACTGTGGCTCTGAGTTGCATTTCCCTGATGACCAGTGATGCTGAGAACCACTTCCTCTATGTGTTGGCTACCTGTATTTCCTCCCCAGAGAAATGTCCACCCAGATCCTTTGCCCGTCTTCCAATAAGGTTGCTCATTTTTTAGCTATTCAGTTGTATGAGTTTCTTGCCTATATTGAATATTAATCCTTATCAAGTATATAGTTTGCAAATATTTTCTCCCATTTCATAGTTTGCCTTTTTACTCTGTTGATTGTTTCCTTTGCTGGGCAGAGGATTTTCAGTTTGATGTAGCCCTATTTATTTTTACTTCTGTTGCCTGTCCTTTTGGTATCAGACCCAAAAAGTCATTGGCAAGACTCCATGTCAAAGATCTTTTCCCCATGGTTTCTTCTAGGAGTCTTGTAGTTTTGGGTATATCCCAAGTTGATTTAATTACCCCAAGTTGATTTCCTTGAATGGTGTGAGACCAGGGTCCTGCTCTGTTCTTTTGCATGTTAATATCTAGTCTCTCCACTATTCTTGGACGAGACCATTTTGTCTCCATTGTGTATTCTTGATGCGTTTGTCAAAAATTAGTTTAATCAATGCATGCATTTATTCCTGGGCTCTGCACTCTGCCCTACTTCTGTACATGCTTGGTGTACCACTGACCACTACAGCCCTGTCATGTTATTTGAAATCAGGAAGTGTAGATGGCTCCAGCCTTGTTCCTCTTACTCAAGATTGCCTTGGCCACTCAGGGTCTCTTGTGTTGCTCAGGGTGAATCTTTATGATACACTGTCCATGTGTCCTGTGTCTTCATTATAATGTAGAATTTTTTTCTAGCATCACTTAGCATTCCTCCCACACTTTTAAGATTTTTGTGTAGGATAACATAAGCAATAGTTACAAAAAATCCATGGGGGTTTCCGCCACATCAAAAATGCCAACTTGGCAACCGCTAATACCATGAGCTTCACTTAATCATTGCTTAGCTAGCCAAAATCCTTCAAGGTAAGAGGTCAAAGTGAACCTAAGGAGCTTTGCAAGTGAAAAAAAAAAACTGGATCAAACAAGCGAAGTAACTTATCTACTGTTATACAGCTTTGATGGTAATTCAGATAAATTCTAGCAAACTTTTTTAAATTTGGGGGTTTTATTTAATAAAGCAATAATAAGTCAAATATTTGTGATATTTAGAGGAGAGTGAGCATTGGAGCTGAATTTGTTAAGATTGAATCTCAATTCTGTTCATACTATGGGCAGGATCATGGCAAGTGCTTAATAAATGTTTATGAAATAAGCAAATGGATTGAGGAGTGAATGAATTTCCCCCATCTGGAGGAGTAAGGAGTGCTTATTTATACTTCACAGAAATTCATGTGTGGAATAAATGCACTGATGCACTTCAAGGCATGGTTCTTAATGCACAGCTGCAGTTACTGCTATTATTATGGTATGAAAAATTAGAGGGAAAATGGGAATTTACCCTCCTAGTGAAGTACCCAAATATTCTAAAATGCTAGGAAAAGTTATCTGCCTGTCAAACAAGGGAAGCCAAACAGTTGTTCAGTCTTTCCCATCTTCGGTTTTCTCTTGGAGAAGCCCGGCATGCTCGCCACCTCGTGGTCATAGGGTGTAATTAGCACCATCTGCCCAGAGACTCATTTGCTTTTCGGTCTCAAGACAGATCTCACACGAGCTGTCAAAATTACTGCTTTTGGGGAGGTAATGTATTGAGGTGGGCATAGCATGGTTGCAGAATCCGAGGGACCTTGGTTTGACTGTTTCCACTACAACTTATTATGGTGAAACCATGAAGACGTTGTCAATATCACCGTGCTCTGGGAGGGTTAAAGTAAGGCCTCTTGGAGAAGGAGAAAGTTAAGAGATTCTTCTTCGGAGTGGCTGGTGCCGGCTTGCAAGGGGCAGTTGCTTAACTTTCAGGAATTCTGTGAACTGGCTTTACATATGGCCATTACTAAAAATAAATTATGTAAAGGTACACTGAAGTTACAGTAGCCCCTCGGCTTATCCTGGGGGAAATGTTCCAAGACCCACGGTGGATGTCTGAAAACTGAGAATGGTAATAAATCCTGTATGCTTTATGCTTTTCCTAAATATACAGACAGACCTATGATAGAGGTGATACGTGACAGCAGAATTAGCACATACTTTTTTTTTCCTTATTCCCAATTTCATGGATAGAAGATTCATTTTTATTGTAGATCCCAGTAACCTCAGCATACAATATTTTTTCTTTCCTTTTCAAGTTGAGAACTTCCACATTTTCACTGAAAGGACTCACTTCACATCTTCTGTTTGGCAAATCAGAACTGCCAGCATCACTACTCTTGTACTTTGGGACCATTAATACGTAAAATAAGGGTGACTGAACCCAAGCACTGTGATACCAAGGAGAGGATTTGATGGCCGAGACGGCTGCTAAGCGACTAACGAGGGGGTAACGGACACAGCGCAGCGGAAACGCTGGACAAAGAAATGATTCGAGCGGGACTGCTCAGGATGTCATCATGCCACTCAGAAACAGCGTGCAAATTAACACTTAGGAATTGTGCATTTCTGGAATTTTCCACTGGATATTTTCGGATCTCGGTTCACCATGGTTAACTAAACCTGTGGAAAGTGAAACTGGGGATAAGGGGGAACCTCTGTATTTGTTTTTCACTTAGCTACTGTTCAATTTGTGCTAAATATATAACACATGCAATACCCTCCCCCACTTTTTTTTTGAGACCAAGTCTCCCTCTGTTGCCCAGGATGGAGTGCAGTGGAGGGGTCTTGGCTCACTGCAGCCTCTGCCCCCTTGGTTCCAGCAATTTTCCTGCTTCAGCCTCCTGAGTAGCTGGGATTAGAGGTGTGCACCACCACACCCGGCTAATTTTTTTTTTTTTTTTTTTTTTTAAGTAGAGATGGGCTTTTTCCATGTTGCCCAGGCTACTGAGTTGTCTCGAACTCCTGGGCTCAAGTGATCCACCGGCCTCAGCCTCCCAAAGTGCTGGAGTTACAGGCATGAGCCACCACCCCAGGCTGCAATACCCTTTAACTATGAAATACAATCACGCAAATCAACACTTTCAGACATAGAACATAAGTATAATGTTCTGTAATTAGAGATGCAGACTTGGGACAAAATTGGATAAACTTGGTCTCTATCAAAAAATTTATTGAGTCTAAGACCATTATGATTTATGAAAGCAGACCATTAGGATATGACATCCTGGTGATTAATTATGGAAGAGTCCACAGAAGCAACTTATGCTTCAAGTGGCTAGTAATGTATATTTGGCAAGGCCTGTTTGAGAAACCTCTCCAAGTCTGCTGAAACTTTCAGAAATTAATCACAGCCATACACTGCTGAAACCATTGTTTGGGTTGCAATGGGAAGAGATTAAGTTAGGCAAAGCCAAGGATGTGGGAGAAACCTGCCTGCTCTAGCAGCTCCTCAAATAAGGTCAGAAAGTGTATTTTCCTAGGAACATGTACTTCAACTGCTTTCATGCTAAGGTTAGTGAGAGATGTGGGGATAGAAACATTTTTCCAAAGGAAGCCTGGGTTATACCTTTCCCCTGACCTGGGTATCTCAGGGAATAGAGGAAGGGAAAGGAGAGGATGATATGGGTGGTAGGGCAGTTGGATTTGTATGTATGAATCATATCCATGAATTCACAAAATGCTGGACCACTGAGTTCTACTGTGTTTCTACAGATAAGATATTAAGGCCCAGCGAAGGAATATAATATGCCTAAACTCCGAAAGAGACAGATGGGGCCAGAGCCACCCAGGCTTCTTGACTTGCCCCTCTACAGGTCCCCACCTAATGGCAATGTGTGATTGAGGCCTCAGCCTCACCTCCAGGTGCTTCTAGGACCTACTAAACTATTAAAATGGGCTAAATTACAGATTTAATTTGAGAAATATTTGCTATGCATCTGATACAGGAAATAGAAATCATTTAGGCAGAGAGTAAGGGCAAAAGAGTCCCCAGCAGAACATCTCTTCTAAAAAAAAAAAAAAAACAGCCCAAGAAATCATTTCTTTCTAACAAAGAGCCTGAAAGAATGAGCTGCAAAAGTAGATAAGGAAGTTGGAAGCTTGTGTGGTCGGTAGCAGGGTGGGGCGGCGAGGAGGCCTGCAGCTATACCAAGAAAAGGCTACCTTGGGGCCAGGCATGGAATCCTCATCTTCCCTTTTTTGTTAGCACGTGTGCAGTAAGAAGGAAATGGGCAGCATGGGAAAAGCTCAGGCTGAGAACCCACCTGTATAATAAGATTGAGGTGGGGCTGCCAGAGATCCGTGCCCCACGTAGATGGCACAGCTGGTCCTGATCGGTTTTTCATGCCCTATGTAGAACAGACATGGCCTCCTCACTAGCTCATCCATAACCCCCTATTTCACTGTAGATTGCTAACCCATTTTTCTGGGGTTCCTCTCCATAGCAGAGAGCTATTCTTTTTGTTTTGCCTATAAAATTTCTGCTCTTAACCTCACTCTGTGTGTGCCTGCATCCTTGATCTCTGGGGCCGTGAGACGCTGTGAGACAGCAGACTTCAGGTGCCAGCCCAGAAAACGAGACCAGTTCTCATCCACCGTGTGCCCGATCCAGTGCCACGTGTTTGCTGTCAGGAAAACAATGTTTCATAAACCAATGTCTCTGTGATTGAGACATCTAGCTTGTTTTTATACGTTTATCTAAAACATTTTATACATTCATCTAAATGATTTACTGTATATGCTAAAGAAAAAACTCCACAGGGCATGAGAAATAAGATTATGATGAAATAAGATATATTTCCCTTCTATGTGAAACTGCCTTTGGCCTTCAGAGAGAGAATCAGGAAAACTTTCCAGAGCTAGGAGAAGGACAAGAGGGTAAAGGAAGGAGGAAAATTTTGGGCACCGCTAGCGTAGTTCGACATGCCTTTGCTGCATGTCTGCTATGTGTCAAGGACCGTGCCACAGGTTTGTGTTGGTTTTCACCTTTAAGGAAGTCAAATACTGTAGGATGTAGGTGATGTTTTCTCTGTTTTTATATATGTGGAAACCTAAATTTAGAGAGGTGAAATTACTTGTTGTGGGTCTCATATTTGGGAAGCAGTAAAGCTGGGATTTGAACCCAGGGCTACTTGTCATCAAGTCCAGCATTACTTAAACAACCACCTTCTAGCTGCTGCTGCTGCTGCTGCTTGTTTTTTTTGAGACAGGGTCTCATTCTGTCACCCAGGCTGGAGTGCAGTGGTGCAATCTCAGCTCATGGCAACATCCGGCTCCCAGGCTCAAGATATTCTCCCACCTCAGCCTCTCTGGTGGCACAACATGTGCCACCGCACCCAGCTAATTTTTGTATTTTTTGTAGAGATGGGGTTTCGCTTTGTTGCCCAGGCTGGCCTTGAACCCCTGAGCTCAGGTGATCCACCCACCTTAGCCTGACATATTAGCTCACACTGGGATTACAGGCATGACCATTGCACAGGGCCTTAGCTGCTTCTGAATATCACACCTCACTTTCCCTGAGGACACTGTCTCACACCTCAGTCAAATGTCCTATGAAGCCTTCCTGGGAGACACAATCCTTCCTCCAAGGCAGAATTAAGTATGCACTTTTTTGAGTTCCCACAATACTTAGTATAGGACTCACCAGAGTGCAGGCTCCTCCAGGCCTAAGGTCTCACGTGACTTAGCACCAGCTTAGTGCCCAGGCACGAGGTAATTTTAAACAGTGGCCTAGGATCACACAAACACACGAGACAGAGTTGTAACTGTCAGTAAATACCATGTGCTCCCTCCCTTTCGGGAACTCATTGTCTGGTTGGAAAAACAGACATATAAACAGAGTGCTTATTATGGGGCTTATGGATAATTGAACAACTAAATAGCCAGCCCTAGTGTTGAGCACATAAGAGGTACTCTATATTATTAGTCGAATTATGATGAAATTTTCCTTCTATGTGAAACTGGCTTTCTGAAGATTATATCAGTGAGAGGATTATTAATAGTAAGCTAAGCTAACTCACTCTCCATCTTTCCTTTCCCATAACTACTCCTGGACTATTGGGCCAAGCTCACTTTGGAAGATATTCAGGCTATACTTTAAATGATAATAGGCCTTGCCCAAAACTCAATCACTTTTATAAAGTTAACAGGAAGCCACCAGGCTGTTGGGAAGAGAACAGCCTGAGTTCTGCTAAGGCGCAGACATAAACGATTGCCAGCCATTATTCCTGAGGTTATAAGACATGCAACTTCCTCAATTATTCCTGCAGATAACACCACTATTGTAGAGTGGCCTTTGAAGATAGCTTTCTCATTTTTTGCATGCACGTCTGATATCTGTGGTTCCACCTAAACCCAATGGCTCCACCATACCACCAACCCGTGGCCTAACCCAGAAGCAATTCATCGGCTGGAAGACAGCTTCAAACCCCTATGATTTCATCTCCATGCCAACCAATCAGCAGCAAGCACCTGTTACCTGCCCTCCCATCCCTTCCTCCAAACTGCCTTTGAAAAACCCCTAACCTATGAGCTATGAATAAGATGATTTGAGTATGAACATCTCCCACATGGCGTGGCCAGCCTCGTGTTTGTTAAACTCTTTCTCTATGGCAGTGCCATGGTCTCTCTTTAAGCAGTGGGCAGGAAGAACCCCTCTGGCAGTTACATGTGTGCCCATTTTCCTCCTGCTTTGCAGTCTTCTCTATCCTTTCCATGCAAGCAACTTTTACTATTCCAATTTCATGTTTATTATTAATGGCCTTTTCTTCACATTGTGATGTGGATTTGGAATTGGAAAAACTAAGTAGAGAGAGAGAGAGGGCAAGCTTATCACTGTCCATCACTCCCCCAGGGACTGGCAGGAAGAGGAAGGGAGAGCACGCAGGGCGGAAGCAGTTACTTCCACAACATGTCTACAGATGTGGCTTTCATAGATGGAGGAATATCTGCCCCAAACAATGGATCATTTATAACACCCGAGAAACCACTCAGAATGGGAAATGTACTGTGAACCTAGAACTGAAACTAATACATGAGTCGGTCTAGGCTTTTCTCAAATGTTTTCTAAGGAGCATGGGCCAAAGAACATGACCCAAGAAAAAGCAGCTTCCATGGACGCTTATGTTTTAAATGCTCCGTGTCCTGTCCCTCTCTGGAGATCCACAATGCTCTAAAAACTTGGGCAGTAAAGATATCTGTTTATTTTTTGTTTAACTCAGTGTTTCTCAAGGTTAGTGCATTCAGGGTTTCCCTTTTATTTATTTATTCACTTATTTTATTTTATTTCTGATACAAAGTCTTGCTCTGTTGCCTAGGCTAGAGTGCAGTGGTGCAATCTCCGCTCGCTGCGACCTCTGCCTCCCAGGCTCAAGCAATTCTCCGGCCTCAGCCTCCCAAAAGCTGGGATTACATGTGCAAGCCATCATGCCCAGCTAATTTTTTTTTTTGTATTTTTAGAAGAGATGGGGTGTCACCATGTCGGCAGGCTGGTCCTCAAACTCCTGACCTCAGGTGATCCACCCGCCTTGGCCTCCCAAAGTGCCAGGATTACAGGCATGAGCCACCATGCCTGGCCTTCCCTTTTATTTCATAAGACTCTGAACAGCTCACACAATTAGTTTCAGATAACTTTACTTTGAGCTTCTTAGAGCTTCATTCATTGCATCTTACTTAGAGCAAGGACCAATGGGAGGAGGTTGTAGGAAGACATTGCTGTTCCTCAGATTGAGCTAAAAGTAAATAGCTGGGGCTGCTTAAAGGTAGCATGCGCTTCCTGGGAAGGTGGTGAGGCTCCTGGGCCACAGGAGCATCTGTGAGGGATGGTGTGTCTCAGTTACAAGGAGGGGCTGGATCATGGAGATTCTGCTATTTTAAAACTTTTGATTAAATAAACAAAATAACCCTTCCGTTATGCTGACTTGCACGTAAACCATGTAGGTATAGAGGCCACTTGTCCCAGTTTACCCCAGATGTCTCTGTTTTTAATTTGGAATGTCATGCTTTTGAAGAATCCCTCCATCTAGAGCAAGCTGGGATGGTGGATTCCAGTGAACACCCCAAAATTACAGGGAAAAGAAAAAGTGCTTTTCATTATGCATGCATATCAAGTCATTCTGAAATGGTTTCATGGGGAGGGCCATATTTTGCCTATGCAAAAGGCAGTTCTTGTACATTGCAATGCTGTTGGGAACCGAATCTTCACTGGGGAATTATTTGGGGATATGAATTTTCTGGAGCTTCTTTTATTAAATACCTTGCTTTTCAGTCTCCTATTTGTGGCTACTTCATATTTCTCTATCAGAAAATGAATTTGTTACATCAAG
This sequence comes from Ateles fusciceps, assembly GCA_036589455.1. Taxonomy (NCBI): domain Eukaryota; kingdom Metazoa; phylum Chordata; class Mammalia; order Primates; family Atelidae; genus Ateles; species Ateles fusciceps. Next base: position 227,590 of record JAZHEH010000672.1, read on the forward strand.
CAGTTACAGATTCCTTTCCTTTTCTCTGAGCTGCATTATTTTTCTTGTGCAGTAGTGAGACAAAATACTGTTCTTTAGTTCAAATAATGAGTGATTTCATGAAGTTAACGTTAACTTCGAATGAGCATTATATCAATGTCTCTGTTGCTTTTGAGCCACGGGTTGTGGCTGAAATACATTTACATCTAAAATGCTAGGGCAATAATATTACATTTATTGCTGATCAATTCTGCAACCTCAGGCGAGTTATTTCTGCAAAGGATAGAAGATACCAAATCTCATTATTGCAATATTGTGTGTTGCCAAGTTCTGCCACTAGGGAGCAGTCTCATCTATCAATTCACTCTGGCCCTGCGCTTTGTATAGTCTGGATGAATGGGGATATTAGCTAAGGAATGAGATGGAGAGTTTGCAGAATGCATTTTATACACTAGCAAACACAGAAAACCGTGGCAACATGACCATAGTGGAATACACCTTGGCTTTGGTCTTGTGACTACTTGCCGATGGCCTTGAGCAAGCCACTTCCCTTGCTAAGCTTCCTTAAGTAAAATGAGGGAATTGACCAGATTAAACTCATTTCTGATTCTAATTTCTTCAGCATCTAAACTCGTCTAAAAGCAAACTAGTATAAAGGTCTTTTGATGGCATTTTGTGGAATTCTATTTTGCTTCTTTTCAATCAGCTCGTGTTTCTGGATATCTATGTTCACTAGCTTATGCATAATTCTCTTTTTTTTTCTTTTCCTGGAGCTTTATTGTATTTCTTTATAAATTCATTCTTGTATATGGTATGCTTGTCACTTCAGAGGAAATTGGCTTAGAGTTTGTGCTTGGTTCACATCTACAGCAAAGAGAAAATGCAATTTAGCTTCCTTTATTCTCAGCTTTGGTTTCTCTAGGAAAATAAGCTACACTATATTTGAAAATTATAGCTATCCCTATCTGAAAATAAGATGATTTCTTCTAGATCTGTGGTTAATGCTAGTGGTTCATCACACATAACTTGTATTGTGAATACTTTGCTGCCAAATAAACTTTTACCCATTTTTTAGGAATGAAAAACAAAAAGTCAAGCTTAGGGAAGATAAGTTCTTGAAATCTGACAGTTTCCAGATAATGTCAGAATATGATTGCGAGAAAAATGACATAAAATGTACATTACCATAAATCTATAACTGCTCAACTTGATGAAAAATATCACCATAAAATTCTGCCATTACTGAAACAACCGATATGTTTTTTCTGACATTTTGTGAGAGTGAATAAATTATCTGAGAATGTGTTTGCATCAAAATTACAGAATTTTGTAATAAACACATAAATCATCCAAGCATTTTTTCAGCAAGATGCCTGATCCTAAAATGGGGGGCATTCATATTAATTTTCCCCCTTCCAGCCTCGTTCTAGGTATGGCACCTTAGGGCTCTGCATGGTAATGGGGAACCACCAGTTATGGAGATGAAGGGGAGGATGATGTAAAAAAAAATAACTCGTATTGAAGAAGTCTTCTATCCCAACCTGCCCCACCCCCAAAGCCTCAATGTCTCTGAACCTTTTGCTTTCACTGAAGTCCTCTTTGCAGTTGTGGTCTCAGCTTACACTGGAGTCTGCTTTACAAAATGCTCATATTTTTGTAGTCAGGGGAACTCATATATCAGCCAACATTCGCTGTAAAACAGACACAGCACTAACTTAATCCTGAAAGATATGCTTTTGTTGCTTTTCCTGAGGAACTGGTTTGTTTTTTGTAATGGGAAATTCATATCATGTAAGGAAGCTTGATTCCCTTTTTGCTTAGACTACCAGGTAGCTCAGAGGCAAATTCACAGTTTAACCATAATAGAATTTAGTGATGTGTGCCTGAGAATCTTACATTTTATCTTCATTTTAATTATGTCCTCTATCTAGATTTTCTTCTATTTCATTGTTCAAGCTTTTATTAACTAATATCTTTGTGAACTGAGGCAAAGGGTAGATAAACATACAGATAGATAGGTAAACAGACATACTGATATGTGGAATAATGGTCAAAGAAATTTCTGCAGCCAAAGAAGTGAGGGTGGATGCCCATAGAGAACTATAAATAGGAGGAAAATTGTGAAGTTCATTTCTCATCTGATTTCTCTCCAGGACTCATTTCCCAATGAATGTCTACGAAGCATATTATTATGACTGAGGCCATTTGTGTATCAGATGATCCTGGTCTGGTCTGTGATCCCTCTATGTTTTCCATCCCTTTCTCTGTTAAGAGGAGTGAAAATACTTTCTCTGTGTTAATTCACCAGCTGTTCTTTAACCTGCTGGTTAAAGAAAAGGAGAAGGAGGACTCAGAAAGGTCAGGTGTCTTACTTAAGGTCACACAGCCAGGGAGTGTGCCCTAGGTTTGGCTCCTCTCCGTGCTCTTTCCACTGTGCTGGTGCTTCCTGCTGAGTGTCTTCCATATGCCCTCCAGAACCTCCCTCCGCCTTCACCCTGCTCTACTCTGCTGTCTGCCTGAGACACTGACCAGAGGGGACGCACAGGGACTGCCCTGTCCTCTCGTTTCTAGTTAGGTGTAGCCATTGGGAAACCCAAGCAGGAGGTCACAGAGAGGTTGGAGAGAGAGGTCGGGCATTTACTCCCTTGACCTCCTCCCCAAGAAGTCTACCTGGGCTGGTGGTGTCCAGTGACCACTGCTCCTCTCAAGGTGGTGTGCTCCTTGTAGTTTTCAGTAACTGTCTCCTCATCCCTTTGCACCTGGGGGGTAGGGCCAGTCCCGCTGCTGTTAGCCATGTTCTGGCACCATTCCTTCTTCTCCCTATACTGCACACACCTGGTAAATAGTTCCTTTGGCATACATTTCCTTAAATTATCCTAATTTGAATGTGCAGTCTATTTCCTGTTGGGACCCTTGCTGGTACACCTTCCCATTAAAGAAAAGATGGTGCTAGTAATACATTATAGAAGACAGCATTAGACGCATGAAAAGTGAATTTGATATGTTTCAATTATTGGGGAAAGTAAATCTTGGCATTGCCATCTTTTCCAATCAAACATTGTTAGAGGAGATAGGGGCATGAATGACGAGAGAAGCTATACTGGATACAATACCATTAACATTTCTTTGGCTTATCTTCCATTTATGCTTCTAGTACTACTGAAATTGATTATTTGCTTTCAGGCTCATACCTGTATTTTTGTCTTCAAATTGAGTTGTTTTGCCTAGAGCCTTAAAATCTGTTTTCATATTAATTAATCAACGTTTTAAAATTAGATTTCTATCTTGTGACTTTTCGGGGGTATGCTTAGAGAGAGAACATGATTATACATTTAATGCAATCCATATGTTTCAAAACAATTCATTTCCAAAATTGCGCAACAGAGAATGTGAGTTTTTACAATCAATTTCATCATTAATAAGGTAAGGCGATAAATAGGCGTAAACTGTGCAAGACTCTGTCTAAAATTAGTTATTTCCTGAAGTGTAATTCAGTAGATCACCTTGTTTAAGATCACCCATGACCACAAACAACAATGCAAGAGGTTCTCAGAAGCAAAATAAATGTTTTCATACTTACGTTTTAAACCTTGTGTGACATGACTTTACCTTTTATGTTTTGGCTCCCCGATGTCCTTGGAAATGGGTTTGTCCACCTGTACAAGACAATGTGGCACCATTATATCTTTAGCTGTGACTATGAGACCATCTGTGGTATTGACACTCTCTGTGGTTAGGTTCCCAAGATAAAACCATAAGTCCCTAAACTCTCTGGTTTTCAGTGTATGGCTGGCTGTCAGCAAACATGTATAAATACATGCACCTCTGCCAATGAAGGGTGCAGTGGCCTGAGTGGTGTTTGGTATAAAAAACACGTGGGGTTGAGAACCAATCCTGCCTCTACTGCTGGCTTTGTAAAAGGCATTGAATATATTATGAACTTCAGATTTTTCATCTTTATCATAGGAAAAATGCTCATCATTCACGTCTCTGAGTTAACATGAAGATCCATCTATGGGATCAGGTACATGAAAGCAATGAGGCGGGCAGGTCAGAGTATGGCCTTGTGAGAAGGGCTGGGTTAGGGTTCCACCTCCAGCTCCTGCTGACTGTGAGGACATGGCAAATTACTTAGCCTTCTGAGGCTCAGTTTCCTCATCTGTGAAATGGGGGGTAACAAAAGCACTGATACCTTTTTGAGGATGGGAAGATAACACAGAACACACCATGCAATGTGCCAAGAACACACTAACCACACTGAATAAATGGTCCGCTATTAATATTATTAAAGACATTAGTGAACTATTAATATTATTAAAGACATGAGTGAACTATTAAGGGGTACACGATGGGAAGACATAAGGGTGAAGAAGATGAAGGTCATAAAGGGTTCCCTATGTCTCTGAAAACCTGTAAGCCCAGGTTAACATTAGGCTCTTAGTATTAGTCTTTATAATACTAATTATAATAATATATATAGGCATGGTGGGTCAGGGGCTCATTGAATGCCCTGTCACCTCTTATCCTCTGTGGAACACTGAACCACAGTATTTATGCCTGGAAAGGGCATGGCCCTTCTTCTTTGGGTTATATCTAGTCAGGGTTGAGTGCTGGTTGGATTTTTTAATCTTGGCTATTGTCTCCTTCATTGCACCATTTGCTTCCAATTTCTCCAGGGTTACCTTGTAGCGACTGGGGTCCTGGGAGGGTTTTTTTCAGTGTTCTCGTTGCACCCTCATCTTTTAGTCTTCCCTGCATGCCTGCTCCACAGAGGGAATCTCAGTGCTCATGCCCCACCCTGCATTGCTAGCCCGGTCACGCAGGCAGGAGATGTTCCTCGTTGTCTCCATCTCAGGTGGGACTTGCATACTCAGGGTCTTAGGATGGGGCTCCAAGCAGTCCCAAGCAGCAGTATTACTAGAGAATTCCCAGGCCCAGGAATATTTCCTGTCCCATCCCTGGGGCCAGTTCCAATTTCTATCAAATAAATATTTACTAGTGCCTACTATGTGCCTGTAGCAATGCTAGACTGTGAGGGAACAAAGAGAAATAAGAGCTTGGATTCGCAGGTGCATTATAACGGATTTTTCAGTTTGGGTACTATTGAGAATTGAGATTTGGGGTCAGATAATTCTTGTGCCTTGTAGGATGCTTAGCAACATCCCTGTCTTCTCCCCCACTAGATGTCAGTAGCGCTCAGTCATGACAACCAAAAATGTCACCGGACTTTGTCAAAAGTCCCTTGGGGGGGGGCGAAAACATTCCACCAAGTACCACTGATCACCACACAGCATGTGCTACTGCATGCATGGCTTCTTTCGTAAGACTCCTCCAAGGCACTGATGTGCTCACCTCCATCTGAGCACTTCCTAGAACATGGAAACTGCCCATCTGGGTCACTGCCTCCTCCCTTAGACTGTGGGCACTAGTTCACCTTTCTACCCCCATTGCTAAGCACATGCTTGGTACACAGTACATGCTCAATAAATAGAAGGATGGGCAGTGATTTAGGGCAAGACAGTTGTAACCCATCTAAGGGGTCTAGATAAGAACTGGCCTATGTAAAAATTATTGAAGATCCATTTCGTTTTTTCTTTTTTTTCCCTTTGAGGCAGGGTCTCACTCTGTTGCTCAGGCTGGAGTTCACTCTGTCATCCAGGCTGGAGTGCAGTGGCACGATTTCAGTTCACTGCAGCCTTGACCTCCCGGGCTCAAGCGATCCTCCCACTTCAGCCTCCCAAGTAGCTGGGAATACAGGCATGCATCACTATGCCCAGCTAACTTTCGTACTTTTTGTAGAGATGGGGTTTCACCATGTTACCCATGCTGGTCTTGAACTCCTGGGCTGAAGCAATCCACCTGCCTCAGCCTACCAAAACATGGGGACTGCACCTGTGAGCCATCATACCTGGCTGAAGATACGTTTCACAGATAGTTTAATCACAACAAAAATGTGCAGAACTAGTAAGAATCAACTCCTAGGGATGAGATTGCCACAAAAAAGATAATCTGCTTGCCATACATACTTGACATTTACAACATGGATTACAAAAGTAAGACAACCCCCCCCTTTGTATGTTCTGTCACTCAGGCTGGAGTGAAGAGGCATGATCACAGCCCACTGCAGCCTCGACCTCCCAGGCTCCGGTGATCCTCCCACCTCAGCTCCCAGAGTAGCTGGGACTACAGGCATGCTCCACCATGCCCAGCTATTTTTTTTTTCATGTTTTTTAAGAAATGAGATGTTACTATGTTACTCAGGATGGTTTTGATTGAGCTCCTGGGCTCAAGCAATTCACCTGCCTCGGCCTCCCAAAATGTTGGGATTACAGGCATGAACCACTGCACCTGGCTAAAACTCCCTCTTTATCTGAATTGAGGCCAAGCACTTGAATCTGTGAGACAATGCCCCTCCAAAATTTTGCTCACCTTGCCCTAGCCTTTTTCCTCACATGATTTCACTTGACTTAATGTACTGAGATTGTAGTTCCACCTACAAAGTGTTCTAACCAAAGGAAGAAACTTGTTTTTAACAGGAAGCTACAAAGATGATACGAAGCAATAGAAAGTGTAAGAATAAAGGCTTAAATCCTGGCATGGTTGTTTTTAAAAAAATCAAGTGAGAATTATCCTTTGTAAAAAAGTAATTCTACTCATGAAGGCTTACTTTTGTAAAAAGGGATTGTCAGTCATTTACAGGGAAGGTTCAGCTCAACTTTCAGTTCAGCATTCCTACTTCCTCAGCCACTGGTCCAATCTCTCTGGAATTCTCGTTCCCTGACCATGTTTTATGCTCTGGTGATGAGTGTCCTCTCAGCCCCTGGGGGGACTGCCCTAGATGCAGCTCTTGACAATAGTAGCAAATAATAGCAGGAAAGTAGAAGGATTTTGAAGGCCAGACTGAGAAAGTCTTCTTCATGAACAGAAGTTGAACTGGGGGAAAGACTCTGTCTCTTCTCCTATTAAACAGGTATTTATTTTTAAAGCTTGAGTTCAAATGATTGAAAATTTGTTATTTTTCATTCATTTAACCAGTATCTATTGAGAACCTCTTACAAAGGCACCGTGCTAGGTGCTGGGGCTAAAATAGCACCTGACCTCATACAGATGTCCTCTATGGACTGATTGCTTTGTGTTTCAGGCTGGAAGTACAAAGAGCCATTTATGGGGTCTTACTGAAGTTCCATTTCCTTTCTTCCCCTTCCCCTTCCCCTTTCTCTTTCCTTTCCTTCTTTTCTTGACAGGATCTTACACAGGCTGAAGTGCAGTGGCACGATCTCAGCTCACTGCAGCCTCGAACCCCCAGGCTCAAGTGATCCTCCCACCTCAGCCTTTGTGCTGGAAGCACATAGAAATACTGTGTTTTCTATGTATTACTGTAACAGTGATGGGATTTTATAGGTAAGACCATGAAGGCTCAGAGAGGGTAACACGTCCAAAGGCACAGAGCTTATAAAATTGGAGCCATTAAAATGAGAGTGATAATTTTGCAAGATTGTTGTGTTTTATTTTTATTTTTTTTAGATTGAGTCTCACTCTGTTGCCCAGGCTGGAGTGCAGTGGTGCAATTTCGGCTTACTGCAACCTCTGCCTCCCTGTTTCAAGCGATTCTCCTGCCTCAGCCTCCTGAGTAGTTGGGACTACAGGCGCCTGCCACCACCCTGACTAATTTTTGTACTTTTAGTAGAGACAGAGTTTCACCATATTGTCCAGGGTGGTCTCAAACTACTGAACTTGTGATCCACCTGCCTCAGCTTTTCAAAGTGCTGGGATTACAGGGGTGAGCCACCGCTCCTGCTGAAAGATTGTTTTAAGGATTAAATGTCATTCATTCTTTCAGTCCGATCTCTACTGAGAATTTTTTTCCTTGACCTTCCTTATCCTGCATTATCATTATTTTTCAAAGCACGTTTGCTCATCTCTTGTTTATTGTGTATTTATTTATTATTGGTCTCCTACCACTAGCATATATGTTTCATGAGAGCAGGGAATTGGTCGTTCATGGATGTGTCTTTAGAGTCTGTAATTGTGTCTGATCCTAGCAGGCATTGATGACATACTTCTTGAATGAATTTGTTGAGTAAATGATTGAAGTGTTTTTCCATCATTGCTGTGCCTGTGTAAAAAGGAAGCGTTTGATTTTTCATCACTCATCCTGCCCCCTCAATCTCTATCAGATATCTTTTGTGTAAATGGTCGGTCTTGCTTGGGAAAATTTGTAGTTTCATTTTTCTGTCCAAATTAGCAGAATCCCTCAAGTTAAACAGACAATGTGAATATGTAATACGTGAGGAATATGTGAAAGCACTTTAATCCTCACTCATAACTGTGGTGCAAACTAAAAAAAAATAGTGAAATCTCTTCTTAAAAAATGCAATTGAAAATGTAATAGCCAGTTTTGATATTTCTAAGGGGGTGGACATTCTTATATCGGGTTTCTGGGAAGGTAAATGGAAATAATTTTTTAGAAAGGAAATTTTACAATATATATTAAAAGCCTTTAAAATGTCTTCACTCAGTGGTTTAGTAAAATAATTTGAAAATCCCATAATGGGTTATGCTTTATCTATAAAAATGATGCTTATGAATGCTTATTCATCACATGGGAAATTGTTTTGTAACCAGAACTTAATGTGAGAAGAAAAATAAAGCAGGTACATACAAAGCAATTAGGCTTCCCTTGTACGACAGACATCTGCATAGAAAATAATGACAATGCAGAGCACCACAATGTTATGACCAATAACTGCAATCCCAGGGGCGATCATTTGTATTTTATGCATTTCTCTATTAAGAAAATTAAGTGTTGGCTGGGCGTGATGGCTCATGACTGTAATCCCAGCTCTTTGGGAGGTTGAGGAGGGTGGATCAGGAGGTCGGAAGTTTAAGATCAGCCTGTCCAAGATACTGAAACCCATCTCTACTAAAAATACAAAAATTAGCCAGGCGGGGTGGCGGGAGCCTGTAATCCCAGCTACTCGGGAGGCTGAGGCAGAGAATTGCTTGAACCTAGGAGGCAGAGGTTGCAGTGAGCTGAGATTGCACCACTGCACTTCAGCCTGGGCAACAGAGCGAGATTCCATCTCAAAAAAAAAAAAAAAGAAAAGAAAAGAAAAAGAAAGAAAATTGAGTGTTAGCAAATGTTTTATTAAAAATAAAATTCTATTTATTCATTTATGGCATTTGCATTTACTATATATATATTTTTTTGAGACGGAGTCTCACTCTGCTGCTCAGGCTGGAGTACAGTGGTACAAAATTATCTTTCGTAGCTTTCGAACAGCGTTTTGAAATAAGCATGGTAGGATTTTCTGTTTTTCCCTGTTTGGTAGATAAAGGTACAAGGAGGATTAGAGAGGTTTCATGACTTACTTTTACCTCCCAGCTCATAATTCACCACGTTGGGCTGAGACTCTGGGCAAAATCTTATGTTGTGATCAGAAAGATTTGAGTTCATGTTCTCTCTCTGGAGAATGCAATGAACATTAGATGAGATGCACGTGAATGTCCTTAGCTTGCTCTCTGGCTCACAATCTTCAACACATCTAAATTCTCCACCCTTCTAGAGATAGGGCCATGATGCTACCAGTCATAAGAGTCACCTCTTGTCCACCTCAGTGAGCTCGACCTGCTCTATCCCTAATGAGATTGCCTGAGGGACAAGAGATGGGGCAGTTTTTGGCTGGTTAGGAAGAGCCCTACACATGTTTGGGTCACAAGGTCCAGCCTTTACTCACTCTTTCCAACTTCGTCTGTGTGTTCCAGGCTTGCTGTCCAATGGGGATAGAGGTCCTGGTGTCTAACGGAAGGGAAGTGTCCATTGCACCCTTGAAATAGCGTGTATCTGTGCAAACAGAAAAATATTAAAGTCATACCTTATGTGGACTCTGTACATTACAATTTACAAAATATCTGCACATCTGTAAACTCATTGGATCATTACAATGAGTAGGGATCATGCATTGTTTGTCTTTGTGTCCCCTGATCAATCCTAACATGGAAACTGGCACATAGTGATGCTCCATGAATGCTTATTGAATGAATGAACAAAAAAAGTCATCATCATTTACAAGATGATTTTCTCCAGATACACTTCAATAGATTTATTTTAGTGGTTCAGGCCCTCAGAAATTATGAATGCTTCCTCTTTTCCCTTACAATAGGGTGTTTTATCTCAAGGAACTTGCTGAAGCTGCCCTATGTGCTACAGTTAGAGACAGAGGCAGGTGTGAAATTAGGTCCTCTTTATTCTTAACAATTGCAGCTTTGCTGTCATGCCCTACTGAGGCTCGTAGGCTGGCTGGCTGCAAAATGAATTAACCAAGTTAAAAAGTCTTTTTTTTTTTTTTTTAAATTCTACTGCCTTCTATGCAGACCTCATCTTCACATTTCCCACGCTGCCCCATCCCTGCCTGTCCACCCTCTGTCATGCTCATCAGCTGTTCCTAGGGCTCAAGGAGAGCATCACGATAACAGTGGCTGAGAGTTACAGATCTCTGGCTTGGTACCAGGTCCTCTGGTGAGAACTCAACATGCATCATTCATCTAATCTTCAAAAGAGCTCTCTAGGGCAACTTCTATTATTATGAATCCTATTTTCAGATAGAGAAAGTGAATTTGAGAGACTTTCTCAAGGTCACACAGCTAGTAAGTCATGGGGGCAGATTTAATTCAGAAATCGCACCTTTAAATAGTGTGCAATATGGCAGCAGGTACACGCATCTTCATATTTTAGGCAGACCCCCAAACGTTACCTGCATATTCAGATTCCTTTATAGGGCGGGCAGGTAAAATTTTAATCGACTGCCACGTCTCTTCCCTCTGAAGCTCAGGGTCTTCATAGTCATCATTACTGCAGCTTTTTGCTCCATCCAGGACTGCAGGAAAGTTTCTTTCCTAAGCAGGTGGTAACATTCCAGTGAGTCAAAGGAAGGTACAATGATGACAAAGAAAGACTACAGTGCTGGCTGCAGGAGTAGGGTAGATTTTCTTAGCTGCAAGTTAAATATTTAAGAGTCTAGCGTCTGAGATCTTAAATGGAAGTTTAATTCTTGTGCTAGTGAGAACTCTAAAGAGATCTCCCAATATTTCCATCTCTGATTACTCAGTCAATACTAATCTAGGTACTGCTGTGAAGGGACAATGCAGATGTAATGGAGGTCACTGATCAGCTGACTTTAAAATAGGGGGATTATCCTGGATTACCTGGGTGGGCCCAGTGTGATCACATGAGCTCTTAGAAGCAGAAGGAGGACCTATTTGCAAATAAGATAACCTTATATTTAAAGAATTCACTAAAAATTTATTAGAACTAATAAATGATTCCTCAAGGTGTCAGGATACATGATTAATATACCAAATTCAGTTGTATTTCTATATACTAGTAATGAAAATTTGTATTTCTATAAATTAGTGATAACAAATTGAAAATAGAAAGAAAATGGGCTAGGTGCAGTGGCTCATGCTTGTAATCCCAGCACTTTGGGAGGCTGAGGTAGGAGGATTGCTTGAGGCTAGGAGTTTCAGAACAGCCTGGGCAACAGAGTGAGGCCTCATCTGTACAAAAATGTTTTAAAAAGGCAAATGATTATATTAGCAGTAGCATCAAGGAGAATAAAATATATAGAAATAAATTTAACAAAAGAAGTGTAAAACTTGTACACTGAAAACTGCAAAACACTGTTGATAGTAATTTAAGAAGACCTAAATAATGGAAAGACAACCAATGATCATGGATTGGGAGACTTAACATTGTTCAAATAGAAATACTTTGAAAATTGATACACTGATTTTTTTTTGGTTGCAAAAATTGATAAGATAATCCTAAAATTCTTATGAAAATAAGAGAACCGAGAATAGCCAAAACAATTTTGGGCAAAAAAAAGATAAAGTTGGTGGACATTTATTTCAAAAGTTACTACATAGATGCAGTAATCAAGACAATGTGGTATTAGCAGTAAGACAGACATGTAGATAATTGGAATATAATTGAGAGTCCAGAAGTAAACCTTCATACTGAGGGTTAATTGATTTTTAAGTGTGTGCTGAGACAATTCACTGGGTGGGGAAGAATAGTCTTTTAACAGATAGTCCCAGGACAACTGGATATTCACATGCATGATGGTGAAGTTGAACCTCTTTTTTTATATCATATGCAAAAATTAAAGACAAATGGGCCATGCATATAAATTTAACAGCTAAAACTATAAAACTTAAAATATTGAAGTGAATCTTCATTTCTTGGCTTAGGCAATGGTTTCTTGGAACAAAAAATACAAGCAATAAAAGAAATAGATAAATTGAACTTCATTAAAATGAAAATCTTGTGTAGTTCAAAAGACCACAAAAAATAAAAAAGCAACTACAGAATGAAGGAAATATTTGCAAATCATGTATCTGATAAGGAGCTTAAATCCAAAATATATGAAAAACTCTGACAACTCAATGATTTAAAGACACATAGCCAAATTTTAAAGTAGCTAAAGGATCTGAATGGATGTTTCTTCAAAGAAGATATACAAATCATCAATAATCCCATGGAGAAATGCTCAGTATTATTAGACATTAAGAAAATGCAAATAGGCCGAGCACGGTGGCTCACGCCTGTAATCCCAGCACATTGAGAGGCCAAGGCAGGCAGATCAGGAGGTCAGGAAATCGAGAGCATCCTGGCCAACATGGCAAAACCCCGCCTCTACTAAAAATACAAAAAAACTAGCTGGGCAGGGTGGCAGGTGCCTGTAGTCCCAGTTACTTGGGAGGCTGAGGCAGGAGAATCGCTTGAACTCAGGAGGTGGAGGTTGCAGTGAGCCAAGATCATGCCACTGCACTCCAGCCTGGCAACAGTGAGATTCCATCTTAAAAAAGAAAAGAAAAGAAAAAAAGAAAATGCAAATCAAAAGCATAATGTGATGTCAGCCATACACCAACAAGATTATTTTTAAAAAGATAATAATAAGGACTGACAATAATGTGGAGAATTTGGGACTCTCATGCATTGCTGATGGGAACGTAATAGGGTGCAGCTACTGTGGAAAACACTTTGGTAGTTCCTCAAACCGCTCCACTCTGTATATTGTTCTAAAACATAACACTGTCACAATAAAAGCAACTGCAAGGTGAAATTTTGTGCTAAAGCTGGTACCATCATTTTTGAAATTCTAATTCATTCAACCAAGTTTAGATGTGAGAATTTAGGTAAAATGTATAATTGAGAAAATTCTATGGGTTCATATCCCCCCCAGCCACCCCCTCCCCAAGTGAATCGGCCAAGACTGCCATTTTTTGTCATTTTTCCATTTTGGAAATGGAGCCAGGACACCGGGTTATAGACTGCTGGTACTGCACAACATGCGAGGTGGAGTAAGTGTCACTGGACTAAAGTCTTCATTTGACTGAAGTGTTCACTTTGCTGCATTGGAGATATGCCTTCGCCCCGAAGCTGCGTTTTTTCATCTGTAAAATGGGATTCCTACATATCTGTACTGTTAATAACAACAGTTACCATAAAAGATGGCCTTAACAACTTCTCTCTAACCTTAGTTTTTCCTTTGCTGATTGTTATAGACTAAATGTTTCTCTACCCCCCACGCCACCCCCTACTGCTCACACACTATTTGTATGGTGAAGCCCTAATCATCAGTGTGACTATATTTGAAGATGTTACCTCTAAAAAAGTAACTCAGGTTAAATGTCATAAGGGTGGGGTTCTTATCTGATAGGATTAGTGTTCTTATAAGAAGAGACACCAGAGAGTTCTCTCTCTCTCTCTCTGGGTTTCTCCCTCTCTCTCCGCATGGCTCCCCGAATGCACACACTGAGGAAAGGCCATGTGAGCACACAAGGAGAGGGTAGTCATTTGCATCACAAGGGGATAGTTCTCTTGATCTTGGACTTCTGGTCTTCAGAGTCATGAGAAAATAAACCTCTGTGGTTTGAGCCATCCAGATAACAGCACTTTGTGATGGCAACACTAAAAGACTAACACAGGTACTCATCAAAGGCTCTGGGTCTGAACTGGCAGGAATGAACACCAGTCCCCAGCAGATGCACTCAGACGCAATGGTCATCATAGGAATTCTGGAATGTGCACCTCTGCATTAAAATCTGCTGCCGGCATTGTGTTATGTGTAAGCGGGGGACACGACGCTTGATCTTGCATTCTTTCATCATCATATGGAGCCACCGAGCAATTGTTTATCCTCCCTGCATCTCGGAATGCTCACCTCTTGCCTCATTTGCAAAACTGTGTTTGGTTTTCATTTGGGCCTCAGAGTGAAATCCAGGTGCTACAATGTGAAGCTTTGTAAGATTTAAGCAGCATCGTGTGATGCTGAGAGCTCAGAAGGACGAAAAGAAACATATTTTCATGCACATTCCCCAATCTGGCCCTCAAAACTGAAATTTTATCCTCCTTTTACAAATACAGAAACTAGAATTGGTAACTTTCCATAGTCACAAAGATCACAGATGCGATAGGTGGGCCCAAACAGATCTTCCCTCCACATCCCCAGTGGAACTCAGCACAAGGAATTAAAATTTGTTCTGCATGGCTGGGTGTGGTGGCTAACACCTGTAATCCCAGCACTTTGGGAGGCTGAGGTGGGTGGACCACTTGAGGTCAGGAGTTCAAGACCAGCCTGGCCAACGTGGCAAAACCCAGTCTCTACTAAAAATACAAAAATTAGCCAGACGTGGTGGCTCATGCCTGTAATTCTAGCCACAAAGGAGGCTGAGGCATGAGAATTGCTGGATCCCAGGAAGCGGAGTTTGCAGCGAGCCGAGATCACGCCATTGCACTCCAGCCTGGGTAACAGGGTGAGGCTTTGTCTCTAAAAAATTAAAAATAAATAAATAAAATTTATTTTGCACCTCAAAAATAAAGAGCAGAGAATTCAAAGCATTCTAGGTGCTGCAGCATCTATAATTTTGACTTCTGTCCAAATAGTGTTGTCTTAGTTCATGTCTGTTCTTATAACAGAATATAAGACTAGCTAATTGATTTAAAAATCCATTTATTTCTTACAGCTCTGGAGACTGGGAAGTCCAAGGTTGAGAGACCACATCTGGTGAGTGCCATCTTACTATATCATAGCACGGCCCAGAGCATCACATGCTAAGGGGGTGAGGGCTGGCTCAGGTCTCTCTTTTCTTATAAAGTTACCAGTCCCATCATGGGGGGTCCTAACAGGTGACCTTATCTAAATCTAATTACTGCCCAAAGGCCCTGGCTCCACGCTATCAACATATGAATTTGGGGACTATGTTTCCAACACATGTTCAGTGTTACTTACTTAGTATTATAAAATTGCTCTCAACAAAGTTTATTTCAATTTAAAATTTTACTATGAGTGTTAGGAAGTGCATTTCTCATAATGCACTTGTCAGCACAGTGTGTTGGTATTTTCACTTTATCAGTCTTCACAATGACCATGTTAATTAATTTTTATTTTCATTTTATAGCTGAGGACTTGAAATATAGTTTTATACCCAAGAATCAGAATGCGGTTTTTCTTGCCGGGAAAGTATGCCACTTAGAAAATTTATTATTGTTATCATTTTGTTGTTGTCGTTGCTGTTGATTTTTTAAAATTTTACCAAGTACCTTGAAAAAAATCCACCTACTTTGCAAATATTAAAGACTGAGAAAATAGATAAGGGAAGCAGCTGACTTACCCAGTTGGGGGAGAGGCTTGTTAATCCTCTGGTACTGGCCTGCCAAAACAAACATACGAGTGTTATTTTAATCACTGAGGTAGCTTCAAACAGCAAAGAGACTGGGCCCTTCTTTTCCTCCAGAAATGTTTTGTCAGTTTTAATGAACTTACCTTGACTGTAGTTTTTCAAAACTAAAGTGCATTTTTCTTTATTTCCCATTCTACCTGTTACTCTTACAAAACAGGGACCATGAAAAGGGAGAAAAGAAAATCGAATTCAAATCAAACAGCGACCCGGAGGTAAGAAACCTCACCGCTACTACAACAGGTCAAAGTTCCCATTACTAGAGAAACAGAATGTTAGAAGACCTCTCATATCAGTTGTTCCCAGAGTCATGAGTCAGCAGCAGCTCAGCTAAGGATGAGGTTTATTTTTCCCTTCTCTTCCTCCACAAGGCACACACAGCATGTTGCAATTGCAATAATCTGTCCTTACATCTGTCTCCTTAAATAGACTGTAAGTATTTTGAGGACAGGAGACATAGCTACTCACTCATCTATTCCTAGCGTCAGGCACAAGACCCCCTATTGAACAACTGAGTTATGGACCAGGTGTTTGTTGAATGAAAACACAGCAGTTGCCTTTTCTCAGCACTCGACACTCTTATTGGGGCTTGTTTTCTGGAAGTTTGCCTAGGGTCATTCAGCCTACGTAGTATTCTGTGTTTAAAATTTTATCCTCGGATTATTCAAAACCACTGCAGAGTTTTTTGTTCTTCATAAACTTTATTTTCCTAAATTGCTTTGTAGTTTCCTGCTATTAGCCTGCATCAGCGAGCATTAGAAACAGACATTTAAAAAAAAAATTCTTTCTTTTAATCAAATTCTCTTTATTAGCACATATGTGAGAAGTTCCTTTCAGGTCTCAGGAGCAGAAGCTGCATGCTTCTTAGCAACTGGTTTGCTTTGATTTAAGGATATTTCCCTTCTTCCTTTGGCCGATGAGAAATTAGGATAAATTTCTGAATGTGATCTAGGTATTGCAGAGGACCATGATGTGATAAGCATTTCTACATCTTGTTCTGGCTTTATTATTTTCTTTTTGAGACAGTCTCGCTCTGTCACCTAGGCTGGAGTGCAGTGGTGTGATCTCAGCTCACTGCAACCTCCGCTTCCTGGGTTCAAGCGATTCTCATGCCTTAGCTTCCTGAGTAGCTGGAATTACAGGAGGATACCACCACGCCTGGCCAATTTTTGTATTTTTAGTAGAAACGGGGTTTCACTATGTTAGCCAGGCTGCTCTGGAACTCCTGACCTCAATGATCCGCCCACATTGGCCTCCCAAAGTGCTGGGATTACAGGCATGAGCCACCGTGCCTGACCTATTATTTTCTTAAACTTTTGTTCTTTCACTCTAAATTCCCTCATCTTATCAAAATATGAAATAAAGAGTTGTTAATTGTATCAGCATGCCCAAGTCTTTTCTAAGGTGTAATGTACAAATTAATGCAAGTTTGGTTCAGTGGAAACACAGTTCTGGAATTTGCCTAGGACCAGTACATACAAGGAGTGTTAATGAGACAGAGCTAATCTCCTTGAAATAATGAGCCTGGAGGAACAGAATCCTGCCTGCACCTGCCCTCGGACCCAGCCCATCCTTGTGGTTGGATAGCAGCTCTGGGGCACTGATGACACCTTCCTGACCCAGCACAATTACATCCCCACTGAGATCCCTGGCAGAGAAACCAACACATTTTCTAGCCCTTTAGAGCAGCAATTTGTACTCTCTCATGAATCGAGTTAAATTAATAAGGTCACCCATTAAAGACCAGCTGGCCCGGAAGAAGCAAATGAGCTCAGAATTATTGGGGATCTGTTCTGGCCCTCGTTATCCAGGAAAACAACGCCACTGTCTAATTCAGGGTTCAATATAATTTCATTTTAGGAAATTGGCCTCAAGGAGTGCGGTCATGATGCTGACGTCTTCTCGGGGAGCTATGGAGTCTCTTTCTCACTGGAGGCGAGCGTCCCAGCCTGAGACTCTCCTGGATTCCCCAAATATGCTTCATGCCCCTTCTGTGTCTGCTGGTGTAGACCCTGCCTGGAGCCCCTTCGCCCTCCTACCTCCCATTTGCTTCCCAGATGCTCATAGTCCTTTCAGATCCAATTTCCCTCTTGCTTTTCTCTCTGACTGCTCCAGGCCTCATCAATCTCATTGAATTGTTAAAGCATGTATTTTCTGTCTCACTCACCATGACCCTGAAATACGAATAGGCAGGATCTGACTACTTCTTCTTGCGTGTTCTTTAGGAAAGGAATTATCTTTATCTCTCAGTCTCCTAGAGTACTTATCTGTGGCATCAGTGCCGAGTTTTGGAAATGCCATTTTAAAGCATGGTCCTAACACTGTGTGTCAGTTCATGTCACTCGTTGCCCATGTCCTCTAGTCCAGGTGCCCTGTGTGGCCCCCAGAGCTCAGCACAACCTTCCTCCACCCTGCTCTCTGATCTCATCCCTTTCCTGCCTCTTCTATCCTGGACCAAACTGCAGTCAGGCTCCCGTGAACTCTCTTCTCTATGAGGCCCTACCTTGTGGGATTCCGCATTCATCTCTGCATTGTCCAATTTTTGCAAGACTCCCGCTAAGTCAGTTTAGCCAGAATCTCCCATTCTGCATGCCTGGTCACCCTCCACATCTCATCTAATCAGGGCCCTCCTCTGCTGCCTTCCTTCCGTGATGATGTCTGATCACCCTGGCCTGCCTTCAGCAAGAATCCTTTCAGGTCAGTTTAGCCAGAATCCACCTCTGCCCCAACCCTTTGTAAAGGAGGACCATGATGTGATAAGCATTTCTATATCTTCTTCTGGCTTTATTCATTTTTTTTTTAAACAAAAGGTTTTCTCTTTGTAATTTTCCTTTCCCAGACCCTCACCCTGCTCCCTTGGCTATAAATTTCCACTTGTCCTTATTGTATTCTGAGTTGAGCCCAATCTCTCCCGTACTGCAAATGCTCATTACGGTAATGCCTGTAGCTATCTCCATCGTCTGGAATAAAGCCAGTCTCACTGTTCTGTAATAATAATCATGAAACACTTCCTCTACCTCTTTCTCACCTCCCACTTCAGCGGCTTCAACCTCTCAAGTGATTCTCATGCCTCAGCCACCCGAGCAGCTGGGATTACAGGAGGACACCACCATGCCCAGCTAATTTTTGTATTTTTAGTAGAAATGGGGTTTCACTACATTGGCCAGGCTGCCCTTGAACTCCTGACCTAAAATAATCCACCTGCCTTGGCCTACGAAAGTGCTGGGATTACAAGCATGAGCCACTGCGCCCAACCTATAGATTTCTTAAACTTTAGTTCTGTCACTTTAAATTCCCTAATCTTATCCCTTGAGTCTCCCAGCACACCCAGCTCACGCTACTGCAGGAGCTTGCACACACCATCCCTCTGTTTAGAGCCCTCTTTTCTTGGCTCTGCCCATGCATGGATCTTTGTCCACCATCCAACTGTATCTGAAATGTCATCTCCCCTGGAGTGGTCTTCCCTGACCACCAATGTCATGCAAAAATTGAAAAGCACCTCTCCAGCCCTGTTCCTCACCACCCCTGGCACCTGGTATGGCAGTGAGAATGTTGCCCACACGTGTGCACTAGGCCAGCCTCCTTTCCCTGTAGTGCTTGGCTGCTGTTCGTATCTCTCCTTCCCCTGCATTGGTCAGGCGGGTTGGCATGGCATGGATCTCTCGCCCCTGGGGCGTTGGCTGCGATGGACTCTAGGTTGCCCTACTTGACTTTCCATGCTCTTGTTCTTGCCTCGGAGGCTGGGCAGAGACCCCGAGGCCCATGAGGATGATGGAAGCCATTGGGTACAAAGGAGGTGAATCAGAATGAGTGTTTGGAAAAGCCTTCCTTTGATCCACATTGGATTGTGATGCGAGCAAGAAACAAACCTATATTATATTCCACTAACATTTGTAGTTTATTCATTATAGATGGTAGTCCTCCCTGCTTCATACTATTTTTTAGAAAAAATTTCTCCATAGCATCTAGGAACAAAGCCAACCAATAAATAATCTAGTTACAGACTGTGGTACCTGCCTTCCCCCAGGCAATGGCAAGACTTCAGGCTCCTGATGGCTTCTGCAACCCACGTGTAGCAGAGATGGGCATATGGTGAATGCACATAAATAAATAGTCAATTGTCAAATATAGCATGCAGTACAGCAGGCACATGTCAGAGCCGGGAAGCCGCAGCAGAACCTTCCTTCTCCAGTGCTGAGGGAATAGAGCTTTACACTTCCTCTCGTGGACCCGGATCCCTACCAAAGTGGCTCACCCAAACCCTTCCAGGCCTTTGCATCTTCCTGGACCTGAAAGATAGATTGGTTTCCTAGGGCCATTTTCGAAAAAGTGAAAGAAAGTTTCTCAGTAGATTTCACATCTGCATCCCGGGAGAGTTATGGTTGTGTTGTGTGGATGTGTGGAGGGTCATTCATCACCTGCAGACACCAGACAGCTCCAGCAGCAACTGACTTCTGTGTTTCCCTCAAGGAACCATCTTCTTGCAAAAAAGCAATGTCCCTTTGAAAGTTATTTTTAAGACGGAAGTGAAGATGGATATGTGCAGTGTAAAGCCTAGGGGTTCTCCTGATAGGCAGAAGGCAATTACTCTAGCCCCGTGGCTATCCCTTCGACAGCTCTTCTCGCATCTACAGAGGCCCAGCTAAGGATGACAGGGGTGTTTGGCCAATACCCATCCAACTGGGGTCTCCTCACCATTTGCATCAGCCTCACCTTGGGAGCTGAAAAAAGTAAGTTAAGGCAAAACCTGAGCCCCAGAGCAAACCAATTCAATCAGTCTGCTTTTTCCTCAAGCTCCTATGGCGACATTTATTCACCCCAAAGTTTTAGAACCACTAACCTAGAAGCTCCAATTCCCTTTCAAAGGGAGATAGGCCATTAAGTAAATGGAGACTCTCGGATTATTTTTATCTGGAAACACTTCTGTGAGCTTAAGTCTCTGGAGGTACAGGACCAGTACCTTCATCTGTGCCCCCATTTAGTGGCTTTTCAGGGACAGGGTAGCCAGTGGACCAGCTATACGTCT
The DNA here is from genome assembly GCA_036589455.1 of Ateles fusciceps. Taxonomy (NCBI): domain Eukaryota; kingdom Metazoa; phylum Chordata; class Mammalia; order Primates; family Atelidae; genus Ateles; species Ateles fusciceps. The sequence goes on from JAZHEH010000672.1 coordinate 248,336, forward strand.
TCCTTGCAGCTACACATGGCCATGAGTCCAAGTTTTGGTCAATGGAATCTAGGTGGAAAATCAAGTCGCAATTTTTAGGATACTTCCTGAAGTTGTTATGCACTTTTTTGTGTGTGTGTGTGACAGAGTCTCACTCTGTTGCCCAGGCTGGAGTGCAGTGGTGCAGTGGTGTGATCTCGGCTCATTGCAACCTCTGCTTCCTGGGTTCAAGCGATTCTCCTGCCTCAGTCTCCCTAATAGCTGGGATTACAGGTACCCACCACCACGCCCGGCTAAGTTTTGTATTTTAGTAGAGATGGGGTTTCACCATGTTGGCTAGGCTGGTCTTGAACTCCTGACCTCAGATGATCTACCTGCCTCAGCTTCCCAAAGTGCTGGGATTACAGACTTGAGCCACTGTGCTTTGCCTGCACCTTTTATTTCTCCTTTTTCTCTTCTTCTCCATCCTGTTGCCTAGAGTACAGACATCACTATTTTAGGCTGTAGGATTGAGGCCAATACAAGGGAGGGAGCAAGAAGGCAGGAAGAACAGGGTCTCTGAGGACTTCCAGGATCAGAGCTGCCAAAGAGCCTTGGACTGCTTATTTGGGACTTGACTTAGAAAAGAAAAAAAAAAATAAGCATCTATCGTGTTTAAGCCCCATGAATTTTTTTAAGTGCCTTGCAGTCTTTGATGTTTTATCTCCTTATGGAGGTTAGTGTTTGGCAGTAACAGAGCAGAGCTGCTGATCAAAGGCATGAGGAAGGCAACATGTATTTCATGGAAGCTGGTCAAGAAGTTTCAGGTTTAAATCCTGGCCCTGTCCTCTTGAGCCATGCGACCTCAGGCAAACCCAATTACTTATAAGCCTCAGTTAACCAGGGTTAACTTGTAGAATGGGAATAATAGTACCTACCCTCAAATGGCTGTTGAGAAGTTTTGGTCAATGGAATTTAGGCGGGAAATCAACTCATAATTCCCAGAGGATAACTCTTGGCTCAGCGCCCAGTAACAAGATGCTGTGTTCTGTGTTTGTCTTTTCAAGTGTAACTTCGCAATCAAATGCTTCTCACTCAACCTAGGTCGTTAGCACTGCTTTCAGATCTGTATCGAGAACTTGTTCATTTTTAGTGCCGATTTTTCAACAAAATGTGTAGATTTTTCAGCATTCAGCTCTGTTGACATCCACCTGCTGATTCTTCACAAGGTTCTTCAAGCTGGGGTCCCCTTCGGCTGTGAGGCACAGGGATTCAGTGGCCACCATCATCTGAGTGTCCCTTTGTTATAAGATTAAAAAAAATACAGAGGCCAAAACTGTTTGGCACATAACACCAACAAGTGCATTGCTATGGATTTGAATTCTACTTCATTGATTTCTTTCCAAATTTCCTAACGTCTCTTGGACTTGTTTTACCTTATCTGTTTTTTTTTTTTGAGATGGAGTTTCACCCTGTCACCCAGGCTGGAGTGCAGTGGCACGATCTCGGTTCACTGCAATCTCTGCCTGTCTAGTTCAAGCACTTCTCCTTGCTCAGCTTCCTGAATAGCTGGTATGACGTGTGCACCACCACGACTGGCTAATTTTTGTATTTTTAGTAAAGATGGCGTTTTACCATGTTGGCCAGGCTGGTCTTGAACTACTGACCTCAAGCGGTCCACCTGCCTTAGCCTCCCAAAGTGCTGGGATTACAAGCATTAGCCACTGCGCCTGGCTGGTTTACCTTGTCTATACAGTGAGAATAATAAGATCAGTCCTGTGAAGGTAAATTGGATAAGTTTATAAAGTGCCAGGCACAAGCTGCGGACTCCGTGTATGTAGGTGTCTTTTCTTTTTCCTCATCCTCAGGTCCTAAGCCTCGGTGGTGGTGTGAGAGAACCAGGGTTCAAATTCTGGGGTCTGGATTGACAACCCCACACACTTTCTTTTCTCTATACTGTGTGGCCTTCCTCAGTTTCTGTCGTTTAGGAAACATATGGCATTTGGAGATAGAGGGCCTCAAGCTGATTTTATCCCAGTATAATGAGAAATAGGGTAGTCTATGCCCTTTCCCCTGGCAGCTTCCAAACTTCAGAACATCTTCAATTTGGTATCAATCTATATCTGTAGGGAAAGGGAGAATCAACTTTCTTGTATTCCTTTTCAGTATTTCTGAGTAAAGGATTATGATAGTCAGTGAGTTTTGACTACATGGCTTATAATTAGGAAGAAGAAAAGAAGGAAGAGGGAAATGAGAGATAGATATAGGAAAAAAATATGCATTTACATGCCACATAACCATGTTTTGGTCAATGATGAATCACATAGATGACTGTGATCTCACGAGATTATAATGGAGCAGAAAAATTCCTATTACTGTTACAGGAGTTATTAAGAAATTGTTTTAGGCAACTAGAGAGGAAAAGCGTCCTTGGAAAGTTTTTGTTTCTTTTAAAGCAGCTCCAGAAATGTTTCTCATCTAGCAGGAATGCCCCAGCTCTCAGAGCCTCTGGCAAGCTTTGATATGCAAAGGCAAGCCATTAGAAACCGGGTCCACACAAACATGGTGATTCCGGCCTCCTTCTTCTTGCCCAGGCCCCACATGTGCGTGGCAACATGGCCACCCCCCCACATCTGCTCCCTCTACTTGTGTAGAACATCGTGGCACCTTGCTTTGCATATTAAAAGGCTAAGGTGGGAGGGCCAGTTTTTTCATGGGCTACATGATTGACATGCCTGGTCAAACCAATCCCCTATGCCCTATGCAAATCAGGCTCCACCTCCTCCAGCCTCCTCATATAAGTAACCACTTTTCTGCCATACATGGGGTTTTCTCTTTGTTCAAATCCCCCCATTTTTCTGTCTCTGCACCAGCGAGCTGTTTTCTTCTTCCTTCCTTCTTTCTTGCCTATTAAACTCTGCACTCCTTAAAACTACTCTGCATGTGTCTGTGTCGTTTTAACCAGTTTGGCACAAGACTAAGGACTCTGGGGTTCCTCCACTCATCGGATCGGTATCATTATTAATGATGTTGTAGCCATTATGACGTCATAGCACAATGCAGGACTCACGTGCTTGTGGTGACGTTGGTGTAAATAAACCCACTGTGCTGCCAGTCATATGAAAGTCTAGCACATACAATTATGTTCAGTATGTAATACTTCATAATGATAAAACAGCTATAACACTGGTTTATGTGTTTACTAGATAATACTTTTTACTTTTCACTTATTTATTTTTTTAGATGGAGTTTTGCTTTTATTGCCCAGGCTGGAGTGCAATGGCGTGATCTCGGTTCACCACAACCTCCGCCTCCTGGGTTCAAGTGATTCTCCTGCCTCAGCATCCTGAGTAGCTGGAATTACAGGCGCACACCACTATGCCCAGCTAATTTTGTATTTTTAGTAGAGATAGGGTTTCTCCATGTTGGTCAGGTTGGTCTCTAACTCCCGACCTCGGGTGATCCGCCCGCTTCGGCCTCCCAAAGTGCTGGGATTACAGGCGTGAGCCACCATGCCTGGCCACTTTTTATTGTTATTTTAAAGCATCCTCTACTTATTAGAAAAAGTTAACTGCAAAACAGCCTCAGACGGGTCCCTCTGGATAGGTTCTAGAAGAAGGCATTGTTATTCTAGGAGATGACAGCTCCATGCTTGTCACTGTCCCTGAAGACCTTCCAGTGGGACAAGATGTGGAGGCAGAAGGCAGTGATATTGATGATCCTGACGCTGTGTAGGCCTAGGCTCATGTGTGCGTTTGTGTCTTTGTTTTTGGCTAAAACATTAAAAAAATAAATAAAAATAGAAAAAAATCTTCTGGAATAAGGATATGAAGAAGGAAAATATTTTTGTAAAATGCTACAATGCATTTGTGCTTAAGGTAAGTCTTATCAGGAAAGAGTTAAAAAGTCACAAAACTTTAAACATTTATAATTGTAAAGGTTATGGTAACCTAAGGTTAATTTATTATTGAAGACAAAATACAGTTTTATCAATTTAAGGTAGCCTAAGTATAGAGATGGTAATGTCTCCATTGGCTTACGGTGATGCCCTAGGCCTTCGCATTCACTCACCTCTCATTCATTGACTCATCCAGGGAAATTTCCAGTCCCGCAAGCTCTATTTACCGTAAGTGTCCTACGCAGGAGTACCATTTTTATCTTTTAATGCTGTATTTCTACTATACCTTTTCTATGTTTAGATACACATATTTTGACTATTGTGTTATAACTGCCTACAATATTCAGCATAGTTACATCCTGTACCGGATGTTTTGTTTGTAACCTAGGTGCAATAGGCCATAATATATGGCCTAGTTATGTGGTAGGCTACCCAGTCTAGGTGTGTGTAAGCACACTCCATGATGTCCACACAATGCTGAAATCCCCTAACGATGTACTTTTCAGAACACATCTCCATTAGTATGTGACACATGACTGTGTATATATATGTGTGTGTGTCCATACACACATACACACATATATAAAGAGAGAGGAGAGAGAGAGAGACTCACTGATCTAGCTCTCTGGGCATTTCAGTTTATTCACTGAACAGCAGTTCTTTGATCTGGAGATTATGAGCTAATAATCCTAAGTCACAAATAGTCCAAACTCACAGAAATAGCTACACAGGAAACATTGAATGGGAATTTGAAAAACAGGCATAATGTTCTCACCAGGTGGCCCTTGGAAATTGACTTCTGTTCTCTAGTTCTTAATTTCCTCATCTGCAAAATACAGTGACACATTCTCAGACTACCTGAGTCCCCGGGACGTTTTTTTCTTTTCTTTCCTTCTTTCTCTTTCTTTCTTCTTTCTTTCTCTTTCTGTCTCTTTCTTTCTTTCTTTTTCTTTTTTTCTTTCTTTCTTCTTTATTTTTAAATCTGTGCCCAAAGCTGGTTATATGGTTTTATGGACCTACCACAAATTGGTTGAATGGATGGATGGATGAATGGGTGAATGGTGATAGGGAAGGCAGCTGCCTCCCAACCCATTCCTTAAGTGCTCCTTAAAAATTCAAACAAAATATAGAGACATTTGTTACCTAGAGAACTGAGAACAGCTTCTTGGTGGGAACAGTCTGGATAATTTTCTTCTTTCTCTCTCTTTAACCCTCGGCCAGCAATTCTAAAGAAGAATGGCCCAGAACTACTTGAATTGAAATTGTTTATTAAAAGTAAGAATTCCTGGCCTTATACACCAGCCAAAAAGCTTAAACCCTAAAGCAGGCTTGAGAATATTCATTTTTAACAGTTGTGATTTTTAACTGTTGCAATTGAATTTTGAAGATAATGTTAATTCTTGGGTTTACCAATCTTGGGATGATTTGAAATCCTGGCTTGTCCCAGCGATTCAACTGTCATTTTTTTATTTGTTTCTGTTCACTAATATTCCCAGCACCCTGGGGGAGAGAACCAGGAGGATGCCAGCCTTCGCTAAATTAATACAGGCATTGCAGCATCTAGAAACAGCCAGCAGGGGGCATTGGATGCCCACATATTCTATACCTGCCTATCTCCCTCTTGTCCTAAAATCCTAATTAATTTTTCTTTTACAAGAAGGAAAAATCAACCTTGAAGACTGCTTTCCTGAGAAAAACTAAAAAATAACATTTTCCTGGACAAAATGAAATTTTTTGTCTTTTAAATCAAATCAGCTAATATCTATCTTCATCAATACTTTTATTATATGTGGCGGCTTAAGACAGAAGGACCCATTTTTGAAACAGGGCCATCTTTTCCAACTTCATTCTTGATTTAGTGGAAGGAGAAAAACTCATGAGTTTATTTTATGGAAAACATTGCACTGTTCTCTGTGTATCAGCCTCTGAGAAGGTATTGACCTTGACAGATTGTCCCAGTTTAAGCGTGTGTCTGTCTTCTCCAGGCTTGGAATAGTTTTCTAAAGAATATTTTTTGATAGATTGTTTTTAGCATACAAAAACATATGCTTCTGTAGAAAATTATAAGACACAGGTATGCAAAAAGGAAAGGAATAAACATTACTAAAATGTTACCTTAGCAAACAAATATACAAATATTTGGTTATAGTTAAGTCACTGATACACATGCATAACCAGACACCGCACATCATAGATATATAGTTTATACATATACGATCACTCTGTGTACACTATTTTTACCTTTTTCACAAAATAACATGCTATCCACATATCCATGACAATGAATATGCTTCATCATCATCATTTTAATGGCTCCATAATATTTTTTCACGTGAATGCCCGCTCCTGTTTTCAAATAATCCCATCATAAAAAAATTGGAAACAACCTGAAGTATCTAGGAATGTTATAAATACTGCCGTGAGGCACCGTCTTTTTGTAAATCCTCATGTGTATCTTAATTATATCAGGTCTGCTATACTCGAGTAGACATTTATAGTGGTTCATAAGCATGCCTGGGCTGATTCATAAGTATGCATAGGTCTGCTGGGCTGTCATTTCTAACAGACTGGGAATGTCATGCTTTGCTGCTGTTTTTGGTAAGGTGTAGGTTTGAGTGTGTGTGAGCTGGCCTGGGTGACTTTGTCTCAATGGACTTTTGCGGGGTTTCAATTTGTTCGCTTTTTCCTGCTGGTGTCTTTAGATTGTTGTTAAGGAAAAGGAACGTCCATCCGTTTCTCTGGGCCTTAACCAAGGTGAGGAGCAAGGTGGAAAAAGAGGGTACAGGCAGGTGGAGCTAGCTGCTCTATTTTACCTGTGTGCTTTATGATTCACCAGTCACCAAGCACATCAGACAAGTCACTTCATTCCCAGGTACAACCCCCTTAGAATATTCTCTATCCTCCAGGATGCCAGTGCAGGGTGGGAGGGGATGGGAGGTGCAGGTAGGTGGAGAGGAGCGTTTGATACTAACGACCCCAACACAATTTGGAAACATCTACCTTGAGAGAACATAGCCTTGGTTAGGCCTGACTGGGAAGCTGAATGAAAACTTTTTCTGTAACAGGGATGCAGGCTGGAGGCCCATTCTCTGTGTGAACTCATATTTCCCAATTTCACTTTTGCTTTTGCCCAGTTCTCCTGGCTGCTGGGGTGGGACATGCTGAGTTATATGTTCCCATGTGTTCTATGGTGAAACTTCCAAATTCCTTTGCTGGTTACATAACTCTTCACAACTCCATCACTTCTTTGCATGCTTCCTCTGGACAATGTCTCCGTTTTTATGCCTCATTCCAGTCATTTTATGTAGACATCAGCTTTCTAGGGAAGTTCTGTGGGACTTTCCCTGAAATAATAACCCTCCTGGATGAAGAGTACATACTTTTACTCAAACTTTAATGGGCTCCTATTAAGTGTCTAGTACCAGCAAATAGGCTATGAAGAGAGATACAGGAGAAGCATCAAAGCTGGCTTTTGAACCATTCATTCTTTCTACCCATATTTTGGGGGTAAATTAATGAGTCGCCACAGGGCTGGCACTGAGTTAGACTTATACCCATTGCACAGACGAAGGAACTCAGTCTCAGAAGGATCTGTGCTTCATCCAGAGCTACACAGTTAAGTAGAGAGCCGGGGATCCCCATCCGGCCAGCCAGCTTCCAAAGCTTGTGAGAGTGACAGATCAGGCTGCACCCTGGGGCAACTGGAAGGAATGGCATTAGTAGCTAATGTCATTTCGAATAGGCCATAGTTTTATTGAAATAAAAACAAAAAAGAATGGAAATAACAGCCCAACAGACCCTTGCTATCATTCCCACTACTTAGGTGACAGAGAGCCCCAACTCACCTGTGTCACTATTGAGGTGAGGCCACGACCTAGGGAAGAAAAGAGAACCAAGTTAAGTGTCCACTGCTCTGCCTCCACCGACCATCTCCCGCATAGGAACAGGCAGTCATCAAGGGTCATTGCACAAGTCAGCCTGTAAAATTACTTTATGTATGTACTATTATAGACCTGAAGTCACATATTATTCTATATATATAGAAATATTGTACATATTTCTATTTTCTAGAAAATAGCATGTAGAAGAAAATAAAAATTGACACCACAGGTTATATTTTGGTTATTCCCATGTACATAGCTGTATACGTATGTACCTGAAGATGTATGCATACATTTAAACACATAGACGTATTGTTAAATCAAGTTTAGCCTAAAACCGCCTCCTTACATATTTTAAGTTCTGCCTAAAGATTTCTCTGTACATCATGAACTATAAAAAGTGGAGGTGTAAACAGACAGTAGCCTTCACTTGTGCCCATCATGGAGTTTTGGCCAATCAAATGTAGCCAACGGTTTGAACTGTGTTCAAATCAGGCAAACGTTGAGCTGTAACCTGGCTGTTTCTGTACCACCTCACTTCCATTTTCTAGACATCAGTTTCCTTTTTCTGTCCATAAATCTTCTTCCACCGTGTGGCTGCACTGGAGTCTCTGAGCTTCCTCTGGCTGGGAAGGCCGCCGGATTCCCAAATCATTCATTGCTCAATTAAGCTCCTTTAAATTTCATTCTGCTGAAGTTTTTCTTTTTCAGTATAAATACAGTATAAAAGAGCCCAGCATGGTGGCATACACCGGTAGTCCCAGCTACTCAGGAGGCTGGGGCGGGAGGATCACTTGAGCCCAGGAGTTCACGTACAACCTGGGCAACCTAGCAAGATCTCTTGAAAAAATACTATAAAAGAATATGTAGAATTTTGATGTTACAAATACATTCTATATCTTCAAATGTTATTCAAAAACAAGGTACTGATTATCTACCTCAGTGGTCCCCAAGCATTTTGGCATCAGGGACCAGTTTCCTGGAAGAGAGTATTTCCACGGACGGGGGTGGAGGATGGTTTCAGGATGAATGGAAGAAATTGTTCTACCTCAGATCATCATGCATTAGTTGTATTCTCAAAAGGAGCGTGAAACTTGATCCCTCCCACGTGCAGTTCACGGTAGGGTTTGCGCTCCTATGAGACTCTGATGCCACGGCTGCTCTGACAGGAGGCGGAGATCGGCTGATAATGTTCGCTAGTCAACTGTCCACCTCCTGCTGTGCGGCCCAGTTCCTAACATGCCACTGACCAGTACTGGTTTGTGGCCCAGGGTTGGGTACCCCTGATCTACGTGATATTTCAAAGGGGCATATAGCTTCTTGCTAGTCCTAAAACTCATGTTGCCATGTGTATTATTCCTGCATCTTTGAATCTTTAAGCCTCATCTCTGAATCTTTCTATGGAGAGATGTTATCAGTCACAATTAAGGGGTCAAATAATGTGAACATTCTAGGCCCCTTGTTGCATATCGCTCAGTAGCTTTCTGGATGAGCTGCGCCAATTTATATTAATTTATAGTCTTATCCATGGAGTGTGATCGTCTCACTGGATCGCACCACCTTTAAATCCATACCTTAGAACCACTTTGCCTACATGGCACTTGATTCTTCATTTTACCCATTTCACTTCCTTGATGACTAGTGAGATTGAATTTCTTTTTTGCTGAAAGGTTTTGGGCCATTTATCTGTCTTCTTTGGTAAGTTATCTGTACATGTCTTTGCCCATTTTCTTTTCTTTTTCTTTTTTTTTTTTTTTTTGAGGCGGAGTCTTGCTCTGTCGCTGGAGTGCAATGGTGCGATCTTGGCTCACTGCAACCTCCGCCTCCCGGGTTCAAGCCATTCTCCTGCCTCAGCCTCACAAGTAACTGGGACTACAGGCATGCACCACCACACTGGGCTAATTTTTCATATTTTCAGTAGAGACGGGGTTTCACCATGTTGGCCAGGGTGGACTTGAACTCCTGACCTCAGGTGATCTGTTTGCCTCGGTCTCCCAAAGTGCTGGGATTATAGGCATGAGCCACCACACCTGGTTTCACTTTCTGACAAGGTCTTTGCACAGCCACAATCCAACCCTTAGATGGGGTCCTTTCGGTAACACCTTTTCCCTAGGTTTTGGGCAATGCTTTGAAAAGCCCCGAGGTAGTGGAAGGCTCCTGAGGACGCTGCTCCGTGAGCTGACTTATTTGTGCCTTTAATAATCACAGGCCTTTGCATTACACCTTTCCCACAAGGCACTCAAAGTGCGTCATAGGAGCAATTAATTCAACATCGCAACACACATTAGGTGTAAATATTTATGAGGTCTATTTGGTGTCTGGGACATTGGGCGCAGAATAAGTAATCAGTAAGATATCTGTAACCAGGAGACCACAGTCTGCGAGTCTGACTTCAGCCTACCTTGCTGCCTTCTGCTCACCATTTTTTTTTTTTTTTTTTTTTTTTTGAGACAGCGTTTCACTCTTGTTGCCTAGGCTGGAGTGCAATGGGGTGATCTCAGCTCACCACAACCTCTGCCTCTCCGGTTCAAGTGATTCTCCTGCCTCAGCCTCCCTAGTAGCTGGGATTATAGGCCTGCACCACCACGCCCGGCTAATTTTGTATTTTTAGTAGAGACAGGGTTTCTCCATGTTGGTCAGGCTGGTCTCGAACTCCTGACCTCAGGTAATCCACCTGGCTTGGCCTCCCAAAGTGTTGGGATTACAGGTGTGAGCCACCGCGCCCAGCCTACTCATCATTTTTAAACCCTCAAATGACATGTGGGCTCACTGTTATTGCCTCAAATTTACAGAATAGGAAACAGAGTGGTCAGAGGGCTCTACAACTTGCCCACCACACAGAACCTCTAAGAGTGAGGGATTTGACACCAGCCTATCTGCCTCTCCGGTCCCTACTGTTTCCCCCTACCCCAGGCCTATAGGAAATGGCAAATCCTGCTTAGGAGGCACCATGCAGCTGCGACCTCAGAGCCCTTGTAATTAACAGTTGGCGTCCTTTCAGGCTGCCGGAGTTTCTGCAGAAATTAACGGTAAATCAGCCAGTGAGGAGCAAATCATTTATGGAGGGCCTGAGAGCTTTCTCTTGACACTTAAAACATATGCCCTCTTCTCTGACATCTTGGTCTTTGATTAAGGCCTCAAACGGTTCCCAGGACTTACAACCCATGACATGGGAAATGGAAATCATACGTTTTTGTGATTGTGTACAGTGAGCTTAATATAAGCATGGCAAGCCATCCCACTGACCGAAGGCAGAGCATCCAATGCAGGCAGCATGCAAATCTGAGCTCAGGAGTTTCAAATAGAAGGCAAACTGTTTCTGGGATTCCAGAAAGAACTTTGGCTTTTAAATTAGAGTTCTGGCCATCTTCTAACCCTGGCCTTATCTGGATTTAAAGTCAAAGACAAGCTAGTGCTAAAAAGCATGTTGGGGACAATGCTGTCCAGTGTATTAGATTTTTAAATGGGAGAACTGGGGCCTAGAGTGGCCAGTGGGTTGTTCACAGTCTCAGACACTTGGAGGCAGAACTGAGTCTTTTGACATCTAAAAAGGGTGGCACCAAACAGAAAGGAAAATAAGCCATTTAAGCCTTGAGGTAGGTTCAACTCTGGCTGGCAGGCATTTTTTTTTTTCAATGGTCTGTTCAACCCATTTACATTTATTTTCACAATTTTTATTTTACTTTCAAATTCAATGTTCCTGTTTACTTATTTTTTTAACATACAAAAAGCTGTACATAGTTAACGTCTACAACTTGATGAGGCTGGATATAAGTATATACTTGTGAATGGACAAATATCACATGATACTACTTTTATGATACATGTGAAATAGTCAAACTCATAGAGGCAGAGTGGAAGGGTGGTTTCCAAGGGCTGGGTGGAGGAGAAGATGAGGAGATATTAGTCAAAGGGTACAAAGCTTTGGTTAGACAAGATACATAGGTCCTCAAGATCTTCTGGCTTACACTTAGCGGTATTATATCACAGAATCAAAGTTTTCCTAAGAGAGTAAATCTTATGTTAATTGTTCTTGACGTACACACAATAATAAGTTGAGAGGGTGGGAGGAAACTTTTGGAGGTGATGCGGACGTTTAAGGCATAGACTCAGGCTTTAGGCTTTTTAGGCTCCGCTTTGTAGATGGCAACTAAAACTTAGACGAATTCAGCATCTTGCCTGAGGTGGCACAAGCAATCGGCAGAGCTGGGGATTTGTCCGACTCCCTCCAAATCCCTTCTTTTTACAGGCCTATAGCAGCAACTTAGCCACAGAGTTCTCTTGTCTGGGAGCTTCCTCCCGATTGTGCAAGTGGCTTATCTAATCCACTCTGCCTCTCAGTGGGGCTCCAGAGTGATGGTGCTCATTCATATGTCACATCCTCCGGGATTAGGCACCCTGGGGCTCTCCGTGCGTCAGTGCAAGCCAAGTGAATTAGCAGAGGAAGCATCAGCAAAACAGGGAACGGTGCTGTTATTCCAGCTGAGCCTGCTGCTGTGAGCCAGAGAGCTGCGGAAACAGCAGGAAGGAAAAGAGGAGGGCTGGGACCAGCCACCTAGGGTCTGGGAGGGAGGGGATCAGGGAGGTGTCCCAACACCATAGTTTTGTCTAAATGGATTGTGGACATTGTCTTGACACAAGCAAGGGATGAGCTATCTGAAAGGACTCCTGTGTTAACATGCTGCAACTTGACAGCCCAGGGTGATTAATGAAGGGAACTGCTAGCAAACTTCATGGAGATTTGATGCACTCTATCTGCACTTAAGCAAGGCCCATGTGTTAGTAAGCTGTCGCTTGCCAGGGAATTATAAGGACGCAACCCGGCTTCCTTTTGTCAACAGCATCAATAACACGGCCATGTGTGAACGGGCCACAGCTGGATGGTGTTATAACTTGGCAGCCACCCTTCTGCCTTCCCTATCTCTTCTCCCCTTCACGTCTGGGCCTGAAGAAAGCCAAGTCCTCCTTCCTCTCTATTTCCGGTGTGTGTAAGCAGGTGTCAACACTGCGGCAGGAGAGTTCATGGCGCAGGAAATGAACAAGGCTGACCTCTGGAGGCCTGTGGTTTTTAATATTTAAAGCTCATTACAAATACCGATTTTAAATTCTGAATTATTTTTAATTTGTAATACTTTTAAATAATTAAACACAGTTGATAATTTTTAATTATCAAAGGCTACTAAAGTAAACTCATCCCCCCTCTTCCACTTCTCTCTCCTGCTGCCCAGCAGAACTGGCTCTGATGAAGTAGACCAGACGTGCTTGCCTTCTACTTATCCATGGGAACAGAGTTTGGATGGTGTGTTATTCCAGTCCCATAGAGAGGGATTTGGTTCTGTCTCCAGGGTCAAGCTCCTGGCATGGAGACGAATCTTTCCTTGCCCCCCTCGTGTGTGGTATGCAGTCCTTTGGATCTCCCCCAGGCACTGACTATTAGTCCAGGATTCAGCAGCAAAACCCTCGGGAATTGACCAGGGTGATTCCACACTGCCAGCCTTCTCTCTCTCTCAAACCTCTGAAATTAACTGGCTCAGCGCCACGTCTCATTTTAAGTTCGTCCCCCTGAAATTAAAAGGCTACTCTAGAATAAGAGTCCCTAAATTTGGAAAAATAATTTATACTTCTAAGAGTTACTCATTTTAAATATAATCCAGTGAAAAACAAGGAAGGATGGAAAGTTTCTGCATTCATCATCACCTTCTCTCTAGTTGAATGTCCGCACTGCATCTGGAACTGAGCACTTTACAGAAATGATTTCACCCAAACCTCATAGCAATTCTTGGTGGGAAGCACCTTTATCTCAATTTGAGGGCCGTTATAAAATATTACTAGTGCCACAAAAGACATTAAAGACAATAAACTAACCCTTTAATTTTGCAGATGGATTAGCTGAGGTTAGCCCCCCCTGGGAGTCGCACTGAGCCTGTTTGATGATACATCTCTCCTTCCTTTGTCTCCAGCACTCAAAGGTGGAGCGTTTACATCGTGGAGCTGTGGGGACTATGGTTTAGAAATGCACAGTGTGCTCAGAGAGTAGGAAATCTGGAGGGATGAACTAGCAAAGCCTGTGTCATCCTAGAAGTAGTGTGGACGTTTACAAGGCTAAAGGGTGCTTAGAACTGTGTCTCATAGAAGTAACATAGGAACACACAGCATTGATTTGGGAGAGAAGGAGTGGGCTTTATAATGTTCCAGGGAATAGGTAGTGATGGCCTGGACATACTGTGTATCTTGCTTCCCATGTGGCACATGGTGAAACCTGGTCTCTACTAAAGATACAAAAATTAGCCAGGTGTGGTGGTGGGCACCTGTAATCCAAGCTACTAGGGAGGCTGAAGCAGGAGAATCCTGCCTCTCCTTAGCTGGGCACATTCCTGGTGCCTAGGTAATGGAATTCTCAGACTTCCTACACTGAACCTCTAGCTCCTAAAAGGGAGACCTGGTGCCTAATACAGTGCCTGGAGCATGTGCACACCAACGTGTTGCTGAATAGAGAGAGAATGAGTGAATGCCTATATGAATGAATGCCACATGCACATGCATAGGGAAGCATAGAAAGAGAGGGCCTCCCGAAGTGAGATGGTCCAGAGATACATTGTAGATCATGTCTAGGTCTACCCACGGACCTGACCTATCCCAGCAAGGCCAACGGAGTGCCTAGCACGTGGTCGGAACCTACTCCATGTGTGTGCACAAGTTCCAGTTAAATTCCCCTAATCGGTCGTACATTTTCATTCAGTCTCTTCATAGAGATTGGAGAGCTTCTCCTGATCCAGATGAAATTCACTCCAAGGTGGAGTCAGGCCAAGGCTCATTTTTAATAAGTGAATACATGGGTTCGTTCTTTCTTGAAGGCATTCCCAACTGGTTTCAAGAATTCTCCTCTTACCTATTTTATTTTCATAAGAATATATGGGGCATGCAATTCCCTGAAGGGAACCTGGAGAAAACACTGGCGGTGTTTGGTGCTACTCAGAACTCCCATAGAGCTCATATCCCCAAGACCCGCCTGGCTGAGTGAGGCTCCCACTTCCTCAGAAACCTGCCCTGCTGGGGCCCATCTGGTCTCCTCCCTCCTCTGAGCACCTGGGGCACTTCTTGCTCGAATCATGCATTTAGTAAATCTAGAAGAATACATATCATTATTAATTTATTATTTAACTCATATGGTAAAATCTTACTTGTGTTTTTTTCCTTTCCTCAATTAAATTTTAAGTTCTTTGAGGTCAGAAAGCATGTCTATGTAAGCTATAGTCCCGTTCCTACCAGCTATCAATGCTCCCAACAAATATTAAAAAATGAAAACAAAAAGATTTGACATTCTGGTGGGTTCTGCAGCAGACAAGCAGAGTAGCAGAGTGATTTGCTGGACGTGTTTTAGCTCAGACATCCCTTTAGTGGGCAGAACAACTCCTGAAATCCCTTCATCCCCCTCTCTGAGCCGCCCCCACTTCCCCACTTGGTCTCTGTCTTCCTCTTTTCTCCATCCTTCTCTCCCTATTAAAGTTTCTTTTTCACATCTATTTAAGTATCTAGTAAGTGCCAGGTACCATAGCAGGCTCTTGGTATACTACAGATCAACAATGTCCTAGGGTATCCACAACATAAGACCCCAGGGTTCTGCCTCGATTCTCCCTTCTTCCTCTTCTCCCATCAGCCAGTGTTTCTTGAGCATCTACTCTGTTTTTATTTTTTGTTTGTTAGTTTTTTTTGAGGCGGTGTCTCACTCTGTCGTTCAGGCTGGAGTGCAGTGGCACAATCTCGGCTCACTGCAACCTCCACCTCCTGGGTTCAAGTGATTCTCCTGCTTCGCCTCCCTTGTAGCTTGGATTACTGGTGCCCACCACCACACCTAGCTAATTTTTGTATCTTGAGTAGAGACCGGGGTTCACTATGTTGGCCAGGCTGGTCTGCAGCTCCTGACCTCAAATGATCCATCCGTCTCGGCCTCCCAAAGTGCTGGGATTACAGGCGTGAGCCACAGTGCCTGGCCTGAGCCATCTACTCTGTAGGAGCCTTTGGGAGCAACTCCCAGAAAGCCAGTGGAGCACCACATTCTATTCCCTGCATCCTCTGTGAAAGAACCTAGGACCTGTCAGAAAGCTCTCTGCTTGTGAGATCTTTCTGGATGGCACTACGCCTTCTGACAGGCAGGTGGCCCACGGTGAGAAGAGTGACCCTTATGGCTCTCTCAGTGCTACAGAGGCTCAGGGGCAGGCGGGGCAGACCAGAGCGGTCAGGAGAGCAGGCAGAGGTGGTGGTCGACTGGCTACCGGGCTTGCCTGGCTTAAGGGGCCCAGTAGAGGGCCTCCTAGTGTACAGAATAGAAGAGGACTCCAGACCGGGAGCAGTGGCTCACACCTGTAATCCCAGCACTTTGTGAGGCCGAAGAGAGGGGATCACCTGAGGTCCGGAGTTTGAGACCATCCTGGCCAACATGGTGAAACCCTATTTCTACTAAAAATACAAAACTTAGCCGGGCATGGTGGCGGGTGCCTGTAATCCCAGCTACTCAGGAGGCTGAGGCACGAGAATTGCTTGAACCCGGGAAGCGGAGGTTGCAGTGAGCTGAGATAGCACCACTGCACTCCAGCCTGGGTGACAGGGTAAAACTCAGTCTCAAAAAAAAAACAAAAGACTCCAGTCTCCAAAGGATGACAACTGGGCCTCAGGGGCCCTGAGAAATTACAGCTGCCTGCACTTTGTCCCCCTGGATCTAACTATTGTGGCAAGTGCATGGCAGAAAGGAAGTCTATAGCTAATGAGGTGATGAATGGGAAGGGTCTGAATGTGGATAGTGTGGTGACACTGTTCCTAGCAGCGCTGTCAAGGGTAGGGGATGGAAAGGAGACTAGAGCTTGGCAAGAAGACGTGGATTGGAACCTTGGTGCCGCTGCTCACTAGAGTGAGGACTTGGCAAGCCCTTCAGCTCCCTGGTTGATCCTGTGTCCCTCCTGTTCCCTGGTCCTGTGTGTATGTCTGCCATGTGCATGGCACAGGCTTATGATCTGTTATGTATGTATTTTATAGTTCCACACCCACTCTTCTGCTTCCCACCAGACACTGAGCATGCAGGTGTCAGGACTATGTCTCGATCATCTTTGATTTTTCCAGTGCCCAACAAAGAGAACTTAAGGAGGTTAATGGAAGGGGTCAGACATTTTCCCAGTGGGGAAAACAGCTCCTGCACCCACCACTTCTCCCATCTCCCCCGCCATCCTCTACCTTCCATCTTCCTTCCTCCACCCTACTCACTGTCACTCAGCAAGTAGGGACACAGCAAAATTCCAGCTCAGGGGCCTCTCACTCCAACTTGGAAGTTTGTACTCCTGGTAACCAGGCTTCCATCTGAGGTCCTCTAACTTGAGCAAACACTGGAACCCACAGGGAGGGCTTATTTCAACACCGGGGTGCACCAGAAGTGGTACAACAGGCCAGAGTCTGGGAATCTGCATTGCTAAGTTCCCAGATGATGCTGAAGCTGCTGGTCCCAGGCCCATGCTCTAGGAACCACAGCTACCAGGCCTCCCTGCTGTAGATGTGGCTGAGCTTTCCAGGGGCTGGGCACATGCCCCTTCCTCATGGTGGACACTTGACATGAGTAGATTAGTGACTCATCAGAATCGAAACCTGCATTTATATGGATATGCTGATATATAAGGAAGTTTTGATTACTTGGAGCCCAGAAATGCCCTTGACTTGAAGCTAGACTCTGAATTCAAATCCAACTGGTACCAATTTCTACTGGTAACCTCCTTTAGACTATTTTTCCCTATCTTAAATGGAACTATGAATGCCTACTTCAGAGCATTATGGTGAAGATTAAATGCCAAAGTTCTGGTGCATATCGAGTGCTCAGTTATTGAGTGGAATTTGGATTTAATTGAGAAACATCAATTGGTGTTTTTCTTTCCCTATATACATAAGGAAACAGTACAAAATAAAAGTGGGTACTGAGGATTTAGTGAGATACTTTTCATGAGATGTTATGAAACACATTCATCTCAATATTGCAGACAGGTCATAGATAATGAATGTGGATGTGATCTGCATTTTTCTTGGAGATCCTCCTGGGCTGTATCATCCAAGTGGGGCCCAGCACTCAGCTTGGTGTTTTACTTTATTACCAGGTGATCAATGCACTTTTGAGCTTGGGGTGGTTGGGCTGTGGGGGGAAGTAGCCCTCTTGAGCTTTCAGGAGACTTAATTCCCACACTCAACCTAGCATGAGGGCAGTGGTGGGGAGCACCAGGGTTGTCGATATTAATAATAATAATTACAGCTGCCATTTGCCATATCACAACAAGCCACTGAGCCTCGAGGGGAAGTTATTCACCCTCTCTGGGCTGCATTCTCTTTCCTGTAAAAAGGAGACTAATAGGCACGTAATTGTTGGGATCTAGTGCGAGTTGCCTATTAGCTCTTTCAGCAGCACCTATCACATAGTGAGCACTCAGTGACTCTTAGTCCACGTTATTAAATGAGAACCTACTCTATTCCTAGCACACCTCACAGGTCATCCATTTATTTTGCGAATACAGGAAGGTTCAAGAGATTTAATAGTGAACAAGAGAGTCTATTTTTTCAAATATCATTTCTAAAACACAGGAGGTGTTGGAATGAAAAGAGGCTTGTCTGGGGCCACACAGCTAATCAGCAGGTCAGCTGAGATCAGATCCGATGGACTCATTCTACACTGCAATGCTGCCCACAAGTAGCTTCTTCCTTACCTTATCATCAAATGTGGATAATTAAAATTTTTACAGGAGTAAATACATTGGTTAATAGTTAAAGGAAGATGGTAGACACAAATTTGTAGTTTTCAGACAGTTTTAGTTGATTTATATATCTCAAAATAGTAGTTTATATTCAGATAATACATTCATTGTAAAATATGCAGTCATATAGAGATTTGCGTGTCTATAGATTTTTTTAAAATTTAGGTTTATAAATAGTTTGGAACAGGTCTCAAAAACATCATCTGTTGCTCTTTTAATATATCTTCAGTGTGCTATGACACATTCTGAAATAATTTGCTTCAAAAAAAAGCACTGCTCTTCTCTCTCTGTCTTTTTCCCCTCCAAATGTAACTGTAAATATTACTTTGATGTATGTAATTGCTTCAACCCTCTCCATTTGAAGGAAGGCTTTGAAACCTTCCATCTCCCATCTCTTGCTATTGTCAAGAAATAAGGAAATAAGGAAAATGGACTTAAAATGTATTATTCAAATGTATTTAATGTAAACATTAAAGGAATCTGAGAACATCCACAAGTTTCCCCTCAACTCAAAGTGGTTTTGGAAAACACCTCAAGTTTTCTATCATCTTACTGGCATTCATTCACTCTGCTTAGGGGAACTATTTATTCCAGCACATTTTAGGATTCCAAGACTACTTCTAGTGTCTGGCACATAGTAGGGGGGATTGAAGGATGTTTGATGGATGGACTTGAATTGGGATTCGAGGATTAATATAGCTTGTGAAGATCCTTGGGTACCTCTAGGAATAGAAGCCACCCCAGGAAGGCTTGGTCAGGGAGTCCTGCCAGCACATCGTCATGGGCAGAACTGAGAACAGTTCTGCACATGAGGAAGTGGCCCAGGTTTAGCGTGTTGGACAGCACTGGGCAGCGCAGAGCTGGATTTGACTTTAGGTCTTGTCTCTTTTCAGTAATTCCATCAAGTTAGCACTCGACTGTGAGCTTTTTGACTAGTCTGCGGGTCCCTTGAGGGGAAAGACTTTGTCTTTTGTCTCTGCATTTTCAGTAGCCTGTGCAAGTTTTGATGCCATAACTGCTCTGTAAACGTTTTTCTCAATCGAAGGACAAAGCAGATAACAATGTAAGCACTTGGCTCTCTCTGGTCTGCTTGCTGTGAGACTCCAAGGCAAAGTTGTGGCCTGATTCATGATCCATGATTCAAATCATTCACTGGCAGAGGAACAGAAGCCTCCCCATCACTGGCCCTCTCTGGGGTTGTTCAGAGCCTGGGAGGGGTGAGTGGAAAGAGGTCTGGCTTGCAAAGCTGTGGAGGTGGGGGCTCTCAGCATAGGTTTGTATCACACACCAGCTGGCTCCTCCATCCCCACCAAGCCCCTTCTCCTGCACCTTGGTCTCTGTCTGACTCTAAGTCACCGCTGGTCATTCCATCACGTTGACAATTTCCGTGTGTGTGATGCTCAGCTTATTTGCTACAGAATTAAATTTTTTTTCACTCCTCTATTAATAAACAAGTAAACATTCTGACCTGTTTTTCGGCAGACTGAAGTTCTGGAATTTCAAATCGTTGGATCCTTCTTTAGTTGTCCTTCTATTGCCCCTGGGATGAAAGAAAATAAATTATAGCTGGGAAAAAGCAAGAAGCTAGGGGAAAAAATTAATTAAGTGCATTCATTCATAGAAACAACCACCCAGTCAGATTTAAGTAATGACGTCTCACACATAATTCTGAATCTCTCTTTGCATTACCATTGAGGTTAAAGAAAATCTATGTTTAAAGTAATTCAATTACCTAATTTATTAAATGTAAGAGCTTTATTTTACAGAAGACAGTAGTGTGGGGCAGAATAAGTGCCCAGTCAAGACAAGGATGTGGGCTGCCCCTCCCTCATCAGCAGGGTGACCTTGGTATCTTCCTTAAGCTCTGCCAGTATCTGTCTCCTCTGTAAAATATTACACTTTTGCCACATGGTTGATGAGAGGCTGCTAAGAAATTTGAGGAAGAGCAACCATGAGCCACGCAATGTCTCAGATGCTTTCCTATGTTTGTAGAATTTGATAAAAATCTAGCAAACATTATCCGACGTGGGAAGACAGACTATTTAGCAACTCTGATTCAAGTAATATTTATTGAGCCCCCATATCATTTAGGCACTTTTCTAAGGCACTTCCTATGAAAAGATTAAATTGTTTTTCATTGAGTTAATTTGCTAACATTCATTAAATATATTCACTATCATAAACCATCATTGTTACGCATTCCAAGTTCATTTAATCAGCCATGTTTCACACACTTTCCTTTCTTCTGCAGGCATTTCATAAGCTCTATCAATCACTGACTGGTGATTTTTTTCCTCCACAAATGCTCCTGACAACTGCTTCCTTAGCTTGGTTACCCTCAGTGTCCTTCCAATTCCACTTGGGGCAAATTTGCCCTCTTCCTGGTCTTTGGACTTTCTCTGCTCCCACCCATGGGGCTCTTTCAGGTACCATTCGCTCTTTCTCGGATGCCCTTTCTTCCTTCTTCTCATTAACTGCAACCCTTCCTTCCGAACCCAGCTCAAGTGCTGCTTCCTCAGAGAATCCTCCTCGACCTCTCAGACTCCCTCCTTCACAGCACTTGCCTGAATTTTAATTTTACTTTTGTTTTAGCTGCTAACTTGTGTTCACATCTGACTGTTGAACTTCCATTTCCACCACAGCAGAGATTTTCAGGGCTTAGCATCCTGCAAAATTCAAGAAGGTGACTTAATAATATGCTGCTGTTAATAACTAGAAATGTTGTTCTCGCTGCAGTTTGGTGTGTGGATTGGAGCCCAGGAGGCTAGGAAAGCAGTTAGGGGTAGATACTGGAGGCCAGCCTAGAGATGCTGAAAGCAGAAGTAAGGCTGAATACATTAATTCAATGTTATGGGTCAATGCCTGTCCCACCAAGGAGTTCCGTGGACACACATGCATGTACACACAAAACTAAAGAAGTCCAGGAGATACTTCATGAGGACTTGAGGTTCTCTCTTCATCTACAGGGATTTTGCCTGTAGCCCATAGAATAGAACATAATAGATTTAAAAATCTGTGAGTTGTTTGGGTATATTTTGTCACTATGTAAATTGGCCATCTAGAAAGATGATGGCTTATATCATTAATTTAATTTTTTCCATTTTAAAAAATTTCATTATTGCACTATTTCACATATTCCATTATTTATTTTTTTCCTATCCAAATACAGCTAAATTCACAATTTCCTTCTGTACTCTGACTTCTCTACTAAATTCCAGACATGAACGCTGAGCTATGTTCTGGGTCTTTCTAATTGGCTGTTCCCCAGCAGACATAGGCCTTTTTCCTAGTGAGAGGCTCCATTGCTCACATGGTTTCCAAACCAGTAGCCTGGGTGCTAACCTTGAGTTTTCCCATTCCTTCCCCTCTGTCATTGCCATCATCCTAATCTGTTACCAGATCCAAACAGTCAGATTTTCCACATGCCTCCTGACTCTGTCTCTTCTTTGTCACTCCCATGAGCTAGTTAATATATTCAGCCTTACTTCTGCTTTCAGTATCTCTAGGCTGGCCTCCAGCATCTACTACTAACTGCTTTCCTGGCCTCCTGGGCTCCAATCCATACACCAGACTGCAGCAAGAACAACCTTTCTAGTTATTAATAGCAGAATATTATCAAGTCACCTCCTTGAAAATCTTCATCAGTTCCCTATTCCTGCAAGATAAAACCCAAAGTCTTAACCACGATCACTAAGATTCCTGCCCCAGTGGCCCTGAATCCCATTTCTGTTGCTCCTTTATTTCCTGCTACCCTCTCTTTCTGCCAGGTCACCCCACACTGTGACCTCTGGCCAGAACTTTTTTTTTTTAAATGCTCCCATATCATTGACCTAATTATTCTTTTTGCCTCCTCTGGGCCTGGCAAAACACTTTTCATTCTTCAAGGTGAAGTTCAAATATTACTTCCCTGTGAATTCTTTCCTACTGCTTCCGCGTTGAGTCCCTCTGGTACTTTTGTATACCTCTCTATTGCCATTCATTTCATTTGTTTGTGAGTCCAGTCATTTATTTACTCGACAAACAGTTATTGGGTTTTTTCCATGCCAGGCAATGCACTAGGCAATAGGGTATAGTAATTAAAGAACAGATGAAGGCTGCCTCCCCTGGGTTTTCAGTGTATTTAGGGAGCCAGGCCATATGCAAGTAAACAATATTATTTTGTCAAATGCCCTGAACATGCATTCATTATGCACATCCATGTCCATATCCCCTTGCATTGGAGTCTTGCAAGGGTAGGTTGTATCCTGGGCATCTTTTTCTCTCCCAGGACACTGGGTAACCGACCTGCATGCTTTCAGGAATGTTTGTAAGATAATGAATAGATACCTAGATAACAAATACATAAATTGCCTGTGAGTATGGGCTCATACACAATAGTGAGCCATGTAGTTAATTGGATAGAGTCCTTTGAATCTTTCTGATACCAGGGGAATTCTGACCTACCCCTTCACTGAGAAGGAGCCCTCAAATTTCCATCTGCACTCTGACTTCTCTACTAAGTTCCAGATAATAAACACTGAACTATTTTCTGGGTCTTTCTAATTGGTTATTCTCCAGCAGACACAGACCTTTTTCTTAGTGAGAGGTTATGGGTATCATTTCTGTGCTCTGACAGCCCATGTAACATTTGCCTACATGGCTTTAACAAAGCCAATTTTAGGAGGATGAGACAGTCTGGGAATTTCTCAACTTCTTCCTAGGTACCTCAAGAACCCAAAAGCCTGGGAGCTACCTTTGACCTTTCTAGATAATCAGCTTTGGCCTTTTTAACTTTAAGAAGAGAGCTGAACTCAAACTCTCTTTTTATTTCATGTTTGCAGCAACCCTCAGTAGTAAATGGGCAGGTATTCTTCTCAGCTCCATGCTACAGAGGAGGAAATGGGGCCCCAGAATGGAGAGGATTTAGTTCCAGGTGGCCAGGCTAGTAAGGGGAAGAACCAGGGCTTCACATCAGTTTGCCCGTCTCTCACATAGTATGTGTCAGCTATGTTGCAGAGGAACCCAGAGGCCCAGCAGGAAGCAGCAGAGGGATGCATGAGAAAGAAGGAAAGCAGGTGGGGGAGAATGGAGAATGGGCAGGAGGAGCTGTTCTTCCTACAGTGGATTATTGAAGAAAAATATTAACAAGGCTGGAAAATAAAGAGCCATTTACCTGGACAGTAAGTAGTTAAAGCCTGTTATTAAAATACTTACGAAGAGCCACAAGCATTACCAGGTCTCTCTGACTTAAATCTGAATCCTAAGTGTTCAGATTTTAGAGATACTTTTAAAAAGTGTACAATGCTGAAAGAATTATAAACTCTCAACATATCACAGAAAATGTTATTAAAGAATGTTAACTGTAATAGGGCAAAATTGTTTGTTTTGCATCGAATTGAGATTTGACCTTGAAAGGAGATGCTCAAGGTTCCCAGTTTGGCTGCCACACTTGGGGGAGGACAGGACCATTTACTAGACTCCTAAGTAGATGCACATCATTTTACAAGGCCTCAAACGCCTGGGACCAGCTGTCTTTCCTGTCCACTCAGCCCATCCCCACCCACCTAGTGAAATGACTCACATAAGCATTTTTAACTGCTGCTCTGTATCTGCTAGTCACGGACACTGGTCAAGTGTCCTGCAGGGAAACAAGACAGGCTAATTGATCGCCGAGACCTCAGCACATCATGGAAAAGCTGGAAGTTCCGTAGGCTTGTGGGGGAAACTGAGGCACAGAACATCAGTGAACCAACTGAATTGTTCTTGCAATCACTTCATCTTCTGCCAAAACAGAGCACATCACCCCACACAGTCCAGCCTCTTTTCTTGAGCACCCTTCCAGCACCTTCAGGTCCAATACTTTGCAGTGATCTTTGACTTCCTTTTCCCTTTCTGCATCTTCCTCCTGCATGACCAGTCAATGATGCCCATCTAGTCCTCCTTCGTGTTTTCCTTGCCATGTCTCTATCTTATTTTCCCTGTGAAACTGCCTTCTGCAGACCGTCATTATTTTTCATGTAGACCTAATAGAAGCCAGTTCAGTGTAGTTGAACTGATATGTGGATTTAATGATGTGTGCCAAGGTATATGTCTACCCAAACACTGTACATGTGACCTTATTTGGAAAAAGCATCTTTAATAATGTCACTAAGCTAAGGATCTTGAGATCAGATGATCTTAGGTTAAAGTGGGCTTTAAATACAATGCTAGGCGTTCTTCTGCAAGGAGGTTGTGGAAGAGACCCATGTGAAGATGGCAGAGATTGGAGTGACGCTGCCACAAATCAAGGAACACCTGGAACCATGAAACGCCGGAAGAGGCAGGAAAGAACCATCCCCTAGAGGCTTTGGAGGGAGTACGACCATAGCTAAACTTTTATTTCAGACTTCTGGGCACCAGAACGGTGAGAGTAAATCTCTGTTTTCAGCCAGTATGTTTATCTTTGTGGCAATTTGTTTGTTTTTTTTCTTCTTTTTTTAATTGTACTTTAGGTTCTGGGATACATGTGCAGATCATGCAGGATTGTTGCATAGTTACATACATGGCAAGGTGGTTTGCTGTCTCCATCCCTCCGTCACCCATATCTGTCATTTCTACCCATGTTATCCCACCACCATCTCCCCCACCCCCCGCTGTCCCTCCCTTAGCCCCCCGCAACAGACGCCAGTATGTGATGCTCCCCTCCCTGTGTCCATGTGTTCTCATTGTTCAACACCTGCCTATGAGCGAGAACATGCAGTATTTGGTTTTCTGTTCTTGTGTCAGTTTGCTGAGAAAGATGATTTCCAGACTCATTCAAGTCCCTACAAAGGGCACAAACTCATTGTTTTTTATGGCTGCATAGTATTCCATGGTGTATATGTGGTTTGTAGCAATTTGTTACGGCAGCCATAGGAAAGATATGCACTGAACATCTCATCTGTCCCACGAGACAAAAAAATGAATCAGACTCACATCCAAACACGGGCAATGCAATAGGCACAATGATTTAAAAAAAAAAAAAAGTACCCATGGTCTAGAAGAAAAAGGAGGAAGAAGCTGGTCAAATATTTAAGTGATGTATAGTCAAGGAAGGCTTTCAGTAGGTGGTGATAACCGGCGAGGGGTTGAACTTGCCAGAAGGATGACACAGCGAGTTGACAGTGAAGACTCCTCCAAGAGTTAAACACATCTTCTCCATCCCGTTTTGGTCATTCCCCTCTAATTTCTCACCTTTACAGTGAGATGCTCCCAGCTACACCCAATATAGCAGGTGCAGGCTGACCAGCCCAGAAAGGATGCCATTTCTTCTGTTGTGAAACTACACTTCTCTCAATGGACTTTTAGCTTAAGTTTTAATTTTTTCAGAAGCTTCTCATTCTATACACTCACAGTGGACTTGTAGGCTGCTGAGAAATCACTAAAATTGCTCTTAAGCCATAATTCTCTTTCAAGGTCTTCTACAGTTGGATTTTTGATACAAACATCATGAAGAATAATAAGGAATAACACTATCATTATAATGAAATCAGAACTGCAAGAAACTTACATAAGATTTTCAGCTAACTGGTCCTCTTTGGTATTTCACCGCATGTGAATCCACTTAATCCTCAGAACGATCCTATGAGGCCAGTCCTATTCTATATCCCCATCCTGCTGAATTTCTTTATCACATGTCTTATCTCCTCAGGAACTGCCACAGGTTTGGCTCCTGGGGAAGCAGACTCTGAGACAGAGGTGACCATGCAGAAAGTGTTTTAGGGAGTGCTCTTGGGACCAGCCCCTGTGGGGGAAGAGAAAGAGGCAGGACTGGGCAGATCGAAAAATGGGCTGTGATGCAGTTGCAACAGAGGCCTCAGTGGCCCCCATGGGGAATGAAGGCTCTTCTGAGTGTCCCACATTGGGGTGGGAAGGCCAGGTCTATGCACCACTGGGTGGCCCAGTCAGTGGGTGTGGGCTTCTTCAGGTCAGGCAACCCTGCTCAGCCAAGGCAATTCCAAAAGAAGGTTGAGAGGGAAACCTGGATGGAGACTCACAGAATGTAGTACAAGATCATCTTGCATTCTGACTCTTATTTAGTGAGTTTGAGGATGCAAATAAGCCAAGATGGGCTTTGGCTATATTTATCAGTAGAAGAGAATCAGAAGGAGAAAGGATGGGCTGAAGGCAGGAGTAATCCTGAGGGCAGGTGTCCCCTGGTAGTGAGTAGAATGGATATGAATGCAGCTTTGCCAACTGAGCAAGCTATGCAGTTAATCTAATTCCCACTGTACACATGGAGAAGAGTGGGGTATAGTACCTTCCTCATGTATCGATTACACGTTCATGATCAGATTTATTCTCTAGGGCCCAATTCTCACCCCAAATGACTATAGACTATCATAGTTGAACAACCAATAGCATCAGGAAGGGCAGTTGGTAATTAAGATATTTCTGCCAGGTCAGAAATGTGGCTTACTCAATAACAAAGAGGCAAAGCTGCAGTTCTAGAACTAGCCAAGTGATGGATGTCCATTTTCTCCATTCCATGTGGTCCCTAAGCTGTAAGGGTGCTAGGTGTAAACTTATTTCAAATTGCATATTCCTGCACATGCTTCTTCTAAACCTAGGAGATTTTTAGCACTCTCTTTGAGCAACTATGTGAGGGTTCTGGGGTCGGGATGCACCATGTTCTAGATGCCATCCTGGGAAAGGCACAGGGCACAAAAAGCCTTCTCGTCACAGCTGTTTGGTTTTTTTTTTTTGTTTAAATATATGTGCATAGGGTCTATTCTTTCAAGTTCATGAAGCCCCACCATTTATTCCCTATTATCTCATGTTTTTAATTTGTGGACTGCCCCTGAAAATTTGAGCTTGTAACCCTTCATGGAGGAACTTGAGAGGAACATCCAATAATGAATTTCTGCCAGTGAGATGTTTTAATGACTACTCGTCACCTATTCACTGCCTTTGCAGTTTCATGGTGTGATGGTTAATTTCGTGTGTCAACTTGGCTAGGCTATGGTGCCCAGCTGTTTGTTCAAACACCAGTCTAGACGTTGCTGTGAAGCTATTTCTTAGATGTCATTAACATTTAAATCAGTAAATTTTGACTAAAGCAGATGATCCTTCATAATGGTGGTGGTGGCGGGGAGGGGCTCGTCCAATCAGTTGAAGGTCTTAATAGCAAAATCTAGGGTTTCCTGAACAAGAAGAAATTATGCCTCAAGACTGTAACATAAAAAGCCTGCCTGAGTTTCCAGCCTATTGCCCTGTGGAATTTAGTTTTAAGGCGACAACATCAACTCTTACCCGAATCTCTCGCCTGCCAGCCTGCCCTACAGATTTCAAACTTGCAAGTTCCCAGAATCTTGTGAGACAATGCCTTAAAATAAATCTCTCTTGCGCTTTCTGTCTCTCTCTCTCACTTAATGATGGGAATATGATGTGAGAAGTGTGTCCTTGCATGAACATCATAGAGTGCACTTACACAAACCTAGATGGTGTAACCTACTACACACCCAGGTGATATGGTATAGCCTATTGCTCCTAGACTGCAAACCTAAAGAGCATATTACTGAATACTGTAAGCAATTGTAACACAATGGTACTTGTATATCTACAGATATCTAAAAATAGGAAGGTACAGTAAAAACAAAAAAAGATAAGAAATTGTACACATGGTAAATATAAGGCACTTACCATGAATGAAGCTTGCGGGGCTGGAATTTGCTCTGGGTGGGTCAGTGAGTGAGTGGTGAATGAACATGAAGGCCTAGGGCATGAATGTACACTACTGTCAACTTTAGAAATTCTGTATATTAGGCTATACTAAATTTATTTTAAAAATATTTTTTCTTTAAACTTAGCTTACTCTAACTTTTGTACTCTATTAATGTTTCAATTTTAAAAATGTTGACTTTTATAATAACACAACAAAAATACATTGTATAGCTGTACTAAGACATTTGTTATATACTTCTGTAAACATTTAATTTTAAACTTTCAAAATTTTTATTATTTTTTAAACATTTTTGTTAAGAAGTTAAGAAATTAAGACACACACGCATTAGCATGGCCTGCATAGGGTCAGGGTCCACACTACCACTGCCTGCCGCCCCAACACCGTGTCCCACTGGAATGTCTTCAGGGCAATGACACACATGGAATTGTCATCTCCTATGATAACAATGCCTTCTTCTGGAATCCCTCCTCAAGAAACTGCCTAAGGCTGTTTTACAGTTAACTTTTAAAAAATATATACATAAGTGAAAGTATACTCTAAAATAACAATAAAAAGTACAGGCTAGTAAATGCATAAACCAGTAACATAGCCATTCATTATTACTAAGTATTGTGTACTTTACGTAATTGCATGTGCTATGCTTTTATATGCTGGCAGCACAGTCTTGCTTACACCATCATCATCACAAACATGTGAGTAATGTGTTGCATTACGGTGTTATAGCAGCTGCAACATTACTAGGTGATAGGAAGTTTGCAGCTCCATTATGATCTTATGGGGTCAGTATCATATATGAGGTCCATCATTCACCTAAATGTTATGTGGTGCATGACTATATATACATAGAGTTGATTCTGCTTATCTATAGAGCTCTGACTAATACACACCATAAAGATGTAGTCATTGGGAATTGCCTCTTGACAGATAGAAGAGAAAAAAACATCTTTAACAGGTAGTAAGCACCTCGATTATTGCAGCTACTGCCCAGGGTGAGCTGATTTAATCCTCACAATCTCTTAAATCAGATACACATGTTGTCCTCATTTTACAGAGGAGAAAACCAAGGCTCAGGGCTCTGGCCAGTTGGGTCCTATAGTTAGTCATATCTTGGTTTAAAACCTGTCACTTCAATGAACAGACACTATTGATAACTGGTTGTCCATTCTAGGCAACCCTGGGTGTCTGAGGAATGGGAGAAAAGGTGCAGCCATGAGAGTTTCTGTGCTGATGGATCTCACAAGGGTTGAGCAAAGCTGAGCTGGTTTCTACTAAAAGAACAAGGACCGGTGAGAAGGTCCTGACAGGTTGCCATTGCCCTGCTGTGGCATGCTTGCTCTCCCCCATCTGAGTCATACTGGAGTTTGAGCTGCCAGTAAAGACACAGTGGGTCTTGTTATCTATCATTTGGCCATCGTGCAAGCTCTCTCCTGATCCGGGTTGTTGCAATGAACCTGTGCCTTGCTGTCTAACAGGAAGCTTCATTTGCTGGGAAGCAGACACTGATGATAAGGCATGATTGCAAACCCTGCTCAGAGATTGGAATCCTATAAAGTACTATATCTCCTTGTGCATCTGCATGCGAGGAAGCACAACCCACTGAATTTGGAGGCTGTTTTTGTCCTGCCTGGCAATATGTCTGTAGGACAAAGTTGCGGAAATGGCTCAAAATATGACAAACTTCTATTCAGAAGCAGCTGCAGCATTAGGGACCTTGCTCAGAGAGTCCCATACATCTTGTCAGTGCCTCCCATTTGTGGAGTTTTCACTTTCAGCCACAATCCTGGACAATGAGTCCAGGGACAGCCAGCTGAATGGAACTGAGAGCTTGACTGTGTGATTCGGGTTTGAGCCCTGTTTTTTTTTTTGTTTGTTTGTTTGTTTGTTTTGACAGAGTCTTGCTCTGTTGCTCAAGCTGGAGTGCAGTGGGCGATCTCGGCTCACTGCAACCTCTGCCTCCTGGGTTCAAGCAATTCTCCTGTCTCAGCCTCCAGAGAAGCTGGGACTACAAGTTCATGCCACCACACCCAGTTAAGTTTTTGTATTTTTAGTAGAGATGGGGTTTCACCATAGTGGCCAGGCTGGTCTCGAACTCCTGACCTCGTGATCCAGCCTCTTCAGCCTCCCAAAGTGCTGGGATTATAGGCATGAGCCATGGTGCCCAGCCAAGCCCTAACTATTTTATCCACTCATTGTGTCACTCAACTAAATCACTTAACCATTCATAACTATAAGCCCTGGTTAATGCTTCTGTAAAATCAGAGAGTGAGGCTGTTTGATGTTGTCCATGGTGGATAATCAAGTATATCCTGAGCACTTTTCTGTCCCTGTGTTAACAGAGAGGAATAGGAGTCCTGAGTCATTAGCAGCTGAAAGTCTAGTAGAAGAGTCCTGAAAACTCCATGTAGTCTGAGAGATGTGCATATGTAACATGACATGAGAACTTGGAGTGTCCTGTGCTTACCAAAGCCTCTTGATATTTCTCCTGGACCCCTGCAAGAATTCCTTCATTGATCTCCTTGACATGAATCCCTTTCCACTCAAAGATCTTTTACGATTTTATCTTAGTTATCATTTCCACTTTTCAGTTTTGTTTTGCAACTTACAGTCCAAGTATACTGGACTTCTTGCTCAGCTGAAATATAGCAAGTTGAGATGTACTTTGCTCATGCAGTTTCCCTGGCCTGCTAGGCCCATTCCCTTCCTTTTCCTCCTCTTCCCCCCCCCTCCCCCTCTACATCTTCCAATTCTCCTTGGTCTTCTCGTACCAGCACAGATGCCATCCTTTCCAACAATCTTTCCCAAATCTATCTAGGTGAGTACAACATGTTTCCTCTGTGAACACGAACGATGCTTGCTTTCTCCTTAGTGAACAACAGCTGTATTTCCTGAGCCCCCAGCTCCATCCTGAACCCCCAGCTTCATCCTGAAGCCCATGCCTCTCCTTCTGCATCCTTGTTGACTATTCCTAAAGGGCTCTGTTTCTGGGTCATGGAAACCAACTCCTTAACAATGACAAAAATTCTTTACTGAACTGAATTAATTAACTTGGGAAGAAAACCCTAATGTTATCCTAAAGTCAGATATGCATTAAGTAGCCACTGTGGGCTGGGTATCATATCAGGCCTTGTCTGAGTCAGTTCAGGCTGCTATAACAAATTACCATAGCCTTGGGGGCTTAAATAGCAAACATTTACTCCCTCCTCCTTCTGTAGGCTGACAAGTACAAGATCAAGGTACCTTCACAACTGGCATCTGGTGACAGCCTGTTTCCTGATTTGCAGATAGCTGTTTCCCTGTGGTATCCTCATGTGGCCAAAAAAAATAATCTCTCTCATATGTCTTCTTATAAGGGTACTAAACCCATTCATGAGGACTTCAAGGGCCCCGCCCCCTAATACCATCATTGGTGGTTGGGATTTTGACATAGGAACTTAAGGGACACAAACAGTCGGTTCATAACAGGCGTGGGTCACATTAAACAAGAACAGAATAGGTGCTTCCCTCATGAAGCTGACAGCCAAGTGAGTGGGAACCAAGCCAGTGAGCAAGGTGCTCTCATTCCCCTTGCCTTTCTTTTTCCCACACTCCTAATTTTGTTTACTCCCGATTTGAATGGCTGCCGAGTTTCAGGACAGTCTACCTCGCTCTGGCCCAATTATCCCTTGGCACTCGGCTCTAACAGCTGCCTGTTGGATTCACATCCAGTCAGAACTCCTTATTCTCTGATCTCCTTCCAGTCCCTGGAGTCCACCTGGGCTGCATTTCTGTCTTGTAGCTTCTGACTCAGAGTAAGGCCCTGGGTTCTCCATTGAAACAGATCAGACTTTGGTTTTCAGGGATTGCCACCTGCACATTCATCATCTGTGTGCACATCTTCTACCAAAACTGGGTTTCCTGACATTAGGGACCACCTGTCAAGACCCTCACACAGAAGAGCAGTAGAGGAAGTATTTGTGCATGAGAAGATCCAAGATTGCTGGAGGCAGGAATGCCTCAAGGGAATAACTAATTCTTGTTTACTGAGGCAGAAAAGGGATTCAGAATATTCCAGAATAGACCAGCACTGCCTATGGGTTGCAGGTGCAAAGTGGAGGGTGGCATTTGATTTTAGCTCCTTCATTTCCCAGAGTTGTAGTCTCAAAGAATCTTAAAACATGAAGCTAGATGGAAAAATACATATCATCTGCTTGAACCTGCCAATTTTACAAATGAGAAAAATGAGACCCTGTGAAGTGAAATCATCCCTCCAAGCTAACCAGATGCTGAGAGACAGAGAGGTTTCCACCACAGCTTCTGGGGTCCGTCGGAGGTGATCTGGGTCCCTTTTATTTGGCCTTGACTTCTTTAGTATTCGTTTTCTAATTAAGCCTCATTATGTGCCTTTTAAACGAATGCTTGCTTTTTTTTCTTTTTAATCTTCTTGAGGAGAGAAAAAGAAAAAGACGAAAAAAGCTGATCTAATTTAGAAAACAAGAAAATAATCCTGAATCCTTGATGCCCAGGTTTCCAGAAACCCCATGAAAGCTTTTTGCCCCCTTTTCCTTTTTGTTTAAATTTTGATTCAGCAAGAGGAAATAAATGAACCTAGACAGAGAGGCCTTATATCTCATCTTTTCCAATGCTTTCTCCTTTTATTTTTCTCTGTCTTGGTTGTCAGAGGATGTGGCTTTTAATAGACCATCAATGTACGTAATGAGCAAATACAATAACAAGAGTGAATTACTGTTTTTATAGGTCCATAGATGTGCTCCCCGGTGGGATTTAATTTATAGATGGTCATGCCTGAAAGAATCTGGATGCGTGATAGAAAACAACATGAGAAAAGCAACGCGCACGCGCACACACGAACCTTCATAATAAAAACTTGATTTGTACCTGGTAAGTAGACACTCCATAAAAAGCCTAAGTAAAAAAGATGTAATGGCCCGGGCATGGTGGCTCACGCCTGTAATCCCAGTACTTTGGGAGGTTGAGGCAGGCAGATCACTTGAGGTCAGGAATTTGAGAACAGCCTGGGCAACATGGTGGAACCCTATCTCTACTAAAAATATAAAAATCAGGCCGGGCACGGTGGCTCACGCCTGTGATCTCAGCACTATGGGAGGCCAAGGCGGGCGGATCACGAGGTCAGGAGATTGAGATCATCCTGGCCAACGTGGTGAAACCCTGTCTCTACTAAAAATACAAAAATTAGCTGGATGTGGTGGCGTGTGCCTGTAATCCCAGCTACTCGGGGGGCTGAGGTACGAGAATAGCTTGAACCCGGGAGGCAGAGTTGCAGTGAGCTGAGTTTGCGCTACTGCATTCTAGCCTGGTGACAGAGCGAGACTCTGTCTCAAAAAAAAAAAAAAAAAAAAAAATTAGCTGGGCATGGTGGCAGGTGCCTGTAATCTCAGCTACTCAGGAGACTGAGGCATGAAAATTATTTGAACCCGGGAGGTGGAGGCTGCACTTCAAGTTAAGCCATATTTCTACTTTACAGATAGGGAGAAAAAGCCAGGGAGGCAGTCTATTGTCTGCAGCTGCCCAGTAGTAAATGCCTGATGGCATTCAGTATCAGGCCTATCTGACCCAAAGACTGTTTCTTTCTTTTGTTTCATGCTGGATTTCATGGAAATGGAGAGTGGCTAGAACCCCAGATTTACCCCAGGGCTTATCTCCTGCCCTTGGCACACAGTTGCTTTCCCACACTGATGTGCTCTGGGCTGCTGCAGATCTATCTTAGTGTGTTATCTGGTGACATGAGCATTCAAAGTCCTTATCAAAAGACAAGGACTAGAAAGTCAGGGTCGGAGTCAGTCATTACAATTCATCTCACCTGCGTTCCCCAGGGACTGTTTAATAGCAGCATTTGGCACTGAGGGTGTTTAGGTTTTGCTCTATCTTGAGAACATTCTGAGAATTAAATGAGATAATGCGTGCAAAATGCTTACAACCAAGCTTGGAATAGAACAAGTCCTCAGTAAGTATTTAGGCTAGAAATTTTTACCAAAATGAATTCAACAACACATTTATTTTTTCTTAGTGCTCAGTGTGGGCCAACAATTACTCTCAGTGCTCAGGATATATTAGTGAACAAAACAAAGAAGGTGCCTAACTCTTATGGAACAAAGCAAAAAAGGATCTTGTCCATGGAACAGAGAAGGACAACAGTAACAGTAAAGAGAATGAATCAGGAATGGGTATAGCAGGTGACGAGGGGCTCTGGAAGAACCGTAGAGCAGGTGCTGGAATCAGAGTACTGGGTGGAGTGGGCAGGTGGGTGTCAATATGCCTTGGGGTGGTCGAGGTCAGCCTCGCTGGAAAGGTGAGAACAGGGAAAAGGCACTGGGCACATCAGCTGTGGGTTTCTGTAGGAAAAGCTGAAAGGCAGGAGTATGGCTAAGTAGTTGAATCAAGGTAATGAGGTCCACGTGGCTGAACTGGAATGTGTGCAGGGATGCATGGGAAAGATGGCCTTTTGGGAGAATCAGGGCAGGTGTGGTGAGACCCTGTCTGTAGTCATTGAGAGGCAGTAGACTTGGGCCATGGCTATGAAGCCATGTCAGGGTCTCAGACGGAGGAACACAAAGATAGCAATTATAACTCAGTAAGATTTCTCTGTCTTCTGGCTGGAGAATAGGTAGGTCATTGAAGGATAAAGTGGAAGCAGAGAGACCTTTTGGGAAGCTATTGTCACAACCCCAGCAGGAGATGGAACAGGATGGGAGCAGGGGAGGTGCTATTATCTTCTTAATAGCTGAGACTTCACCCATCGAATTAATCTCTCCTGAATGTCTGCTCTCTTGGAAGCCATTAAAAGAACAAGTCTTCCAACTTGGCTTGTTTTCCTTTTTTTATCCTGCATGGTTTATCTGACTCTGTGGCTTTGTCTCTGACAACCTGCAGGACAGGTTCTGTCCCACCTGGAGCATGTGCTTAGGATTCCAGAGGAAGCAGGGAGCCAGGTGCTGGCCAAGGGCCCTGAGTGCCCAGGCCACCCTCAGTGGCCACCACCATACCAACTGGAGATTGAGAGAGCAACCTCAGACTCATGGTGTGCCTGCCCTCTCCAGACTGAAATTTCTCCAGCTGTAATGTAAGGATTTAGATGATTTAGGCTCTGAGAGTCTTTGGCTCAAAATTCAATAAATTTAGTGATTAAATTCTCCTCCGCTAGCAGATATCTGGGTGAGATGTCTGCACGGAGCCTGCTGGTAGGAGATTTCTCTGGGATGTTAGACATCTTCTGTGTATGGTGACTAGCACATTGATGAGTGGCTCAAATAATGGTAAACACTGTTATTACAGAGATGCAAGGTGACCTGGGTATGCTAGATTTATTCACAAAAAGCCCTGGTTCCCTTAAGGAAGAGCTGAGTTTTCTTCCTTGGTTCTACAGGTATTTATGATGCTCATGTTTCTCCAGGAATTCTTCTCCATAGACTCATGCTTTTCCTGAAGGTTGAATATCATGGACATTAAGAGCATGGGATGTGAAATTGGCTAACTGGCCATATCTGATTTTCAGCCTGAGCATTCCCATTTCTTGCTAGTCAAAGTGTGGTCCCCAGACCAGCAGCATCTCCCAAGGGTTGGTTAGACAGGCTGAATCCCAGACACCACCCCAGCCCCAATGAATCGGGATCTGTATTGTAATAAGAGGCCACGGGATCTGTGTGCACATTCAAGTTGGAGAAAGTTGATATGATCCCTCTGGGATTTATTTCTCTTACCTGCAATACAGTTGATGAGAACACTTCAGAGAACTATTGTGAGGATCACAAAATCAATACATAAAGAGCCTTGTTGTGACTGATTCCTATGAGTACCCACTCTCCTAATCAGAGGCCATCTGGTCACTATCAGTTCTGGGTGCACTAAAAACAGAGATTAGAAGAGCAAAGAAGGGGCCAGGCATGGTGGCTCACACCTGTAATCCCAGCACTTTGGGAGGCCCAGGAGGGCAGATCACTTGAGACCAGGTGTCCAAGGCAGCCTGGCTAACATGGCCAAACCCCATCTCTACTAAAAATACAAAAATTAGCCAGGCCTGGTGGTGTATGCTTGTAATCCCAGCTACTCAGGTGACTGAGGCAGGAGAATAACTTAGATCCAGAAGGTGGAGATCGGCAGTGAGCTGAGATTGTGCCACTTCACTCCAGCCTGGGCAACAGGGTGAGACTCTATCTTAAAAAACAAGAAAGAGGCCGGGTGCGGTGGCTCACGCCTATAATCCCAGCACTTTGGGAGGCCGAGGCGGGTGGATCACCTGAGGTCAGGAGTTCGAGACCAGCCTGGCCAACATGGCAAAACTCCATCTCTACTAAAAAATACAAAAATTAGCCAGGCTTGGTGGCACGTGCCTGTAATCTTAGCTACTTGGGAGGCTGAGGAAGAAGAATCCCTTGAACTTGGGAGGCAGAGGTTGCAGTGAGCTGAGATCACACCACTGGGCAACAAAAGTGAGACTCTGTCTCAAAAAATAAAAATGAGAATAAATAAAAAGAACAGCAAAGAAGGGCCAGCGGAGTTCTCCGTGCACCTGCTCCAGGTATAGACCCCAGGACTTTTAAGCGGGAGATGACGGTACAAGTTCATAGTTTCTGAGCAGGTATGCTGTCTTGTCACAATGCTGATTGGTTACTTTACCTACAGGTACAGTGACGCTATGATGAAGGTACAATCATCCTTGATTTACAAATAAGGGAATGACTCTCTGAGGTCAAATACTTTTCCAAGGTCAACTAGTCAATGGGAATGTTCTGGTAAAGCCTGAAACATTTTCATAGAGAGTCAGCAATGAAGGAGGCATTCAATGTCAGACCTGCGTGGAGAGTAAGAGAGCAGAGGCGATATTGGGTTATCAGTGGCATGCTGAAGCTGGCTTATGCTCCCCAGCACAGCTGATTTCTGCATTAAAGTTTCAGGAATTTTGCACACCAGTTTTTAAACAGTCATCATTAAAAATTAAATTATATAAAATTGTAATTGAATAAATTAGGTTAAAAGAGCAAAGATAATGAATATACAAAAATGCATCACTTTCTAATTTTATCACATTTTGCTATTATGTATCGTCTTGGTGTTATGTACATCTATTTTATCTGAATGGTGGAAATATGCTACTGTTCAGCTCTTCACCACTCTCAATTTAGTGAAGTCATATTTGCAGCCAGTCACTGGCCACAGTGGGAATATTTACACCATAGAAATTGGCACGTGCTATAAATCAGTTTATTGCTTTGTTTACACATTAGACTTAAGAAGATAATGGAGGCAATGTTAATAAAGCAGATTTAACTTAAAAGTGTGCTGTGTTGATATCTGTAACACTGCGAATAGCACAAAACAGGATACAGTCTTCCAGTATTGAAAACTATTATCTGATTCAACAAAGAAGTTGCCCACATCTCTAAAGAAAAAGTGAAGTTCTCATATTTCTTTGTTGTTTCACTTTTGTTTTACTCATTACTATAAAGGAAAATATCGACCAATACTGATGTTAGAACTATAATCATTTGTCAATTGCAACCATAGATTTGCTAAAGATAGGAGCATTCAGCAAAAATCAATGAAATCATTATATGAGAAGCAACTGACTACATGGAATTTATAAGGAAGAGTACTGCATACTTCATTACTATTTGTAAATTATGTACTATACATCTTTTATACCAGTGACATTTATAACAAAGCTGTGTGTGTATATATATATACATATATATATACACACACACACACACAGACATATATACACACACACTTTATATATATATATAGGCATACTTTTTTTTCTAGAGAGTTGTTCAACATTTACTAAAATTTACCAGAACATCGCTGGCTAATCCACCTTAAAGCATTGCCATTTATAGCGTCCCATGGTAGAACGAGCTCAGCTTGGGGGCCAGAAATAGCTAGTCCTTGGCAAACCTAGAATGAAACCCTGGGCCTCTGGCCTAACAATGATTTTACTGCTCTGATCCACATGCTTCTTATCTTTAAAGTGTGAACTGTAATACTGTCTTACGTGTACTGTGAGAGTGAGTACACAATATAAGTTAATGCTACTATCCTTTCAAGAATAGCAACACAAAAGAAACAAAAATCCCATAGAACTTCCTCCCCTCCCTTCTTTCCTCCCTTCCCCATCCCAATGCATACATATGTAAATTAAGGAACCTCCTTATCCCTTGCCTAATATGCTAATGTCTTCAGTATTTGTTTAGCTGTTCTCCAAGTTCCACTCCCCAGCATCTATTGTTTATAGCTGGAGATGTAAAACTGGGGACCATTCTAAGTTCAACCTTCCTTTTCCTCTTCTCCCCTAAAAGAATCTTTGTTAATAGGATTGATGTGTGCAAAAGGGGAGAAAAAATCCAAAATCCCCTTATGAACTACAATGTGATATGTAATCATAAGGTACAGATTTCTCACCAGTCAGACTATAAGCTGCTCATTTGAAATTTCTTTTCTTTTCTTTTCTTTTTTTGGAGATGGAGTTTTGCTCTTGTTGCTCAGGCTAGAGTGTAATGGCTGATCTTAGCTCCCTGCAACCTCCACCTCCCGGGTTCAAGCGATTCTCCTGCCTCAGGCTCCTGAGTAGCTGGGATCACAGGCACTTGCCACCACCTCTAGCTAATTTTGTATTTTTAGTAGAGACGAGGTTTCTCCATGTTGGTCAGGCTGGTCTCGAACTGCCGACCTCAGGTGATCCACCTGCCTTGGCCTCCCAGGGTGTTGGGATTACAGGCATGAGCCACCATGCCCAGCCTATTCATTTGAAATTTCTACTTCCATCATTTTCTGTACTAGGCACTTGGTAGGTACACAAAACTCTCTGGTAAATTAAATTGCAATGAAATAATAGTTAATCTTTGTTCAGAACATTAAAAATAAAGGCTTTAGCTAGTGATTCATGAGTCAAATGCGACTTTTGAAGCTTATGGTTTGATTTTCAGTATCTCTACTGTTATTTTGTTTTACTTGTACCATATAGCCAGAAAAGACTGAAAAAGAGGGAAAAAAGAGTTTATTACTTCCTTGGCAGGCTCATTTTGCGTTTCCAACTCTGCACTTTTCTGCTATGAGTGAATCAGGAGAGAAAAAACAGCTTTGTTTCCTTCTGTCTTTGATTTTCATCCTGGGCCAAAGGGAGAAGTGCGGAAGTATGTTCCTTACATTTGAATCACTAGTGTTTTAGTTGGAGAGCAAAGAGGAAATGAGCTTCTACAAAAGAATCAAGATTCTGGAGACAGTTTCTTAAAAAGCTGAACACGGATATACCATATGACCCAGTAATACCACTCTTAGGTATCCACTCAAGAGAAATAAAAATGTATGTCCACACAAAGACTTACACACTCACATTCCTAGCTGTATTATCAATAAGAGACTGAGAGGGAAAACAACCCAAATGCCCATCAACTGGTGAGTAGATAGACAAAATGTATAATCATGCAATGGAATATTATTTAGCAATAAAAATGGATAAACTGTTACACATGCTATGTCAACTAATCTCAAAAATGTTATGATAAGTCAAAGAAGCCAGACACAGGAGACCACCTATTGAATGATTCCATCTATGTGAAATAATCCAGAAAAGGCAAATCTGTAGAGACAAAGGTAGATTAGTAATTGCCTGGGGAAGTGGGTAGGGGTGGGGGACTGAAATGAAATGTTATCAACAGTAAATGGGCATAAGAAATCGTGTTAGATTGATGGAAATTTTCTAAAACTGATTTATAGTGATAGTTACACAAGTTGGTGAATTTACTAAAGAATCATTGAATAGTATACTTTAAAATGAGTGAATTATATGACGTAAAATTTGCTATTTTAGTTTATTGTCGCACTGCTATAAAGAAGTGCCTTAGACCGGGTAATTCATAAAGAAAAGATATCTAATTGGCTCACGGTTCTGCAGGCTATACAGGAAGCATAGCTGCTTCTGCTTCTGGGGAGGCCTCAGGAAACTTACAATCATGGCAGAAAGTGAAGAAGATGCAGGCACATCTTACATGGCAGGAACAGGAGCAAGAAAGAAAGAGGGAAGGTGCTGTATACTTTTAAACAATGCTATCTCACAATTACTCACTCACTCACTCACTATTACGAGAACAGCACCAAGGGAATGGTGATAACTCACTCAGGAGGACTCTGCCCACTGGATCCAATCACCTCCCACCAGGCCCCACCTCCAACACTGGGGATTACAACTGAACCTGAGATTTGGGTGAAGACACAGATCCAAACCATACAGTATGCCTAAATAAAT
This sequence comes from Ateles fusciceps, assembly GCA_036589455.1. Taxonomy (NCBI): domain Eukaryota; kingdom Metazoa; phylum Chordata; class Mammalia; order Primates; family Atelidae; genus Ateles; species Ateles fusciceps. The sequence goes on from JAZHEH010000672.1 coordinate 288,792, forward strand.
TTATATCTAAAAGAACGTTCAGGAGATAAGTACATGTTGCCAGCATTCTTTTAGCCTTGACCAATCATCAGTGAGTGTCTCAGGCTCTGTCTTTGACCACAGAAAAGCTGTCAGTAGCTCTGTGTTCTATACCACCAGTTGCTCAGCTCCACTGAAACTTGATAACACATTAGTCCTTCTAGAGCTATACCTGCAGGTAGGTGAACACCCATGAACCAAGTGGTGTATTTCATGCTAACAATGCCCAGCTATCTCCAAAGGCAATCGCTGGAGCCTTTTCACGCTAAATTAGAGCTAAGCATTGTAATCTCCTGCTAGGAAAATAAACTCACTCTGGTTTCAGGAGCTTTGTGTTTTTATAACGGTCAGACTCCTTGAACTGCTGCCAGCAAACCAGGAATAGATATCAATGAGAGACAGATGGAGCCTTTGGGACTGTATTTTGGTAATGATGTGGTTAACCTTGTTCGGAATGAAATGAAATGTTATGAGCCACCCTTCCTCTCACAGCACCATGGCTGCTCTTTGTGTGGCAACGACTTCACTAATTGAGTGTTAGAATTATCTTCATTTCCTAAAGTGCAATAAAAAATATGTATTTAATAAAAAGAAAAACAAAGAATTAACTTCATTTCTGCAGGAAACATAAGTGTGTTTGTGTACACAGGGGTGTTGGGGTGGAAAGGGGAAAATAAATAAAAGGGAAAGAAAAAGCGGCATTCAGCAAATGAATACCTTGGAATAGATCTCTATGATCTACAAAAGATAGAACAAAACAAACAGCCACAAACAGAAAGGCGGTCAGCATGCTGTGCGGTGTGATCCACACAGGGACTCTCAAGTAGTCTTCCCCCACATTGGTGGAGCTGGCGTTCCTATTTCTATTTTACAGATGAAGAAACTGAGGCTAAGGAGGGTAAAACCCTACCCCAGTCACCAAGAGGTAAGTGGCTGCTGCAGGCCAGACTCTCCTGTTTGACTCAAAGCCCAGGACGTTTTCCCACAATACTCTTCTGAATATTCTCTAGTGGATTTCAATGGTACAGAAAGAGGGAGCCTCACACCAGCCCATTTTCTTTTCACACAAGAATGTGAGAAATCTGTGGCCTGGACAGTCCCTTCCTTTCTCTGCTCTTCACGGCCAAGTGAGAAATTCTGTGCATTAAGAAAAGGGGAGAGAACTGAGCCTGTGTCTTATCTTCTTAGACCCATCCTCCTCCCTGTCCTCAGAGCCTAAGCACTCACAACTCCTCGCTGTGAAAATGACAGATTTGCATCTGGAATCAGGAAGCTGTATACTCCAGTCACACGATCGGTATTAGCTGTAACAAAGTTCGTTCCTTAGATGCACCATTTTACTAGCAGGCTGTCGTTTCATTTGGAATCCATTGCTTTGTCCTTTTCAGAGAGGTTTTCTCACCCAGAGTATGTATGTCAATCAACATCAATGCCAGAAATCCACCTATCCTAAAATCACCTCACTTAGGCACTGACTTAACTGTCAAACAGTTGTTACTGATTTTATTTGGGGCCACTCAGTGGGGCTCTCTCTAACAAAGCTGTCCCATCCCCTTACATTTTGCTACAAAGGTGCCATTCCTTCCTCACAGGGCATGCAACATCTCATATCCAAGAGGTTTCTCATGCCTAGGCTCTGGGCCTCCCCCACACTTCCGCAGTCAGTTTTTTCTTACTCTGCTCTCAAAACCGAGATCCAGATCTGCCCTCTTTAGAGTGTGGTGCCTGCCTGCACCTGTTCCATGGCTCCTAATTCTCCTGGTGCTCTGTGCTTACTTCTCTTATAATGTTGACAGTACAGTACTGTAACTGCTGGCTAGCTTGCCTGCCTGTTCTTGAAATACAATAGAAGCGTCTTCCTGGAGAGGGCAGAATGGTAACAGGACACCTCAGATAGGGAGATTCTTGAGGGCAGGGAGTGTATTTTATCTGTCTTCTAATTGCAGCACCAAGGATAGTTACTGGATGATAGTTGAACCTGTATTAAATGTTTGTAGACTAAGGAATAACTGAAGAAGTCTATAATTCAATCCAAGAAAACTAAATGTCATTGGAGGTCCTTCCATTCTGGGGTCCAGTCAAGAGGACTCATAGAATACCCACTGGATAATGGATATTATCCTTTCTTTGAGAGGTGCTCTGCCCCTGCCCAGAGGGGAGGACTCTAGAGAGGCAGTATGGCTACCCATGCCTTTAAAACCGTATGACCATAAGCCTCAATTTTCCCATCAGTATAATGGGAATAATACCTGTTGTAACCCCAGATTCCAGGTTGGCTATGCCCCTAAAAATCTAAACGGTATTTACCAAATAAAGGGACAGATAATCTTTGATCAAGTTGTGGCCAGAAATGTGACATGCATCTGAATCCAATCAGATCCAGTTAAGATCTACAAATGCGAGTCACTGGACTCTATAGCCCTTGAATTATTCTGTCCTTAGATTTGCTAAACCAATGTCAGATTTATTGTTATTATTTATTATTCTGTCCTCTCCAGGAAGACATTAAGAACACGCTGTCAAGAAAAGGATGATATGTGTATTGAAAAATGCAGGACAATTCACTGTCCAGGTGGGGTGTGGGGGCTGTGGCTTCTCTGTGAACTTTCTTTGTGTGCTGTGAAAAATTTTCCAACTGCAGCCTATTGTCCTGTGATTAGACTCTGGGGCTCCACAGGTAAGAGATGAACAATTCTAAGGGTAATTGAACACTCCGCAAATTTTCACAGTGGATCAGCACTGAGCCACTTAGCCCAGGTATTTCTGTGATTGCGATGCTGAGAAAATGTACACCGTTAAATGGTTCTCAGATCACTCTTTCATCTGAGCAAAACAGGACTTGTTATTTGCAGTCTAGGTCATAAAAGCAAGTGGTTTTGGAACAATGGCTGCTTAGAGACTAAGAAAAAAAGTTTTTGTTTGGAAATTTGAGTTCTTAAAATCCAGGCATCAAAGATTTCAAAGAATAGAAAATATATAAAAGTCTTTGCACTCTCTACCCCTTTATTTGGTAAATACCATATAGATTGCTGGGGACATAGCCAGCCTGGAACCTGGGGTTATAAGAGGTATTAGTCCCATTATATTGATGGGAAAATTGAGGCTTGTGGTCATATAGTTTTAAAGGATTGGCTAGCCATACTGCCTCTCTAGATTCCTCCTCTTTGGTCAGGGAGCAGGGCATCTCAGAAAGGCAGCAGCCCTAGTTAGGGGTTTATAGATAAAACACCCATCTTCCTGGGACAGAGCACCTGGGGGAACGGGTGGCTGTGGGCCACACCGTTCAACAGACCTTACTGTTTCTGCCTATGGGCTCTGAAGAGAGCAGTGGATCTCCCAGCACAGCCCTTGAGCTCTGCTAAGGGACAGGTTGCCTCCTCAAGTGGGTCCCTGAACCTTGTGCCTCCTGACTGGGAGACATCTACCATCAGGGGTTGACAGACACCTCATACAGGAAAGCTCCAGCTGTTATCTGATGGGTGCCCCTCTGGGACGAAGCTTCCAGAGGAAAAACAGGCAGCAATCTTTGCTGTTCTACAGCCTCTGCTGGTGATACCCAGGCAAACAGGGACTGGAGTGGGCCTCCAGCAAACTCCAGCAGTCCTGAAACAGAGGGTCCTGATTGTTAGAAGGAAAACTAACAGAAAGGAATAGCATCAACATCAGCAAGAACGTCCACACAGAAACCCCATCAGAACGTCACGAGCTGCAAAGACCAAAGGTAGATAAATACAAGAAGATAAGAAAAAAAAAAAGTGCAAGAAAACCTGAAAATTCCAAAAACCAGAACACCTCTTCTCCTCCAATGGATCACAACTCCATTCCAGCAAGGAAACAAAACTGTATGGAGAATGAGTTTGATGAATTGACAGAAGTAGGCTTCAGAAGGTGAGTAATAACAAACTTCTCTGAGCTAAAGGAGCATGTTCTAACCCAATGCAAGGAAGCTAAGAACCTTGAAAAAGGGTTGACTAGAATTGCTAACTAGAATAACTAGTTTAGAGAAGAACATAAATGACCTGATGGAGCTGAAAAACACAGCACGAGAACTTCATGGAACATACATAGTATCAATAGCCAAATCGATCAAACAGAAGAAGGGATATCAGAGATTCAAGATCAACTTAATGGAATAAAGCATAAAGGCAAGATTAGAGAAAAAAGAATAAAAAGGAACAAAGAAAGCCTCCAAGAAGTATCGGACTATGTGAAAAGACCAAACCTATGTTTGATTGGTGTATGTACCTGAAAGTGATGTGGAGAATGGAACCAAGTTGGAAAACGCTCTTCAGGATGTTCTCCAGGAGAACTTCCCCAACCTAGCAAGACAGGCCAACATTCAAATTCATGAAGTACAGAGAACACCACAAGATACTCTTCGAGAAGAGCAACCCCAAGACACATAATCTTCAGATTCACCAGGGTTGAAATGAAGGAAAAAATGTTAAGGGCAGCCAGAGAGAAAGGTTGGGTTACTCACAAAAGGAAGCCCATCAGACTAACAGCCTATCTCTTTTCAGAAACCCTACAAGCCAGAAGAGACTGGAGGCCAATATTCAACCTTCTTAACAAAAAGAATCTTCAACCCAGAATTTCATATCTAGCCAAACTAAGCTTCATAAATAAAGGAGAAATAAAATCCTTTACAGACAAGCAAATGCAGAGAGATTTTGTTACCACCAGGCCTGCCTTACAAGAGCTCCCGAAGGAAGCACTAAACATAGAAAGGAAAAACCAGTAACAACCACTGCAAAAAATTACCAAGTTGTAAAGGCCATTGACACTATGAAGAAACTGCATGAACTAATGGGCAAAATAACCAGCTAGCATCATAATGACAGGATCAAATTAACACATAGCAATATTAACCTTAAATGTAAACAGGCTAAATGCTCCAATTAAAAAGACACAGAATGGCAAATTTGATAGAGTCAAGACCCATCAGTGTGCTGTATTCAGGAGACCCATCTCTCATGCAAAGACACACATAGGCTCAAAATAAAGGGATGAAAGAATATTTACCAAGTAAATGGAAAGCAAAAAAAAAAAAAAAAAAAAAAAAGCAGGAATTCCAATCCTAGTCTCTGATAAACAGACTTTAAACCAACTAAATCAGAAAAGATAAAGAAGAGCATTACATAATGGTAAAGGGATCAATGCAACAAGAAGAGCTAACTATCCTAAATATATATGCATCCAATACATGAGCACTCAGATTCATAAAGCAAGTTCTTAGAGACCTACAAAGACACTTGACTCACACAATACTAGTGGGAGACTTTAACACTCCACTGTCAATATTAAACAGATCAATGAGACAGAAAATTAACAAGGATATCCAGGACTTGAACTCAGCTCTGGATCAAGTGGACCTAATAGACACCTACAGAACTCTCCACTCCAAATCAACAGAATATACATTCTTCTCAGCACCGCATCACACTTATTCTAAAATTGGCCACATAATTGGTAGTAAAACACCTCTCAGCAAATGCAAAAGAATGGAAATCATAACAAACAGCCTCTCAGACCACAGTGCAATCAAATTAGAATTCGGGATTAAGAAACTCACTCAAAACCACACAACTGCATGGAAACTGAACAACCTGCTCCTACATGACTACTGGGTAAATAATGAAATTGAGGCAGAAATAAATAAGTTCCTTGAAACCAATGAGAACAAAGATACAGTGTACCAGAATCTCTGGGTCACAGTTAAAGCAATGTTTAGAGGAAAAGTTATGGCACTAAATGCCCACAAGAGAAAGCAGGAAAGATTTAAAATCAACACACTAACATCACACTTAAAAAAAAAACAGAGAAGCAAGAGTGAGCAAATTCAAAAGCTAGCAGAAGATGAGAAATAACTAAGATCAGAGCAGAATGGAAGGAGATAGAGACATGAGAAACCCTTAAAAAAAATCAGTGAATCCAGGGGTGGATTTTTGAAAAGATCAACAAAATAGATAGATTACTAGCCAGACTATAAAGAAGAAAAGAGAGAAGAATCAAACAGACACAATAAAAAATGATAAAGGGGATATCACCCCTGATTCTACAGAAATACAAACTACCATCAGAGAATACGATAAATATCTCTACACAAATAAACTAGAAAATCTAGAAGAAATGAGTAAATTCCTGGACACATACACCCTCCCAAGACTAAACCAGGAAGAAGTCAAATCCCTGAATAAACCAATAATAAGTTCTGAAATTGAGGCAGTAATTAATAGCCTACCAACCAAAAAAGCCTAGGACCAGATGGATTCACAGCCAAGTTCTACCAGAGATAAAAGAGGAGCTGGTACCTCTTTGTACCAAAATAATTTGAAATTATTTCAAACAACAGAAAAAGAGAGACTCCTTCCTAACTCATTTTATGAAGCCAGCATCATCCTGATACCAAAACCTGGCAGAGGCACAATTGGCCAGAAAATTTCAGGCCAGTATCTCTGATGAACATCGATACGAAAATCCTCATTAAAATGCTGGCAAACCCAATCCAGCAGCATATCAAAAAGCTTACCCACCACGATCAAGTCAGCTTCATCCGTTGGATGCAAGGCTGGTTCAACATACACAAAACAATAAACGTAATCCATCACATAAACAGAACCAATGACAAAAAAATACATGATTATCTCAATAGATGCAGAAAAGGCCTTCAATAAAATTCAACACCTCTACATGCTAAAAACTCTCAATAAACTAGATATTGATGTAAGGTGTCTCAAAATAATAAGAGTTATTTAGGATAAACCCACAGCCAATATCACACTTAATGGGCAAAAGCTGTAAGCGTTCCCTTTGAAAATCAGCACAAGACAAAGATGACCTCTCTTACCACTCCTATTCAACATAGTATTAAAAGTTCTGGCCAGGGCAGTCAGGCAAGAGAAAGAAATAAAGCATATTCAAATAGGAAGAGAGGAAGTCAAATTGTCTCTCTTTGCAGATGACATGATTGTATATTTAGAAAACTCCATCATCTCAGCCCAAAATCTCCTTAAGCTGATCAGCAACTTCAGCAAAGTCTCAGGATACAAAATGAGTGTGCAAAGATCACAAGCATTCCTATGCACCAATACCAGACAAACAGAGAGCCAAATCATGAGTGAACTCTCATTCACAATAGCTACAAAGAGAGTAAAATACCTAGGAATACAACTTACAAGGAATGTGAAGGACCTCTTCAAGGAGAACTACAAACCACTGCTCAAGAAAATAAGAGAGGACACAAACAAATGGAAAAACATTCCATGCTCATGGATAGGAAGAATCAATATCGTAAAAATGGCCATACTGGCAGAAAGCAATTTATCTATTCAATGCTATTCCCATCAAGCTACCATTGACTTTCATCACAGAATTAGAAACAACTACTTTAAATTTCACATGGAACCAAAAGAGAGCCCATATAGCCAAGACAATCCTAAGCAAAAGGAAAAAAGCTGCAGGCATCACACCACCTCACTTCAAACTATACTACAAGGCTACAGTAACCAAAACAGCATGGTACTGGTACCAAAACAGATATATAGACCAACGGAACAGAACAGAGGCCTCAGAAATAATGCCACACACATATACAATCATCTGATCTTTGACACACCTGACAAAAACAAGCAATGTGGAAAGGATTCCCTATTTAATAAATGGTATTGGGAAAATTGGCTAGCCATATGCAGAAAACTGAAACTGGACCCCTTCCTTACACTTTATACAAAAATTAACTCAAGATGCATTAAAGACTTAAACATAAGACCTAAAACCATAAAAACCCTGGAAAAAAACCTAGGCAATACCATTCAGGACATAGGCATGGGCAAAGACTTCATGACTAAAACACGAAAAGCAATGGCAACAAAAGTCAGAATTGACGAATGGCATCTAATTAAACCAAAGAGTTTCGGTACAGCAAAAAAGACTATCAATAGAGTGAACAGGCAACCCACAAAATGAGAGAAAATTTTTGCAATCTATCCATCCGACAAAGGGCTAATATCCAGCATTTACAAGGAACTTAAACAAATTTACAAGAAAAATAAACAAACCCATCAAAACGTAGGTGAAGGGTATGAACAAATACTTCTCAAAAGAATACATTTATGTGGTCGACAAACATGAAAAAAACCTCATCATCACTGATTATTAGAGAAATGCAAATCAAAACCACAATGAGATACCATCTCATGCCAGTTAGAATGACAATCATTAAAAAATCAGGAAACAACAGACGCTAGAGAGGAGGTGGAGAAATATGAACGCTTTCACACTGTTGGTGGAAGCGTAAATTTGTTCAGCCATGGTGGAACACAGTGTGGCAATTCCCTAAGGATCTAGAACCAGAAATACCATTTGGCCCAGAAATCCCATTACTGTGTATATACCTAAAGATTATTAATAATTCTACTATAATGACACATGCACACATATGTTTATTATAGCAGTGTTCACAATAGCAAAGACTTGGAACCAACCCAAATGCCCATCAATGACAGACTGGATAAAGAAAATGTGGCACATATACACCATGGAATACTATGCAGCCATAAGAAACGATGAGTTCATGTCCTTTGCAGGGACATGGACGAAGCTGGAAACCATCATTCTCAGCAAACTAACACAAGAACAGAAAACCAAACACTGCATGTTTTCTCTCATAAGCGGGAGTTGAAAAATAAGAACACATGGACACGGGGAGGGGAACATCACACACCAGGGCCTGCTGGGCAGTGGGCGGTAGGGGAGGGATAGGATTAGGTGAAATACCTAATGTAGATGCTGAGGTGATGGATGCAGCCAACTACCATGGCACGTGTACACCTATGTAACATACCTGCACATTCTGCTCATGTATCCCAGAACTTAAAGTATAATAAAAAATAAATAAAGAAAAGTTTTACACAAATAGCATTAATTTATCTATATGTATTTAACTTTTAATTGTAAAAGAAAAATAAAGAGTGATGCTGGGAGGCAAATTTGGGTGACCTGATTTTCTCCAGACAAGTATGTCACTTCATTTATTCTTGGGTTCACTTAAAAATGTAAAACAAATGTCATTTTCCTCTGAGCGCTTACAATTCTTGAGAGGAGGTGACAGGCTATAACAACTCATGGCTAACTGCAATACGGGCATGAGGAAAGAAGGTCTTTGCACAACCTTGGTTGAAATGGTATAGGGCAGAAAGGGAGCACCCACACCATCTGGATGTTTTCAACAGTTCTTTGCCAAGAAAGAACATAATTTTGGTCTTAAAACTTGTTGTCATGGTTTGGGATGGAACAGCAGTACAAATGCATAAAAAAATTATGCTATGAAATTCGCCCATTTTGAGTATATAACAATGATTTTTATTATGAAAATGTCTTAGTCAGTTTGGGCTGCTGTAACCGAATAGCATAGACTGAGTGGTTTAAATAATAAACATTTTTTTCTCCTCACAGTTCTGGTGGCTGGAAGTCCAAGATCAGGGTGTCAGCATGGTCAAGTTCTTGGTGAAGGCTCCCTTCCTGGCGTACAAAGAGCTGCTTCCCCAAGTGAGGCGTACAAGCAGTCCTCACTTGGTGGAGAGGGAGCTCTGGTCCCTTCATCCCTTATAAGGACACTGATTTCGTCATAGAGGTTTTATCCCCTTGACCTCATCCAAACCCATTTATTTCCCAAATGCTCCATCTCTAAATACTATCACATTGGGGATTCACTAGGGCTTTGATATACCAATTTGGGGTAAATAGTAATATTTAGTCTATAGCAGTAAATTATACCCCAATAAAGTTGTTAAATATTAATTACAAATCTATATTACATACAGTTCTCATTTTAGAAAATGAGTCTCCCTTTACTCAGTAAACACATTGATCGGCTTCATGAACTCCTGACTTAATAAATCCTTCTCTAGGTTTTTCAAGACAGATACCTGGGTTAGTGAGGGTTGATAGACTATTCGCTCCAAGATTGAGTATGTAAAATCAGAGAAGCAGCTGTCTTATGGAATGCTCTTTTAATAAAGCCTCATACTTTTCTCTTTCAACAAATGTTTGCTGAGCATCTCCTCAGTGCCTCTGGGTAATATAACATGGTGTTCAGAGTAAGAGTTCTGGAATCTGACTGGGTTCAAATTTCAGCCCCTAACTTTTTAGTTATGCAGCTTCTAATCCTTAGGCAATGCCAGGATATGTTTCTAAGCCTCCAATTCCTCATCAATAAATCAGGTGAAGGGCCAGCTTCTACTTCATTGGATAATTGAGAGGATTAAATAAGATGGTACCTGACATAGTGTTTAAATGAATTAGATACATAAGCAATATCTAAAGTGAGTTTCAGATATTAAATGTTAACCACACAGGTGATAAAATACTTAAAAGTTTGTACCCTGACCTATAGGAACTCCTAGTATAGAAAGGATATAGGCAAATAAACAATTTCAGTTCAGTGTGAAAAGTGCCCAGATAATGAAAAATATAGTTGCTACAGAAGAAGAACCCAGTCCTAGAAAACCTTCCATGGAGCTCCAAGTCAGGACAGTGATGTCTTCTCTTAAAGGATAAGAAATGTACTTGATTCAAGAAAGATAAGAAGTGTAGAAAAGTGAAGAAAGGAAGAAAACATGTTAAATATTACGTGCAGCAAGGTACGTGTCTAACTTAAAAAGTTGAGATGTACCTAAAACATACATTCCTGTGAAATGAGAGTGTGCCAGTGATTGCAACAACCTAGAATTCTCTGAAAAGAACACTTTTTATTTTCCCCATCCCGAGGTGGAGAAAAAAAACAGCATAAATGGTTTCGGTTTATACAGTCTAAACAATCCAGAGCACGTGAGCTGGAGGAATGCAGATGCTGGAACAGGCAAGCTTTAACGTGCTGTGCTAAAGCCTAACCCCGAGCCATGTTAAACAGTAGCTATTCAATGAAGATAACCTCAAGCCATGTTAAACAGTAGATATTCCACAAAGAGTTTTTTTTTTTAAACTTATTTGACAGCCAATACAACAGGCATAACTCCTGCAGGACTTCTCAGGATCTTTAATATGCAAACAAGCATCATGAAACTCCAGAGAGTTTGAGCTGCTTCCCATATTGTTTAGTTATGAAACAACTCATTTTATTCTTTTGCAGAATCTTGATGACTCGCATTTGGAGGAACACACCTTGGGAAATGGTGATTCTGCCCAGACATTTTGTGTTATGGCTGTGAGAAATAGACTTACAGACGGAGCTGACCAACTCAACATCTCTAAACTCATGGGTGGAAACTCAGGTTGGACTTAACGTTTTCTCAACTCTGTTTCTCTGATTTCAGAGATGAGAGTCTGTGATGTCTTTCCTGGTAGTCTCCAAGGACAAATGACAGTAGTTTTACTGGGCAGTAGAATAATAACCATCCTGGTATTGTGAATGTGAACGCATCTTTCATGTCCAAAGCTGTAGGCACACCAAGATCACAGTAGCATTAGCTCAGAGATGCCTTTGATAGGAAGATCTCCTGCCCATGGTGCTGTTAAGCCATGCAAGTTTTTAACAGGCCAATGCACCAGGCCCTGGGGATGGCTGACAGGATTTGAGCATCGCTGTGACAGAGAAACATTAACCGATGTCATTGAAAGCAGAGCTGTCCTCCACTCTGCAGAGGGAGGCGTTTGGTGTGTAAGGGGAGAGACAGGGCAAACATGACAGGCTGACACAACCGGCAGGTTATTTCAACAATTTGTGTTTGCTCTCCTCTCTGCCTCTGCACTGAGCTTGGCCCTTCTGGGCTCGTTGCTCTTCTTCCAATGGACTGGTCCCCTTAGACCCAGTGAGATCATTAATAGACTTCGGAAATGAAGAATGCCAGATGGTTATTGTAGTACAGGCGCGAGTGGGTGCATGCACTTGTGTGTAAGAGGCAGAGAGAGGTAGAGTTAGGACAGACACAGAGAGAGGGTCAGAGAGACAGAGTCAGAAAGGCAGAGACACAGAGATAGAGATAGGCAGAGACAGAGATTAAAATATATAGAGAGACAGAGCAACAGAGAGACACAGAGAGACAGAGTGACAGAGACAGGCAGAGATAGACATGGAGAGGCAGAGAGACAGAGACAGCAGGAGATAAAGAGAGACAGAGGAGGACAGAGACAGAAACAGAAAGACAGAGACAGAGGAACAGAGACAGACACAAAGAGACAGAGTGACAGAGACAGGCAGAGATAGACAGGGAGAGACAGAGAGTCAGAAAGCAGGAGATAGAGACAGATAGGGACTGAGACAGAGGGACAGAGAGAGAGAGACACATAGAGAGACAGAGAGATAGAATTAGGGAGACAGAGAAACAATGAGAGACAGATAGAGATACAGAGGGGCAGAGACAGAGAGATAACAAAGACAGAGAGTCGCAGAGCAACAGAGAGACAGAGTGACAGAGACAGAGAGGCAGAGATAGGAAGAGGCAGAGAGACAGAGACAGAGGACAGAGAGAGACACAGAGACAGTGAGAGATAAAGAGAACCCGAGAGTCAGAAAAGCAGAGACAGAAATAGAGAGACACAGAGACAGGTGAGAAGTACCAGCATCAAGCCTTCCACTTTGGCTGAATTACCCCAGTCCGCTACCAATCAAACTCCTACTGATGTACCCGAGACCAGTGTAGCTCAAGGCTGAGGGTTCTCATAAGGGGAAGGAATTCTCTAGATTATGGAAGAAAGCCAGTATTTGTGACCTTCTCTGTACTGGGCACATTCGTTTCAACTGCCCTTTTAATTTAACCTTCACAGAAGCATTTGTGTGTGTGGAAATAATTCCCAACTTTCAGCTGTACAGGCTGAATCTTGGGGGACACCCTTGACTCATCCACTTTGACTAGTTGCGGGTGGTGCTGACTTCAAACCTGGGTCTCCCTGGCCGGGGTGCATGCCTCGTCCACTGTGCAGTGTCCACCTGCCCAGGCGATCTTTCATATACATAAAACTGGAGAAAGTCAGCTCCTCTCTCCTCACTCTCCCCTTTCCTTTCTTTTTTAACATTGGTTTTTAAGTTTATATTTATAGAATATTTTTATTATGAAATTAACACATGGAGAAAATTGAGAAAAGTAGAGAAAAAACAGGAAAATATAAATCATGTAATTCAAATGTTGACATATTCTGGTTTATGGCACACATATGTGTAAATAAATTTTTGGTAAAAATATATGCATTATGATATATGCATTATGAGATGTACCTCCATGAAATCATATTTGATGACTGCATTAGTTTGTCAGGTTTTAACAATTTCCCAAATTCACGGTTGCAGACGTGTGCTTTAATGTCTGACATGGAGTGTCATGCCACGTGCTTTACTCCTGGTTCTGCCTCTCTCTACCCTTGTGCTCTTTGAGCAGGCTGCTCACCTCTCCCTGCCTCAGTTTCTTCACCTGCAAAACAGGGAGAGATTTTGTGCCACATTCATCCACAGACTAGTGCTAGAATCTGGTTCTCATGTTAGCACCAGGCTCTGTGAACTTCACCCAACCAACTACGACCTCAGCAGAGAGGTCAAAGGGGTGTCCAGGGCCGCCTCCCCTTCCTTTCCAAAAGACTTACACTTTCCTTTTTTCTTCGAAGCTGTTGGCAGGAGGGTTGATAGCCACAGAAAACGGGTTTGTTTTACTTGATGAAAACTGTGAGTTTTATAGCCATCTCCCGGAGGGCCAGGACTAGCCTCAGGACTGTGGAACTGGAGGGTGCCTCAGGGGTTGGAACACAATTGCCACCTTCCTGCAGAACAGGAAGCACATCACACACACCTCAAAGCCTGGCCCTGCACCAGGACTTCAGAGCCTGAACAAAATGAGAATCGTCCCCCCGACTCCCCAGACTTGCCCTCTTCTCCCTCTGTTCTGGCTTTCGGAGGAAAGAATACCTTTAAAAATCCATTTGCCACGGAAGCTTTTGTATTATTACTTATTTAATATCGGCGTTGCTTTCTATGTAATAGCATAGAGTATTATGATGGGTCTGATTCACTGATCCACACAACATTGCCACTCGGAACCATGATTGGAGCTGCAGTAGATACTGTCAGGGTCAGGGAACTCCTCCTTCTGCTGCTTCAAGGTGATTGCTCACTACTCCTGTTTTCATCCTTTTTGGGAGGGTTGCCTTTGACTGACAGAAGCCACAGAGCTTGGTGATGTCTGAGAGGTTGGGTTCCCCCACTCCCACCCTGAAAGGCATCCTGGGCTACAGACTGCCTGAGCCCCTCATCTCTGGGCTGCACAAAGTCTGTGATATAGCTCAGTTCCAGAGCTTACTGAGAAATCAGGCTTAGGTCAGACCTCCCCATAACTCTTCTTCCTCCTTCTGTCTCCTTTCTCCCCTACAGGGTTCTCCTGCAAGGACTTCCCCCATAATTCACTTGCACCAGAATCCAGGTCCCAGACTCTGCTGCTAGAGAGACTGACGTGGGACACGAGGGTTAGCAGGCTGTGAGACCACCACCTCTCACTTGGATGACAGCCTTTTATCTGGCATTTCCATGTCCCCTCTTGGCCTCCTTCAATCTGTTTCCAGAAAGCAGCCTATGGAAACTTTTAAAAATGTGTATCTGTTTATATGACTCTCGTGCCTCAAAACATGTAATAGCTTCTTGCTGTTGGCACAATGGCCCCATGGACCTACATGATCTGATCTTTAATAATCTCTGAAGCTTTACTTCAATGTTTCTTCCTCACACAAACTCCCCTACTGACCTTTCATTTCTTTAAAAGGGCCTTTCTCCCTTCATATGCAAGGCCTCTCTCCATGCAGTTCTCTTAGATGAGGCTTGTTTGTGTTTTTCACTCTTTGCTGAATTTTCCAATTGCCCTTCAGATTTCAACTCAAGGTACACTCAAAACTCAGATGAAATCAACTCAGAGTAGTTTGCAAATATTCACGTGTGAGATTATTTACTTTTCTTCGGTCTGTATTGACGTTAAGTTTGTCAAAGGGAGTGTCTGTTTCTCTAGGATATGACAGTATCTAGGATGTGACATATCCTGCTGTCTAGGATATAATAGTACCTAGAATCTGGCCCAGAACACTGAGAATAGAGCAGAGGATGAAATCTTGAGGGGCAGGCAGGGATGGGCTCAACTCCTCATTCCCTGGGACGAAATGTGCAAAGTGGCCTCTGCTCCTCCTTTCAGTGAAGACTGCAATGGCTGTATTGGGGCTCAGAAAACAATACCCCAAAATATGATGCTTTGTACATGCTGAACTGAACCAGGAGCTTTAAACTCTTTCAGGCCTCCCCCACATTTCACCATATCTCCCAAAGCATAGGATTCACTGAAGTTCCCTGTCTGCCTAAAGTCCAGACCTCCAAAGAAGAAAACAGTCACCTCCTGCCCTTTCTCTAAGTTTTCATGAACTGATCCCATATTTCAGGAAGGAAGGCTAAAATCTGTCAACACACCTGGACGGACTTTTGTCACAAACCGTTGTCTGCTCTGTGGGCCCAACAGAGCTTGCCCCAGATGACTGCCTGTTTTTAAGCCTCTTAAATTCTCCCTAGTAGCCACTTAACATCCTTCAACAGAAGTCTTCTTCTCCACCCCTCCCATGACCTGTATGACCAGCTCCCATGCCCCCATCTTTTCTGTAACCTCAAGATGATTTATAAGCTTCTGTGCCCCATGGTGGGTTTGGGTGTTCATCTGGAGGGCTCCTGTGTCATCTATAACTATGGTCAAATAAATTTGTATGCATTTTCTCCAACTAATCTGACTTTTGTGAATTGATTTATCAGTGAAACTTCAGAGGATAAAGGAGAAATCTTTCCTTTGCACCTATGTTTGCCTCCCTCACAGGTTGCGTGAAGGTCCTTCTTCAACACATAGTGCTTTATTCTTGGCACTGACGTGGTCTGGGCTTTCCGGAAGAGAGGTGAGGCAGGCTCCCTTTCCCAAGACATGCTGGCAGCCTGAGAGTCAAGGTCATGGTATGTTCACATATGAGGTACCCTGATGTTTACACCTCTTAGGGATTGGAAGTGGGCACAGCTGGGGGAGGGCGAGGAGGTGCTAACACCCACCAGGCATCAGCGAGGGGATGCCCACGTCAAGAAAACCTCAGCACAAGGTTCAGTGTTTCAGCAAACCTCAAGGAGATTGCACATTTACTCATGAAGAGACCACCCAGGCCAATGTCTCTCAAACCCAACTAGTTTTCAAGACACTGTCCTGCAAACTATAGAGTTCGGGGGGAAGGCAGTGTAAAGGTGAGCATACCAGGAGCTACCTACCGTGCTGGCTGCTCATTGGGAAATTCTTTTATAAACAGAGAGCCACAGTCTCTCTCAAGGTTTCCAAAATTAGAACCTCTTCAAACTTGTTTCTTTTCAGGGCTTTAAAAATATTCTATAAATCTTTGAAAATAAAAATTTCTCCTCTCCCCTCAGTCCTCACCAAGCAATCTCAAGTCATGCATGGTGTTAGGGGACCATGGCAGTGCAAAACCTCTGAGGGCCTGGAGAGCAAGAAATACCTGCAAGATTGAGAATAATTAAAGGATAAAACAGAATAGCCTCACTTTGCTCCTACTCCAGAAAATTAGATTATTGTCTACAAAGATTCATCAGCCTTGTGGACACTGATGAGATACTGTAGATTGGAACTGAAATTGAAACTGGCTTGTTGTCTGTTTGTTCATTCCTGAGCCTGCTAATTCCTTTCAACAGCTTTGCCTTTCTATAGTAGATGATGATCAGCAAGTTACTATGACACACTTTTGTACCCATTGGACCCTGTGGCCATTCTGTAAGATAAGCTCTTGTTACCCTCCCTCAAGGAAAAAAATAAAGATCGGTGAGCTCGAAAGACTGGCCCAGGCTCTCACAGGCAGAGCTGGGATTCCAACTTGTGTCTGCTGAGCCAGAAGCTCAGAGTCATTTCCACTCTTTCTGCTCACTCTACACTGAGCTCTGGGCTATATGTTGTGGATTCACAACACTTATTATGGATGGAGCCACTATCTCTTCAAATAGGCTGTGAATTCTAGGAGGGGGAAGAGCCAAGAAAATTAATTATAGCAGTATAGAGGGAGAGGGAAGGCTTATATACCTTTCCGCAAGTCCACCTCATTTCCATTTCCTAACTACACAATCTTAGCATCCTTCTTTCTCATTCATTCATTCATCAAGTTTTAGCCCTTTTCATTTATTCATAAATTTGTACATTTCTTCAGTAATTATAACAATAAACCATTATTTATGGGGTGCTTACCAGTGGCCTGTCACTGTGCTAGGCACCATTACCCTATAGGTGTTGTGATGGGCATCTGCTTATAAACAGGTAAGCAGAATTGAGGGCATTTCTTTCATTAGACTAAGCCGTTTAACTCCATGCATATTTGCTGAATGAATAAATGGATGGAGAAATAAATAAGGGCTGTACTGACGTTATTTACACAATGTATGAAGGAGAAACATAAAGGAAGAGATTTCCTGACTTTTTCTCACAGATCATTGGTACCGAATGCCAGTGCTGTTTTAGGGAATCCACATTTCTGGATCCACTCTCACAGCTTAAGGAAAGCTTCTCTTTTGGACTTCTGTGTCCCTCCTGCTCTTCCCGATGTCTAGCAGTCTTTGGGTAAACATGGTGAGGTCAGCTCCAAGGAGCTCTACAGGTTCGAAGCAGAGTCCAAGTGACTGCTGCCCGGAACATACTGATGGAAAAGCATGTCCAAGTGTCTAAGGTATGTGCTCTTTCATAAAGGCTGAGTGCTCCAGCTGCCTTCTGTGGGAAGTCACTTAATTATGTTCTGTTCTAGGATGGGTGGCACTGGGTAAGTGGAAGGCTGGAAACCAGAGACAGGTGGGAGAGGAAATACTGCCTTGGCCACAGATACTTAGACCAAGAAAAAAGGAAATGAAATGGCAAGAGAGGAAAGATCACAATTATGGGCAGCTGAATGTTTTTCAGATCTTTGCGTTGTGTGAAAATAAGATGAGGATCCTTGGTGGATAGGCAATTGATCGATCAATCAATCTAGACATGTATATGCAATAGTCAGGAACTAGGGGCAAGGCAAATAATTTTAAACATTACAGAACAATTTCGGTAATCTTTGATTCCATGTCTAATATTAATTCACTCTAGCCTCATTACCAAGTAACAGAGACACAGGGGAGAGGAAGGGAAATGAACAAGCGAAAGGGGAAATATTTCAACGGTGGTGTCTGCCAATTAGAAAATTTTCATTTTAGTCTCAAAGCAACTCTGTGACATAAGAGTTACCTTTACTTTTTCATGAAGCTCACACAAGCAGTGGATTTTCTCCACTGTCTTTCAGATATCACACAGCTATTGGACAATGGCTTAAGGATTCAAATGTGTCTGTTTCTGAGGTCTGTCTTTTTATTTAAACACCTACCCTCTCTTTCAGAAACAGAGTCTCCATGTACGCATTACCTGATTTGCAGGTTGAGTTGCAGTGTAACATGGCAGCTGAAGGCATGCATAGGTCTTGCCTAGTTCACCTGCTCTCTCTAATTGGGTGCCTGACAAGCATCTGATAATTAAAATATCCAAAATGTAACTCTTAATATTCAAAACTCCATCTTCCCAGACTTCCTTGGTTCACTGAATGGCACCTTCTTTCCCCCAGCTGTACAGTATGAGCGTCCAGGCATCATCCTTGACCATCTCACGCCTCTGGACCAGTTCATAACCAATCCTGGAGATCTTCCCTCCAAACCATCTTGGGTCTTCCCACCTCTCTCCATCTGACCTCCACCATGTCCACCATCATTTTTTCTGTCTCCAAGCCCACAAAGGGTGAAGACAATGTCCTTAGCCCTTAGTAGGGATTCAACAGGAATACATCAGGAGAGGCAGAGGGACTTCTAATTCTGCCCAAGCAACATGCATAGGGTTCCACAATATCATACTATACAACTTTCATTTAGCATCTACAAGCTTTGTGTGACTATCTGTGGAATATGTGTTTCCTGTACTACACTGCAATGCCACAAGGGCAGGGACATCTCCTTTTGCTCATCACCGGACCCCTGGGTCTAGCCTAGGGCCCGACATTCACTTTTCCTCATCTCTTGCTAAATGCTGTTGGTGCACATTGCCCCCATCTTCAAACATAGCAGACTTCTCTTTGTCTTTCTGAATGTTCTTGCTATTGAAAAGATCATGCCACACACTCATGTTACCTTTGTAATTTTTATTCAGTTTTCACAGAAAAATTCTCAATTTTCATTTGCACGACTTTCAATGCTCTCACGTGTTTTACATTCATCATATATTAGGAACCAAATACTGTTTTAAAATGCCTCAAACTTAGGCCCAAATAATCAGATGTGGCTGCTAACTCACTCATAACAGAAGCATTTTATTTTATTTTATTTTATTTTATTTTATGATAGAGTCTCACTCTGTCACCCAGGCTGGAGTGCAGGGGTGTGATCTCAGCTCACTGCAACCTCCGCCTCCTGGGTTCAAGTGATTCTCCTGTCTTAGCCTCCTGAATAGCTGGGATTACAGCCATGTGCCACCATGTCTGGCTACTTTTTGTATTTTTAGCAGAGATGGGGTATTGTCATGTTGTTCAGGCTGGTCTTGAACTCCTGACCTCAGGTGATCTGCCCACCTCAGCCTCCCAAAGTGCTGGGATTACAGGCATGAGCCACTGCACCCAGCTTGGAAGCATTTTAAATTTGGATATTCCTTTCCTTTATAGAATCAAAGCTAAGTTAAAAATTCTTAAGAGAATGTGCATTCTCTCAAGAGCGTTATTATTTGTGCATGTGTTACATTCTTCATCAGCTTTGTTGCAACTAATGGGCTGTGGCTTTCCCAGAGTATCTGATGCAAGCACACGTTTATTGAGCACTTACTATGTGCCAGATGATAGGTTAACACTTCATCGACATTCTCCTATTTAATTCTCATTCCCTATATGGTGAATTTGATTGTGATCATGGTTTACAAGTGAAGAAAACGAGCTAGGCAATTTGACAGAGACCCATGCCTAATCCAGGAACATCTGACCCTAGAACCAATGCTTGTAGGTGTCTTATCTGCAAGGTCTCCAAAGAGAAAGAATTCTCTCATTCTTGTACTTCACTCATTTATAACTGCTCCATACCATACCAAACAGTAGGAATGTAATGAGACTGAAGGATGTACATACAGAAGCAGACAGAATCCATCACTCAAATGGTAATAGAATTGGCAATCATAGTATAATCTGTGCTAGATACTGTATGTACTTTCACATACAATATCTCATTTATTCCCTGTATCAGCCCCTTGAGGTTGGTTGTAGTGGAGAAGGTTAAACAATGTTGGGTGCTCAGTCACATAATGGTAATAGCTATGCACTGAGTTCCCATTAATACTTAGGCCAACCATATTCCCATTCATACTTAGGCCAACTAGTGAGGTCAGAATTAGAACTCCCATTTTACAGACAAGGAAAATGAGATATAGCATAGCTGAGCCCCTCGTATAAGATCACACGGGTAGAGCTGGGTGCAGACTGATGGACTCACCCTTAGCCCTTCCCTTCGTCACCCTGTGGAACTCACTCTCCTTGGACAACACTTGCATTGTGAAGGTGCCAGAGTCAGAGAAGAGAAACAGAGGTTATCAGGGTCGTCAGCAAGGCCCATGAGAAGAGAAGGGACACAGAGTAGAGGCTAGGGGAGGAAGGTTGATTATTTGCCTTGAAAAAGCACCTTTTCTAAAGGGAGTTTTGGATATAAAAGGAGACACCTGGATGGTCATTTTGGGAGGTGTGCCCCCACAGTAGCACCCAGTCCGTGGGCAAGCATGGAGACCCCACTATTCCCAGCTTCCCAGCCAGCTTGCTGTGTGCACTCGGCCCTTTGTAATCTAGGGAACGAGGCTGCAGTTAATTAGTTCTCTTTTCTTCATTTGCCTGTCATTTCCCTTGCAACTCAAGCTTCATGCTTTCTACCTCTCCACATTTGATCTAAGGAAGACCAAATAACCCAGCAGCCTGGATTCTGCCTACTGGGCTTACACCGCGCTCTGAAGGACTGTGAATTTTTAGCGTTAATTACTCTAAGTACTTTCAGTTGCCCTACTGCTTTTCAGAGGCACCTCTGCATTTCCAGCTTTCCCCGTCTAACCTTGGTTTTGTGAGATACCTGTCACTGCTCTGCCTTCTGGAGCTTTTTTGTTTCCTTCTTATGCAAACCTCCTGCAGAACAATTGACTTTTCCCTTCAGGTTTATTCAGATTAGTGAAAGTCATTAGAGATGAGGAAGGATCTGAGAATATCATTGCTGGAAAAAAAAAAACTTTGATAAAATGAGCAGTTGGGCTGGGACTGGGACTTCTGGGCAGAAACTGAGGCCCAGAGAGAGGAAAGGCCTATCCCACTTGCATGGCTCCTTAGTTGAAGCAGGTGGGCATCTTGGCTCTCCGGATTCCAGGTCTAGAGTATTCCCATCATAACAGCCCTTTGGCCATTTCCACGTTCAAGCGAGATGACAATCTTATGAAGCATCTTCTAACCTGGTTTCTAGATTGACGACATATTTACTAACTGGTCAAGTGTTGTATTAATTTACCTTATTTAGGCATTCAGAATTTTGACAAGAATTTAAAGGGAAGTTGGATGCTACAACAGGTTTATGAAGCTTTGTGATTTTCCTGAGTTTCCAACATTCTGTATTGGACACATGTTGCTCATTTTGACTGCCCCATTGTGACCGGCAACTGCCTCAACTGGTAGCGCTCTCGGTCACATGATCTGCCTCTCCTGACAGTGAAGTGGCAGGAGATCCTGCCTGGCTAATCAGATCGCTCCATTTCCTGCGGCAGAGACTGATCGATCCTGTCCACCTCTGACACTAATCTCTTGGCAGGAATTTGGCTGTACAGTAAGTACTCTCGCCAAGAGCAAGAAGACCTTTTCTCTCCTTAGGATAGCATGTTCTCCAGATGATACGTACTTAGACACTCTCCACCATCTGTGCTGGACGTGGAAAGCAACTGTCTGAAGATAAAGCAGGTAATGCAGAGTATCAGCAAGGAAATGGAAGAGAGCAAGAGAGAGGGACCTGCTGATGTCCTTTAAATCCTTGCATATTGCTCTGTCTGAATCTAGATACATTCTGGAATCTCCCAGTTTTCTAAGCCAATAAATTCTTCTCATGAATTAAATGGGTTGGGTTGGGTTATTATTCCATCTCAAAGATGAAGAAATGAAAGCGTTTATAGGTTGTCCAACCTATAGGGCAACCTACAGGACCTTGACCAAAGTTACATGGCTAGGAGATGGCAGGTTTGGGGTTGAAAGGAATGCCTGTCTCCAAAATCCATGTTTTTTTCTTCTAGACTCGGCTCCTCTGCACAGCATCAGGCTTCGTGAGGAATGCTGCTAGAGAATTGCAAATGGTACATGAGATGTGTTCTCTGCAACTTGCTTTTCTCACAAAGTGGGAAGAGAGATGCACAAACCGCTAATTCCTGCCACAGAACAAACATAACAACGGTCTATGATTAATGAGAACAAAGAGGAGGGAGGGAGTAATTCTGCTTGACGGGGGCTGGGTAGACCTCCCAAATGCTGTCAAGGTTGAGTGGTGTCTTCCAAAAAGATGTGTTGGAGTCCTCACCCCTGGTACTGTGAATGTGAATTTATATGGAAATAGGGTCTTTCAGAAGCAATTAAGATGTAAGTTCCGTTCATCTAGGAGTAGGGTGGGTCTTTAATCCAATGTGACTTGTACCTTTACAAGACGAGAAGAGACGCAGAGAGAACCACACACAGAGAGGAGCACATGTGAAGACACACACATAGAGTGAAAGATGGCCACGTAAGGATCGAGGCTGAGATTGGAGTGATGCAGCTGGAAGGGAAGGAATGCCAAGGACTGCCAGCAGACACTGGAAGAGAGGAGAGAGCACATGGCCCTGCTCACAACCTTGACTTCAGACTTCTGGCCTCCAGATTGGAGAGAAAATACATTTCTGTTGTTTTAGGTCACCCAGTTTGTGGCACTTTGTTATGGCCGTCCTAGGAAAGCATACAGGCAGATGACACCTAAATGTATCATGAGGGCCGAGTGGTCTTGGGTAGAGGGGGAGGGGAGGAGAGCATAGCAGAAGGAACAGCAGCATGGCAAGGCATGGAGACAGCTCTCGTACCACACACTTGGGAGTGTGTCTGGAGCTAGGGCGTGCAGGCAGGACATTGTATCTGTGAGGCTGAAACCCTTGATTGCAACTGAATTTGGAAGGATGGAGGTTACTTGGTAAAGGTGCTGTCTGGTCACTGCTCACCCACTTTGTCCTTCCCAACAAAGCTTTTGTAGGGGAGGTCTTTTAAGTCTTCCTAGTTCTTCAGAGTAGAGCATCTATCATACCAATATATGTCTCTACTGTAAATTCCTGCCTCTCTCTCATTCTTTGGACTCCAAGCACACTTGTGACTCTGAGGAGAGAAACAGTTCCCCCAGGCTGGGCACTATGGCTCTGTGCACACAGGTGTTGCAGTATGGAGCAGGGCCTCCCAAGCGCCTACTGCAGGTAGACTGCAGAGGCTGCTAAGAAGGACATGGGAACAGCAAATAAACGTGTTTCTATCATTGTCTGGATTCTGTGGGGTTGCTCATCAAAGACACCTATCACTTATTGAGGACCCGTGTGCTTTCCCACATTTCCCAGCCTTAAGCAAGGCCTTGCAACTAGTTCCAGACAATGGGACTCGAGCAAAGGGCGTGTATGGTACCTACCACCTCCCAGTTCTCCATCTCCAGCCTCAGATGCCTGTTCCAGATGGGGAAGCTACAAGATTGGAACGTTTGTATCATTGCTTGGAAGACATCTGCCAAGGAGAATAGCTGTACTCACAACAAGCTTTGGGAGAACAAAAAAATAGACCTTTACGTGGTAAGCAACAATTTAAAAAAATTTTTTTATGGCAAGGTTGTTCTTACTTCAGATATTTTGGAGCATTAGAATCACACGTATGTCCTACCTTTCCAAAAGACTCCCAGCTCCTGGCACATGCCCATCATTCCTCTTTTATTACATACTCTCTCAAGGCTCCCTTAAACACATTAGGTGATTATTGAATTAACCAGAAAATTAAAGCTGGAGTGAGCACAGGATCATCTAGTTTAATTCCCTCATTTCACCTAGGCTCTCACCGCAAGCCAGTGGCAGGTCCAAACCAAGGTACTGGTCTCCTGAATTTAGCCCTTAGCTGTACCATGTTTTCTACACCACAGCCTGACATTCAGCCTGTGTCTGCACCCACAGGTGTGCCTGTGAGAACACCGATTGCAAATAGACATTTCCTTACCGTACTGACAGCCACCATGCTCTAGTGAGGATTTGTAACCACCCCAGGAAAACTTTCACTATTAAATGTAGCTTATATGTAGGATGACTATATAATAAATTGTATACATCCAGATGCTTTTGAGGGGGAAGGGGGGATCTACTAATAACTACTCTGGGAAAACAGTGTGAACGTGGACAGCCTTAGGAAAATTGGGGAATATGGTAACCCTGAATCAAAGGTGGCTTTGATGAAAAACAGGTATATGAAATGATGACATGGAATTTGCCCAGGATTGAGGAGTCTAGGAATTAATATTTTTGACTCAGCTTTATTAAATATAGGCTTTGTGAACTTGAAAATGTATGTGACAGTGGTATATTAATTGTGAAAATCTATTAATGCTTTCATTGTTTGTGATTGTTGTTGCTGTTGACACTGGTGTTGCTATGATTATCATTCCTTGATGAATTAAAGCTGGAGTTGTCCACCTGTGCTTCTTGCTAGAATCATCTGGGGAGATTTATCAAATTAATGCTGTATTCATTTGCTTGGGCTGCCGTAGAAAAGAACCACAGACTGGGTGGCTAACCAGCAAATATGTATTATCTCACAGTTCTGGAGGCCAGAAATCTGGCATCAAGGTTTCTCCCGAGGCCAGTCTCTTTGGCTTGTAGCAGGCTGTCTTATCTGTGTGTTTTTACATGACCCCCTCCGTACATCTGTGCCCACATTTCTTTTTTTTCATAAGGACATCAGTCACATTGGCTTAAAGACAAACTTAATTGGCCCAGTTGAAATTAGTTTCCTCTGTACAGACCCCGTCTCCAAATGCAGTCACATTCTGCGATGCTTGGGGTCAAGGCTTGAGCATATGCATGTTTGTGGTACACAATTTGGCTTATATCAGATGCCTTCCAGAAGGCATCTTTTAAGGCCCACAATCATTGTATTGAAGTGGGCATTTCAGACTATTCTTTACCTGGTGAGTTAGAGACATTTCTGGCCAATACAAAAAGAGCCTAACATCAAGTTTCAGGCCCTTTCTTGCACTGCTGAGTGAGGCTGCATGAAACTGACTGAATGGCTCTGAGTCTTTTACCTAGCCAGCCTCTCCCGCTGGTGACGGGAATGGTTTAGACAGGATGCCTCAGCAATGACACAATGAATAATGCTTTGTCAGTGGCTGTGGCTCATTGTCCAAAGCACACTCTCTGCTCAGGCGATGATCAACTGGCTTTAGGGCTTGCATATGTCCTGCTGGGCTGGGTGAGAGGGGGCTGCCTATAGCTCTCAGCCTGGGAAACAATTAATGGCATGAGACACCCCTATGAGAGCCTAGTGGGATTTCCTCTGTGACTCAGTTTTTCTCATCCATAAAACAAAAAGACATTCAGCATTATATAAGTCATGGAGAACAATTAAGACCATGAATTAGTAGTTTCTAGATATTTACTGTCCAATATGGTAGCCATGCATTCATGTGGCTACTAAAGTACAAATTAAAATTAATTAAACATTTAATTGAATAAAAATAAGTTCCTCAGTTGTACTAGTCTCATTTTAAATTCTCAACAGCCACATGTGGCAAATGGCTACCATATTGGACAGAGCAGATTTAGAACATTTCCATCATCATAGAAAAGCACATGGATGGTGCTGCTCTGAGTGCCTGACAAATATTCCCTCGTGAAAGAAATTACTGCTACATTGGTGAAACATTGGCGGCATTGCGATGTGAAGTTATTTCTTCCATAATGCACATAAAGTGGAATATCACTAAGACTCAACTCCACAAGTGCCCAATTTCTAATGTCTGGGCTTTGTCTCGCTATACCACACTACCTTCTATTTTCAGTGTGACGATGGACTATTGCTCTTCAGTCATTCGAATCAATAACACTACAGTCTAACTTTCAAGGCAGTGAGTACGGTTCTCGTTTCTGAAGCCTCTGGCAAGGAGATTATTTAGGGCATTGTTGTATGGAGGAGGACAATGGGCTACCATTTTTGAAGAAGTTTTGAAAGTGTCTCTCTCTCTGTGTGTGTCACACACACACATATACACACACTCACACACCTTTTATAATTCTTCCTCTATTGCTAATTGCCATGTAATGTTAAGGAAACTGCACATACATTCTTCAGTTCCACCTCCTTAATAAAATATGGATCTCATGGCCAGGCTGTTAGTTCACATCACCAGACTTGAGATGCAGACTGGGAAGGGCTGCACTAGTGTGAGCTGTTACTATTGTTCTTCCTCTTCCATCATCACGCTCCTGCCTTCTTCCAAGCACCGCAGGCTTCTGCTTCCTTGCCCAGGAACTGTCCTTGTAGCAAGAACTATAAACAGCAATGTGAAACCTACTTATAGGCAGATAAAAAGCAGATGCTGGAAGCCAGCAGGAAGCGCTCACCTAGGAGCCTGTGCTTCAAGCTTCAGAGGCAGACCTTTGCTATAGCTAAAAGTGAAGCCATAGCTAAGCGGGCCTCATGGCAGCTGCCTCTGGAAGCTTGCCCAACCCTCAACTCCTGAGCATGTCAGGGCTATTTTTCATGTAAAAAAATTAAAGCATTGGATTTCTGCAGGATTTTTGCCTTGGGTGTGTTGAAGCTGTGGGAGAATACAGGGAATCACGTTTAAACTTTCTAGCATGATTTTGACCCTTAAGCAGAGAAGAATGGACCTCCTGAGGGACAGCTGGAGTGGGAGCCTGGGAGCTTTGCTAGGGGTGTGTGGCGGGCTGACTCAGTGGGGTTTCGCAGGCCTCCTGGGGCTGGAGGAATGGTATGAGAGAGATGGGGAGTGGCACTGTTGTTACTGCGGTTTTGCTGGTTGAAGCAGAAGCCTCTGTGGAGGCAGAGAGACAGTAGGTGGTTCCCATCATTGGGGTTTCTGATAACCTGAGTCTGCACTAAGAGAACAGCATGACTTCAGCAGAAACAGGAGCCTATATGGAGTAGAGGGGGCAACTGCAGATACTACTCTCACTCCCGTGGAGATCCCATTGCCCTTGGGATAGAATCCAGACATTATGCCAAGACTGTAGTGGATACTGTACTGTGATGTGCTGCCCAGAACCCCTTTGGGACTAAGAGATTTATTCCCCCAGCTGCTGGGAGTGCTTTTAGACGTCTTCTTCTGAATGAGTGAATAAATGAATAAATAAATGAATGACAAAAATGCGTCCTTCAAGTACATCATCCATTAACTTAGCACTCTCAAAAATACAACTCTCCTACTGATATGGTTTGACTGTGTCCCCACCCAAATCTCATCTATTTTTTTTTTTTTTTTTGAGATGGAGTCTCACTCTGTCCCCAGGCTAGGGTGCAGTGGCACTATCTTAGCTCATTGCAACCTCTGCCTCCCAGGTTCAGATGAATCTCCTGCCTCAGCCTCCCGAGTAGCTGGGACTACAGGCATGTACCACACGCCTAGCTAATTTTTGTATGTTTAGTAGAGACTGGGTTTCTCCATGTTGGCCAGGATGGTCTTGATCTCTTGACCTCATGATCCACCCACCTCAGCCTCCCAAAGTGCTGGGATTACAGGTGTGAGCCACTGTGCCCAGCCCCAAATCTCATCTTGAATTGTTGCTCCCATAATACTTGCAGGTTGTGGGAGGGACCTGGTAGGAGATAATTTAATCATTGGGTGGTTTCCCCCATACTGTTCTCATGGTAGTGAATAAGTCTCATGAGATCTGATGGTTTTATAAAGGGTTTCCCCCTTTAGCTTGGTTCTCATTCTCTTTTGCCTGCCACCATGTAACATGTGCCTGTTGCCTTCTGCCATGATTGTGAGGCCTCCCCAGCCATGTGGAACTGTTAGTCCATTAAACCTCTTTTTCTTTATAAATTACCCAGTCTCAGGTATGTCTTTGCAGCAGTGTGGAAACGGACTCATACACCGATCTAACATATGAGAAACAATTAATTGCTCTAGCAGACTTTCATTAATCAACAGAATGTCTGTTGGATGCCTAATCTGAAACAGGCTTGGTGCTATATCCTTGAGATGGATAAAATAATGACCAAGAGAGACACAGTCCTTGTTCTGACGGTGCCTACAGTTCAGAAGTAAGAAAATAGTCTATCATGGTTGCCCAATAGTGACTGTTTTTTGTTCTTCTTTCGCTTGCTGCTACTATCTAGCAACTTCCTGCTTCCACAAGGACAGGTGCTAAAGTGACAAAGGAAAAAACACTGGGGAAAAGCTATGCAGCCCCACAGGTGTATAATAACAGAGGATAGGTACAGGGTGGGTTAGGGAGGGGGCTACACCAGTATCCCCCACTCTCACATGTCTTCCACTTTTTAATATACTCCCAATCAGAGTTCAAATTAGTTTATAACATGCCAAAATACCAATTCAATTGTAAACTCTCAGTGTCACAAATAAATGTCCAAATGTCCCAGGGGGAAATTCCACCATGACATCTTTGGGCCCCCAACCACATCAAATATCTTATGTTCCACAATTATTTTGTGCTCTTAGTTTATAACTGTAGTTCCTTGGATCATGTTACATGGAAATTCCTTTTCTCTACTGTGAATCTCAGTGAGCATGGCTATGAATGCAGGCCTGAAACTGATTTTTGAAAGGGCTAGAAAAAAATCAAAGTGTTATGTATAATATGGAGACTAACTGGGGCAACACAGGAGCAAGAGGGCAAGAAGGATACCCTCCCTAGTGAAGGGAGAAAGGGGGAGCCCGTGGGGATGTCAGGAAGCTGAGCCATATGAGCGGTGGAGCAGCATGGGAAGTAGTCACAAGGAATGAATCTGTCTGTTGGGTGATTTAAGTTGTTTCACATATAGAGCATATTTGCTTCATATACAAAGGCAAAGCTTTGCTTGTCCTGGCTATTGCTATAGTGGGAGGGGAAAAGCAATGATTGCTCATGTTTATTTGGGTGCCTTCATAATAACTTGCAACTGTGCTTTCCAGGTGTTGGTCCTCTTCTACCACATTCCATGTATTGACTCAGTTAAACCTCACAACTGAATAATACGGTGCTGTTATTATTATCTCCACTTTATAGATGAGAAAACTGAGACACATTGAGGTTTGGTCACTTGTAAACTGTCTCCCAGCTAGGAAGAGGCAGGGTCTAGGTTTGAGCTCAGGCAGTCTGCACTGTGCAACCCAGAATAGAGTGGAGGCTCAGGAAGAAGAACAGGGTGAGACAGCTGAGGCACTTGCATTGAGAGCAAAATTTAAGAGGGAACCAAAAAATGTCAGTAATCAACGTGAATGCAATGTTAAAAAAATAACATTAATGCAAACAATTTATAATAAAAATCAAATTTTAAAATGAAAAC
This sequence comes from Ateles fusciceps, assembly GCA_036589455.1. Classification (NCBI taxonomy): domain Eukaryota; kingdom Metazoa; phylum Chordata; class Mammalia; order Primates; family Atelidae; genus Ateles; species Ateles fusciceps. The sequence goes on from JAZHEH010000672.1 coordinate 318,426, forward strand.
AGGATCAGTATTACTGATCTTCCTTTTCTCACTGACTTCAATATGGCTCAGCAAGATATTAAGTCAAGTCAGTTTTTCTGGGGCTTCTCAATTTCTGCCCTGTACTCTGAACCAGAGATAGTTATGAGACGATACTCATTCTGGGGATTCATATACTTCTTAAGTAAGGCTTCACATTTCCACAAAGAATAAAAAGGGCATTTACGTCAATCTTAGCTAGATCTCAGGGCTTAGAAGATCCCAGTTCAGAGCTGGGTAAGCATCTTTTATCTTTCTGCACTTGCACGTATTGTTTGCTTTGTCTGTGATTGAATCTTGAAATACATTTATGAGTTGACCTGAGCCATTAAAGGAAGTGGGGTGAATGGTGAAAATAAATACTTATTCCAGAAAGCCTTCCCTGATCTCCTTCCTCTCTAGGATTCCACTCCAGCCTTAAGTAGGTGTCCCCTTCAATGTCAAGCATCCATCCTGTGTCTCAGCCTTGAGCCTAGCTTCCTCTAGCAGCTAATAGTATGATGTGAAGACACAAGTGAATGATGATGGACGGATGGAGACATTTCATGTCACTGTCCCCAGAGTCTACTCATTGCTCAGCCCATACTGCAGAGCTCACTTAAATGCCTGCACAGTGAATAAATGTGCTTCAAGGGAACTTTTAACCCTATTGTTTTAAGATTCTATATTCATCCTGAAATATCCATTCCTCTCCTTTCTGTGGGTTAAGAACCTTATAAATTTACATGGTTAAATAGAAATGATACAAGTGCTTAAGTCAGATAGATGTGAATTTAAATACTTAACTGCTTAATCATTTACTTTAAACATAATAATATATTTAAACCTCATTCAATATTTAGGATTAGCTTATGCCATAATATATGTACCAGATACATAGTAGGTACTTATAAAATTGCACATATGCACACACAGATAAACTTTCATTAAAACTGCATGTGTAGGCTGGGTGCAGTGGCTCACACCTATAATCCCAGCACTTTGGGAGGACGAAGTGGGTGGATCACGAGGTCAAGAGTTCAAGACCAGCCTGACCAATATGGTGAAATCCCATCTCTACTAAAAATACGAAAATTAGATGGGTGTGGTGGCACGTGCCTGTAGTCCCAGCTACTCGGGAGGCTGAGGCAGGAGAACTGCTTGAACCCGGGAGTCAGAGGTTACGGTGAGCCAAAATCATACCACTGCACTCCAGCCTGGGCGGCAGAGTGAGACTCCACCTCAAAACGAACAAACAACAACAACAACAACAAAACAATAACAAGAACAAAAAAAAAACTGTGTACATAGCTCCTTTGAAGAGAAGTTGCTTAATGGGTACAAAAATGCAGTTAGATAGAAGAAGTAAGTTCTAGTATTTAAGAGTACAGTAGGGAAATTAGAGTCAACAATAATTTATTGTATATTTTAAAATAGCTGGAAGAGAAGAATTTTAATGTTCTCTACACAAAGAAAAGATAAATGTTTGAGGTGATGGATATCCCAATTACCTTGATTTGACAATTACACCTTGTATACCTGTATCAAAATATCACCTGTACTCTCAAAATATGTAAAATTATTATATATCAATTAAAAAGTTTTTACATTTTTCAAATTCTAACTGCATTTTAGTTAACTTGAATGTTTCTTTTAAATAAAGCCAAAAGAGAACTAAAGCCTGAATTTTGTAAGGTTAAGGTTTATTTTTAAAACCAGAGAGCTTTGGCATTTTAAGAGACAGTCTATGTCACTTATGTGTCAGCTCAGGAAATAGACCCAAGACTTGAAGTGCAAAGTGAAATGGCCTGATAATGGGTTTCCAAGACATATTATCAGCTTTGGAGCAGATATGCCCAAGCAAATTCATTTTGCCAGGAAGAAATTCCTCAGTGCCAGTGAAATTAGCCTGTGAAAGACAGAAATGGAGAAGACAGAAGTGGGCCACCAAGCTGCATGCTTCTTGGCACGGAATGCAACATCCCAGCCACACTGAAATCAAGATAGAGAAGGGCTTTCTTCTCTCATCTGCTCTTTTTTTTTCTAGCATGTAAGCCTGAACATAATCATAAGTAAAACATGTTCTGCAAGAGAGCAAACATCCACATTCAAACCATTATTCTTAACTATTCATTATCCCTTAAGATCAACTTTGTTCAGATGTTCCTATAGCAACCCTGTGAACAAACTGTATGCATGATTTCACAAGTCATAGATTTGGCAACAGGAAGAAATTGCTGAATCAAGACTCTTGTTGTTGAGACTCCACTGAAGACATATGTCTTCAAAATAGCCTATCATTGGGTAGGTTTTTTTCAGACTCTTTTTGTTGTCGTCACTGAACATTGTATACATCTCTATCCATGTGTTTCCCAGGTGATGCTGTCATTTGTGTACTTTCCAGACCCCTATACACTTTCATATCTTCAGGGATAAGAACTGAGTCTTACTTCATTAACCCCTAATAAGTGGGTCCAGTCTCTGTGTGATATACAGAGATCATACCTCATCATAGGCTGGCCCTGGAGTAACCACCAAAAACTTGTTATGTATCAAGAGATCATTCCTTTTCTCAACCATTTCCCTCTGTGACTATCTGTTGAAACATGGGGACTTATCACAGACTCTCAGGCTTGTTGGAGGTCCTTGGACATTTTCAGTTTCTGTCTCCTATCTTACTACTTGTTATGAGGCATCTGAGCTGGTGGATTTTGAAGTCTTTGAAGACTGAGAAATAGTTATACATGTGTCTCCTTTGGATTTTGAGTTTTGCCAGCAGAATCTGTTCATTTTCTTTTGTTTGTTGCTATTAATTCCAGTGAAGAACAAGAAGGGAATTTAAGACATAGCCTTTTGGAGTTAGGAAGAGCACTTATTTTATGGACATATGGTTGAGCTCTGACTTGTAGAAAAAGAAGTCATATTAAATCCACCTAGGATACTGATATGAGATTCTTAATAGCAGTTCAGGGAGGGACATACTCTATATTAAGTAACTACTATGTCCTAGGTGAGGCCTTTCCTATGTATCCAAGTAATTCCAAGAGGTAGGCATTATAATCAGTATTTTACAGAGGGAAAACAAACTGTAAAAAAATTGTTTCACTTATTCATTCAGCTGACTCATGCAAGAAACTATTATAGGTGATGGATATGCAAGCCTGATGAACATAGATATATTAGCTGCCCTAGATCCCATAGATGCTCCTTCTCTTATCCTCAAAAAGTTGTCATAGATTCTGAACCGAAACCTGGATTTCCAGAGTCTAGATCAGTGCTCATTTCACTATATCTAATTGCATCAAATCCACTGATTTCACTGTGACTCCTCTCTAGACACTAGCAGACCTTGAAGATTCACCTTCTACATAGGCTAGAAACCAGAAAAAAAAAAATATCATATCTCATATTTTACTTGAATCCTGGTGTTATAGGAAAGACTCCCTATCTTGTTACTGATATTGTTAGTTAAATATCTCACTGTACAAATTACCATGTAATGAGATATCTTATAGTTGTGGTCCTTTTGAAGTGATTAAGACCTTTCCCATGTATTATCTCAAGAGGTATCAGGGGACTAGTCTTGTGAGACATACATTATTATCTCTGCTTCGTGTAATAGATGAGGAAACTAACCAGTTTATTTGAGTCTCAAATGCCATTATATGTTGTAGCTGTTATTGTCTTAGGACTCCAAGTTCAAAGAACTAGAAATTAAGAGGCACTCAATGCCACACATTTCTCATGTGTTTTTCATATTATATCATGTAACTCTTACCTAGCAGAGAAAAGATTGGAACTGTGAACTGGTTGATTTCAAGGCTTAATCTTTTCTCACATAATCTCTTGTTATAGCAGCTGTAGTCACCTATCTTCATGATCAAACATTCCGCCATTTCAAGCATGGGCATATGAAAGATGGTGGAGAAAACTGGTAGAAGTTATTACATCTCTTTTCCAATAAAGAAATCCAAGGCTTACAGAGTAAAGGTTTTGCCTGGGTTCATAGAGGTTCTGAGTAGTGGAGAGAAAATGAGGGCTCTGGCTTTCTGGTTCTGAGTCAATGGTTTCCCCTTTGTTCCATTCTTCTAGACATTCATGCCCAAAGCTTGAAAGAACACAGAAGCTCAGTACAAACAAAACCATTCTCAAAGACATCTCAAACATCTCATGCATCTTATCTATTTTACATTTCCCTGACAATGAGAGCTTTAACAGGTTATACTTAGGAACCTCAGCTAAGGTTCTCTCTTTCATCTCTCAAACCAAGATCTCATTTTTCCATCTTAAAATATAAAGTAGCTCTTGAATCCTTTATCTCTGAAGATTAAATCTAATGAGATAATGTATTTGAATAGGAATAGCACAAAGTTTGGCCTGCAGTAAGAACTTAATTCATGTTCATCAAATATGCCTTTGTAAAATGTTGGTGAATCACATTAAGCAAAGAACAGATGTGTTACTATGTAAAAATAAGAGTATCGATGAGGGAATGAAAAACATAAAATCCTCCTTCCTTCTATTTTTAACTACAATTTTATTAAAATAAAAATAAAAAATTGAATTCCACAGGGAGTATATTGTTTATTTTTGTAGCATAATAAATAGATATCATGATTAACCTTCAATAGCAATTTTTTTATGTACAGAGAGTATGTCAAAAAGCCTTTTATTTTTATAGTCTAAATGCTCTAAATTAATAGAAGTAATAATTACCACGTTATCTTTTACTTTTTATTTTCAAGATGCTTTAGTAAATAGCCCCATAGTAAAAATAGCCCATAGTAGTAATTTAGGACAGGTGTCATGGGGACTTTCAGGTATTCTTGTTGACTTTAGCTACTGAATCAGCATCATTTCTGGATGCAGATATAAAATCAAGTTTGGTTACATCAAGACCAACGAGCTATTTTTGGTGGTACATGTTAGTATAGTAATCCTCGGAAATGCTAAGTGTATTTCTTTTTTGGAACATTTTCCTTTCATCATATGTATTTTAATATTGGAGACAGCCGACATCACACCTGAAGCTGTCATTTAAAACTAACAACCTGGAAATGCAGTTCTGTTCTATACATTCTTCCTAAGAATAGCACAGGTAAGCATGCTGAACAAAGGTATTTGGATGTAAATACTGAGGGCACAAATGGGTCCAAGGAGTGCTTCCAGTTTGTGATTTAACATGAAAATATCTCATCAACAAAACTGGTCTTCAAAGAGAACTATGTGAAGGAAAGTAGTTTAATTTTATTTCAGGCTTTCTACTTGTTAGAAGAGATTTCGAATATCATAATTTAAAAATGCATGCTTAGCCAACAGTGTTTTAACATTCTGTTTTAAATAGTGTTTGAAAATACCTGTTTATTCTCTTACAACAATGTGAGATATAAACTAGATGTAGGAAAATAGAGCTGAGACGTGTATAGTTACTAAAGAAAACCAACAGATCTACATTTTAACGTGGTATTCAGAACATTAAACGTTCTTAAAAGGTCGTTTTAGTGCACTTTAAAAATTTTTTCTTGTGCTCTTTAAATATTATTTATGGAATAATTTATTATAAAAACTGTTTAAATTTTGGCTTATTTTTTTTAACCCAGTCTTTCTTTGAATAATTTGATTTATTTTCAATAGTTTAACCATTTCTAGACCTCTTAGGGAAATACTGATCAATACAGTGAATTTTCATTGTGAAGCAGTGAAGAGGAATATTGGAGACAAAGTTTATATTTCTTTTATGAAATATATGATATCTATGCTATTTTTCTATGTTCAGTTTAAATATGACATCGTTCCATATTATTTTTTTCTCCTCACAGTTTTATTTATATGGCCAAAACTATCATCTCAAGTTGTCTAAAGATAATTTTAAAGTATTAAAATATATTTTATTCTTGAACAGTTTTCTCCTTCATAATTATATACCTGGCTGATAATAGCCTCTCTTCTTCATGGCGCTACATAGCAAATATCCATTATCTCAAGGGGGAAAATCACTTCCTAAGCAAACACCAGTTCTCCTGAAGCCATGAATGGGTGCATTCACAAACCAGCAGCATCACTGTATCACCTGGTCCAAGTCTCATAATCTGGGGAAGCAGGACTTTGTACAAAGCTAAAATTCCTTCTTCCTGATAGACTGTTGCCATTGTATTCAAACAGGTTCTGTACTTGATCTCTCCAGGAACTGGTTGAGGGCCTTGAATCCTACTTCTGGCAACATCAAGAGGTATGTTAATGATTGAGGCTATTGTCCCCAAGGGATTGTCCCCAAGACCAGTCTCAAATTTTCTCAGAACTCCGAGTTTGGATCAGTTCCACATGGCTGGGGGAGGCCTCATAATCATGGCAGAAGGCAAGGAAGAGCAAGTCACATCTTACGTGGATGGCGGCAGGCAAAAGAAGAAAAAGTTTAAAAAAGAAAACTAAACCAATTTTCAATTAATAGATGCCAAAAGTAGGGAGCATTCAGAGACATCCCAAAATCTAAATGAAGGTGAATAAAGATGAGAATCTAGAAAGAGAAGCAGAGAACTGAAATCTGCTTTCTCCTTGGTTGCTTTGCCAACACAGAGGAAAATGGTCTTTGATTTTCATGGCCTGGCAGAACATGGGAGACTTGGTACAAAGCTCAGACATTCTACTCTGTGGAATAATGTAGCAGGAGAGTGAAGAGAAAGAATCTAGTAGGAGACACCCCTTGTGGAAAACTGGCCCCTAAAGAGCTGCTCTCTCAGGGTAAGGGTGAACTAGAGATAAGCCTACATCTGCACTCTCAAACATTTGTACTTAGGGACAAAATTTTTTTCTGCGAATTAACAGATATGTGTGGGCTTTCAGCCTAGATTGTTGAGAAACCTTCAATCTGAGTAATGTAAGGAAGGCCCGTTTTCATAATTCCTTTAGGCAACTGACAAAACAAATACAAATTTTCTCTGGAGGAGCACACTTTCAACCCAGGCCTCAAAGCATTCCCATGGATTAATTTCTAAGAAATATGAGCATGTGGACAAAATTAAAAAGAAACCCTCAGATAACAACAGCAAAGCAAGAGCTAGAAGAAACAACAGACAATCGGATTAGCTGTTCAGTCTAGATGCTAAAATTAGTGGACCAATGTTATATGTCATATACCCATTAGTGGACATGTGAATGAAGTATACATACAATGTTTAACCAAAGAAAAAGAAACTTTCATATAGAAATAAAAATGAGACATAAAAATGATCAAGTAGATTTGTGAAAATAATTATATTATAGGTTTAATACAGTTTAGACACAAATAAAGATTTGTGAAAACAAACAACCCCATCAAAAAGTGGGCAAAGGATATGAGTAGACACTTCTCAAAAGAAGACATTTATGAGGCCAATAAATGTGAAAAAATGCTCATCATCACTGGTCATTAGAGAAATACAAATCAAAACCACAATGAAATGTCATCTCACACCAGTTAGAATGGTGATCATTAAAAAGTCAGGAAACAACAGATGCTGGAGAGGATGTGGAGAAATAGGAATGCTTTTACACTGTTGGTAGGAGTGTAAATTAGTTCAATTATTGTGGAAGACAGTGTGGTGATTCCTTAAGGATCTAGAACTAGAATTACCATTTAACCTAGCAATTCTATTACTGGGTTTATAAACCCAAAGGATTACAAATCATTCTATTATAAAGACACATGCACACATATGTTTATTGCGGCACTGTTTACAATAGCAAAGAGTTGGAACCAACCCAAATGCCCATCAATGATAGACCAGATAAAGAAAATGTAGCACATATACACCATGGAATACTATGCAGCCATAAAAAAGGTGAGTGCATGTCCTTTGCAGGGACATGGATGAAGCTGGAAACCATCATTCTCAGCAGACTAACACAGGAACAGAAAACCAAACAACACATGTTCTCACTCATAAGTGGGAGTTGAACAATGAGAACACATGGACACAGAGGGGAGCGTCATACACCGAGGCTTGTTGGGGAGGGTGGGGGTCTACAGGAGGAATAGCATTAGAAGAAATACGTAATGTAGATGACAGGTTTATGGGTGCAGCAAATCACCATGGCACGTGTCTACCTATGTAACAAACCTGCACATTCTGTACACGTATCCCACAACTTAAATAAATATATATATACACACATACATTATCACTAACCTTCATTGCTTTTGAATTTATGATTTCCTTTGCCAGTTTATTTAGAATAAAATTGCATGTGCTTTAAAAAAATAAAATAAAATATGACCAAAGACAAAGAGTATGCTAAATATTTGGGCATTTAAATGTACTGACTGTTTGAAACACTAAAAATAAAATCTTAAAGAATGAATGAATAACATAGATTTAAATTCATGACAGGAGTAGCGTATAAATTGTGAGTGATCAGCATTTGTGTGTTGAAAGGTTCATTATTACTCTACAAGTTAGTACATATATTGTTTAACTATAGATGTTGATAATTTACTTGTATATTAAAATATTTAGGGAAATCACAAAAATAGTAATAGAATGCATAGTAAACATATGATAAACAAACTGATAGAAGTAAAATGGAACGAGAAAAATACACATACATACATACATGTACCCAAACAACAAGAGACCAAACAACAGCAACAAAAAGGCAGGGTCACATAGAAAGCATAAAATAAAGTTTGGAGATAAATTATTATAATAATTATAGTAACTATTAATGAAGTAAATTATCTAGTTAAAAGACACTTGAAGCCAGGCATGGTGGCTCATGCCTGTAATCCCAGCATTTTGGGAGGCCAAGGTGGGTGAATCACCTGAGGTCAGGAGTTTGAGAAAGGCCTGGCCAATATGGTGAAATCCCCTCTCTACTAAAAATACAAATATTAGCCCAGTGTGGTGGCGAGCCCCTGTAATCCCAGCTACTTGGGAGGCTGAGGCAAGAGAATCACTTGAACCCAGAAGGCGGAGGTTGCAATGAGCTGAGATTGCACCACTGCACTCCAGCCTGGGTGACAGAGCAAGACTCTGTTTCAAAAACAAAACAAAAAAAAACAATTGTTTCACTAGATTAAAAATTCTGTATGTTTTTAATAAGATACATGCTTATAATTTAAGAATAGAAAAGCCTGACTATAAAATGATATAAAAGGCAGAACATTAAAATACTGAAATAAACTGACTTGGCTATTATATTAATAGTAGACAAAATAAGCTCTTCAGGAAAAAAACATTTTCCCAAGCAGGTCACTACATAACAACAAAAAAATTAGTTCACCAGGAGGGAATAATAGTTTGAAAAACTTGTTTCAATAATACAAGTATTTGCAATAACTATCAGGAAAAAGACAAATTCATAATTACTTTAAATGTTTTTAACGCCTAGTCTTTCAATAATTTACAAAATTCTTGTGGATATTTCTAAAACACTACATATAATTATGGTGGTATCTACCTTGTTTTCATGCACACATGGAATATTGCAAAAAAAAAAATGCCCCATATTTGAACATAAAATAAATTCTCAAAAAAACTCACAAAATAATAGCTTATAGACTATTTCTTACAACCGCCATATGGTTAAGTTCAAAATCAGTGACAAGGGAGTAAAAAAAAAAAAAAAAAACCTGAATTGACTGGGCACGATGGTTCATGCCTATAATTTCAGCACTTTGGGAGGCCGAGGTAGGCAGATCATGAGGTCAAGAGATCAAGACCATCCTGGCCAACATGGTGAAACCCCATCTCTACTAAAAATACAAAAATTAGCTGGGCAGGGTGGTGCGCCCCTGTAGTCCTAGGTACTTGGGAGGCTGAGGCAGGAGAACGGCTTGAACCTGAGAGGCGGAGGTTGCAGTGAGCCGAGATTGCACCACTGCACTCCAGCATGGGACAGAGTGAGACTCTGTCTCAAGAAAACCCAAACAAACCCAGAATTTATTTGTAAATCAGCAAATTTTAATTCAAAGAATAAATAATAATGGGAATTAAATATTTAAAATTAGCAGTAATATAGAAATATATAACTGAAATATTTATAGTAGAAAAGGATGGCTAAAATTTAATTAACAAAGCACCTAATTTGGTGAATAGGTGAAATAACAAACTCATATTGCTGAGAACACAAACAAAGGAAATAATAAAAAGAAATTACTCATATAGAAAATAAAATGACAATATAGAGGACTACTGAAATTTATTAACTTTTGGCAAGCTTGATCAGGAACAAAAGGGAAGACATCAACAGACAAAGTTAGAAATGAAAAAGGGAACACCATTATAGGCACAACAGAGTTAACCCCGGGGGCGAAGCCCACCGGGGGCCCCCGCCGCGGCCCCCCGGGGGGCCGCCCGCGGCGGGGGCCCCCCCCGGCGGGCGGAGGCCGGGGCACACGGCCGGGGGGCCCCGGGGGGGGGGGGGGGGCCCCCCCCGGGGGGAGGGGCCGGGGGGGGGGCCCGAGGGCCCCCGGGGGGGGGGGGGCCCCGGGGGCCCCCGGCCGCCCCGGGGGGGGCGGTTTTTTTTTTTTTTTTAAATAAAATGATAACAGAATACTAGTGAACAAACACACGTTTAGAAAAAATATATAGCAACAAAAATTACTCATGAAGTAAGTTGAATAGTAAAACTGAGTATCTTTCTATAACCATCTGCTATATTGAACCAATAGTTGAAAATCTTCCCCCAAGGAAATAGCAAGCCAAGATCAGTTTACTGATAAAGGTCCAGTGTATTCCCCATTAAATAGCATCTTCTCCAGAATAGAAAACTGGGAAATACACGGCAACCCCATTTGATGAGGCTAGCACAGATGTGATGCTAAGCAGCAAGGAGAGTGAAAGAAAGACAATTACAGGCCATGCTCATTAATACTCATTAGTGAAACCCTGCATCAATATATTAACAATAAGATGTCATGACCAAGTTGAATTTATCTCAGAAATTTTCAAGTTTTGTTTAATATTAGCAAACCCATTAGTATAAATTCTTATATTAACAAAAGCTAAAGGAAAAATATATAATCATTTTAATAAATAAGGAAAATATTGATTAAAGATATATATTAAATATATATATATGTAAATGTATATATATATATATATTTAAAGTCTCTTTGAATACCAGTCTTTAACCTGATATTCAAAGCCTATCTAAATCTGAAAACAAGCCTTGTACTTTGTGGTAAAACATTAGAGCATATCCCTTAAGATTTAGCAATGCAGGTGGCTGCTATCACCACTCTAATCTAGCCTAACCAGTGTAGTCAAGTAAGGAAAAAAAAAAGTAAAGGAAACGGAGAGGAAGACATAAAATTTAATTATTTACAAATGATATAATTATTTATATAATAAACACAAAAGAATAAACAGATAATTAGAATTGATCAAACTTTTAGGAAGCCTGATGTCTGCAATATCACAAAAAAAATATATGCCAGCAACAGACATGAAAAAATGAAATGTTGATATCTTAGCATTTACAATATCATTAAAATAAGTAAAATGTCTAAAGAAGATTTCTCAAAAGAATTTAAGGTATAGTCTTTTGGAAAGAAAAGTATGAATCATTGTGGAATTATGTTGAAGAATTCTCTCTGTCTCTTGGTCTCTCTGGAGATATATAACATGTTCGTGAACTAGAGAACTCAACATCATAAAGATGTCATTTATCATCTAAGTTATCTTTAGATTTCAAAGTTATTCCAGCACAAAATCCCAAGTGTGTGTGTGTGTGTGTGTGTGTGTGTGTGTGTGTGTGTATCCTATATTTACATGAAAGAGTAGCCATTCAAGAGCCAATTTCCTGCTGAAGTACTAGCTGGAGAATATAAATTCCAAGATATCATCAGCTACAATAAAGCTATACTAATTAGGACATGTGCATTGATATGGGGTAGATACATTAATCATGGCAAAGAAAACCTAGAAAAGAACCACATGTATACTAAAACTTGGTTTATGACAGAGCTGGCATTGCAGATCAGTGGAGAAGGGGTAGTATTTTTAATATACAGTGCTGAGTAAATTATTTATCCATGAAAAAAAAAGAAAAGACCCCCAAACCCTTTCACCTCATACACAAATTAATCAACTCCAGGCTGATTAAAGATTTAAAAAGGGAAGGCAGATTTTATGATGTTTGGAATTCAATGTAGGAAGCTATGATCTCATATTGTTTCTTTAAAGAATACACAAAATGAATGAATTATAAGGATAACTTTGCTATAACTCATTGACCTGAAATTATGGTCACCAAAAGGAAATATCAAAAGAGAATAACAACTCAAGTCGCAAACTGAGAAAAGTTTACAGAATAAATAAATAATGCACACAAATCAATATGAAAACAACAAATGCCTGACAGAAAAGTGGGCAAAAGATTTGACAGGCACTGTGTGCAGAAGAGAAAGGCTTAATGGCTAATAAATATCTGAAAGGATGCTTAGCTACACCATAGTCAACAAAATACAGATCAACGCCACCCACTGCTTTGGTAAAAATTAAAACTGCCAGTATGGAAGTTGGACAAGGTCATGAAGAAACTGGGTCACTTAGGCACACTTGTGGGTAGAAAGCCTGGTTGCTTTGACAATTGTGACGTTGCCTAGTAAAATTGGAGGTATGCATACTCTGAGCCTCAGAAATTTCCATCCTAGGAATATACCTTCTATACAGATACTCCTGAATATATGCTTTAAGACACACAAACTAGAATGTTTTTAACAGCACTGGCATAAGCAATATTTAAGAAATAACTCAAGCATCTATTGACTGGAGAGTGTATAAATAAATGGTATTACATCCACACAAAGAAATATTGTATGTCCATGAAACTGAAAGAAGTATGGCTATCCACAATAGCATGGATTATCTTCGGAATGTACATTGGGGCATTCATAAACAGACTATAGAACAATCAGAACTAACATTTACATAGCACATTATGTTTCGGACACTGTTTTAAATGTCTTATATGAATTAGTTAGTTTCATTCTCACAAGAATACTGTATAGACCACACTATTTGTTTTTCATTTTGCAGATGAGAAAACAGGTATGATGAGGCTTATTAACGTTCTCAAGATCTCACAGCTCATAACTGGTAGAACCAGTTGTCTGGGTGCAAGATAAAATCTGTAACAGGATTCTTTTGGCAGGAATCTCAAAAACAAGCAAAACCAAAGTATTTATCATGATATAAACTAAAGATTAAAGCAAGTGAATGATTAACCCAAACTTCAGGATAGTTTTTGCTTGTTGGAGGTGAGCAGTTGTGAACATGAAAGGTGGAATGAAAACGTCAAAATTAATGGTAATTCATAAAAACCGAGAATCTACACACATATCTAATATGTTTTATTGTTCTTTATGCCTCATGCATATTTTATGACTATTCTTTGTATCTAATCAATATTTAAAACAATTGAAAAATTAAAGGAGAAAATGAAACCTTGACAAAGATGGTAGAGAAATACTTCATGCTGCTTCTTCATAAAACTCCTCGGATCTTTGCAGATAGAATTCTTAGAAAAATCTTTGGAAGATGAACTGGATGTAGAATTTTTGTTATTCACAGAATTTTTGTTCAAACAAACAACAATGGCAGCAAATGGCAGCACAAATGCCTCTAATTGCAGCCTACCCAAAAGGAAGCATTTCAGGGCAACAGAATCCATCCCGCCAACACAGGATTTTAAAAATTGCCCGTCAGATTCAGGCCTTTATTCTCCTTCTGATTTTGCACTGCAGCTTCTTCTTTTCCCCACCAATCGAGAGATAGGAAAAATCAAATTCCACCATGTATCCTAAGTAGTTCGAATTCTCTCTCCAATTACTCAGAATGAGCTTTTGAGCGACATAAGTCAAATTATCAATCTTAATGTTATTCTTTACAGTAAATCTGGGTAGAAGTTCTCCAGCTGCTGTAATGACTTGAGAAAATCTGTCCCCACTGTCTTCTTCCATTTGCTGCTTGGTAACATCCCATTGTTCCTCAAGGTCAGCTCACATCACTGCCTCTGTGAAGATGTCTCCTCTACTGCCACCACACCCCTTCCCAATATTTGCTCCCAGTAGAATAACTACTCCCTCCTCTGTGTCTGCTTAGCACACTGCATACACTCAGAACAGATGACCTCTTATTAGCATCCTGCTCACCCACTATCACTTGCCGCTTTATTGTTATTCTCACCTACAATGAATCTTCTTCATGGTGGATATCAAGCCCTACGAATCTTTAAATTGTATCCTGAATATCTAACAAGAAAGGCCCTTGCCTGAAGCATTGATTGTGATGATGATATAAACAGCGGACAATATATTTCACTCATCTGTTGCTTCCTAACACACCACTCCCAAACAGTAGCTTAACATGATGATTTGTTTTTTATCTCTCCTGGTTCTCAGCTGGTGGTTTCCTCTAGGGTTCTCTGATGCTGTTTCATTCAGATGGTAATTTCAGGGCTGAACTGAGCTGAATGTCCAGACTGGATCCTTGGTTCTCAAGGTGGGTGCCTAGTGCCACCAGCCTCATCTCTCCACAGGGTGTCTCCCCAGGGCTTCTCCCACAAGGCTTGGGTGTCTTCATAGTAGGGTGGTCATAGCATATGACTTTGGTGGAAGCTGGTTTCTAAAGGCAGGAGACAGAGCTGGCCAGACAGTTAAAGACTGTGCACAGACCTGTCATAGTGTCCTTTCTGTCACAGTCTGTTGGTCAAAACTGCTATAGGCCCATGTGAGTTAAGGGGGGTGGAAAAATAGATTCAACTTTGAATGGGGAGTGTCCAGGATACACTGCAGAAAAGCATGTGGGGTGGGATACATTGTTGTAGCCACCTCTGGAAAGTATTAAGCTGGTGTCAAATTAATCATGGTTTTTGCTACTAAAAGGAATCGCTCATTTGGGAGGTGAGCTGGGTGGATCACCTGAGGTCAGGAGTTTGAGACCAGCCTGGCCAACATGGTGAAACCCTGTCTCTACTAAAAATACAAAAAATGGGCTGAGCGTAGTGGTAGGTACCTGTAATCCCAGCTACTTGGGAGGCTGAGGCAGGAGAATTGCTTGAATCCAGGAGGTGGAGGTTGCAGTGAGCTGAGATCGTGCTACTGCACTCCAGCCTGGGCAACAAGAGCAAAACTCCGTTTCAACAAAACAAACAAAACAGTAATTGCTAAAACTGTGATTACTTTTGCACCAACCTGATTCAATTGGCTACAGCACCTATGGCATGCTCCCTATGTGCCAGACGCAGTGCTACACATCTTGTATACATTAAGTCACTTAATTTTCTCAACAACCTTTGAGATAGTTACTATTTCATTTAATAAAGAAAATGGGGCTCAGAGGGGCTAAGTTCCTAAAATGTCACGGTTCCGTTGGCACATGGCACAACCAATATTTCTGTCGGATTACTGCAGAGCTATACTTCTATTGAAGTATTTGTTCTTCTTACCATGGGAGAGAGATAGGTATTTGACTTTATCATCTCATTTCATGGATTACCTCAACAGAATCCTTTCTGACCTCTCTCAGAAAAAAATCCTCCCCACCCCCACAAAATAATATAGAGAAAAACAGAAGGCAAGAATGAAAAACCAAGCTGGCGGCAACTGATACCTGGCTATGGTAAGGACTCCTCTCCTCTTACTGTGATCTGATCTCTCTTTACCAGGAATTCTGAAATTTCAGGCATCTAGAGCTCCAGGAATTGCTTTTTCTTCCCTTTCCAATAGATACATTTTCTAGGACTTCTTGATATTGGCCCCAAATCATATTAATTCAAAACTTTCGGCAATCATGTTACAATTTTGCTATGAGGTGTACTTGAACTTGACCAAAATTTTCCTGAAGTCAACTTTTCTCCCTTCTTATGTCTCATCTGTAGGGGAATGTTGGGTCAATGTAAGTTATAGACATGCAAATGACCAGTGGTGTGGACTTCATGGGTAAAATAGCAACCATAAATGCTGGACCTTATTACTGATTTCCCTGTATGTTTTTATAATCAAATACTATTCTATTATAAACTGTCATTATGGATCAGGCTCTCTCAACACTGGCTTAGCTCGCAATATTTTCTAGGACGATTGTTTTTCCTTAGTTCCATGTAATAAAACACAGCCTCTTAATATTTGGGCATGGTTATGTTAATTGAATTTGTCAGATTAGTTCATGAGTTGTGTTGCTTTCCCGCAGTGGAAGAATATAAAATATGGGATGCTTAGGGGATGAAAGATTGCATAGCTATAAAATGACTACAGTAACATTGGGACACATTATACATATGATACATCAAGTTAAAAACAAAACAGAATGCATAGCTGTACTGGAAAGTCTAAAAGGAAATATCCAATACTGTTTACCATTTTTCAGTGGTTCCATTAGTGGTAGTTTCCTTTAATGTATATATTTTTGTATCTTAAATGTCCTACAAAGAATACACATTACTTATATGATAACAATAAACTCATGTGTTAAATACATCAGAGCCTTTATTATTCTTTGTGACATTTTCAAAGACCATAATGATGAAAACTCTAACCTGTGGACAGTCAGCAGGAGACTTTGTTCAGCTGGAAATTTCCCAAGTGCTGATAAGCTAGTTAAGTCAACTAGTTCTATCAGCAGCTGGTAATCTTGCCAGTAAGAGAGAGAAAAAACTATCTTAAAATCTTCTATTCCCTCATCACCAACCATCTTTATTGAGTCTCAAAGCCAACCACACCTGCTGCTCCTGCAAAAGTATCACTGGCCATGTCTGCAACCTCTGGCAAAGTCTCTCTCTGGATTTCAGCTATGTTCCCTCACAGCTTGCAGCTTTTTAATTATCAGCCAACCACGAAGTTGAATCCTACCTATGTGACTTTGATAGCATCAGAGGATAGAGCCGGTTGACCCAAGAGTTGGTTCATAATTACTTCTAGGTAACTAGGAGGGCAGCCATACTGACTACACAGCTGGGTGTAGAACTCTGATCTCAGGGTGCCAAAATTGCTGGTTCTCATTTTCCCTAGATTCAGTGGGATTTACACTTATTTATTCCAGCAAATCAAAATGAAGGTACCCCTGGTGGTCGAAAGCAGGGGTTGTTCACACATGTCATGAAGGAAAATAATGATCTGGAGTTTACATGGAGTTTTATCATTCATACACACAGAGAGAAGTACCATCTATTGGACATCTCCTGTGTGCCAGACTTTGAGTCCTCTCAAGAGGAGCTGATAGACATCCCCCACCTAGGGATTGAATATGTTTTATTGTGCAAGGTTTCAAAGAGAAAATATGCCTCTAATGAGCAAAAACAGTCATTCACTTGGGTGATGTATCCGTGATGAGAAATACACAGGCAAGATGTTCTTAATCACTATGTCTTATGACGTAAGACCATGGATATTGGAGTCAGAAATATGTTGGTTTTACTCCTGAACCTGAATTTGGGAAAGTTGTTCTTATGTGGCAATACAGAAGGCTGTTTTAATGATGAGCAGTCAGAGAGTAAGACACAGATCCTCGTGGAAAATGACTAGCATGGTGCCTGGCGTGTCAGGGAGGGTCAACAATGTCTGTATTCTTTTCACTCTTTTTTTCTCAAAAGGAGACACTGAATTCAAGTGAGAAAAGTATTTCAGAGAAATATCACTATTTTTGCCTAGGAAAATGTAAAATGTCAATGATTAACATTGACTTGAAGGTGGCTTTATTGACATCAATACAAAGAGGAATTTTCTTGCTGTTTCCTAAGTCATAGCCTCAGAAGGGATCATCTCTTTTTCCAAAAGAGTGTTTGAGAAGATTCTCAATTCTGTCTCACAGAGCTATTGCTAAAGAAATTATAACCATGTGTGCAAGGTGGAATTCTATACCTCTAGGACTCTCTCCACCTCTAAATCTCTCTCTCTATTTTATTACTTTGTTTATCATCAAAATTCTTTCCAAAACAAGCAAATACGAAATACATACTCCCTATGCAAGAAAAGAAGTGCCATGTTCCTACATAGTATTAGACCTTTAGGGTAGAGTTAGCAAATGTATGCCAGATACACAGTGTTGTCAGCTGGGGAGCAGCACAACACTCTCTGCTCTAATACTCCTACAGTATATAGTGTTAAGTTTAATCTTGGTAATAAAACTGCCTCATAAAACTCTATAGGTAACAACTTAAATGTCCAACACCAAGGGCAAGATAAAATAAACTGCCAAATAAAATACAGGTTTGCCATCCTTGATCCAAATCCCTGGGGCCAGGAATTCAGAATTTTGTGGATTTTAGAAAAGTAACAGAGTGTATGTGCTGTATACTAGGTAATATTTCCAGTGAAGACTGGAACAAACTCTGCTTATTAAACATGCTAATATTTCTGTAGTGAAACGTGATAGATTAATTAGAATAAATGAAGAACTTCCATTAGCTTGTTGCATGTCAGGTTATTCTGTCAAATTCGCTACAAAGACCTTTCAGTATTTCAAAGCCTTTTGACTTTGAAGTTATGGAGAAGGGGTGGTAAACGTCATTTAAGTCATAGCTTCAAAGCACCATGATTCTAAAGAAAATTTAATCATGTAGGACAATGCTCAGAAAAGGAAACATTATTATTAAATGAATGACTTAATGAGTTTTAAAAGTAGATTTTCTAAAATTTTAAGATATTACACATAGATGCAGAAAAATGAACTAAGACAACTGAAGCAAGTTAGTGCTGGGTGTTAGGATAATTGGTAGTTTTCATTTTCTACTGTGTATTTTTGTGTATTTTCTAAAATTTCCATCAGTACTAGGGATAATTTCACCAATGAACGAAACAAGCTTAGTAACTTTTTAAGCCTTATTTCAAAGTGGACACTCTGGAGACACTTGCTCTCCGATCTGTCCCCAATCTGGGATGTACAAGAGTGTCTTTCACTCATATTTCCAAAAGAGCCTGGCTGGCCAGTACACTACACTGGCTTACTGGAAAGAGTCCGGAAGCAATCTCTTGGGTTGACTTTGTCTCTTCCAAAGCACTCAGAGCCACAGCATCAAGGTTCTTATCAGTCCTGTCCAGAATGATGAAGAGGTACAGGAAACCAAACCCCAAGATGCCCTTATCCAGCCCTGCGGTGTAATGGGGCCGCTGGTGAGTCTGTCTGCTCCTCCCTTAACAGCATCCAGGAATGAGGCTTTCTGCAGTTTAATGCATTGCTAGGAAGCTGCAAGTTTTGTTGCATGGAAAGTCAATGAAAAATAGCCTGCTAATTTCAGAAGTAATTTCGAATCATGACATCAGGACCTCTTCTTAGTACTTGTGGGGTTTTCTCATCACTCTATGTAATACTGAGATAATTCTCTTTACATATGGCTAATGTTCTTTGAGGGCAGAGACTAGATCTTACTCATCTTTATAAATGAGGCGCGTGAAATGTATACTCAATAAATAAGTGCTTTTGACTGATACAATCATATACAAATATGTGTGCATATGCTTGTATTGTGAGACCCGTAAATCCAGTGACACTTAGATATACCCGTAGGTTCACATAACTGTGTACATATATAATATGTATTTCTATATCATCCATTCATTTATACTTACTAATTTATTCATTGTAAAAGTGCTTAATGAGAGATACTCCTATGATTTAAATGTTTGTGAACCCCTTAACTTCATATGTCGAAAGCTAATCACCAAGGTAATAGTATTAAAAGGTGGGGCTTTTGAGGGGGTGATTAGGCCAAGAGGGCAAAACTCCCCTGAAATGAGATTAGTGCCCTTATAAAAGAGGTCCCAGATACATTCCTTCCCTTCTTTACCATGTGAAGACACAGCATAAAAAAAGCTATCTATGAACCAGGAAACACTCTCACCAGACACTAAATCTGCTGGCCCCATGTTTTTGGACTTCCCAGCTTCCAGAACTGTGAGCAATAAATTTCTGTTGTTTCTGAATTACCCAGTCTGAGCTATTTTGTTATAGCAGCCTGAGAAGACTAAGACAGTAAGGAATTAGTTGGAGTCCAGGTTATAGAATTGTAAGAAATTCCAGCTTATAGAATTGTGAGACATTATTCCACAAAAGCGGCTGTAGATTACATTCAGTTGAACATTAACAAATAAAAGAAAAGACTGATGTCCAACTATTCTGGCTTCTTTGCTTTGGGGAAGGACACTGAAATTGTTTTTGTTTAAAGCCTCCCTGATGATTCTAATATTCCTTCAGGTTTAAAATCTACTACCTTGAATTGACTGGGTTAATAATTTTTGACAGAGGAAGTGAGTACTACCCCACGAGGCACAGCAAAACAAAAACCTCTGTGTGTGTGGTGATGGGGGGCACACGTTTCCAAAGGACACTCACACCCAGCCCCGTATGTGGCTGCCTTCTCTGAGTCATGCCTTGGCGTCTACTGTAGATAAGTTCTCAAGTGTGCTGGGAAGGAAATAGTGCTGGGAACTCCTGTTCTAGTTCAGCACCTCTCAGGCATTAATGTGTCCAGGAATCAACTGAGGATCTTGTAAAAGTATGGATTCCGACTCAGCATGCCTGGGCTAGGCTGTAGCAGCTGGGATTCTGCATTTCTAGCAAGCTCCCTGGTGATGCTGATACTGCTGGCGTGCAGTCTGCACTTAGATCCACATCATCTTCCAGCTCAGGACACCCTGGACGGGAAACCTGAAGGTGGAGAATAAAACGTGGAGTGTACTAGGGCATCTTACCCTTCATTTGGATGGTGCCAGCTTATGCATTTCTCTTTAATGTGTTAGTGTACTGGCAGGGGGGGATGGTGCAGGGGGGATTCTGATTTTAATATTTACTTTTCACTTTGGGACAGGCCAGCAGCAATCCCATATGGATTGACTGGGTTGAGGCTGCACAAGAGGAAAGAGTAAAGAAGACATTGGGATTAGGGGAGGAAAAAGATGCCCTGAGCTTTGGGAAAGAAGAAGAATTATTCATCAAGGCAGGAGCCTAGTCAGATAGTCAAGTGTGTAGGCTCCACGTGAACCCATCCTAATGAGAGGAAGCTAATGCTTGTGAAATGGTGATGGTTTGACTGTCCTCTGGTCTACGCATTGCCTGCTTCAGATCTAATGTGACTGTAAAGCTGAAATTACAAAGCTTCCCTCTGGAAAGCTTCAACGGAGACCAACTCCCTGGCTAAAAACCAAAGCCACTGAAAGTCCTCATAAAAGGGGAAAACCTCTCTTCTTATAGAAGAGGCCCTTGGCACAGAGTGGAATTATTAAAAGACATAGAAGCAGAGATGGAAGGGGTGGGAATCTCAGCTACAAAGCCAGGAAGACGCTCTTGGCAAATATTGCCAGACTTTTCAAAGCCATCCCACATTGCCCCCCAAGAGAGGAGAGAGCGTGAAGATAGTGCCTACTGCCGTGAGCTGAATGGTGGCCCTACCACACATCCACATCCAAATCCCTGTCGCATGTGAATGTGACCCTGTTTGGAAAAAACATCTGTGCAGACGTCCTTAAGGATCTTGATAAGAAATCATTCTGACTATCCAGGTGACCCCTAAATCCAATGACAAATATCTTTATATCAGACAGCCAGAGGGAGATTTGAGGCGAGAAGAAGAAAAGATAATATGGCCACAGAGGAGAAGGTCATGTGAAATAGAGGCAGAGAGTGGAGTGATACAGCCACAGGCAAGGAAAGCCAGAAGCCTCCGGGAGCTGGATGAGACCAGGAAGGATTCTTCCCTTGAGGCTTTGGGGGAAGAAAGGCCCTGCCGACCCCTTAATTTTGAATTTCCACCTCCTAGAACTGTATGCGAATAGAGTCCTCCTGTTTTAAGCCACGCAGGTGGTGGTAATTTGTTAGAGCAGCCCAGGACACTAACACACCTGCTGTGCTGGTTATGCCATCAGCGCAAACCTCCAATTCATCTATCCTACAATGAAACTGCTGCTTGCCACGTTTATCCCCCAATGCTAAACTTGGGTCTGAGAGTTCATCCCCTCTGTGGTGCAACCACAGGTTAACCAGCTCACCTGGACTGACATTAGCCCTGACTGCCTTACTGATGCCTTCCCTGTTTCCCACGATGGGGGAGAAGAATGGAAGGAGCACTGAACTGGGAGTCAGACAGACTTCCAGCTCTACCTTCATCTCAGTGCTCTGAGCCATCTCAGACAAGTCATTGAGATGAAGAAGCTAATCTTCCAGGGAGCTAGTGATACCTGCCACCCAGTCCTGCTGTATGGATCGAGTAGGAAAAGGTCATAACTGCTGGCAAAGAAGGGATGCTTGATGAGCTTAATTCTTACTGAGCGAGGAGCCCATCTGTGGACTACATGCCAGGGAGCTCCTGGTGTGCTGTTCATGGCAAGAGGAAGAACAGAAGCTCCAGCCTTCTCACCCCTTGGGCCTGGCTGTGAGTCAGGTCACTCCACCTGGACACCTGTGGGCATCAATGGGTAGCTGAGATGCCGGGGCTGCCATAGCACCTGCTCTTCCCTCTGTCTCTTGGACCAGAGCCCTCCAGCCAGTGCGACCTGCGAGATGCACCCATTGCCTGGTTATCCTGTTCTGTCCCCTAGCCTCCCTCCAGGATCAAGACATCCACCCAGAAACCAGGCAGTTCTCCCCCAGGTCCGATTCTGCTTTTCAGAGGGTTAAGTAACTTCTTGCATATCCAGAGGGTTAGGGTATCATCATTCTCCAGTATCATACAGATGTAAAATGACAGGGCAAGGGATTTAAAGTAGGTCTGGTCTGCCTGACTCTGATACTCATGCTCTTTCTGATACGATCACTCTGCTTTTCACACCAAAGAGGAATAATAAAACTACCTTTCTGACTGGCAAAATAAAGCAAACAAATAGATAAGGAGATTTTTAAAACTGGTACACCAAACTTTGCCAATTTCAAGGTCCTTTTTTCACTGTAAATATTTCTTAAATTTTTGAGTCCTGCTGTTTTTTTTTTCTTCTATATGATAGACATCAAGGATGGCATTTTTTTATATTAGGCACAAATTTGGGTGTCTCAGACTGACCACACCACTTACTCTGGGTGTCCACAAAGAGAAAGGGACTCCAGGCTTTCTCTGAGGGGAAAAAGTGCACACACCACTTCCTTTTACTTACTCCCAGGGATGGAAAGTGACTGGGTGCTCTTCTGGCATCATGGTGCTGGGATATGTTGTCCTTGCACCACTATACACCCATGCTGGGTGAGAACCAGTGCTCTGTCAATAAGAAAATGCAGCTACTGGAAAGAGGAGTTTTCTGAACACCAAAGCGCACACTCTCAACCATGGCCTCTCAGGAAATCCCCTTTCCATGGTGGGCAGAGGGGGCACATCGGCATCATTTCTTAGTTCATCTTCCAGGAAATACGTCCTGTCTCAGCTAAGAAAAGGGAATTGGGGCTCACAGTGATGCCATGGTACTTACTGCCTGTTCATAGTTCTTGGCACCCGGCAGATAAGAGGGATCTTCAACTCAGCCTGTGGAAACAAAAGCAAACACATTACTGAACTTCCACATCATGTTTTAATTCTCGGGGAACAAGCCGCCGTTGCTTCTTGTTAAAATCGGATGCAGGTGCTGGTTTAGAGGAAATGACAGGAAGAGAATCAATCCAGGTCAAGAATTGGCTTATTTCTGGAACACTATGGGGGAGGGGATTTCTTTCTCTGACAGGCTGTCCTCTTTCTGTCAGCATTCATCCCATCTGCCCCTGGGAGCTAAGCAAACAAACTGAGCCTGGTTTTCCCTGGCGTGCAATTGTGTGCTTCCCCTGGGCACCGAGGGCACGTTAGCCAGGCTTGGCTAGCTCTGCTCCGAGCCAGAGCCTGCAGGAGAAGCGGTGCTTTTCGTTTCCAAGTGTGACTTTACCATGAAATATTTATTGGAAGTTACAGTTCTGTATCCCTTTACGTAGAATACACCATTTTATTTGAGCCTTGTATTCACCCACATAGGAGAGATTATGAGTGTTATTTACCATATAAATTAGCAGCAGAGATGCTGGGAATATTCAATAGGGCTTCATATCAATGATCACATATAATCTACTCAAAGACCCTGAGAGGCATGAAGGATATCAGCTGAGGTCCCAGCAAAAGATGACACTCTCAAATTGGGTAATTTGAGTACAGCTTAATAAAGAGACCATTTAAAAAGTGTAGGCAGAGTAGAACGAATGAACAGGAGACAGTGAAGTATCTGGAGGTGGTAACATAAGATCAATGTCACATGCCTGGGCTTGGAGGGGCTTGGGGACCAGGTGGGCACTGGGACACAGAGACAGAGCTCTCTTCCTGGGTTGCAGGAAGAGGAGCTGTGGCTTTCAGTTGTGGGACCTGCAGGGAGGGAGCTGTGGTGAGTGGAATGAAAATCTCCATCTCATGCTTCTTCTCCCCTGGATCTCCTGATGCTATCTCCCATTAGCCAAACTCAATAGGAAGCCAAGGGCGAGGAGCTATTAATATGGCTTAATATCCTTCAACTTCCCTGGGCTCCCAGCTGAGTGGAGTAGGGTACACAGTGGGTTTCACAGTTAAGAATGAGACGCAGGAAGATTAAATTATGTGACCAAGAACACCCATCTGCAATAAGAGCCGAGGTCCAGAGGACCCAGAAATTTCCATTTCCTAACCTGTCAGCATGTGGCACCCCACTGTGCCTTAAGTATTTTTAGTATATTCTGCCACCCATCTATCCATTCATTCATTCATTCATCCATTTAGGAAACTACCATTTACTGAAAATTTACTTTGTGCAAATATTGTGCCCAGCGAGACACAGTCTCTGCCCTTAACCACTTCTACAGTTTCTGCATCTCTCCATGATGGCTATTGTTAAAATGTTTTGCAAAAAAAAAAGATGAATGTAAAACAAAACATAACAAATCCTAACTCTGTCTTGAAGAGTCAGCCAAGGTGATCTTCAGATAGGAGAGAATACTTGAGCTGCATCTTACCAGGTAAGTCTGGGCCTTCTGAGTTCAAAATTAAGGAAGGTGTTCCAAGCAAGTGTAACATCACGTGTAAAGGTATGAAGATGTTACAATGCACATTGTGCCAGTGTGGCTTTGCACATTTTGGTGAAACTAGAAGGGTCGGTAACTGGGATGTTGGTAGTGCATGAAAAGAACAAGGGAAAGTCCCTTGGATGATCAAGGATCACACTTGCCAGGGGATGGGATTTGAACTTGAACTGTGTGATCTTCAACCCATACCGGCAACCCATACTAAAGAACTTGAACTAAGCTCTATGTCCTCTGATACCCTGTGTATTTTCCTCTGCCCTCACCCCCCTGCCTCATCCCCTCATCTTATGCTTGCAGGTCAATATTGACAGCAGGGACAGGGGAGGCGGCTGTTAGGCTTTCATTCACAAATGGCCCCGTGTGGACAGTGTGTAGAGTATCTAGCTCATGGCCTGATTTGGAAGTCATCTACATCCTGGTGGTGGGAAAGAGGACTTGAACCTTTATTAGTGTAATATAAAGAATGCACACCAAATACGGGAAGGGTCCTGGACTGGAAGTTGAGAGACCTCCGTTCAGTTCCAGTGCTGTCATTAACTAGCTGTGTGGCCTTGAAGGAACACTTGGTCTCTCCTAGTTTATAAATAGTAGTATTAATATCTTTCTTTTACAGCCTGTCTTAAGTGTGAAATAAATTGATGCATATGAAAATGTCTTACAAACTATGAAATGTTATGAAATACAGATATGCAATTACTTGTATAACAAAACAATGTTTGCAAGTTGCTTTAACATCAGTCATGTTATATTGGGGTATCTAGGTTTATTGATGCCAATTTTTGAATATTAATATTTATAGAGATTAAATTACTTGATTACAGTCACACAGGACAAATTCATCCCTTATCCCTTAAGAGCATCTACCAATTCCCCGGCAGGGGGTGGCTTACGCCTGTAATCCCAGCACTTTGGGAGGCTGAGGCGGGTGGAGCACAAGGTCAGGGGATCGAGACCATCCTGGCCAACATAGTGAAACCCCGTCTCTACTAAAAATACAATATTAGCCAAATGTAGTGGCACATGCCTGTAATTCTAGCTACTGGGGAGGCTGAGGCAGAAGAATCACTTGAACCCAGGAGTCGGAGGTTGCAGTGAGCCAAGATCGCGCCACTGCACTCCAACCTGGTGACAGAGTGAGACTCCATCTCAAAAAAAAAAAAAAGAGTATCTGCCACTGAATAACAGTTGCTTATACAGCTACTCCATTCTTTTGAATGCATTAAGTAGCATTGAAATAGGACAAAATAAACCCATCTTTATGGAGGGCTCCCTGCATGCCTGGCTCTTGGCCAGTTCTTATGCACAGAGTAAGGGGGCCACAGATGCAGGACAGTTCTCAGCAAGGCTTATTGCCTCAAATTAGAGGTCTGGCAAGGTGGCCAGGGAAGCTGCTTTCCAGCCCCAGCCCTGCCATGCACCATGTAGCTTTGGGTAAGGCATTAGAGCTCTCTGGGGTTTGGTTTCTTCACCTGAAAAATGAGCAGCTTAGGCCAAATAGATCTTTTTCAGCTCAAAGAAATGGAAATAGTTTCATTAAAAAAATTACAATCCATCAACATTTGGTGACAAAAATGGTTTCAAAAGTTAGAGTATGCCATTACATTTCTTATATTTTATTGTCTTTTCCAATAGAGCTCTGTGCAGAGCCAAATTGCAGAAGATTCTGCCAAATTGCTAATGCATAGGATAGCAGGGATGGAAACTGGAGGGATCAGGAAGGAATCCTTAATTTTTGCCTTATATAAATTTCTGTATAGTATTTGATCGTTAACATCAGTGCTTATTAGACTTGTATTTTAAACTGTGAATAAAAGTTAAAAATATTTTATTAGTAGCTTTTGAGAGATGCAAGCAATTTATTGTATTAGAAGAGTTTAAAAATATAGAGAGAGCCCAAATTCTTCCATCATTTTAAAAGAGCAGAATTTGAGGCTGGGCGCAGTGGCTCATGCCTGTAATCCCAGCACTTTGGGAGGCCAAGGCAGGTGGATCACCTGAGGTCAGGAGTTTGAGACCAGCCTGGCCAATATGGTGAAACCCCATCTCTACTAAATATACAAAAAATTAGTCGGACATGGTGGTGGGTGCCTGTAATCCCAGCTACTCAGGAGGCTGAGCAGGAGAATTGCTGGATCCAGGCGGAGGCTGCAGTGAGCTGAGATCACACCACTTCATACCACCCTGGGCAACAAGAGGGAAACTCCATCTCAAAAAAAAAAAAAAAAAAAAAAGCAGAATTTGAGGTCTCAGCAACCCACACCAGAGACTGAGCTAGCCACACAGTGTCATCAGCAAGGCAAAAGAGAGACATTCTACAGGGCAAAGAGCTGTGCTCTACTCAGAATGGCTGACACACTGACAGCACCACACTCTGATCTGATGTTAGTCATTGTGTAAAGGATGTGGTGAGTCAGTCAGAAAGAGTCTTGTGTTCATCAGCTTTATGAAGGTAATACGTTATTAGACAATACAGGCCCTTCCCTTCCTGATGTGTGCATTTTCAAAGACAAGGGAATGAACATAGATCACCTGTTATACATTCCCCCATCTCCCCAACTCAGTAACCTCACACGGTCTGTATTATGATCCTCATTTTATACAAAACCAAACTGAAATTCACGAAAGTTAAGTACTTGGCTCTACCTGGTCGAATACACTCAGCTAGCATTTGAAGCCTCCTGGTCCTGAC
Organism: Ateles fusciceps; assembly: GCA_036589455.1. Classification (NCBI taxonomy): domain Eukaryota; kingdom Metazoa; phylum Chordata; class Mammalia; order Primates; family Atelidae; genus Ateles; species Ateles fusciceps. Next base: position 346,080 of record JAZHEH010000672.1, read on the forward strand.
ATGCTTTAGTTATAAAGGAGATAATGTATAATTGTGGTCCATTTCCAAGACAAAGTGCCTTGAATCGGCTCAGGTCAGCAAACTACAGAAGAAATAGCTTTTCTTCCCATGTAGTTGACCTCACCCTAACCAAAGAATTTTAGTCAAGAATAATAGTTTGCTAGTATGCAATAGGTCACTTTGTCTGTTCGTACCAGCCCGCCCAGCTACTTAGGTCATAAGTCAAATACTTAAAGAGCCCCTGAGCTAACTAGGATTGTGGTGCATTGTGGGGTGGCTACAAAGTGCAGCAAGACAATCCTAAAAAAAGAACACCTTAAATCCCCTGCATAACAATAAATAGGCGACGTCACGGAAGATAGTAACCTCATAGTACTCATCCGATGAGGAAACTGGGGAGGGACCTGCGCACTACCGGATAAATTGCTTGTTGAGACTGTGCTGGGTGTGAGTGAATGCTAAACACCAGATGTTGCAAGAACGCCATTAAAAGTCTCGCATTTGCCGTTCTCTGGATCTCGGAGTCCATTCTTTGGGTTTGGGCAGGTGAATTTGTTTCTCACAGTTATTCTTTGGGACAAGTATTTAACCATTCCGAACCTCCATGTGCTTATCTGTAAAATCGGGGTAACACAACAGCTACCTTTTAGCACTCTTATGAGGATTACATGAAAAAATACTATATCTAAGACATGGGGAAATAGTGATTATATGAACCTGAACTTGAAGATTAATTAAATGCCTTATATCACTTTAAGTGACTTAAAGTGGCACTGGATTTAGTTAGAAATGAAAGATGCTTACCTGCTGCTAATAACCACTGATGTAGTCACAGAATCTTGTATCTGCCTGAGCTTTGGAATTACCTGGAAACCTTAAAATATATAATGTCCCAAAAAGTTTGATTCAGTTGTACTAGGGAGAAGCCCAGGTATGGACATTATCTAAATGTCCCAGGTATTTTAACAGGCAGGGAGGCAGAAGAGAGTGGACATGAGTGTCATCTATTCCCTTCTCCATTTGCCCAGCACCACGCTCTGGCAGCTTGTCACTGAACACACCTACGTTTTCTCATTCTTAGGGAAAGCCATAATCACATGCTCATCCACTTTGCTTTCCAAATGCATCTTAAATAGACATTTAGGAAATGGCACTGCTTGCAAATAATCCTCTATACAGTTAGACTTATTTTGGAGTCAATTTTTAGTGAATTTTTTTTTTAAAAAAACAACCTACCACATCCAAACATTTTAACAATTTGATCACGGAAAAGGTTTCTAATCACATCAAGCATCAATTTCTCTATGAGATCTTATTTACATGCAGTGAGGAAGTAAAGTCCAGATTCTTGCAGTTGTACAGGGTAGAGTTTACTACTGTATTTGCTACTATTTATGAGGCTTTACTATGTCCAGTCACATTCCAGATACTAGGAATTAAAGAGCACAGGGCATGGTCTCTGCCATCACTGTGTTTATCTATTTTTTCCATAGTTCTATAGTCATTGTAATGGAGTGACATTAAATACAGACCTGTAAAAAAATAGGGGAATATAAGGTGTTATGGGAGCACAGAGAAAAATAAGCCCCAGAGGGATCTACATAGCTTCCTATGGAGCAGTCTCTTACCCAGCATTGCCACAACTCTCCTTAGCAGTAATCCCAAACCCCATGTGGGCCATGATAATGGAAGGTGAGGCAGAAGCCCCAGCCTGTGGCTGTGGAGGCTGTGGAGCCCCAGCCTTCCAAGTCTTTCTCCAAGGGGTCTTACTTTAAGATTTAACCCAGACCAAAGAGTGTATGACATCTTCTTGCCTTGATTAGGAGACCTCGAGAAGCTGGAATGCCCCAGAAACGGAGCACATCTCATGGTGTTTGTGCATTCACTTTCTATAGGAATTGAGGCATTTATTTCAGTTTCTCTTCCTGGTTAGGCTCAGAAATAAAGGCCATGCATAGCTCTCTCTGTCAAAGAGAAGTGACACTGGGGTGTCATCTGTCAGTTCTGCTTGTGGAATCCAGAGTCTCAGCAGGGCACTTGGCATGGGTAATATTAATAGGTCCACAGTTGACTCTGCCATGGGGAAGCTGAAAGATGCTCTGAAGGTCTCAAGAGGAGACCACACCCTACCTTCAGGGACTCACCATCAGAGAGGGACCAGGCAGAAGGAGAGGTGTTGGGTGGAGCAGTGTGGAGGTGCAAAGGAGCCCAGGGTCCTCCTGGAGCCCACAGGGAGAGGCTGCCTCTTTTCATGATGCCAGTTTACTTCTCCAACAAGGAAAAACACCACTGTACTAAGTGCTAGATGCCAATGCAAATCTAATTGCAAATGCCATCATGGGCAATAAAATCGCCTGAGCGTATATCAGGCCCTAAAGCCTAGGCAAAAGAGCCAGAATATGCTTGTAATCAACTTACTTTGGGTTGGATCGCTGTGCTTTCATTTCATTAATACAGTTCCCATATACTTTATAAACCCCGACCTGGAACTCTTTGGGGAACCAAAACGAACCCCAGTTTGAGAAGTGATGTGTGTTGTCTCCCTACAGGGCTCACTGCACTCTCCTCCAGCTATAAAGGGGACCATGTCAAAGAGAGGTGCACAGGGTAGCTCATATCCTGAGTAGAGAGACCCCTGTCTCAACCATCTATTTGGACCAAACAGCATTACAGCTTTGGAGCTGATGGTCTCAATTTATATTTGATTATCTCATTAAGTAATTTGTGGTTTGAAAAATTTTTTGTAAAGATAATGGATTTGATTTCATTGTTCAACTCCCACTTATGAGTGAGAACATGTGAGTGGTAGGTTTTCTGTTCCGGTGTTAGTTTGCTGAGAATGATGGCCTCCAGCTTCATCCATACCCATGTCCATGTCCATGAGAACACATAGACACAGGGAGGGGAACATTACACACTGGATCCTATTAGGGGAGGGGGCAAAGGAAGGGAGAGCATTAGGACAAATACCTAATGCATGCACTTAAAAGCTGGATGATGGGTTGATGGGTGCAGCAAACCACCATGGCACATGTATACCTATGTAACAAACCTGTATGTTCTGCACATGAATCCCAGAACTTAAAGTATATAAGAAAAAGAGGTAATGGATCTGAGGGTTAAAAAAGCACACCTATATTTTAGAAAACTAAAATAAAGAAAACAGCCTTCTGCAGATGAAAGTATCCATAAGATTTCTGAAGAACATACATTCAATTTGGGCATTAAAACCAGGATGGCTGCTTCTGAGCTCAGAACCCACCTGGGGTCTGAGTGAATGTGTTAGGAAGCACAGGCTTGTTCTATAAATAGGCTGGATTTTGACGTGTGTCTTAATCCAAAAATAATTAATACCCTTATGGTATCACAAGCAGTTTAAACAATTGGAAATATGTAATGCAACAAATCACATTTCCTTGTTATCCTTGAGAACTCTTGTTATCCACTGAGAATTCACCAGTACCACCAAACTGAGCTTGCAAAGAGACATTTATCATAAATATTGCTGCTGCATTTCACCTGATTCAAAATTAATATTTCATGAGAAAAAAATTCTTTTAGGGTAAAGAAATTGTTTTGCTCCCAAACATTACTTACTTATTCCTAGAAGATAATGCTTATAAAAATACTGGCCCCCTGTTTATTTTAAAGCTTAGGAAACATCATTCTAATAATAGCTACAACATAACTTCTAGATATAGGAAATGACCAAAAGCAAACTGTGAATGGCTAAAGAAACACTTTGAATGAATCAGGAAGGTAGGAGGTAGCTGTGCAGTTAAAACTGGGTCAAGGCTGGAGAATAAGGTCTATATTAAGGCTTAAGGCTTTTTTTGTCATTAAAGAGGAAAAAAGGAAAATAATATAAAACCCACACAATACACATCTGACTTTTTCTGCATGATCACATCACACATATCCAAAATGGTAAATGTCTTTTGGAATTGAGAAAGAGAGCAATTTGTGTATATTTGGAGAAGAGAGCCAGAAGTGTGTGTGTGTGTGTGTGTGTGTGTGTGTGTGTGTGTGTCTATGTGTGTCTGTGTTTGCACACACATGTAACAGCTTTGAGTAAACATGTTGCAATCCAGATTTCTCAGATGCAGGTTATATTCATTTGGTTACAATTCAGAGTTATATGTATTTTCTTTAATTTTCATATCAAAAATGAGAAAGTTACATTTTAGAGATGCTCATACTTAGAGGAAAATATATGCTGATTGGATTTCTAATTCTATAACCCGGTCAGGTCAATCAGCTAAATTTAATTAAATATAACATTTAATTGTATTGGATTTCCATTGAGTGGAGGCATTTGAAGTCAAAGGGATGGTTATTATAGATTTCCTTTTTTTTGAGGGGTAAGGGAAACTGCTTTCCTAGTTTTTCTGCTATTATGTCTGGCATATTTTTATAAGATTTTACAACCGTCTTGGTAACAAGCAACTTCCCTGAAGTATCTCAAGGCAATGTGACTATGCATTCATTTTTTATTTTAAATGATTTTGAAAACACTCTTAATGAACTGTTGCAATCTATAGTTTCTGAATTTATTAATCCTATTGAGTTTTGTTTTAAAAATCCATTTCCTTTTTTCTCTTCAGCTGTCTGATTCTGCAGAAAGAGTTTTCTTCTGTAGTGGTAAGATTCTTTCTCTCTCCTCTTATTCCATTTTGTGGTGAATAGACTCTTTTCATTATCCCTTTTCTTGTTCATTTAACTTTCTCATATTCCTTTCCTTCTTGTGTCCTTTATTTTTCTCCCTTCTCCTCCTCCTTCTCTTTTCCTTGGATCTTGGCTCTCTCTGCTCTTATTATTAAAGTGATTTTACTGTTCATGTAAAGTGAGACTGTAGAAAAATAGTCTCCAAGTTTGCCAAAATCCTAAAAGATATTATATTTTATTACTTTTAAGTTTACCTCTGTCTTGCCGCTATTTTTCTTTCTTTCTTTTCTTTTCTTTTTTTTTTTTTTTTTTTTTTTTGGCTTTCATAAATGATGGCAGAACCACACTGACAAGGGGCAGGTACTTCTAACCCTGGATTAAATCAGAACATACTCAACTGTGATTGTTCCTCCATTGATTGATTAATGCACTGAGGTGGTACTGAAGACAAATTTTAGAGGAAAAGAAGTATAAGAAAATAAACTAAGACTTAGGGATTGCTATTTATTTGCCACAATTTACAGGCTGGCCCTGGGATGAAGATGGGATGAAGATAGATCCAGTGAACCCCACCATCCCCATGGGCATCTAAAAGCCAATGATAAAAACACTGTAATTTATTAAGCACTTGCTGTATGCTGGTGATTTTCTGAGAAGCTGTTTCATGATCAGGAGAGCCTGAAAAAATTTTCAGGGAAATTTAAAATCCAAAAGAGGAACACAAAAGCCAAGGTAGTCTAATCAAGACTGGAAAAAAGTAATACAATTTATAATGGTAGTAATATGGTTTAGCTCTCTAGTCCCACCTACATCTCATCTCAATTAGTAATCCCTAGGTGCTGAGGGAGGGAGGGAGGTGGAGGTGAGATCATGGTCGGGGGTCCCCCATGATGTTCTCGTGATAGTGAGTGAGTTCTCAGGAGGTCTGATGGTTTTATAAGGCAGTTTTCCCTGCTCTTGCTCACTCTTCTCTCTTTTGCTGACTTGTGAAGAAGGTGCCTACTTCCCCTTCTGCCATGATTGTAAGTTTCCTGAGGCTTTTCCAGCCCTGCAGAACTGTGAGTCAATTCAACCTCTTTCCTTTATAAGGTACTCAGTCTCAGGGAAGTTCTTTACAGCAGAGTGAAAATGGACTAATACAAGCAATAATAATAATAATAATAATACCATTTACTGCTCACAAGAACTGTATGTAGGGCATTTTGTTTAATTTAGTTTCCGTTATACAGCAACTATCCAAATGACCTAGATTTTTCAGCATTGAACAATCCTGTCATTCTGTGCAGGAGACTTTTTCTGAGCCAAGCCAGTCCATTGAACAAATGCACAGTGTGGATCCAGATGAGATCATCATTTCATCTGTAACTTTAAGTACATTTAGAACCTAACTCCTGAATTAAACTTCCCCTTGCATAATTAGCTATTTCTTTTTTCTCTTCTTTTATTCAGGACCACTTATCTAGCAAGACGGGAGGCAAGTCTTTCAGCCCAGTTATGCTGAATTATACAGTGAATTCTACAAGTTGAGTCTCAGTTTCTCTAATCTGAAAGATGAAGCTACGAGAGTGCTCATCCTTCTTTGCTCACAGGATTACTTTGAAGACCAAATGAGATGATGAAAGTGAAAGCACTTTGTAAAGTATAAACTGCTATGCAAGTATAGTTCCACAGATAATTACTGAATAATTTCTATGTATCAGTGCTATGAAGGACTCTGAGAATTTACGATTGGCTAGGAAGCTATTCCAAAAGAATTTCTATCATTTTTCATTAAATAACATTTTCAGAGGATTAGTACATTTGAGGAATTGTGAGACACCACGAAGGCTTTGATAGATGAATGAGAAAAAATAAATAAAAATATGATGAAATTAGCTTTCTGTAGAAATCACCTTAAAATAGAACTTCTTCAGGTTGAATTTCCTAAAAGAGGACAAAAGGCCAAGAATCTAAGGAAGGTTTGTTTAAATATAAAATAAAATCATAATAAGAATGCTAACAATGATGATAATAGCCAGTACCATTTACTTTGTCCTTAATAATTGCTAGACACCATGATATGCATTTTTATGTACTAAATCTCATTTCTCACCACAAATTCAAGAAGTAGATATTTTTATTCCATTTTGTAAAGGATAAGCAGAGGTTCTGAGAAGTTAAATAACCATATTGCCAGGAAGTAACAGATTTCAAACCCAGGCTATCCATGGCTCAATGACTGGATGGCATGGTGTAGTGAAAAGAGCATGTAGAGAACTAGGAGTTCGGGATGGGGACAGTGTGGAGGTGTCCTATGTAAAATGCCCAGACAGATAAAGCTGATTGGGAGATTCCCTAGACTTGCCCATGAGTGAGGACATCCTGGTATATAAATATTTGTAGGTAGCCATGGGGCAGACTGGCTTTCCAGGTGCCTACCAAGGCATCAGACCACCTATAGCTTAGCAAATTCAGCTATTGAAATGACACAGCTCTGACTTTGTGCTCACCAAGCTACCATCCAATAGCCATTTAGTTTCCTGTGTACATTTGTCTTCTGGGAGGGAACATGCCAATCATCTGAACTTATAACTTGAGTACACTTGAACGAAATCACCAAAGATGGATGCATAGGCCAGCATGCCAGAGTGGACTGAGCTCCTGAGCTCCACCAACTCTGTGTGGCTCGGATACAATTAGCCTTCTGGATCTGCAAAACTGATGGTGAAATGTGATTCCTTAGGCACTCCACAAAAATTCAACCTTCTCAGAGTTTGCACCTGGGCTATGAGCCCTCATCTTTATCTTAAACTAAATTGAACAGAGAACCTACCATAGTTAAAGATTATGACCCAAACACATGGATATTAAGATATTAACTTTTCATGTTGCATCTAGACCTTTTGGCTTATCTTAGTTCACATGACAAACCACAGTACCATTTAAACACAATGGGATTTGATTCTCATGCATAAGTGTTTAGGAAGCAGTGTTTCAATTAGTATCATCCATAAAATTTAAAAGAAACAACTAAAATACATATTTGGCTAATGCTTGTGGTGTATCTGGGAGTTCCTAAAATGCTATTGGCTAGTTTGGAAGACAGTGATGCTCTGACCATGACCCTGGGCACATCAGCAGGACACTGATAGCACACCATGCAGAGAGCAGGAGCTCTGGGCTCAGGTGGACCTGGGTCTCATTTCTGGCATATCCTGTTGTTCACTGCATGAAACAGACAATGTGTAAAGCCTGCCTGAACTTCAGAATCTGGTTTTGTAACATAAGAATTAAGTACACCTTCTAAAAAATGAGAAATGATGAGCGTTTCTTGTCTAAAAACACTTAAATGGTAACCTATAAGTCACTGGTCTTTGGAAGACATGATTAAAATCAAGCAGAATAATCACAATAGTTATTCCCAAATATTCTGCCCACAAGAGTAACAAACAATAAATAATAAACACAGAAAGTAGTCCTATAATAACTCCTTTTTTACAATTCTGGTTTTGTGTATGTGTGTGGTTATTTTTTCTTTATTGCTGATATATAACCTGATGCTCCTCAGTTTTGTTGGTAAAATCAGTGAATGTTTTGTTTAATCTGTTAAAGATCATGAATATAATTTATATTCAAGTACTTATCTCTCTGGTTAATAATTTAGCCCCTTTGAACATTTTATGTCTCTCTCTTTGTCATGCTGGGGGGATTAGGTACAGCCTGGAAGAACTCTGCAGAACTGAAGTCTTGGCATATGTTGTCAGTAGCTTGTGATAGTAGATATAACTGCTTCATGTATTAGGATTCAGAAAAGGATGCTTCTAGGTCTCTCTGCTATTCTCCATGTGACTATGGGCATAATACCGCACAGCCACCATTTATCCAGTTCCTGGCTGTCTCTTCTGTGTCAGACACTGTGGGCACATTTGTTCTCACTCTTACAGCAACACACAAAATGTATTCTTCCACCCAGTTTCAAATTACACAACACCAACAATAGCCAACTGAAGATCTGAGTGGTTAAGCTACTCAGCTAAAGACAAACAGTGAAGTCACACAGTAGATTCATATCCATTTTTGATGATCCCAAAGCCCTGTTTCTTTCCATTTCACCATGTTGTCTATCCTCATCTTTTCTAAGCTTCAGTTTCATCTTTTAAATGCTCTAATATGTGCTCTGCCTACTTCATTAAGTTGTTAAGATCATTCAAGAAGAAAATATGTATTCATAGACCTAGATTACAACTGTAGAATATTATTATTTTCTAATGAGATTAAAATACAATATGTGTAAACATATGTGTATTAATCAATTCCATGGTAATTGTGGGTATATTTTATGAAAAAAAAATCAGAGCTGATTTGGAGTGAGGAAAGGAAAGTAATGGAGAAAGAAGGCAACACTTATTGAATATCTACTAAATGTTAAGAATATACCATATTTCATGTAATATAAATGTTATATTATTGAGGCTAAATAATTGTCAATACAGGTTTTATATGATCTTACTCTATTAAAAAGATGTAGGAATTGAGGATCAGATATGAAGCAACATTCCTGGTACAAGTGACAGAGTCACGATCCTCACCATTTTGGTCAAGTGTCAAATCCTACAGTCTTTCTAAGACAGCACCTGACTTGTGGCAAAGTGAGCAAGATACAGAATCCCCTGGTGTTCAGGCCAGAGCTGGCTAAATGGTACAGAAAATTATAAGCACTGACTTTCAAATGGTCTTGCCTATAGGGTCATCTGAGAGGGCTGGTTGGAAATAAGAAAGAAATACTACCATTTAGATGGTCGGTATCAGAGATCACCCAGGAGTGAGTTTAAGGATGAGATCTGTGGAACTGCAAATCAACACTGTTCACCATTCTAATCAGTCAGTAAGGAAAATCAGTTTCCTTTTGAATTCTATTACTGACATTAGTGACCGGACAACCTTGCACATATTACTTAGATAACTCAAGTTCTTCACCTGTAAACTGGAGAAAGTAATAGCCAACTTTCTAGGCCAGCAGGAGCTGAAGGTAAGTAAATGCCATTTACCCTTCCTGCTTCTCTAGGGCATATTGTATCTTAAACTTCTCAGAGGATTTCTGAAGCTCTGTCATTTCTCTGGTAGGCCTTCAATTAACTAGGTCTACTATTGTCTTCTTGATATTTGCAATGATTATTCCTTGTGGGTTGGGTGGCCCCTGGAAATCCAAAGAACAACACTTTTGAGGAGCTGTGCCACAACATAGATGAAGAGAGACAGCCAGAGAAATAGCCAGGTAGGTAACAGACAAGTAACACTCGTAACAGATAAGCCAGATGAGTAACACTGGTGTAAACTAATAAAAAGAATCTTGATAAAAAGTTTAGACATATCAACATCTTTTAAAATCAAAGTATCTATCTTTTGATGATAGTTATTTTCTTTTCTGTCTCACTCCAGTTTGCTTTATCCAAGAAAAACCAGGAAGAGACGACTCCTGGCTCTTTCAAGAGTAAGGATTTAACCCCAACTTTAACCTCACTTTTGAGTTCTTACTCGTGTGAGTGGAAAGATGTCTGCGTGATTCCAAAGTCTAAGTCTCCCCTTCACCAAAGCAGAAAGAAAATCGTATTACTTTAGACAATGTCAAAAATATATTTCCACAGGGCTCCAGGAGTTAACTTCTACTTTGAATGACCTACTTTGAATGGAGGCCTCCTTTCTAAGGGGCTTTCTTAATGAAGATCAGCCAAGGAAAGCCAGCCATGGGGCCTGGTCTTAGATTTCAGTTGCAAACAGTCAGGGAGTCCAAGCTCCAGGAAAAGAAGATTGAAAACATTTAGTCTTTCAATTTTCTATGGGTAGGTATCTTGATTCCTTCTCCCAAAGAATGAAAGAATCTTTAACAACTGAGTTAAGGGTTTTCTTCTTGCTCCTTTGATGCTAGAGAGAAGGCCCAGACTTCCATGTTAGAAACACATTTTGGCTTGGTGCTCAGGTCTTACCTATGATCATTTATAATGAGATGACCATGAAATGCCCACTCAGACAAGCTGGCCTAATGAGTTTACCTGAACAGCGTGGAAGACACCAAGGGCGCTGGGCTGAGGCGACCGTCTCCTGTGAGGAGGGGGAGGCAATGCGGAGAACTCGGGGGTGCTGGAAATTAGTAAGGCCGTGGCTTGAATTGTTCTCAATGCTGAGCAGTGCCCTTCAGCAGAAAACCTCCTGATAGGTCCCTTTTAGGTTTGGTTTCCTGTGACATGCAGCCACAGACCTGAGAGTTCTGACCTGAGGGCCAGCAGGACTTCCTCTTCTTAGGTTAGAGTGCAATAAATGAAGCTTTCAGAGGCTAAAATCTTCCAACCCTAGTGCCTGTTTCCTCTTCTGGGGACTTGACATTCTAGTTTTATATAAATTGATGCTGAATTTCATAACAAACTCCAACATTATTTACAATAAATTCAAAGGTAGAGGTTTATATTTTCTTGGGTAAATCACTCTGGTTTTGACTTAACATACACCCCAAGGAAAACACTAAAATAAGCACTCAATGAATGCTAATTACGAGTCAGTCACATTGCTAAGCAACTTGCCAGCATTATCCTCCTTAATCTTACTAATAACAGGGTAAGAAACATACTTGAAACCCCATTTTGTAATTGTGAACACGGAAGACCAGGGAGACTGGAGTAATTTAATCACTTTATCAATTACCTTTCGCTGCATCAGGGGCTTAAAGCAGTAACTATTTTATTTAGTTCATGATTGTGTGTGTGTCACTCGCTCATTTCTTTTGGTCTGGACCTATATTAATTTTCTAGGGTTTTCATAATAAAGTCCCGAGCACTGAGTGGCTAACAAAACATAAGTTCGAACTGTATTGTCTCACAGTTCTGGCCTCTGGAAGTCTGAGATCAAGGTGTCAGCAGGGTCGGTTCCTCCTGAGGGCTGTAAGGGCAGAATCTGTTCCAGACCTTTATCCTTGGCTTGTGGGTGTCTTTGTATCCTTGCTTTTGTGTTTATGTGGCATTCCCCCCTGTGTCTGTCCAAATTTCCCCTTCTTAATCAGGACAGGAGACACAGTGAATGATGTCTCACCCTGATTACCTGATTTTAACTTGATTACCTCTTTAAAGACCCTGTCTCTAAGTCAGATGGCATTCTGTGGTATTGGGGGGGTTAGGACTTTAGCAAATGAATTTTAACAGGGACATATTTGACCCATATTGAGACTTGATCAACTGATCTGTGCTAGCGGGTTGGGAGGCAGTTGGATGACCTAGGATCATCACATTCATGCATCTGTTTGTTGGCAGTCATGTTAGCCAGTGGTGCCTCAGTTCTCCTCTGCATAGCTTCCTGTTATCTAGCAGGCCAGCTCGGCCCATTTACATGGTGGATTTGGGGCTCCAAGGACAGTGGGAGAGGGGGAAGCCCCAGCCTCCAGCCTTTTCCAGGCCTCTGATTGCATCCTGTTTGCCATGCTCCCATTGGCCAAAGCAAGTCACATGGCCAAGTTCAGAGTGAATGTGGGAGAAGATTATTCAAGAGGTTAATACAGAAAAGTGAATTATTGTGGTCTTTATTGGCAAATAATCTAAAATCCATGTTCACATCCAATTGGTGGCTAGACCACAATAAGAACTCAAATCTAATGATATGAATATTCTTGCTTTTTACCAAGGAAGAATTGAAGACAGTTTGGTCTAACGAGAAAGTTGATAATAGTGTAGGTGATATTTATAGCTTTTTTCTTGGAATATCATTCATTAATTTATTATCTGTTGAATACATACCATGTATCAGGAGCTCTATTAGGTGCTGAAAAATACAATTAGGTAAGACATGTACTTAATCCTTTGATGGAGCTTATGGCGTAGAAGAGGGGAAAATAAATGAATGGACTTCAGATATATATATAAGACTACAATTAGTGGTAAATGCAATGAATAGTGCCTGATCAGACATGTATTGATTAAACAAATAGATATTCACATCCTCTACCTACTAATACCAGGCACTGGGCAAGGTGTGGGGATATAGAGGTGAAAAAAAAATCTTGTCCCTCCCTTCATGGAGTTTAGAATCTAATAGTATAGAAAGGTATTGAACAAGAAAGAAACCATCAAGATAGGAACAGAGAGGGCTCTGAACTGTATAAGAGGCAAATATGTTCTACTCTGTGAATTCAGACAAGATTTCCTCTGCGGAGGTGCCAAGAAAGCTGAGGTGTTGATAATAAGTAGAAATTTGCTGGACCAGAAGTGGAGAAAAAGGGGAGGGAAAAGAGAGAAGGAAGGAAGGAAGAAACAAAAGAAGGCTTCTAAGAAGGAAGGAAGCAGGAAAGAGAAGAGGAGGGGAGGGGAGAAGGGAAGAGTAAAGCAGGTGTCTGGGAGCACATTCAAGGCCAAAGATATTGTCAGTCTGGATGCCTGGGTGGGAAAAACAGCATAGCTCACTGGAAGAGCCTACATAGCAAAAAGTGGCTAGAACGGAGAGGGAGAAAGGAAGCAGCAAGGGAGGCCAGCCGCAAGTTCCAACTCACACGTTCTGGCTGCCTATCCCACATTCCACAGTTAGAGGGGCTCCCTTGCGTCATCTTCTCTTTGGGTGATAATTCGTTTTATGTTCATTGCTTCATGAGTTTTCTTGCCTCTTATCCCCTATCCCCCCTCTTGCATAGTTTATTGGGTTCATGGACCCTGAGTCATAATAAGAAGTATAAATCCAGAGACGTTTGGGTTTTGCCAACCAGGTTACAATTAATTGTCCAGGTGTGTCACAAAGTGGGTGCCTAGATCTTGGCAAGGAATTTGACTATTCAGGGTGCCATATGTAACATGAGGATGATAATACTTACTTGGAGGAGTGGCTATTAGGATAAAATTACTTACCTCCTGCAAAGGTCTAGTATGTACCTGGCTATAATTAGCATTAGCCGCCTTGGCTTTTGTTGGGCCTGTCTCACAGTGCCACTAAAGCATAGTATGGGACCACCAGAAATACTCAGTTGTGGATAAGTGATTGAATGGAGGATGTGCCATGTATAGAGAGCTGAATCTATGCTCAAATGGGATATTTCTAAGTCAATGCTTGACCTACTGATTTTGTTAAGTTTTCACTTTCTGGATAATCTACTCAAGGCATGAAACTCTTGGGTAGATCATGTGGAAGAATTACAGGGAGACAAACAAACAAAGAAGCAAAAAAACAAGGTGAAAAATCCCAGATAGGACTTTCAAGGTCAATCATATTCGAGGAGGACCATGGTGCCTGGATGGCCGGGAAAGAGCTTTTCCTGGCTCTTGAATGGCCTGCTGGGAGTCTAATTTGCCAGGTGACTGTCAGGTTTTGGAGTTACACTGGCTTAGGTAAAATCCCACCCAGTTACACTAATTGGATAAATGTAGATGAGTTATATAACCTGACCGATTCTTTTCTTTAAAAAGAGGTTTGATAGTACTAACCTCCTAGCATTGCTAATGCATGAAATGATAAAATTATCTTGCAAATACAGGCAGGTAAGAGGATATGGGCATAACACATCTGTTAACTACTTGAAATCTATTCAAACAGAACATATTTAAATTTTTTTTCAGCTTCGGCTATGCATTTAGTGAATATGAGAAGAAACTGACATTTTTATCTATGCTTTAAATATCATTTTTATTATTTTAACCTTTTAATTTTGAAGCAATTACAAACTCACAAGAAAGAAAAAAAATAGCACAGAAAGGTCCTATGTAGTACCTGCCACCCAATTTTCCCCCAAGAAACAGATTTCTTATGAATAAACATTTTGTGCAGAAACAGATTTGATTCTTAATTCACTTCCTCTTTCTAAAATTGAGGCAGTGTGCTTGGGGGAAAAATAAAAGATGGCAAAACCTTACCTAACCTTACCACTTTCTCGCTGTTTTTGCTATCTAAGTTTCCTTTTTCCTTATTCTTTTCTTTCTTTTTCTTTTTTTTTTTTTTTTTTGTTTGAGACAAGGTCTTACTCTGTCACCCAGACTGGAGTGCAGTGATACTATCGGCTCACTGCAGCCTTGAACTCCTGGGCTCAAGTGATTCTCCTGCATCGACCTCCTGAGTAGTTGGGACTACAGGCACACGACACTGTACCAGGCTAACTTTCGTTAGTTTTGTAGAGATGGGATCTCCCTATGTTGACTAGGCTGGTCTCAAACTCCTGACCTCAAGCAATCCTCTCATTTAGCCCTCCCAAAGTGCTGGGATTACAGGTGTGAGCCACTATACCCTTCCTCTTTTGAAATGTTTCCAACAAGACAAATTTAAATGATGAAAGAAGTCCCTGGTTTTGGGTAAACACCCTGACATTATTCAGTGTTTGGTTTCACCCTGACATTATTCAGTGTTTGGTGTCAGCTGGTAATGACTGCCAAGTTCAGGCTCCTGTCAGACAGCTAGTCTCAGGCTGGTTTCAAGGCCTTGGGTTGCACCTTGCAACTTACACACATACACACACAAACACACACACACGTGCCCTCAAAACACAAAAGAGAACTATTGAACAGAATAACAGAAGGGTGTGTTGTTTGTTTAAAAATTTCCTAGTTCAGAGTGCTATCTCCTTCAATGGATTAAAACCCATGTATTTTTTTTTTTTAACAAATTATATGAGTGGAAACCTGTGTTAATTAGTGCCAGTATCTCTGATTTATTACAGCTTAGCACCTGTTTACATTGGTGCCTAGGGCAGTTTGACTCCAGGCCCTTGAGAGGAGCTCAACTCACATTAATTGCTGTTCCCTTCTCATCTCACGGCCTGTCTCCTTCAGGACACATGCTATGAGCCTCCCCCACAATTAACTGTGATTTCTTTTTCACAACCGCTAGAACTTTTGAAAGGGGAAGCTCCATGTGAACTTAAGTCATGTCCTCTGCTGGATTTCAGACGTGCTGAATTTAAACTGCCGCGGTCTATGTCATGAGTTAGACAGTTTTCATGGCTGCTAAGAAATAACTCCCTGGTCAACACCTCAGTAAATAAACATGGTTGGCATTCAAACGAATCTGGTCAAGTCTGGGAACTATATTGGGGTGGGGGTGTTCCTACATTTCTCCAGCAAGGATCTCCAGATGTCCCTGCTTCTTGGCCCAACCACCCTGACTAAAGTATCCCACAGGACAGAAGAACCCAACATGGGTAAATCCAGGGCTCAGTATAAGAGCTCATCGGTCATTTCAAGCATAACATGGTTTCTGACTTTTGTATTTATTTCTTAGCCTCGTTTTGTTGCATTCATATTTAGGTTCTTTGGAAATCACAGAAGGAGAGGTGATAAGTGAATGCAGAAAAAGTTCTTTTTGAAAATCTCTGCCTTGGTTTCCTTTACCTCTCCCAATTCTTCTTTCAAAAAATGTTAAAAGTTTATCAATTAATAAATATCCGTTAATTACAAATTCGTTGCTGAGCTCACACTACCTTTCCCCAGAAGAACCTCATGGGGCTAACATTAATTAAGACCTGATTATATGCTATCATTGTGCTAGGCACTTTGCATGAATGCAGAATTTAATCATTACACTAATGCTCCTGTGTTTCTATCATTATTGTTACACCTTTGAGAAAGCTTTGGTATCATTATTGCTGTTATACATTTGCCTATACCAGTCTCAGAGTCACCAAGTTCTCACAACACTAGTGATAGATTCATTCATGCCCCATTGTCTCCGTGCCTCCCCTTTCAGTTCTGGCACCATGAGGGCTCTCAGAACATTGGTAGCTCTGTTCTACTGAGGCCATGGGAGCAGGTAGAGGCAGAGGTGACTGGACCTGGTGAAATGCCAGTAATAAGTAAACATGTAAGAGAAACTGCAGTGCAACAAAAGAATGGGCCAGGAGGGGTGGCTCATGCTTATAATCCCAGCACTTTGGGAGGCCAAGGCGTTTGAGGTCAGGAGTTCGAGACCAGCCTGACCAACATGGAGAAACCCTGTCTTTACTAAAAATACAAAATTAGCTGGGCGTGGTGGAGCATGCCTGTAATCCCAACTACTCAGGATGCTGAGGCAGGAGAATCGCTTGAACCCAGGAGGCAGAGTTTGTGGTAAGCCAAGATCGGTCCATTGCATTCCAGCTTGGGCAACAAGAGCAAAACTCTGTCTCAGGGAAAAAAAAAAAAAAAAAAAAAAGAATGAAACAGAATAATGAAATGAAGAGTGGCTTGTGATGTGTGGGGTGGGAACCTTTTATAGGGAGGTCTGAGTCTGCATCTCTGCAGAGGTGAGGTTTGAGCTGAGGTCTGAGTGATGAAAAAGACCCAGCCAAGTGAAGCTCTGGAGGGGGAGAGATTTCCAAATAGAGGAAACCCATGAGAATTTCTGAAGGAAGAATTAGCTTTGGGTGTATAATATGTATTAATAAATTAAAAACTCCTTGAGGGTGGCCACAGTTATTTCTCATCTTGGAATCCATTGCCATACTAAGGACCCACCTTGCCTCACTCAACAATAGTTGAACTGAAATGATAATAGTCTAAACCTCACATTTTCAAACCAGAAGGTGCAGTCCTAACTAGATGAAGTGACTGGCCACCAAGGTGAGTAGGGGGAAGAACCAACACAGAGACCTGAGTTCCAAATCTCTTTCCAGTTCAGAATAGCTATGTTTCTCAATTCTACATTTAAATGGTATTCATTGCTAGCAATTTATCTTGAGCAGAGCCTTGTTTAGACAAATCTGGCTGGGAGTGTGACATTATCCATAACAGCAACAAAAAAAATCTGCTTTGGGTTATTTGCCAAACACTTTTCCCCAAGGTTAAAAGCACTGTAGTATTTTTAATCCATGCTGACAAAATTATTCCCTCTCTGTGCAGAGGCTGAATTGTTGCCAGGGTCTCCAAATTGGCAGGGCAAAGAGTCCCACACCATCTGTCCTCAAATTGGTTGAATTTAGGTCTTGAAGCAAGAATCAGATTAAGAAAGTAAAAAACAGAACAAAACACCAGCGAAGAATCGCTTGGTGCGCTTCGTGTTAGCACGTGTGATTATTAATCTATGGGTGGGACAAGGAGACTCCTAGAATAGAAGATAAGAGAAATGAAGCCAATTTCAACTCTTAAAATAAAATTAGACCTTTGACTTTTATACAGGGACAGGACTTTTCAACTTTCTCATTCTCTCTCCCTGCCTCTCTCTTTTTAAATGTTTTTTTTTTTTTTTTTTTTTTTTGCTTTTTTTTTTTTAAGTTTCTTCTCCAAAAAGAATGAGAAGGGAACCAGAATTACTTTCCTCTCTTTAAGGCAAATAGAAATAATAATAGCTGGTATAAATGAGTAACTGTCACTTACCCAACATTTTCCTGTACTTTGTTTTCCTTCATTTGAAGTTTTAGTCTACAACGTGCAAACTCCTCAGAATAATTTTTTGAGACACAAAGAGATTAAGTTCCAAGTCTTGCCTGGATCCTGCAGCTGTAAGCTACTGGGCAAGGACAAGCTCAGATCTTCAACCTTCACATCACTTGTCCTTTACAGTATGTTAACAGAAACACAGCAAGGCTGAAAGGCAGGGCCGCGTTCACAGGCAGCAGCTGGTGATCCCGAGACTCGGGTTCTCAGCCTGGACATCTTTGTACAGCTCCATGGTCTCCTTGCACGTGAATACTCTTAGACTGGCGTTTAGAGTGGCAGTGTGGCTCCCTAATGATCAGATCCATGCATGGAAAATTCTCAAAATAGGCCAGGCATGGTGGCTCACGCCTATAACCCCCAGCAATTTGGGAGGCTGAGGAGGGCAGATCACCTGAGGTGGGGAGTTCGAGACCAACCTGACCAAAATGGAGAAACCCTGTCTCTACTAAAAATACAAAATTAGCTGGGCATGGTGGCACATGCCTGTAATCCCAGCTACTCGGGAGGCTGAGGCAGGAGAATCCCTTGAACCCGGGTGGTGGAGGTTACAGTGAACTGAGATTGTGCCATTGAACCCCAGCCTGGGCAACAAGAGCAAAGCTCTGTCTCAAAAAAAAAAAAAAAGAAAAGAAAATTCTCAAAATATTTTATGGCAGACTAAGATCCTAAGAAGGAGATTATACAAATCCAAAATGTGGAGGAAAGAATTCTAAGGCACAATAAGGAGAAAACAAGAAAACATTTTCAAAATGCATGCTATGCCGGGGCGGGGTTTTGTCTCACTTGAAATCTAACATGTAAAACATCCTCAGCCACATAGTAGGTGCTCAGCGAATATTAATAAAAAAATGATAAAACTTCCACGGGGCTTGGGATTTATCTGTATTGTTCATACTCTCCTCCTAGCACCTGCAAAGAGCACTTACTCAGCCTCGTAGAATAGCAGACGGAAATGAGGAAAAGAAAGGGTTAAATATACTTCACAATTCATGCCAAATAATTTGATCATTAAGCCAAATTGGTCCGTACTAAGTGTTAGATCAAGGTATGACTCCTGTATTGAGAGATTATCTTGTGTGGGTTGCGCATATATACTGATCAGTTAATCTGGGGACATAATTTTCATGACAGGCCAGTTAGTGTATATACAACAAACTTCAACTGGGGAGGAAGCACTGATTCTGGGCCATTCAGGAACCGTCTGGGCTTGCAACACAGCTGTTTTATTTGGTTATCCTTGAGCCTGGTATAAGAAGTCTAGTAACAGTGAATGTAAAAGGGATTAGTAGATGTAAAAGCAATGTGAAGTGATTCTGATGTTGCTGAGGGGAGAAAAGACTCGGGAGCGAAGTTGGTTATAATTACAGACCAGATTTCTTAGCAATATTTTGGTTTTGGAGCCTGTTCTGGGTTGAATTGCCTGTCCCAAAGAAATGTGTTGCAGTCTTCAGTCCCACTCACATTAGAATGTAGCCTTATTTGGAAAAAGGGTCTTTCCAGATGTGATCAAGTTAAGATGAAGTCACTAGGGTAGTCCTTAGCCAAGATAACTGGCACTTTTATCATAAAAGGAGAGATGCACAGAAAAAAGACGTGCATTTGAAGGAACAGAGACACACAGGGAGAAGACAGCTATGGGAAGGCAGAGGCAGATATTGGAGGAATGTGGCCACAAGCCAAGGGATGCCTAGGGCTGCCAGAAGCTGAAAGGGGCAAGGAACGATCCGTCCTTAGATGTTTGGAGGGAGCATGGCCCTGTCTACACCTTGATTTAGGATTCTGTTCTCCAGAACCCTGAGAGGACTCACTTTTGTTGTAAACCACCCAGTTTGTGGCACTTGTTACAGCAGCCCTCAGTGCCTGATAACAGAGCCATGTATTTACTACTCTGATGCATCATTATTTTGAAAATTCCTATAGAAAAACCACATTTATGCCTAAAGATTACACATTTTTAGTTCCCTATCCCTTTTAATCCTCAGGGAAATCATTGTTTTTAATAAATGTGATCTTAAATTAAGGAACTGAGATTTCTTAGGGATGCATATGGACCATAATCATGTGTTGCAGAGTTAGGAGATTTGCTGTTTGAAAGCATCTTGAAGCTCTGGTGGCCAGAGATCCTATGGATAGCAGCTGTAATTTGTTTAAATAGCACTTGAGATAACGTAGTCAAATAGTCTAGGCTTTTCAACAAAAATACTGCCGTATCTTGTGGAGATGGTGTACCAGCTTTTCCAGCCTTTGCTACTGGTTGTGGTAGAGGCGAGGGAACCATTCTTAGACCCTGTCCCTAAATCATCCCCCAGGATCCTACAATTACCATGTCAGTCTTTTCAGCAGCAGAAGCACCAATGACATAAGTACAGCCAAATATACTGCCTCTTCTGCTGATTTATGCTAGATTCTCAAGTTCTATTTAATTTCTATCCGACCAGGTGGGACCAAGCATGGGCCTTCAACTTACCATTCACACCTTTAGATACCTTGAGGTAAAGAACAAGGGCACTCACAGCGGTTGGGCATCTGTTCAGTCCTCGGAACTGGGCATGTATAGTCATGTACTGCATAAAGATGTTTTGGTCAATGAGAAACTGTACACACAATGAAGGTCCTAAAAGGTTATAACACCATAATCGTACTGTGCCTTTTCCATGTTGGATATGTTTAGATACACAAATAATAACTATTATGTTGTAATTTCCCACCGTATCTAGATTATACGTTATAGTTTACTGTTCTTAGGCTACAAATCTGTATTATATGGTATAGTTAGCCACAAATCTGTAGCCTAAGAACAAACTATACCATATAATCTAGCTGTGTAGGAGGCTATACTTTCCCGGGTTTGTGTAAGTACACTCTACAATGTTTGCACAACTATGAAATCACCTAACGATGCCTTTCTTAGAACTTGCCCTAGTCACTTGGTGATTCATGACTGTATTATGTTATGGTATTATACTACCATCATTTCTCAGGGTGGTCATTATTTTAATTTAAAAATAAGGAGATCATGCAGCATTTGTCCTTGTGTTCCTGGCTTATTTCACTTAGCATAATGTCCTCTAGCTTCACCCATGTTGTTGCAAATGACAGCATGTTCTTTTATAACGCTGAATATATTCCATTTATCCATTTATCTGTTGATGGGCAGTTAGGTCATTTCCGTATCTTGCCTACTGTGAATAATCATGCAATGAACTCATGGGAATAGAGAGTAGAATGGTGCTTGCCAGAGGCCTGGCAGGGATAGAGAAGTGGATGGGAAAGGGGAGGTATTGGTCACAGGATATAAAGTTTCAGTTAGGAGAAGCCAGTTCTAGTAAGCATGATAACTATAGTTAACGGTAATGTACTGTAGATTTCAAAATTGCTAAGAGAATACATTCTAAATGTTCCCATCACAAGGAAAGGATAAGTATGTGAGTTGATACATTTGCTAATTTGTGTGATTCAATCATTCCACAATGTATACATGTGCCATAACTTCATATTGTACTCCTTAAATATATGGACAATTATTATTTAATTGATAATTATTATTTCTCAATTTATAATTTATAATTTAATTGACAATTTTTACTTGTCAATCAAAAATAAAAAATGAATAAAAAGAAGGAGATTGAAGCTGTGAAAGCTTGAATGTTATAAAATCAGAAAGAAGCTGGGTGTGTGCTTTAACTGGCTCATACCTGGCCAACTTCACACCCTAGCATGCTTCTCCTTTCCTCTCAGACTAACTCAGTGGCCCATTCTGTGTCTGCTTCTCTTGAAGCCTGTCCTGGCCCGTCAGGGCCTCCCAGATCTTATGCCAACAGAGGCGAGAGATGATAAGGTGGATAAAACCCTCTCCTCTGAGTCATATTCTCGGCGTTTGCTTCTGTATCCCCACAGCCTGGTCAAGGCCAGCTTTCCAAGTACGTGGTGCACCCCGTCTATTTTCTACAAAATAGAGATAAACATAATGAAGAGGGAAGAGGAGAGGAATTTCCAGCTCAGAGTTTCATTTATTACCCCACAGAACGTTCAATTCCCCTGCTTTGTCTTTGAGAATCTCATTTTGTCCTCATTCACAATTACAGCTTCTTCTTTTTCTTTTTCTTTTTTTTGAGACAGGGTCTCACTCTGTTGCACAGGCTGGAGTGCAGTGGTGCTGTGATAACCTGCTTTTTACCAGCTAAAACTAACTCTCTCTTTCTCAGACTAAAAGCTGTTCAGGCTTTATGTTAGCTTCTTGAGCCAGACAGACTCTATCTTAGCTTCTTCCTTTTAGTTATGTTCCCACCATTGACTATATAACTATAGTATGTAGCTGGGGCAGCCTGACACTGGACACCTCCAGGAATGCATGTGTTGATAAGAGGAAGAGTTAAGTGGTACCAGCAGAGCCTGGGAATGCAGGTGCTGTCGAGTGCCCAGAGCCCTCATTATCTATAAGTTGTATGTCTTTCATGACAGCTTTACCCCTCGCACCTGGCATTGTTTTATTTCTCATGTCCTAGGTTATCTTTTAACTTTTTGCTTACTCTGCTTTTGTGAGAAATTTGCTTCAGCTAGGTTCCCCCACCCCTTCAAAACTAGGGTATAAAAGACCACCTAACTTTTTTTAGGGGTGGAGAGAACTTTGAGCATTAGCCACCTCTCAGTTGCCCGCATAATAAAGAACTCATAATTAAATCTCAGAGCATGGTGCATTCCTTGACTAGCTCATGTATAACAGCGCGATCTCGGCTCACTACAACCTCTGCCTCCTGGGTTCAAGCGATTCTCCTGCCTCAGCCTCTTGAGTAGCTGGGATTACAGGCACGTGCCACCACACCCGGTAAATTTTTGTATTTTTAGTACAGATGGGTTTCACCATGTTGGCCAGACTGGTCTCTAACTCCTGTCCTCAGATGATCCACCCACCTTGGCCTCCCAAAGTGTTGGGATTATAGGCGTGAGCCACCACACCAGACCTAGAGCTTCTTCTTTAAGTACATGGCATGAGGAGTTTGCTTCTGTACCTCCAGAGGTTGAGCCTGGAATCTGCATCAGATGGGTCTTCACCACAGGTCTTTTTGACCTTGCTGTTCTTTGGTCCTAGGTCATCTGTTTAGACCTAGCTCTAGGTACAGTAACACTCACCACGAGCTTCACCGGCTCCCTCTGCGCATCTGTTCCACGTCCACTTTGCCACCTGCCAGCACCCAGCCTGATGTTTCCACCTTAAGCTTCCTGCTAGAGCACTGAGCAACTGAGTTGCTGCTGAGGCATGAGATGCTTTAGGGCTTGCTTGCAGCCCATGCACCAACTACCTGGCAGTCTAGAGGAGTTGAAACTCTGTGGGTTTTAACTTTAACACTGGAAGATGTAAGCTGGCAAATAAGCTCTTTGCACTTTTGTCCTCCAGAGAAACTCCTCAGGACACAGTGGCCTATAAGGGACATAGGAGAAGAGCGCCACAAGAAAGTGAGCTGGAGCAACTCCTTGGGCATGACACGAAGAATTCAACAGCCGAACATCTTCTCCTCATGTTGGCTCTCCTTCCCAGCCTGCCGCTTTCCCAGTTGCTCTCATTCCAGCCTCCCTAGGATTGCCTTCTCAAATGAAGTAGTCAATCATAAAAGCTTTAGGGTCTGTTTTCTGGGAAACCCACGTCAAGACAGGCTCCCTCTAAGATTGAGTTTACAGTGTTCTCTCTGGATCAATCAGGAGATTTGCTAAAAATGCAGATTCCACCCCCAGACCAGTGATTAAAATCTTTGGATTTCAAGCGTAGGACTGTGCATTCTGAACAAGTTCTCCTGGTGATTCTTATGCACATGATAGCCTGAGAACCAGCAGTCTAGTCTAGACTGAAGAATAAGGTCAGGGTGTAGAATCAACCTTTGGCTTCCTATTTTCTTGGAACAATTGAAAAATCTCTAGCTATGACTAGGAAACCCAACTGTCACTCCTCAACCTTTCCACATTTCCTGCCACCGGTGAATGGTTCCAGACACACAAGATTGCAAAAGAAATACTAAAATCCCTTCATAAAAGTCAGTTGTGCACCTAGACTCAGGGTTACCATGGAGATCCAAGGCAGTGATCTCACTGATGTTGGTCCCATGCCTTCTCCCACCCCAAAGTTTCTCATGAGGAATTCCTGAGTTTTACTGTGGTTCATTTAACATCCGGAGTTCAGAGACATGAATACTTGAGCAGGCAGGGGCTTCTGAGAACTAAGACAATGTCAGATGAGCCTGCATGACTGCCTTAATGAGGAAGACTCTGCTGGAGCTGGGGTCAGTCTCTCCAGGGAATTCCAGTCCATCATTTCTCTTGGTGAGCAAAATAAGCCATTGGTGGTCCTTGCAAGTATAAGTGCAATGAAAACAAGATTATGGCAATGGATGACAGTGTGAGAGAGAAAATAATTATCACCTTCTTCCCCCTCCCCAAATAATTCATTCTCTAAGTTTAACAATCCCACAAGAATGGCTTCTCATGCCAGAGTATATTCTTCATCTACTTGGGAGGGCCGCTGAGTGTGTAGAAAATACATTTGCTTTTAATTTTCTCTCTGCTGGCGCCTCCTCGGTGAAGCTTCCTAGTGGTTCCCAAGGCTAAACTGGCTGTTCATTCTCTTGGGAACATTGAACTGTACCCAATCCTTCTAAATTTTGATCTACTCCTTTGAACAATGTCCACCTTGCCTTCATTTTTTTGAACCGTGAGAATAAAATGAGGCTCATTATAAAAGAACCATGATATATAATATGTCAAGAAATTGTAGATACTAATCCTCATTGTCTCCATCACGATAATCATCACCCAGAACCATGAAGGCCAGAACAGGGTATATGTCTACCGAAGTGCTGACTGTTTTGTGTTAATTTCTGTAACATGAGTAGGAGTGTGGGCATAAAAGCTGCAATAAGCAGATTGTAGTTCAGAATGGAGACGTTTATGAGAGGTGAACATCCATGAACTATTAACTCAGGAGGTGGTTTGTAAGTTCCTATAGTCTTATGTCTGCAAATAGGGAAGCCCCTGGTGGTGAGAGTGGTGTCATGGGTGATGGTGATTTTATACTAGGTAACATTAAAGGCAACTTCCGAACTAGCAATTATAGGGTTTTATTAAACATTATTCTGAATATATTTATAAACATGGTCAAGTTTACAGGGACACTCTGAGGGCAAGGTCCATACTGCAGTTGAATCTTTGACCCTTGTACCTGGTGAAATACCCATGTCATAATTATGCCCTTAGTAAATGTTAATTGCTAAGTGAATACATAAATAAATAAATGGGTGACTAATGGAAAAATAAAATGTGACAATATGTATAAGACAGGTTTGTTCATATTTCTGGGAATCTGTGAAGCTAATTTTGTTCTTGGTGCTCTCTGCTTTTTTCTTCCATATACAGATCCACCTGTCCCTTCTGTCTCTTGATAGAGCACCTTCCAAAATTCTCACATTTCTCGGATATTTTCACCCCCTAACTAAAGCCTGCAAGGAAAGGTCAGGGAGCATCTTTCAACTTAAGCAGGGAAAGAGCTCTTGTGAACTCTAGTTGCCACAGCTAGTTTTATGTGTCAACTTGACTCGGCCATGAGGTGCCCAGACATTGGGCCAAACCGAATTCTGGGTGTTACTGTGAGGGTGTTTCTGAATGAGATTAACATTTGAATGAGTAAAGCAGATTGCCCTCCCTACTGCAGGTGGGTAGGTCTCATCTGATCAACTGAACACCTAAATAGAACAAAAAGACTGAGTAGGAGGGAACTTTTTGTCATGGTGGCTTGAGTGGAGACATTGGTCTTTACCATCCTTGAGACTCAGACTTAAAGATTGACTCTTTCTGGGTCTCAAGGCTGCCAGCTTTTCAGCTAGAACTTACACCACTGGCTTTCCCAGTTTTCATGCTTTTGGACACAGACTGGAACTACACATCGGCTTTCCTGGGTCTCTAGCTTGCTAATGGCAGATCTTGGAACTTTCTCAGCCTCCGTGATTGTATGAGCCAATTCCTTACCTCTCTTTCTCTCTCTCTCTGTCTCTTAAACACACACATACATACCACATATATGTGTGTACACACACACACACACACACGCACAGTCATCCTTCCTATTCATGAGGATTGGATATAAAAACACATGGACGTTCAAGTCCCTTACATAAAATGACATAGTATTTGTATATAACCTACGCACATCTTCCATACATATATTTTTTGAGACGAAGTTTCACTCTTGTTGCCCAAGCTGGAGTGCAGTGGCACAATGTCAGCTCACTGAAACCTCTACCTCCCGGGTTCAGTGATTCTCCTGCCTCAGACTCCCGAGTGGCTGGGGTTACAGGTGCCCGCCACCACACTCATTATGTGTGTGTATATATGTGTCGCCTATTGGCTCTGTTTGTGTGGAGAGCACTAATGTACTCATAAAGTTTTTGCATTTCCACAGAAATCAGAGAAGAAACAGGTTTTGCAAAGGGAAGAATGGCTATCTATGGAATAAGGCATAATGAGATGAAGAAGATGCTTACTTCGGGGGTAAAGAAAGTGAGAATTATAATTATGATAAATAAGATAGGCTACATAGTATATCCAACATCAGATATATTCAGTAAATGCTTTGAGATTGATATGATTACTTTACAAGAAACTGAAGGTAATTGTGGTTAGAATAATAGCTAGCAGGTGGAACCTGAACCTTGGAATCAAAGTCTGTCTAACTCCAAAGCCAAATAAATATCCAGGCTGACTTTACAGAGACCTTGGAATTATTTATTATCTTGCAAGACAGACTTAGGTGGGTTGTTATTATACATTCACAGGGATTCACAGTTTCCAAAAATCTTT
The DNA here is from genome assembly GCA_036589455.1 of Ateles fusciceps. Classification (NCBI taxonomy): domain Eukaryota; kingdom Metazoa; phylum Chordata; class Mammalia; order Primates; family Atelidae; genus Ateles; species Ateles fusciceps. The sequence continues at coordinate 372,929 of JAZHEH010000672.1, forward strand.
ACCTTATTCAAATTTCAGAACCCAACTTGTGATGTAGGTGACATTTAGAATTTTACAGATAACGCAGATAAGGAAACTCAAGACATAGAGAAGAGAAAGATTTCTTAGTCATGCAGCTCGAATGCAGTGGTCATGCTGGAGCTCAGGCCTCTGGACTTTAAGCCATGCGACCCTTTATTTGCTGCAGGTGGCTCGTAAAGGAGTTTACATTCTTCTGTAAGCTGGTAAGGCAACAAGCATGGGTGGGGAAAATTACTTACAAAAATCCCTATATCTTTCATATAGTAAAATAAACATGGTTTTGTGTAGACAACGGCAAACTAATACACAAGTGCCATTGTGGAATGAAAATATTGATTATATATATGTATATTTTATATATGTACAAAATGATACATATATAATTACACAGATGTGTTGATTTTTGAAAATAAGATTAGTCAATTGTTTTATTGCTTGAAACATTTCCGCAAATTGTTACAATTAAATTGCTGGGAAATCGTGATCACAGTCTGCACCTGTAACAGCTTTTACCAGCTCTCTAACTTTTGCTTAGTTAAAATTGCCTTAAGCCTTCAAGTCCTTCTTCTGATTCTTCTATAAAGATGTCCACGGGGCTATCACCTTCCAACTTTCCTAGCCATGAATGAAATATAGTTGTTTCATTTGTTTGTCAATATTCTGACAAGGAAATTCTTAAACTCATGCTACAGATTTTGCAAGCAGACATTGTCAATTTCAGTCTTGGTTGCATCTATTGCCTGTGAATGCAAAATAAAATCTCCCCCTTAAAAGTATTATCTTCCTTGCCTCTCTCTTAGCCAATGTGGCTGAAGGTCCTCCATTAAACATATATGTCCTGACCCCCTTGTATCAGGCTGTGTGTGTGAGAACACAGCTGAAAACCAGCATTATTTGCTGCTACTGCAAACCTTCACTGAACTCCTAGCCCTTGCCATGTCCTGTGCTAGGTGCTGGAAGGAAAAATAAGACACAGTCCGCTTTCTCAGAGAGCCTGTTGTGCTGTGAGATACTGAAAACAGGCAAGTTGTTTGGTGAATGGAAGCATACAGACGTGAACCTGATAATATACAGGAGTGGATCCTAAGAAACACTCACATAGTGCTTGCCACAGGGCACCATAGAAAAGAGATCATGTTTATTAGCTCATTTGATCCTTACAATTACTCTGTGATGTAAATTGGATGATCCCCCAACTTATAGATGGGAAAATGAGGCACAGAAAGGTGAGGTGACATAGAGTCACCAAACAAGAACAGGTACATCTGCTGAAAGTGAAATCCAGGTAGACTAGCTCCAGAGTTCATACTCTTAAGAGGAATCTCACACCATCTCAGTAGCAGTCAGTGGGAGAAGGAGTAGTTAAGCAGTCAGAAGAAGTGGGAAGCACATTCCATGCAGAGAGAGCTGCCTATTCAGAGGCAAAGGCACTGAGAGGTCATGGCAAGATTGCAATCTTCCGCTTGGCATACAGGTGTGAAGATATGAGAACCAAGAGGTGACACTAGACAGGTCAGCATACTTACCGTGCCCCTTGCATGTAAAGATGCCCCTACTTTATCCTGAAGACAATGAGAAGCCATTGAAGATGTTTTACATACAGGAATGGTATGATCTAATTTCCATTTTCCATGTCATTTGCAGGAGCAGACTTGTGGGTAAAGACCTGAGCAAGGAAGGAGACAAGCTGAGAGGCTCTCGCAAGTGTCCAGATACCAAGGGAAGACAGGACATTGCAGACAGGAAAAACACTCAGCCTAAGATGGACTGGGAAATATGCAAAAAGTAGACTTAAAACCAATGGGCCATGAAAGTGAAGAAGAGGAAGATGCTGAGGACTATGGCCAGTATAGGTGGGCTAAGGAAACACCTAAGATCAAGTAGGGAGGAGGAAGTCAGTCCTATTTTGGATATTTAGGGCTGGAGCTACTTGGGAGATCTGCCAAGAATGATGCACGCACATCACAGGATGGATAGAGATAGAAGTGCTGAGAGGCAGCAAATCTGGGTAGGAGCACTAACTAAGAACATCTTACAGCTGTGCTTGTAGAATAGTGACATGAATAATTATTTCTCAGGAAAGAGTGTTCTGGAGGAGATAGTGGTGCAGCCCAAGTCCTCTAGATGTCACGCTCTTGCACTGCCACTTCTTTTCTATTTTATTTTATTATACTTTAAGTTCTGAGATACATATGCAGAACTTGCAGGTTTGTTACATACGTATACCGTGCCACGGTGGTTTGCTGCACCCATCAACCCATCATCTACATTAGGTATTTCTCCTAATGCTATCCCTCCCCTAGTCCCCCACCCCCAGACAGGCTCCCTGGTGTGTGATGTTCCCCTCCCTGTGTCTATGTGTTCTCATTGTTCAGCTCCCACTTATGAGTGAGAACATGTGGTGTTTGGTTTTCTGTTCTTGTGTTAGTTTGCTGAGAATGATGGTTTCCAGCTTCAGCCATATCCCTGCAAAGGACACAAACTCATCCTTTTTTATGGCTGCATAGTACTTCATGGTATATACGTCTCTGGCACTACTATTTCTTAGATAGGAATTTGGAATTCTGTCTCTGGCCAGGCTTACTCCTAAGTTGTAGAAGTTATCAGCCTTAAATGAATTATCATTTATGAAACACCTAGAATAGTGCCTGTAACTTATAAGTGCTTATTAAACAAGTAAAATAAGCAGATGAACCCCCATTGAGATAAGAGCTGCACTTTTCCTTTTCACTTGATTTATGCTGATCTTGGGTAGAAGAACAGAGGGAGGAGTCTGAGGAGCCAGCAGCTTAGAAACAGCCAAGGTTGACTGTGAGAAGGACCACTAAGAGATGGAGAGGAAGTCCAGTGGAAGTGTACGTCATATGAGGTGTGTTTCCTCATGAAGATGGCATCAACAGGACAGCCTTCAGCCCAGAGTACAATTAAGTTAAAAATAAAAAGTGATTAATTAGGTTTAGTATTACCTCAAGGATAAGAATGGGCATGGGCTTTGGGGGATTGTTAGTGATAACAGTCTAAATGTCTAATTTTTAGACCTGTTTGGTTCAGCTTTGAACCTTGAGCCACAGGCACTAACTACATTGTTTATCCACATGCCAGGAATGGGCTACTTTTTGTTTAAGTGACTCAATAACCATTTGTTGAGTACATAATATGTGACCAATACTGAGTCAACTGGTAGGATAAATAGAACAAAACACATTTCTAAGGAAAAACACGTTTTGGGATTTGTTTAATGTCTAAGCACGACTTGCCTGCACCCCCTGCTATGTGCTCCTGGGTTTCTTGTCTCAAAGCCATTTGTTTGCTGGATTCTGCATTCCTTAGTATAACTAAGAGGTGCAGAAACTGTCTCACTGTAAGCTCCAAAGAGCAGAATCTTTTCTGGGTCTATACAGTCATGTGTCACTTGATAAGGGGCATATGTTCTGACAAACATGTCATTAGGCGATTTTGTAGTTATGCAAACATCATGAAGTTTATATACACACACCTAGGTGGTATAGCCTACTGCACACCTAGGCTATATAGTATAGCCTATTGCTCCTATGCTGCAAATATGTATAGCATGTTACTATCCTGAATACTGGAGGCAATTGTAACACAATGGTAAGTATTTTTGTATCTGAACATACTTAAACACAGAAAAGATACAGTAATAATACAGTATTATAATCTCATGGGGCCACTGTTGTATATGCAGTCTGTTGTTGACCAAAACGTCACGTGGGTGCATGGATTGTATTTCATGATATCCTGAGCACCTGTCACATAAACACAGACAGAATAATAATCACAGTTTCACTAAGTGCTATGAAGAAATAGTACAATATTCTTTCAGAGCATATGGCAGTGGAGGGGAATCTTATTTAAAATAAGGGGTTTGTCAGGGAAAACCTCTCTGATAAAGTAATAAATTTGAGATTTGCAAGAATGATATGTGGCTAAAGAAGGGAGCAAAAAGGACATTCTAGAGAAAGCAAAGAGAGAGGAGAGAGAGAGAGAGACAGAGAGAGAGAGAGAGACTCCAAGTAATTGCAATCCATCTTTCTCATGTCAAATAGTGGTTTCCTTTAAGCTTCTGTAAAATGTCATTTCAGGAAATTATGTTTTCTGTTTTGCAAAATGACTCATGTAAAAGAGCTCTTTTGTTGTCATTGGCCTTAAAAATAAATTCAGGATAAAATAACTTAGAACCATTTTTACTTTTATTCTTGATTTTTTTTTACATGCAACAATGGAACTGCAAACTTAATTTTTCTTTTGCCATTTGAAAAATATTTTTTTTCCTTGCTGTCTGATACCAGCTCCCTACTCTGAACCCCTGGGGATGCTGCAGCCGCCAGACCCCTTCCCTCCCTCCACTTTGATCAACCATATGCTGCAGTAGGTCCCTGTGTGCCTCTCTAGGTTACGCAGGGTGGAGCTGCTTAGACAACACACAGCCTCTAGACCCAGGACATGACCGCTCTGCCCAAAGCAGCTGGTGCCCATAGAGTCCTTGTGCCCACAAGGTCAAGCCCCCCTGTACCCAATATTTAGGCAGTCTGCTTCCTGGCTGTGGAATCAGGGAGTGGTTAACACACCTCTGAAGCTCAGAGCCCTGACCATGGAGCAATAAATGACACAATTTTATAAAGTGTCTGGTGAAATGTCTGGCACCCAATAGATTTGCAGCACAGGTTAATCAAGGCAGACTTGGTCCCTGTTGGCTTGACCTCTTCCTCTCTTACATTCAGTCCTAAATGTGCCCAATGGTACCAAGGTGGTCAATTTGGCATCTGAGTGCCAGGAAACTAGGGTGGGTATGGCCAGAACATGGTACTTAATGAAGTACCTTCATTAAGCAAAAAAGGTAAGGGTAGTTTTTGAAGTAGGCATCAGTAAAGAACTAGGAGAGAGTAGGAGGAATTTATCTGAGGCCTCATTACCAACATTTACATGTAAGCTTATATAAAACACTCCTTGGGAACTACAGGTAACAATGGGATGGAAGGAATGGAGTCTGAAGGCTGCATTCCTTCTGCAGTAAGTGGAGAGAAAGAGGGAAGGAAATACACGTTTATGCTGATAGAACCCATTGGTCTTCACCAATTGGTGTGACCTTGAGAAACACTGGTTACAGTTAGATGGTATTATTATTTTTTGCTGTTATAACAAATTGCTAAAATCTTAGTGGCTTAAGCAACACATTTTTTAAAAAATCTTATATTTCTGAAGGCCAGAATTCCAAAATGAGTCTTACTGGGCTAAAGCCCGGGTGTAAGCAATGCTGTGTTTCCTTTTCGTGGCTCCAGGGGCCAATCCCTTTCCTTTCTTTCTCCAACTTCTAGAGAGAAGCTGCCCTTGTTCCTTGGCTCATGGCCTCATCCTTCATCTTCAAATCCCACCGTGTCGGGCTGAACCTTTCTCAAGTCGTATCACTCTTACCCCTCTTCTGCTTTCCTCTTCCACATTTAAGGACCCTTGCAATTGTACATTGCACTTGCTCAGACAAGCCAGGACAATTTCTCAATCTTAAGGTCAGTTGGTTAGCACCCTGAAATCCATTTGCAACCTTAATTCTCTTTTGTCACGTAACATAATACGTTTATGGCCTCTAGGATATAGGATATAGGATATAAACATCTTTGGGGGCTGCTATTCTTCCTTCCACTGGCACTATGCACAAAATCAAATATTCTATTTAAATCGGGTAAGGAGCACGGGAAAAGTGTAAGACATTGAACTAATTTGAGAAGCCCACAGACTCTGGTTTCAGCATCATTGCTTAAATGTGTGTGATCCTGACAAGCTATTTTGACTCATAACAAATGTGTGGAGAAGAGGAAGCAGAAACAGGGTGGGTCTGAGGGACTGTGTTAAAGGAAAAAAACGTGTCTCCCCCAGGTCCACAAGGGGCATGGTTTCAAAGGCAAGAACGTCCCAGGGCCATGCCTCCATCCACCTCCCCATCCAGGAACTAGAGTTGTTTGTCTAACTTTCCCAGCAAGGCTAGGTAAAATTTCAGGTGTGCTCCTTTGTTTAAAAAAGCCCGGTAAAAACTCTGGGAGGAAGGGCCTCTGTTCTGGGCTGGACAGCCAATCCAGCATCAGAGTTGAAGATCAATCATTCCAGAGGGAGTTTGAAATAAATACTCTCATTGGACTAGAATATGAAGGGGGCGGGGATAACTGCAAAGTTAAAACTCCACTGCACCTTACCTGTGCGGATTTTCCCTCTGGGATCCCCTTTTCCTTTTCTACCTGTGCTGATATCCCCTTCGGATTCCCGTCCCACCACAGCGTGGGAGCTTCTACTCTTTCTCTATCTCCCTCTGCCTAAAAAATCGCTTTCTGCTAAACTCTTTGGGTCCGATATTTACTTGAATTGTAAGCTCACACTGCTGCCAGGGCTCCTTCCCCATTCTTGGAGCAAAGAGAGGCCAAGAACCTCGGGCACATCAAATGGCAGGGGAAGCTGAGCCCAGTCCCTCCCGTGACTGGGTTATTAGTCTGTGTTAGTGTCTTGCTCTGGGGTCACATACTTGCATGTTTACAAAGAGATTCTAAACATTGCCCTCCAACAGGGAACGTGGGAGTAGAGGCAGTGGAAATTCACCTGTCTCAGCAGCTCAGAGTCTCAGCCCACATGTGTCTTTGGGCAAGTTACCTCTCCTTCATGCTTCTCAGTTTTACCCTCTGAACTCCTAAACCTCCCATGTCCTTCCAAGGGCTGTGCTGCTATTACTATAAACTTAGACTAAAGGGATTTATTGGGGGAAACTTTGAGATAGTACCAGACTTTGTTTCTATGTTAAGCTGACTCCACACAGAAGTTCCCAGCCAAGAACCACATGCCTGGGTTCCCTGGTGTACAGGCAGAGATGCCAAAATAAACACCATGGTTTCACTGGGCAAGGGAAATACTCATTTCAATCCCTCCTGAGTCAATCTCTGAAGAGATCCATATCTGTCTGATATCAGTTGTGGGAACTTTGGGGAAGAAGAGGAGGTACGCATATGTCATCTGCATACATCTCCTATGGATGTCCTGAGCTGCTCATGTATTTTTCTCATTGAATCCCTCCCTCACATCTTGGAATATTGGGAGTTCTGTGGTCTACACAAGAAGAATTTTGTGGTCTCTTTTCTACAGGTAAAGTGAAGCAGGGATCACTCAGCAGGGCACTGACCAGGCCAAGCCACCCTGTCTTGCCTTTCCCTGTGTGAGATCTGTAAACCAATAATAAAAGACTGCCAACCAACTGAAAAGACCATCCTCTTGGCCAAAAGGACCCTAGAGAAAATTGGAAAACTGGATTTCTGGCCGTGATGGGAAGGGAAGCTGAACACGCCTCATTATACCTCCTCCCTTTTGGTGTTTAGGCACAACTACCAGCATGAACATTGAAATAGAGACCAAGAGAGGGACAAAACAGGCTCTTGTGGCTATGAGATGCCAAATTCCAACCTGACTCTGTTGTAGCATCTTATGACAGCAGATCCTGAAGGAAATAAAAATACCCTATTGCAAAATGATGTCTTTGACATATTTTTAAATGGCCCTACAAAGCCATCTCTTACGGAGGAAATTTGCAACTGTAGAGAATCTCCGTTAATACAACCAGATCTTCTCTCTCAAGATTGTTTTCCTGAATCTAGGAGAGATTAACTGAGAATCTGATACCTTTAAGGTCTGAAGAAAGCCTTCTCTCTGAAGGCTGCTTCCTGGAACTTCATCTACATAACAAAAACCTTGACCTTCACAACCCTACTTATCTATTTTTGGTTGTACTTTAGGTTCTGGGGTACATGTGCAGATCATGCAGGACTATTGCATAGGTACATACATGGCAATGTGGTTTGCTGCCTCCATCCTCCCATCACCTGTATCTGGCATTTCTCCCCATGTTATCCCTCCCCAAACTCCCCACCCCCTGCTGCCCCTCCCCTAGCCACCCCCAACAGACCCCAGTGTGTGATGCTCCCCTTCCTGTGTCCACATGTTCTCATTGTTCAACACCCGCCTATAGGTGAGAACATGCGGTGTTTGATTTTCTGTTTTTGTGTCAGTTTGCTGAGAATGATGGTTTCCAGATTCATCCATGTCTCTACAAAGGACATGAACTCATTGTTTTTTGTGGCTTTGTAGTATTCCATGCTGTATATGTGCCACATTTTCCTTATCCAGTTTATCATTGATGGGCATTTGGATTGGTTCCAGGTCTTTGCTATTGTAAACAGTGCTGCAATGAACATACGTGTGCATGTGTCTTTATAATAGAATGATTTATAATCCTTTGGGTATATACCCAGTAATAGGATTGCTGCATCAAATGGAATTTCTATTTCTAGATCCTTGAGGAATCACCACACTGTCTTCCATAATGGTTGAACTAATTTACACTCCCACCAACAGTGTAAAATTGTTCCTATTTCTCCACATCCTCTCCAGCATCTATTGTCTCCAGATTTTTTAATGATCGCCATTCTAACTGGCATGAGATGGTATCTCAATGTGGTTTTGGTTTGCATTTCTCTAATGACCAGTGATGATGAGCATTTTTTCGTATGTTCGTTGGCCTCATACATGTCTTCTTTTGAAAAGTGTCTGTTCATATCCTTCACCCACTTTGGAATGGGTTTTTTTCTTGTAAATCTGTTTTAGTTCTTTGTAGATTCTGGATATTAGCCCTTTGTCAGATGGGTAGAGTGCAAACATTTTTTCCATTCTGTTGGTTGCCAGTTCACTCTAATGATTGTTTTTTTTTTTTTTTTTTTTGCTGCACAGAAGCTCTGGAGTTTAATTAGGTCCCATTTGTCTATCTGGGCTTTTGTTGCCAATGCTTTTGGTGTTTCAGTCATGAAGTCCTTGCCTATGCCTATGTCCTGAATGGGTTTGCCTGGATTTTCTTCTAGGGTTTTTATGGTGTTAGGTCTTATGTTTAAGTCTTTAATCCATCTGGAGCTAATTTTAGTGTAAGGTGTTAGGAAGAGGTCCAGTTTCTGCTTTCTGCACATGGCTAGCCAGTTTTCCCAACACATATTAAACAGGGAATCCTTTACCCATTGCTTGTTTTTGTGAGGTTTGTCAAATATCAGATGGTTGTAGATGTGTGGTGTTGCCTCCAAGGCCTCTGCTCTGTATCATTGGTCTATATCTCTACAAATGGCCGTAATTCTCTATCCCTCTCCTTAGCCAGGTTCTTGTAATATGATATCCTAGAGCTTCCATCTGGAGGTAAACTCCATTCCCCCCTCTTTAAATCTAGATGCCTTGTAACTTGTTCTGGGCAATAGAATGTGGCAGAAGTGATGCTATGCCAATTTAAGACCAGGTCTCCAAAGACTCTGCACACTTTTCTTAGCTCACTTAGAACCCTGTCAAGTAACCCACCAAATAAACACCACCAGGCAAGACTGCTGGAAGATGAGAGACGCAAAGCCCAGTGGCTCTATCACCATATCTGACAACTGCAGACATGTGAGGCCATCCAAGATCAGCCCATCATGGGCCAACACCCTGCTGATATCACTGATGCAGGAGGGATCCCACCTCAAACCAGCAGAGCTTGGACCAGATCATAAATCGTGCCCAAGCAACCCTCAGTTGCAAGCTCAACAACTGCTTATTGTTTCTAGTCTTTGATAGGGTGTTGTTTGTTAGGCAGCATTACTGATAGCTGATATGATAATCATTTGATTGCAATATTCAGACTGAAACATTTCTGGAAGGGAAAGAGGGTTCCGTTAATAAGTACAATAAGGTAATAGGCAGAAGGAAGCCTCCCAGATTGCCCTCTCTCAGGGGATCCTAACTCAAGCAAGTGCACAGATCTAGGCTCTGGTCAGAAACACAGCCTTTATTTCTGGGCAGAGGAGTGAGGCATTAAGAGTGGTTGGTTTTCTGTGCTTCTCAGTCTGGAAGTGATGAGTGACCAAGAAAACAGGAGTCAGACCAACCAGAGCTGAGGTCCATCCATCACAATTAAAGTATAAAGGGGAAAAAGTGGGCTAAGTAAACTGAAGTAAAGCCACCAAAGGTTACCAGCCTTTCTGAGGTTTTGTTTCCTGGAATGTGTTCCTTTATTACAGTCCTTTCTAACAATAAGAACTAGTGTTCTTCAAGAACTGATTATGTGCCAGATACTATGTGGCTAATTTAAAAGCATTAACTCATTTTATTCTCATGCTTTCTTGAGGCAGGCACAGTTCCTGTCCCCATCTGACAGCTGAAGACACTTTTGCTTTGAGAATTTGATTGGAAATGGAGTTATGATGTGCTCAACTCCAAAGGCAGAGGGCCTGTTTCTCCCCCTGAGCCATCTTGGTGCCTCCCAGAGGTAATTCCTCTTAGAGTAAGGTAATTAGTACTACAGACATTACCCATTAACGCCTTGGTTATGTCTGTCTCCCTTGACATTGTCCCCTCCTCACACCCAGCTTCTGTCTGCAATTTTTTTGTATAGTCCTCTTCACATATCACTCCTCCATAAAAGAAAAATGAACAATTTGATGAGAGAACATTATGGAATTGATAGGTAGGACAACCTGTTTGCTTTGAATTTGAAACCCAATGCTGCAAGAATATTTTTTTGAGGGTTTGAGGTCTTTGACCCTGAGCATAAGATGGGTGCTATTTATAATTCAAGAGTCTGCCTTGGCTTCAGATTGGTTTCATACTTAAGGTGTGGTGGCTCCAGCTTCTCAGCAAACAAAAAATTTGTAGATCAATATGACAGATGCAGAACGTGTGGGCAGCATACTCCTTTCTCTCTCAAGGCATGGGCTGGTGGCCAAATCTATGTCTGGGACACTAAAGCATCACTGATTTGAACGGACTCACTGCACTGAGTCATGAGAATTAGGAACAGGGAGAACTCCGAGGTCCTTTCTTCATGCAGTTCAGGGTCTGGTGTCCAATACAAGCATAAGAAACACCAGTTTCTCTTTGGAAAAACAAGTGCTTTCTAACTTGGGTCTTTAATCTCACAGAAGACCTTCTGGCCTAATACTGCAGAGCCACAAAACATTTTCTTCCAACGAATAGCTGCCAAATAATTTTGAAATGTAAAAAGTATATATTAATCCATAAAACAAAATGTCTCGGAGAACACTGAAACAGAGAGTCTTGGAAACACATACTGTTTATATTTTCTTCACGGAGTCTTTCTGTTTAGCAACACCAGTTTAGTTCCACTTAAAAATGGAAACATATTTTTAGTCTCCCTTAATTTAGAAAAAAATTTAAATATTAAAGGCTGTCTTTTTCCTAGATATTAGTGATGGAGGAGTGTCCAAATCAGGGCAGCTGGCTTTGTTTCAGCTCTTCCAATTAGAACCTGGGTGCCTTGACTTTGCCAATAAACTTTCTGAGTCTCAGATCACCCTCTTTACTAAAGGATGAAATTGAAATAGATTATTTCTTGTCTTGCGCAATGCCAACATTCCACTGAAGTATTTGCAAGAAGCATTCCTGACTAGTCCTGTGATCTGCACCATGAAAAGAAAGTTTGAAGTTGGGAGGAATTTCAGAAATATTCCTGGGGATTCCAGAGGTTCATTAACATATTCAACAGAACCTGGACATGGACACATTGGCGGAGGCACCAGGAGACAATGGATATAGCCTTTCAAAGGAAGTGCGTTATCTTCTAGATCACATGAAGAAAGTTCAAAGCAGGTGATCAAACGTGAGTCAGATGTCTCACCCATGTCCAAGGTATAAAAAGGGGCATCATAGGGGAGTGTAAGGAGAATTTTTTTGAATACGTGTTTTTGGAAAATATATGGCTGTGTTATGAGGCCTTTACCCCTCATGGAGAGAAAAGTGAGGAGGCGCAAGCCTCTCACCTCAGGCCTGGTGATTTGAGGGGCGGGTGGTTTTCAGCAGGACCACTCAGAGAATTTTGCTTAAGTCCCCTGCAGTGGAGTACATGGATCAGGGGTGGGGTGTTGGTGTTGGTGGTGGTGAAACTGCCTTTGCAAAGATTTTTACAGTAACAATGAGAAGGCTCTAATATAACTGACTCCATCTTGCTTCTACACACACAAGCTAACCACCCTGGCTCATTCCTGCAAATAGGCCAAACTAACAATGGGAGGAATTTAGCTTATAGTTTAACTTTAAAACAAAGACAATAACAGCTCCTTCCTGAAACTAAACCCCTCCATGGTTGGGGACTAAAATAACCTGCATAGCATTAATGAAAAGCCACAAGGCTGAAATTGTAGTCAAGGGCAGAATTCTGTTAAGGCATAAGCAGAAGTCAAACGGCAACCAGACACTGTTTCTTAGCTTCCTTTTCTATAATTGCTCACTTTACTGCTCATGGAGTCAAGTAGCCAGGGACAATGGGAGGGACAAGATTTATAACTTCCCCAAATTGCTCCCTGTAGATAACATCACTATTGTGAAACTCAGGACTGGTCTTTAAGATGTTTTTCAGAGTGTGCATTCTTGTGGACCAACTGATGCCCACCAGACATGTGACCCATACCAAGGAAAGAAGTGACTCAACTGGTCCTATGAGTCCCACCAGAAACTGACTTAGCTCATGAAGTTAATTTCAACACTGCAATGACTTCATTCCCAACCAATCAGTAGCCCCCATTCCCTAGCCCCTTCCTTACCCATCAAGTTATGCTTAAAAATCTTAAGTCTCTGAGGTCCTGAGGAGGCAGATTTGATAGATATCTTCCATCCTCTTTGCTTGGCCTCTCTGTGATTATTAAACTTTTTCTCTGCTGCAACAGCTGCTGATCTCAGTGCACTGGCTTTTTCTGGGCAGTAGGAAAGAATCTGAATCATCTCTGACACAGAGAATAAGAGATAAGCTGACCAGTTGTATGTGGATAAGTTGGATTGGATGGGAGATGGGAGATGGGGGTATCAAATGTCCCACACTCCAAGAATTACTCTGGGAAAAGGATGTGTGAGTGAGACATGGACAAAATGAGTGCCATGAACAACAGAGAACTGTGGTGGATTGATCTTAGCTCCTGTCCAAGATAGTGCCAGGAGGAAGGGGGAACAACCTCAGCCAAGAGGAGGTGGAGGAGACAGAGGAAAGTGTAGAAGAAGATGAGGTTATGGCCCACATCAGATAGCTGCAGAGAGAGACCTGGGGGGTAGTGAGGGTGTTTCTAAAATTTACCCTTAATATGGTTTGAACATTTGTCCCCCACAGAATCTCACATTAAAATTTGATCTCCAATGCTGGAGGTAGGGCCTAGTGGGAGGTATTTGGGTCCTGGAAATGGATCCCTCATGGATGGGTGCCTTTGCTGCAATAATGAGTTCTCACACTCTTAGTTCATGTAAAAGCTGGTTGTTAAAAAGAACATGGCATCCCTCTCTTTCTTCTCTTACTCTTTCTCGCATCATGTGACAACCAAGCAGATGCCAGCACCATGCTTCTTACATAGCCTGAAGAATCATGTGCCAAATAAACCTTTTTTTAAATAAATTGTCCAATCTCAGGTATTCCTCTATAGTAACGCAAGATAGACTCATGCAATCCTTTTTTAGACACTTCATGGGCCTTTTGTAACTGCCAAACCCAGGCAGCAGCTCACAACATTATTGGCCAAACAAGAACCTTCCTGTCATTCTCTCCTTTCCTGCTTTCTTCCCATGCCACAAACCTAGACAGACAGTGATTGTTGGGGAAGAAAGTGCCATGGAGGAGAAAGAGCTGCAGGCAACCAGAGCCCCCTTCCCTGACTGTGGCTTCCAAAAACTATAGACCCTCCCAGGAGGAGAGGGGCTGAGACTCAAAATCAAGTTTGAGATTTTGCTATTTAAATAGTAACAAACATTTTAAACAGTAAAGCAAGATTATACTAGTGACTTAAACTGAGTAGTATATTTTGTTACTTAGAGAGGCGAGGGAACGGAAAGAATTAGACTCCATGATGATGAACTTAAACAGTGGGAAATAAAGAAAGCAAGTTATGCTCTGCAAAGTCCTTCAGTAAATAATTTTATTAACCTTGACCTGCATTTTCCAAACCTATTTTCCTACAAGCTTCTTTTTGTCACAGAAGACCAATTCATATGCCACGGAAAGGAGAATCAATTGGAACATACTTAGGTATATAGTGTTCAAATGGCTAAATATTTTCTTTTAGATTAATATGCAGAGAGTTATTGTTTTGATTTAAAAAATCATAGATCAAAAATCAGGACAACAGTTGGTTATATATATTCTGTGGTCCTCAGATCTCTTTTAATCTAAAATATCTTAAATAATACATTCATAGTGGTGTGTGTGTGTGTATGTGTGTGTGTGTTATACTCATATTGATTCCATGACTTTAACAGTTAAATATTGCAAATCTCAACGAAAAAGTCACCCAAGTTAGCAAAACCTTGATTTCATTTTTTAGTTTTTTGTCAAGCTATTAAATTATGCATTCTGACTTCAATGTAGCTAAAGAATATTGAAAAATGCTGGTAAGAGGTAAGAATTTTCCTTTTTATATTCAGCATTATGCTTTTAATTTATTTATGTACATTAAGTTTTTTTCCCCCTATTTAAATCAACATCCTTCTTTGGTTTCAGTATCAGTAATAAAAGGTCACATAGTTTTTATTACTATATTTCGTTTTTAAGGGGAACACAAGCAATAAATTGCCCCAAAATAAATTTCAATTAAAAGTCAAATTCACAATGTATTGTCAAAATGGGTCTTTTAGGTCCTTGCTATTTAAAATGTAGTCTGTAGACCAGCAGCATTGAAATATTGGGGACCTCGTTAGAAATACAGAACCACAAGCCCCTCTCTAGACCTACTGACTTGGGAGTCTCCTGCCCAACAGTGTTTGAGAAACACCTTATTAGACAGATCCATGACATTTACCATGGGGTTTACTGTCCATGTGTTTAATTACACCTTGTAGCTCCCACCCCCGCCCCATCATAATGGAATGGATAAGGGCAGAACTGAGCTGAATCCAGACCTCGGGCAATTCACTTAAATTTCCAGCCCCAGTTTTCTTATTTTCAAAATATGAATAATAATCTTTGCCACAATGTTGCAAAGTGAGACTTACTGAAAATAATAGTATCTGTAATGGATCCAGTGTTCTCTTGTGATTCACACTAACGTTCCACAATTTTATTTCCAACAGAAAAAGCTATTCTTCCTTCTTTCATTTCTTCTTCTTTATTTTTGGTTGTTGTTTTTGTTGTTTGTTTCTTTAACATCTACTTTGGTAACTTCAGTCACATAGATTATAACTAAGAATATTAAATTAAGTCTACATTACTTTAGTGTCACTGTAATTATTATCAAAATCACCTGTGTCAAAATCCCTCTTTGTTGCTTAGTAGGAGAAGCCCTGTGTCCTCAGCTCAAGTGTTTGACTCTTAATTTACCCACTACTTCATCAGGCCTAGTTATCTCATTTCCAATTCCCCAGAACATAACGGGCAAGAATTAGGGATGTGGGGCTCTGCAGATTCAGGAAAATGCATTAAGAGCTCATAGCTGCTTGGCAGAGAGAAAGCAAACTGCCCAGCAGCTTAGAATTAGGACTGAGTCATCAAGAAGAGGTGAATTCTTTTCCTGAGCATCTGCTGTTTGAGAAAGTAGGAAAATTTTTTCATAATATAGAACCAAATTTCAATATGCAATATTATTTTTAAAATTCGGATTTCTGAGTGAATGCCACAGAATTGAGGTTTCAGCAGTATTAAATCAACAATAAGCATGCTGTTTCTGAATTAATTCTCAAGAATTTTTTTCTTTAGAAGTGACAACATTAACTCTCTCCTAAGTCAGGAAAGCTTCTATGACTTGTTTTTTCTTTTTCCTTGTTTTTTCACCTTTTGTTGGCTTCCAGGATGAGGATTGATAGGATCAAGTAAATATGATAATAAATAAATAAAGGTCTCAGTTAAGGTAGGCATGTAAGCAATTTAGTATTTCTAAAGGTGAACCATGAAGCACAATTGTAACCTCTGCTGAGGTGAAGACAGAGTAGATGTATTTTACCCCCTTTTTTCCACTAAATACAATTAAAAACCCTGGGCATACTTAAAAAAAACTGAGAAAACTTAAATGTGGAGAGAAGGTGATAGACTGGCTAGGGACCTCTAAACCCAAGAACAGCAAGGCGGTGAGTTCCCTGAGTTTTCTTTCGGTTTTACATGTCCCAAACTTCACGCTGAAGAATTCACAATCAACAGATGCTGATAGGCACAGATGAATAAAGCCTTAACAAAAGCTTTCCCTCTCTGCCAAAAGGAATAGGAAAGAGGCAGGCTAGCAAGACAAAAAACTTTTCGACAGTAACTGCTGCACTGTAGCCAAATACCAAAGAAAAAACATTATATTCCACCCACACCAGCCAAGGTTGAGGGGGAAGTCTAGATTTTCACCTTGCTTGTTGGCAATGAGGGGCCACAGACCCCAGCTGGGGTAGTGTGGGAGGATGCTGAGCAGGAAATTAGAGCTTTCCTCCTTGCCAGGCAATCATAAACCCCTCCCCATGGTGGTGTCTGTAAAGATCATGTGGGATACCTGGACTTTCAGCCTCATTGAGCAGTAATAAGGTGTTTCTCTCCCTCCTCATTGGGGTGGTATCAGAGGAGGGAGTAGTGAAAAGCCGTGTGAGGCACTGCCACCCCTCCTGAAGAGGGGAGGTATCAATGGAGTCAGGTGAGGAATCTGGATTTCTACACCCAACCTACCCCTGGGAGCCACTATTTTTCCCTTGTCAGAATAGCATCAGAGGAAGTCAGCTAAAGCATGAAGTTTAAATAAAATCCAGGGTCTCGTAATATAATACCTAGAATATGCAATTTTCAATAAAAAAGTCATTATACCAAGAACCATAAAGTTTCAGTTGGTGAAAAGACAATCAATAGATGCCAACAGAGATGTAATAAGACTTCTCTGGTGAAGATTATAAAGAGTCATCACAAAAATGCTTGAAAGAGCAATTATGAACATGCTCGAAACAAATAAAGAAATAAGAGTCTTAGCAAAAAAGTAAAGTCTTATAGAAAATAGAATAGAGAAGAACGAAATTTTAGAAGCGAAAACACAATAACCAAAATTACAATAAAACAAACAAACAAACAAACAAAAACATACAAAACCTCAATGGATGAGCTCAACAGCAGAACAAAAGGGTTAGAGTAAAGAATCAATGAACTGGAAGTAGAACAATTAAAAAGTGTTAGATACCCTTGGAGCCCAAGAAAGAGAGGAGAAAAAGGGCAGGTTTGAAAGAAATACTCAGAGAAATAAATACTCAGAATTTCCCATTTTGTAAATACATAAATACACATATTCAAGAAGCTCAATGAACCCTAAACACAAGAAACCCAAATAAATAGTCAAGTTTCTGAAAACTGAGGGCAAAGAAATAAAATCTTGAAAGCAGCAAGAGAGAAACAATATCATATAAAGAAAAAATACTTTGATTGGCAGTAAATTTCTTATCAGAAACCATGGAGACCAGAGAAAAGTGGCATAATATTTTTTAAGTCCTGAAGAAAATAAGATAGCTGTAAAGTCAGAATTTTATATCTAGTAAAATGTCTTTCAGGAATGAAGGAGAAATTAAAAATTCTCAGACAAAAAAAAAAAAAAAAAAACTAGGAGAATTTGTCACTAGCAGACCTGTTTTAACAAATTGCTAAAGATCTCTAAACAAAAAAGAAAATGTTAAAATAAGAAATCTTGGAACATCAGAAAGAAAGAAATAGTATAGTAAGTTAAAATATGGATAAACAAAATAGATTTTTCTTTTTCTCTTGAGTCTTCAAAATTATGCTTAATGGTAAAGCAAAAATTACAACCCATCATCAGTATGTTCTAAATGTATATAAAGGAAATATTTATGATAATTATATTATAAATGGAGGGTGGAAGGAGAGATGGAAAGGGAGGTAATTTTTCTATATTTTATTTGAACTGGTAAAATGACAACACCTTACTGTGTTGACTGTAGTAAATTTTGAATATATAATGCTAATACCTAGAGCAAGCACTAAAAATAATAAATAAACCTCTTCAAAAAGACATAGTCAAAAACTCCTTATATAAATCAAAATGTAATTTTAACAAAGTTTTTAAATAACTCACAGGAAGGCAGGAAAAATAAAACAGAAATGAAAGCAGAAAGAACAAACAGAAAACATAAAATAAAATAGCAGTCTTAAGCCCTAATGTATCAATAGTCATACTAAGTGTAAATGGCCTAAATACACCAATTAAAAGACAGATATCAGCAGAGTGGATTAAAAAATATAGGCCAACTATATGCTTCCTACAAGAAACTCATGTCAAATATAATACAGACAGTTTAAAAGGATGGAAAATGTATTAATCTTTTAATTTTAATTAACTTGCAAAGATTAATCAAAAGAAGAGTGACTGTATTAATATTAGACAGACATCAGAGGAAAGAAAATTACCAGAGAGGAACATTACATGATGAAAGGGCCAACCCGCTAAGACATAACTATCCTAAATGTGTATGCATACATACACAAAGAAACAGAACTATAAAATACATGAACTGAAAACTGATAGAACTAAAATAAGAAATAGATGAATTCACAATTGTAGATGGAAATTTCAATACTATACTCTCAACATTTGACAGAAAAATCAGAAAATTATCAAGGATATAGAAGAACTCAGTAACACCATCAACAATAGCATCTAATCAACCTTTGTAGAATACTCCATCCAATAATGGCAGAGTAACAATCTTATCAAGTGGCCATAGAACATATGTCAAGATAGACCACATCCTGGGGCATAAAACAAACCTCAGCAAACTTAAGAGTATTTAAAATCACACAGAGCCAATGTGGAATCAAACTGGAAATTAGTAACAAAGATACCAGAAAAATCCCCAGACACTTGCAAACTAAGCTACACTTCTAAATATCACATGGGTCAAAGAGGATGTCTCCAGGGTAATTAAAAAAAATACGTTGAGTATGTAACATATAAAAATTTTGTAGGCTATGACTAAAACAATGCTGAGAGAGAAATTTAGAGCACTAACTGCATATGTTAAAAAAAATAAAGTTTCAAACCAATAATCTCAGATCCTACTTCAAGAACCTAGGAAAAAATAGCAAAATAAATCTAAAGGAAGCAGAGAGAAGAAAACAATACAGAGCAGAAACAAATCAAAACACAAAATATATTACAGAAAAAAAATCAATGAAATAAAGTTGTTTGTTTAAAAAAGATCAATAAAATTTACAAGTTTCTGTGAAAAGGCTGACAAAGTAAAAAAGAACGCAAATTACCATTACCAGGAATGAAAGATTACTAGGAACATTACTACAAACTATTTAAAGACCTCTCTAAACGTGATGAAAAAAATTAAATTAGAAAATAGGCTAGAGATATGAACAGACATTTCACAGAAGAGGATACGCAGGTGACAAATAAACACATGGAATGTTCAACATCATGAGCCATTAAAACAGTGAAAATTAAAACTGCAAAGTGTTACCACTGCATACCTTTAGAAAGGCTAAAAAATCCTCGCCAGAACTTGTACACTTTACTTCCTACTGTACTATGAAAACGTAATTAGGTACAGAAAAACCATGAGAGAGATGAAAATAAAGAACTGAACAAAAATACATACAAAAAAAAAATAGTGACACCACAAAATGGTGACAAGAATATGTTGAAACTGGATCACACATACATTGCTGATGGGAATGTAAAATTGTACGGGGGACTCTGGAAAACAGCTTGACAGTTTCTTAAAACAATAACAACTAACAATTGCACTCCTGGGCATTTATCCCAGAGAAATGAAAACTTACGTTCACACAAAAACTGGTACACAAACTCATTATAATAGCCAAAAACTGGAAACAACATAAGTGTCCTCCAGTGGGAGAATGATTAAATAAACTGTGGTACATTTGTGTCATCACATACCACTCAACAATACAAAGGAATGAATTGTTAATAGTACACAACTTGGGTGAATTCCAGAGAGTTATGTTGAGTGAAAACATTCAATCAAGAAAGACGACTTACATATGATTCCGTTAATATAATATTCTGGAAATGAGAAAATCACAGAAATGGAGAACAGACAGGTGGTTGCCAGGGACTGAGGAGGGGGGTGCTGAAGGAAACTGGGTGTGGTTATAGAAGGGCTGCATCCTTGTGATGATGGAAATGTTCTGTATCTTGACTGTATCAACTCCATGCCCTGATCGTGATACTGTATTAATAGTTTTGAAAGTATTACCACTGGGGGGAAAATGGGTGAAGGACACACAGAGCTCTTTTTTTTTTAACTTCTTACAACTGCATGAGACTCTACAATCATCTGAACTTTTTTAAAGTTTTATTTAAAAATTTAAAAAGAACACATTAACATATTTCTCTTCCCAAGAATATGGGCTACTTCTGAGTCATGCTGTGGTGGAAAGAAGCATAGAGAGCATACCGTATGTGCGGGTAAAATCTCTACTCCTTATGGGGAAAGATAGATAGGGTAGAATATTGATACATTTTCTTCTTTTATTCATTTGCTGATGAAGTCAATTTGTCCGCACATTTATATTCTCATACATTCATTCATTTATAAACTTATTAATTCACTTGTTCACTTTATCTTTCATTTAAACAGTAAGTATCAAGTTGTATGTTAGGCATTGTACTAAGCACCAGGAGAGAGGGAGAAGCAGCATGGCACGACCTTGCATTTAGAGAGTTCACTTTTATTTATACATTCCATCAAGCAAGTACCAACCCAACCAAACAACCAATGTTGACAGGTGCCTATTGTATTGCCAACGCCTAACATACTGCTTGGCATAAAAGTGTGAATAAACAGCCAGGCGGTGGCTCATGCCTGAAATCCCAGTACTTTGGGAGGACAAGGCTGAAGGATCACTTGACGTCAGGAGTTTGAGACCAGCCTGGGAAACATAGTGAGAGCCCATCTCTATCAAAAATACAAAAATTAACCAGGCAAGGGGCTTATGAATGTAATCCCACCTACTCGGGAGGTTCGGGTGGGACGATCATTTGAATCCTGGAGGCAGAGTTTGCAGTGAGCCCTGATCATGCCACTGCACTCCAGACTGGGTGAGAGAGACCCTGTCTCAAAAATAAATAAATAAATAAATATGATAAGGTAAACATGGAAGAGGAAAGGAGGGAGGGTAATTCACCAATTTGGTGAAGAAGGACATGGCAAATCACAGATTCAATGGGACTGAATTTTGATTATCCCTAGTATAGAGTCCAAGCTCCTAAGCTCCTAAATATGAAACATATGGCTCTCACCAACATGACTCCAACATCGCCTTCCAGTCCCATCTCCTGCTAGCTCAGCTGGGCTTTATGTGCTTTCCACTTTCCCTGCGTGTCATCCTGCTGTTTCCCTCACAGGAATGTCCTTTCTCCACTTGTCAACCTAGTGCCCCACTATTATGCAGCTTTCGGTAACTTTCTGTATCTCCAAAGAGGAGGAGTGAATGACCTGTTCTTCTCTGCTCTCATAATGTTATCAGTTGAGGGTGTTGAGGTGCTTGGCGTTTTGAACAAGTAATTGAACAAAACCCACAAAGCAAGTAAAGAATGAAGCAACAAAAGCTGATTTATTGAAACTCCACAGGGTGGGAGTGGGGGCCCAAGCAAGCAGCTCAAGAGCACCATTACAGAATTTTCTGGGGTTTCAATAACCTCTAGACAGCTGGGTCAGGTGGTTCACGCCTGTTATCCCAACACTTTGGGAGGCTGAGGTGGGTGGATCACCTGAGGTCAGGAGTTTGAGACCAGCCTGGCCAACAGAGCAAAACACCATCTCTACTAAAAATACAAAAATTAGCTGGGCATGGTGGTGTATGTACACCTGTAATCCCAGCTACTTGGGAAGCTGAGGCACAAGAATCACTTGAACCCAGGAGGCAGAGGTTGCAGTTAGTTGAGATTACACGGCTGCATGCCAGCCTGGGAGAAAGAGCGCAACTCTATCAAAAACAAAACAAGACAAAACAAAACCCTCTAGACATTTCCCATTGGTTACTTGGTGTATGCCCTATGTAAATGAAGAGGATGTAGTGAAGTTACAAAGTTATTTACTTAGTGTACACCCTACAGGCAAATAAAAAGGATGTTTCCTGTCACAGATAAAGTAAAGTTACAATGTTATTTACTTGGACACAGAAAGTTGGGGATTTTCCCATCGATGGTTCCAGGAAGTCCTCAGGGTCCCTGCTTCCACACAATTCTCTTGCCTCGATAACACTTATGGATACATTTGGTTCAGGTTCCATTCGGGCCAGGGAACATATTACGAAGTTCAGGGATCAAAGGGATAAAAACTAAATTCTACTTTTACCACTTAATAATTGTTTTAACTCAGGTAAGCTTGTGAAAGTCTTTATGGATATGAATAGGCTCCTGTCTCAGAACCAATGTGTGGATTAAGAGAAGTAATACTGGCCGGGCACGGTGGCTCACGCCTGTAATCTCAACACTTTGGGAGGCCGAGGCGGGTGGATCACGAGGTCAAGAGATCGAGACCATCCTGGCCAACATGGTGAAACCCCGTCTCTACTAAAAATACAAAAAAATTAGCTGGGCGTGGTGGCGCGCACCTGTAGTCCCAGCTACTTGGGAGGCTGAGGCAGTAAAATTGCTTGAACCCGGGAGGCGGAGGTTGCGGTGAGCCGAGGTCGCGCCACTGCACTCCAGGCTGGTGCCTGGTGACGGAGTGAGACTGTGTCTCAAAAAAAAAAAAAGAAAAAAAAAAAACCCTAATACTAAGAAGGTGTTTAGGAAACTGCCTGGAATGTAGGTGGCCCTGAAAAAATGCTGGTTCTTATGGTATTATGGGAAATCCTTTTTGTGTTTCTATCCACTTCCTTGAGGCAGGGACTATTTCTTGTTCATTGAGACCCTTGGCAGTAATAACAACATTTCTAAAACTAATCATGCCTACCCCACAACATATTACTTACCTGTACATAGTAGATGCCACAGGTTTGTTGAAACAGCTTGTTTGGGAATAACTAGATTGCAGGACTTGTGTCTCCTCTGTCTCTTCCAGTTAGATCACATTAATCTATGTTCACTGAAATTCTAGTGCTCCCTGGAGAGGTCTGAAGATAACAGAGGAGTCAGAGAGAGAGAGAGAGGGAGGGAGGGAGAGAGAGAGAGAGAGGAGAGAGAGAGAGAAAGAGAGAGAGAGAGAGAATAGGGCAGCGTGGCCCTGGTTACTTTTATGTGTGGGTGGGATAAATGAGTTTGCCTAGGAATTAATAAGCAGCTATTTGAACAAGAAGTTCTTCCTTGTCAAGATAGCATAAGATGCTCTGCAAGATATTTCAGAACAAGAGTCCATGGGGTTGGGTTGCTCTCAGTATAAGTCCTTATCATTGGACTAAAGAAACTGTATAAGGGCTTATACATTATTATATAGTTAATATTTATATATAGTTAACATTATATAAGGTATTCTGCACATATCAAAGTCCCATCTTTGCCCTTTGTTTCATCATTTCATCTCCCCAGGATGCTGTCCTGCTGGATGCCTGCATGGATAACTCCCTCACCTCGCCCTTCAAGTCCTTGCTCACATGTCACACTCTTCAAGAGGCTTATCCTGCCATCCGATGTAATTCTACAACCTGCCTTCCCTGTGCTCAGAATTCAAATCCTCCTCATCCTTCTCTACCTTTTCCTGTTGCTACAGTTTAAATCATCTTCAGGAATACTATACAACACACTTGATGTAACGTTTTTAGTTTTTTTTTTTTAAGTTTTTTCCTCCCGCATCATGACATAAACCCAATGAGGGCAGAAAGCTCTTTCTGCTTTGTCCACTGCTGTATGTAAGTACTTGGAACAGTGGGCAGAAATCCCGTACATGTCCACAAGTTGGGTGAATAAAAGAATAAATCAGATGGGGCTTTAGAGAGGAAATAGCTCTTAGGAAGAAGAGATGAATGAGTGAATGAATTTATTTTACAGCAACCATCGCCAGATAAGAAGATATGGATTTTCTTAGAGATTATCCAAAAAAAGCAGGAGCAGGTACAGCTTGGGGCTCAGATCTTTTTATAAGGACACCAGTCACAGTGGATTAGGGGAACAACCCACTCCAGTATGCCCTTATCTTAACTAATTACATCTGCAATTGCTCTATTTCCAGGCAAGATTACACACCTAGGTCCTGGACATTAGGATTTCAGCATATGAATTCCAGGTGGACACAATCCACCCGTAACAGGGTAGAACGAAGATTCCAATTGTAAAATTATTATTATTAAAAATTTAAACAACCTCTTTAACCTTCCAATTTTATAATTGCAAGAACTGAAGCCCAGAGAAGTTTTAGGGTAGTTTGAAGTGGGAAAACATGCCCACTCCAGCTCCACCCATGATAAACCACATGGTTTAGAATCCTGCATTGTGAGCCATATCCTTCCCGTGGGAACGACAATGCCTGCTTGCTGTTACCTACCAGGAAGGTTAGAAATCAAATGGAACTGTTGCTATGAAAACGTGTTGTTACCTGTAACAGACATATATGTGTAATAGGTGTTTCTTTAAGGCCACATAGCAAGTGACGGGCCAACATGCAATAGGTATCTACAGAGCATCACATCAAGTCTGGAGTTCCTTCCTCAGACACAGCACTATCCCAGCCACTCTTCTGTGTAGAGGTCAAGGCAGAAATCTGAGAATCACAAGCAGGCACGGGGGATACATGGCAACAATTCATTCTCAAGCCATTAAAAAAACGAAATTTGACCCAGGAAATCCAACTCTATTCTGTGGAGA
Source organism: Ateles fusciceps (assembly GCA_036589455.1). NCBI lineage: Eukaryota > Metazoa > Chordata > Mammalia > Primates > Atelidae > Ateles > Ateles fusciceps. Next base: position 397,738 of record JAZHEH010000672.1, read on the forward strand.
ACTCATATAAAGAAAAAGCCGTTACTCTTTTCACTTGCAAAATTCTCAGCAAAATGACTGATCTTTCTATCCACTTAAGAACATGAGTAGGAGGGTAAACAAGCAGAGTTTACAGGTGGGGATCATACTGAAGGTCAGCTTGAGAGTTGTGGAAAATTCCGTGGTGGAACTTAAGGCCACTGAAACATTATTTCGTCAGTTACCGGCAGGGTGGAGTCAGACTGGGGTTTGCACCAAGACATTCACTCACTAGCAGTGTTAATGGTGGAGTTGAAGGGAGTCGGTCTAATCAAATTTCTGCTTCATAGTTTCATCCTTTGTTAAACGGGGATAAAGCTATTTATGCATACCTGGTATCAGCTATTCTAGAGTGTGATTAGGCAGCACCTACTGAAATAAAGCATCTACACACCCTATGAACCTGCAATGCTACTCCTGGGTAGAGCTCTAGAGAAAGTCACACCCCAAAGGGTAAGGGGACAGGCATGAGAATGCTGATTGCAACCTTGTTTATGAAAAGAGGGAAGCAACACTAGAGCAATGAAAAAGTAAAATACTAAAGTTGTAAATAATGGAACACCAGGCAGCAGAGAGAAGAAATGAACTAGAACAGTGATTCTCAAACTGTGGTACCAGGACCAGTGACACCAGAATCACCTGATAACTTATGAGAAGTGCACATTCCTTGGCCCCAACCCAGTTCTAGTGAGTCAGAAAATCTGGAGGTGGGGCTTAGCACCTTGTTTTAACAAGCTTTCTAGGGGATTCTGATGCATACTGTGCTTGAGGTTGAGAACCACCAAATTAGAGGTACAAATGGATAGGCATGAGTACTTTGCCTCCCAGTTGATATGGTACAATGTTTGGAGACGTATTTGGTTGTCAGAACTGGGGAAGGGCTTCTGGTATCTACTGATGGGGCCAGGGCTACTGCTGATCATCCTACAATGCACGGAGCAGCCCAGCACAACAAAGAATTATCCAGCCCTAAATGTCGGGAGTGATGACCCTGAGAAACCGGGATGCATCTCCTTCACAAAACCTCTCTTGTCTCCCCAAAAAACAATGTTTGCCAAACTTTATTTAGAAAAATAAATGAATACCATGAGTTTTAAATTAGGTGTTCTGTTGTCCTATTGTGAAGAACAAACAGGAACAAAGCAACATTTTACTTTAAAGAGAGAGAGAGAGGGTAGCCAAAAGCATTTATAATAGATGATCTTAGTGTTAAGAAATAACATGGCATGATGCCTAAAGCAAAATCTCCCGGCTTCCCCTTGGTCAACAGGTACCTTTACTAATGAATTGCTGCAGGTTTGCAATCACCTTAGTGGTCACTGATCCGTGATATAGCCTTTCTTATATTTTTAGCATATACATTTGCTAGTATTCTTGGCTTGTATACTAAACATCCAAGTTTGATCATTTTATACAGCAATTAATTACTCATGGAATATATCTTTTGCCATGAACTTCAGCCCACATGCATATTTTATATAATGATTTCTGTTAATTTCCTGATAATATATAATCTTTGTTAATATCTCATACTCAAATCTTTGAATCATTGCTAAGTAAGAATGATTGCTTCCTCTTCTGAATTTGTCTCTTGTTTGGCACTCTGTACCTTTTAATTCAGGATCTAGATTGTCTTTTACTGGTTTTACACCAGTCAGAATGGCTATTACTAAAAAGTCAAAAATAACAGATGTTGGAGAAGGTGTGGAGAAAAGGGAACTCTTGTATACTGTTAGTAGCAATGTAAATTAGTACCGCCTCTATGGAAAACAGTATGGAGATTTCTCAAACAACTAAAAACAGAACTACCATTTGATCCAGTAATCCCACTACTGAGTACCCAAAAGAAAATAAATTATTATATGAAAAATAGGCCTGTACTTATGTATTTACTGCAGCAAAATGTCAACCTAAGTGTCCATCAACCGATAAAGACAATGTTACACACTTACGCATCTTACGCATACCCACATCCCCCACACACCCATCAACACTGAAATACTATTCAGCCATGAAAAGAATGAAGCCATCCCTTCTGAAGCAACATTGATGAAACTAGAAGCCATTCTCTCAAGTGAAACAACTCAGAAACAGAAAGTCAAATACGGTCATGGTTTGCTTTTAAATATTCATTAAACCTCTATATTGTAAGAACTACAAGGAACCTTGCAAAATTTAGAAAAATATAATTATATACAATTACCTGCCCACTACCTTTTCCCTATGATATTTACTTGACCACGTTTCATTAAATGTTTAATATATAGTTGCAAGTATGAAAGATTAGCTAGATAAAGCACGAAAGATGCATGTTGGAAATTTCCCAGAATGCTTACTATATTTGGTCTCAAGACAATATTTTTACTGCCATTTGTTTTTGAAAAACAAATGAATTTGAAATATAGACACTTATTTATATGAGTCAAACGTCTAAGTTTATCCAAAGAAACCAACAGGATGCTGAACAGCACATGAATTGATAAGTAAAAGCCAAAAGATATGGCCAGTGGCTGTTTTGGCAGTGGCTGTGGGGCCCTAGTCACGCCACTGCAATGTGAATATTTCTGGGCACCTACCTGCTAAGTGTGGGGTGTGCATAGCCACCATCTGCAGCCACCCTGGCTCATCACTGCACCATTGAATCTCACGTTGTACAGACTTTCCTTCCACGGTGTGGTGCTTCTGCAGTTTCCCCCCTTCACTAAGGGATACCAGCATGCTATCAACTCTGAGTCATTAAATGACTCCTCTATTTCCATCACCTTCAATGTTGGTCTATTGTCAAGTTCTACTGATGGTGCTACCTCCAAAATATATCTGAAAATCTGTCTGCTACTCATTCCCATTCAGCCTCCATTGGTTCTTGCTGGATGAATATAACGACCTTGAACTGTGCAATGAATTTTTAATCTTGCATTTTAATCTTGGCTCCAAATTTTCCCTTTCCCGTATCTCAAAAGGGATTTGCAACTACAAGTGAAGTATGTCCTGTTCTATAGATTTAGAAATAGAACCACCACTGAAATATATGTTCCCAGTCTCCCAGCACCTTGAGATCTAAGGAAAAAACCACAACCAACCATTCAAAATCTTACATGCCTCATGAACTGGCAACTCTAGAACTACTAAAATTTTCATATGGGTCCATTCTTACTTCATTATGGTCACCTCTAGTTTACAACTGATATGTATGTTTAACCATTTCAGTTTATGAGGGTTTTTTTTTAACCATCACATGCATACTGTATCTATTCCCTGTAGCACCACCCCAAGCATGGAATTCATTCGCTTGGTTAATTTACACTCATGTGCACACATACACACACACAACATCTTTTTTGTGTGTGGACTTCACTAAGGTTTAGTTAGGAAGGAAAGCACATTTATTGGGGACATGTGATATTGTGATAAATGCGTACAATGTGTAATAATCAAATCAAGTTAATTAAAATATCCAGCACTCTGAACATTTATCATTTGTGTTGAGAACATTCCATATCTTCTCTTCTAACTACTTTGAAATATACCATAAATTATTGTTAACTATAGACACCACACTGTGCTATCAAACAATAGACTATATTCCTTCTGTGTAACTGTATTTTTGTGCACATTAAACAACTTCTCCAGAAATTTGTACAATCATCATGTATTCATTTTAGAAAAAGAATTATTTACTTCTCATCAACAAAAACTTCAAATGAAATAACAGACATTCTTTTTCTCAAACTCTCTCTGGCAATGCAACCATAGGGGATTTGTCATGGGTGGTTCAGGGCTCCTGGTCTTCCAGTCTCACGCCACTGGGCTACCCATTCCTCTCCTCTCACGCAGGGGTTTTTAGCCACATCTTTTGTTCCTTAGTTTCTGCTAATCACAGTTCTCAGGGCTTTTCTATAACCTCAGCTTATCAATGTTACTTCAAAGAAAGACAGATTCTTCCTACGAGGAAGTCTCATCAGTTAAGATAATATTTTGCTATTCTCTCTTAAAAGGGGCTGAAGATTCCAACTCATGTTGAATGTTTCTAATAATTTGAGTTTGATATTTACCCTACAGTTATTTACCAATAACTTCTTATGAGTTTGGCATCCTTTTGGTTGCTGTGATATCATAATGGTATGTAAAACCAGTCAAAAATTCTGCTCTCACGGAGTGTAGAATCCATACATGTAGTAGTATCAGTTACTGTTAACATGCAATTACAATAAGAGAAGGTTTGCAAGAAGGGAATTCAGTCCTATGAAATCATACCACATGCAAATCTAACCTAGTTTGAAGTTTGGTGAGTTTGAAACAGTGGTTTGCTGCTAAAGGATTAGCAACTGTCTCCCTGGGTGTGGGGGAAGGGGACAAGCCCTGGTGTGTAGTATTTGCTGATTTTCATGTTGTAAATGTCCCCATTATGGCTGGTTTCAAGCTATCAATGTTTGAATGTAGAATTGGGAAGATAAGTGCAGTAGCCACCATTATATAGCATTTCTATTATACAAAAACGACCTCAAGATCAAGTACCATGTGGTGAAAATAATTAGAAAGTAATGAGTTTTGAGTATTCATTATATTTATCTTTAATATATCTATGAGTTTATGTAATTTCATTCTTAATAATAGCTCTGTTTAACAATTAGCTCATAAAATATCTGAAAATTTAACAGTCCTTGTGAGCTTATTCAAGCTCTATCTGGTACATTACTGAAGGTTGAGTAGATTTAACAGGATCTGAGGAGCACACAGAGCCAGCAGCCCATGCAAAGGCCCTGTGGTAAGAGAGAGATGGGCAAGGCTGTTATTACTTTGTGCATTTCATCTTAATAACAAGTGAAAAGTTAGAGGTTTTTAAGTAGAAGTGAAATGGTATGACTGAACTTGGGAAGTCCTGTCGTGAGATGAGGGGGTTTTCCACTGTCACTGAGTGGTTTTGTTTGAATTTGAGTAAACACCCAAGGACAGAGATTCAAGCTTCGCATGGGGACTAGCCTTTTACATTCCATCCAACTCTGAAGTTCCATGGCAAAGAAAGATTAAACTTTTAGAGGACAGGCAGAAGAGGTGAGAATTGTTGAATTAAGAACCTAGAAGTGGTGTCTTGTACATTATAAGCAGATATATATATATACACACACACATACACACACACACACACACACACACACACACACACACACACACATATATATATATGCCAGCAACTCAAAGATTAAAAAAAAGTCCTTATCTTTAAAATAAATAGCCACAGGAAGCTAAGCGAGTCAGGTGTTTTTTCTTTCTCTCCCTCCTCACGAGTTCCTATTTTTAAAACATCACTTCCTTGAAGTGTCAGACAATTATATCAGCTAATATATTTTTGCCAACATGATCCTAAAGAGAATAATGTGAATTATTTATGCTGCTCCATTTTGGTGGGAGTGAACAGGACAATAAATGCTGCAACATTTCATTTTAGAAAATTCCTCATGGAGGAGATTTCAGAGAGCACAACCCAAGACTAAGAAGACAAATGAGCAGCTTCAACTAGGAGGGCAAATAATCCACCAGCAATTCTGAGCCCCTATTTCAGTTATAGCTGTCATGATGGCATTGGCTTTTATTTCCCCCCATCCCCAGGTGATAGCCACAGCCTTGTGGCTCCACAGCTGCCTGTCTCCAGGGTGCCTCTGCCAGCCTCTGCCATAACCTCTTTCATGGCAAGATCCCTGATGCCACTACAGCCCCCTTGTCTGCTCAGAAACCCTGGGCCACAGTCCACCCCTTGGTCACCAAACCTTTCAGGTCACCACCACCCTGGACATTCATGACAACAGCCCACCTTCTCCTCTTCGCTGCCCATTCAGACTCTATCCCCGTCAGTCCTGGGTCAGTTTAGCCTTAAGAAAAAGAGTTTTGGAGACAGTCAAATTCCTGCCTCATTTTGTATTAACCATGTTATACTTGGTAAGTTAGGGAACCTCTCTTGGCCTTAGTTTTTCTGATGTATAAAATGGGGATCTTTTCTTTCCAAGTTAGCTATTGAGAAAATGAGCATTTCAAAGTGCCTAGCACCATCGGTGCTCTGATTATTAATTTCATGCACTACCTGGTTTGCCATGCCTCTCTGTGTTTTTCAAAGGCCTGCTAATTTATTCATTCTGAGCATCTGCCACATGCCAGGCACCATGCTGTCCACCTTCTTTTGCTGGGTGTAGTTGATAGGAGCTTGTTGTATTTTGTCCAGAGATGCTTTTATCACTTTTCATAGAATATTAGTTCTGTGTTGCTGCTGAACTAAATACTAGAGAACTGTGGAGAATGCAGAGATGTGTCCCAGCCCCAGAGAGTTGACACTCCTGCATATCCACCATACGTAAGCGCCATTCTGCTGAATAGTCATTTCTGAATATGTATTGCTACTGTTTACTTCCTAAAAGTGCATTTTTAAAGTTAGGTATGGCCTCCTAGCCCATTAGAGACATATATCTTTTTCTTTTCTCTTCTTTTCCTTTGGAGTGGAATAGGATAAGGAGACAAACCGCTACTCAATAAGCATCTACTATGTTCCTGCACTTCTGTGAGTTTTATAGTCATTATCTCATTTCTTCCCTAAAACAACCATATGAAAAGCCTTCTTTTACCTGTAATCAAGTTAGCTAAAAGTCAGAGAGGTTAAGGAACTGACTCCCAGACCTAGGATTTGCAAAGCCTGAACCTGGGCTGCCTGACACCTAACCTGGGCATTTGGTTGTATGCAATGCTGTAAATCTACCGTTGCTTGTATAGTTCCGCCATTCTGGTCTGGGGCCCACACATATCCCCTCTCACAACATTATGGCAAAACTGGTTACATTGTATTGCCAAGTGAGAGAAACCCAACATTACCCAGCCCAATCTTTCCCTCTTCTTTATTAGAGAATTCAGGCCACTTTTACTCAGGACCACTCTGTTCAAAAGTTTCTCCTTTTTATGGTTGAGGGAAGCATAACAAAAGTACGTTGAATAGACTCACCATTGAAGGCACAGCAATTTAGCAAGAAATACGACTAAATGACTTCACCATGTGTCTTCTAGATTATGGCCAAATCCCAGCTGCCATAACAAACATCTTCTTTGATGTCAAAATGCCTGGTATTTTACATCAGTGCTTTTTTCAAGAAGCTCATCCCTTTCTGGCCCCCTTGTAAGGATCTTGGACTCTGGAGATGGTGGTCTATTTGATGAGCACAGTAGTCAAAGAGAGCCAGATCAGACAGAAGCTCCTGCTCTGCTGCTACCCACGGGGACATGAAGCTGTTAACAGCAGTCTGGACACTGCTAGCTCTGGGACAAAGCCTGTGAGCTGAGCTGAGGTGGCGGGGAGGGGGAGGGGTGAAATAACCCAGCCTCACACCTGCTGTTGACATCAAACAGTCACATGTTCCCATGGTGCCTGTTGTTTATGTCAATGAAGGGTAAGCCCTGAGCTCAGGAAACTCAAGTTTTCCCCCATCTGAATCTTCCTAGAGCAAAGGTAGTAAATATACCATTTCTTTTCTTTCTTTATTCAGAGGCATTCTATGTAAGATCAGGATCTAATGCTTTGTTATGTCCATTGCAAATATCTTCTCCCAAGATGAGACTTGGCTTTTCACTGTTTTCATGGAATCTTTTGATGAAAAGAAGTTTATATTCCATTTCACATTGATTGGTGGTGGTTGCCTGCAGCATAACTTTACGAAGAGTTCTGAGATCCTGGGCTGACTCAGTAGGAAAGAGAACTGTGATCTATTAGAAATGTCTGACAACCATGCAGGCCCCTGGAACTGTTATTTTATAGCTGTGGAATAAGCTAGCTAACTAATCAAACGGATTTCAGCTCACATTCCTGCCGATGTATCCATTGGATAGAACTCTGGGAACATGCAAATGCCATGGTAGAAATTCATGAAAGAAGCAGAGTTAGTGAAGACTTTCAGTAAACAGTAGACATACACACAGATCATTTCTCAAGGAGAAAGGTACGTTTTATTTTCCTAGGGGAGGTGAACTAAGCTCTAGATTTGAAGGACGAATAAGAGTTTAACAAGTAGAACAAAAATTATGTAAGTTTTCAGTTATGCAAGATGAATAAGTTCTAGAGATTTGTTATATAACATAGTGCCTATAGTCAGCAATATCCTATTATGAATTTAAAAAATTATTATCAAGTTTTCTTATCAAATAAACAAGTGAATAAAACAAAAACAATGAACATAAGAAAATTTTAGAGGTGCAGAATATGTTTATTGCTTTAATATTGATGGGGTGTTGTTGTTTGTTTGTTTGTTTTGAGACAGAATCTTACTCTTTTGTCCAGGCTGAAGTGCAGTGGCATGATCTCAGCTCACTGCAAACTCTACCTCCTGAGTTCAAGCAATTCTCCTCCTCAGCCTCCCAAGTAGCTGAGATTACAGACACTCACCACCATGCCCAGATAATTTTTGTATTTTTAGTAGAGATGGGGCTTCACCATGTAGGCCAGGCTGGTCTTAAACTCCTGACTTCAAGTGATCTGCCTGCCTCAGCCTCCCAAAGTGCTGGGATTACAGGTGTGAGCCACCATGTCTGGCCATTGTCTTAATATTGTGATGATGGTTTCACAGGTATGTTTAAATCATCACACAGTATACATTAAATATGGCAGTTTATTGTGTACCAATTAGGCCTTGATAATGCTTTAAAAAAATCTCAATAAATAAAAATGGGCAGTGATATGAACAGCATGGTGCATCCATGGAAGTTCAAGCTGTTTTGTGGGTCTAGGTGATTTCAGGAAGGTGTAGCCTGTGATGGGAAGTGCGAGGCCGGAGAGGTTGCTGCCGTCTGTGTCATCATGAGCACACCTCTGTGTTAAAAAGGTGAGATCTTATTCTGCCAATTATGGGGTTCCCAGTCTTTGTCCTATTTATTAGCATCAGGGTGAAATGTATGAGATTATAAAATAAAGCTTGACAGACAGGAAAGACAGAGTTACAAGGACACGAGGCAGGACTTAGAAATCAGCAGCTGGGCATCAACTAAAGGGCAAAACAACCAGCTAGCATCAAAATGGCAGGGTCAAATTCACACATAACACTATAAACCTTAAAAGTAAATGGGCTAAATGCCCAAATCAAAAGACACAGACTGGCAAATTGGATAAAAAGTCAAAACCCCTCTGTGTGCTGTATCCAGGAAATGCATCTCATGTGCAAGGACACACATACGCTCAAAATAAAGGGATGGAGGAAGATCTACCAAACAAATGGAGAGCAAAAAAAAAAAAAAAAAAGCAGGAGTTGTAATCCTAGTCCCTGATAAAATAGACTTTAAACCAACAAAGATCAAAAGAGACAAAGAAGGGCATTACATAATGGTAAAAGGATCAATGCAACAAGAAGAGCTAATGATCCTAATAGATATGCACCCAATGCAGGAGCACCCAGATACATAAAGCAAGTTCTTAATGACCTACAAAGAGACTTAGACTCCAACACAATAATAGTGGGAGACTTTAACACTCCACTGTCAATATTAGACAGATCAACGAGACAGAAAATTAAGAAGGATATCCAGGACTTGAATTCAGAGCTGGGCCAAGCAAACCTATTAGACATTTACAGAACTTTCCACCCCGAAATTCACAGAATATACATTCTTCTCAGCACCACATCACACCTACTCTAAAACTGATCATATAATTGGAAGCAAATCACTCCTCAGCAAATGCAAAAGAACAGAATTCATAACGAACAGTCTCTCAGACAACAGTACAATCAAATTAGAACTCACAATTAAGAAACTAACTCAGAACCGCACAACTTCATGGAAACTGAACAACTGGATCTTGAATGTTGACTGGATAAACAATGAAATAAAGGCAGAAATAAAGATGTTCTTCAAAACCAATGAGAACGAAGACACAACATACCAGAATCTCTGGAACACATTTAAAGCAGTGTCTACAGGAAAATTTAAAGCAATAAATGTGCACATGAGGAGCAAGGAAAGATCTAAACTCGACACCCTATCATCAAAATTGAAACAGCTAGAGAAGCAAGATCAAAAAAACTCAAAAGCTAGCAGAAGACAAGAAATAACTAAGATCAGAGCAGAACCGAAGGAGATAGAGACAGAAAAAACCCTTCAAAAAATCAGTAAATCCAGGAGCTGCTTTTTCGAAAACATCAAGAAAATAGACCATTAGCCAGATTTATAAAAAAGAAAAGAGAGAAGAATCAAATAGATGCAATAAAAAATGATAAAGGGGATATCACCAGCAATTCCACAGAAATACCAACTACCATCAGAGATTACTGCAAACAACTCTATGCACATAAACCAGTAAACCTGGAAGAAATGGATGAATTCCTGGACACTTGTATCCTCCCAAGCATAAACCAGAAAGAAGTCAAAACCCTAAATAGACCAATAAAAAGGGCTGAAGTTGAGGTGGCAATTAATAGCCTACCAACCAAAAAAAGCCCAGGTCCAGATGGGTTCACAGCCGAATTCTACCAGACATACAAAGAGTAGCTGGTACCACTCCTTCTGAAACTATTCCAAACAATCCAAAAGAGGGAATCCTTCCCAAATCATTTTATGAGACCAACATCATCCTGATACCAAAACCAGGCAGAGACTCAACAAGAAGAGAAAACTTTAGGCCAATATGATGATGAACATAGATGCAAAAATCTTCAATAAAATACGGGCAAACTGATTGCAACAGCACGTCAAAAAGCTTATCCACCATGATCAAGCAGGCTTCATCCCGGGGATGCAAGGCTGGTTCAACGTACGCAAGTCTATAAACGTAATTCACCACATAAACAGAACCAAAGACAAAAACCACATGATTATCTCAATAGATGCAGAGAAGGCCTTTGACAAAATTCAACAGCCCTTTATGCTAAAAACTCTCAATAAACTAGGTATTGATGGAACGTATCTCAAAATAATCAAAGCTATTTATGACAAACCCACAGCCAATATCATACTGAAGTGGCAAAAACTGGAAGCATTCCCTTTGAAATCTGACACTAGACAAGGATGCCCTCTCTCACCACTCCTATTCAATATAGTACTGGAAGTTCTAGCCAGAGCAGTCAGGCAAGAAAAATAAATAAAGGGTATTCAGTTAGGAAGAGAGGAAGTCAAATTGTCTCTATTTGCAGACGACATGATTGTATATTTAGAAGACCCCATCATCTCAGCCCAAAATCTCCTGAAACTGATAAGCAACTTCAGCAAAGTCTCAGGATACAAAATCAATGTACAGAAATTGCAAGCATTCCTATATACCAATAACAGACTTAAAAAGAGCCAAATCAAGAATGAACTGCCATTCACAATTGCTGCAAAGAGAATAAAATACCTGGGAATACAACTAACAGAGGATGTAAAGGACCTCTTCAAGGAGAACTGCAAACCACTGCTCCAGGAAATAAGAGAGAACACAAACAAATGGAAAAACGTTCCATGCTCATGATTAGGAGGAATCAATATTGCGAATATGGCCATACCACCCAAAGTAATTTATAGATTCAATGCTATCCCCCATCAAGCTACCTATGACTCTCTTCACAGAACTGGAAAAAACCACCTTAAACTTCAGAGGGAGCCAAAAGAGAGCCCGCATAGCCAAGTCAATTCTAAGAAAAAGAACAAAGCTGGAGGCATCATGCTACCTGACTTCAAACTATACTACAAGGCTACAGTGATCAAAACAGCATGGCACTGGTACCAAAACAGAGATATAGACCAAGAGAACAGAACAGAGGCCTCAGAAGCAACGCCACACATCTACAACCATCTGACCTTTGACAAACCTGACAAAAACAAGCAATGGGGAAAGGATTCCCTGTTTAATAAATGGTGTTGAGAAAACTGGCTAGCCATGTGCAGAAAGCTGAAACTGGACCTCTTCCTGACACCTTACACTAAAATTAACTCCAGATGGATTAAGGACTTGAACATAAGACCTAACACCATTTTACCTAGAAGAAAACCTAGGTAAAACCATTCAGGACATAGGCATAGGCAAGGACTTCATGACTAAAACACCAAAAGCATTGGCAACAAAAGCCAAAATAGACCAATGGGATCTAATTAAACTCCAGAGCTTCTGCACAGTGAAAGAAAATCATTAGAGTGAACTGGCAACCAATAGAATTGAAAGAAAATTTTGCAATCTACCCATCTGACAAAGGCCCAATATCCAGAATCTACAAAGAACTAAAACAGATTTACAAGAGAAAACAGAGAAACCCATTCAAAAGTGGGTAAAGGACATGAACAGACACTTTTCAAAAGAAGGCGTATATGAGGCCAACAAACATATGAAAAAAATTCTCATCATCACTCGTCATTAGAGAAACACAAATCAAAACCACATTGAGATACCATCCCATGCCAGTTAGAATGGTGATCATTAAAAAATCTAGAGACAACAGATGCTGGAGAGGATGTGGAGAAATAGGAACAGTTTTACACTGTTGGTGGGAGTGTAAATTAGTTCAACCATTGAGTGTAAATTAGTTCAACCACTGTCTTCAACCATTGCGAAAGACAGTGTTGCAATTCCTTAAGGACATAGAAATAGAAGTTCCATTTGACCCAGCAATCCCATTACTGGGTATATACCCAAAGGATTATAAATCATTCTGTTATAAAGACACATGCACACATATGTTGATTGTGGCACTGTTTACAATAGCAAAGACCTGGAACCAATCCAAATGCCCATCAATGATAGACTGGACAGGCAAAATGTGGCACATATACACCATGGAATACTATGCAGCCATAGAAAACGAGGAGTTTGTGTCCTTTGTAGGGACATGGATGAACCTGGAAACCATCATTCTCAGCAAACTGACACAAGAACAGAAAATCAAACACTGCATGTTCTCACTCACAGGCAGGTCAACAATGAGAACACATGGACACAGGAAGGGGAGCATCACACACTGGGGTCTGTTGCGGGGGAATAGGGGAGGGACAGTGGGGGTAGGGAGTTGGGGGAGGGATAACATGGGGAGAAATACCAGATATAAGTGACAGGGGGATGGAGACAGCAAACCACATTGCCATGTATGTACCTATGCAACAATCCTGCATGTTCTGCACATGTACCCCAGAACCTAAAGTGCAATTAAAAAAAATATATATATATATATATATATAAAATATATATATTTGAAAACTATATTGGTAAGCCAAAAGGAGCAACTTAAAAAAAAAAGAGAAATCAACAGTTGGCAAGTTACTAGCCTCAGCTCTTTCAACAAGAAGCTGGGCTCCAGCTACATGTTTGGCATTAGCAGAAGCTTCTATTTGAGGATAGAAGCATAGGCAAGAAAGAAAGTTTGGGGCTCAGTCTTTGAAACACTGGGGATCATGGGAGTAATGGATTATTAAAAGAGGCTTTGACCCAAGGGTTGGGGCAGCAATCTAGTTATCAATCTTGAAGTACAGGGGACAGGAAGGAGACTAGGGTGTTAACCTGTAGTGGACCATCATAAGGGCAATTGTCCTTGTGGACAATGAGGAAGGTGTTTCCAGCACCTGGCAGAAGGTTGAGTAGCCAGAACAAAGCTGACCTGACACTCAGAACTTTTAGCTAATACATTACCTGTAACCTTAGCAGAGTGAAGTGGTACACATTATGCCACTTGAGAGACCTGAGTTTCGATCCCACCAGGCCCTGTGTCTACAAGAGTTTAAATACAGCTGGCTCTGCCACAAGAGGTTGAGCAGCCCCGGCATGTTCCACAGGATGAGAGTAGAGCTGGTGGTGGGCAGCAAGGGCAGAAGAGCCCTTGCAGTGGCAGGGGGAGAACCTGGGGTTGTCTTGCCAGCTTTGCCTGCTCTGTGTTCTCTGCCTCTCCCTCCTTCTCATAGCCAGGACTTTAAAAATTGAAACAGAAAAGCAGGATTTAAGCAGTTCTAAAATAACAGTTCTGGGTTCACTATCAGGAAAATCTTGTGAGCTCCAGTTTTGATTAACATAGCATCTGGCCCACGTCCCTAGCCTGATTCCCAAATGGTTCAGCTATTGCCCAATTAAACGACCTTGGCCAAGTGTCAGGGACTTTCTGAGCACCTAATTCATCATCTACAAAACAAAGAGAGTAATTACAACTTAATAGAGTTGACATAAAGCTTTCTTAAGGATATTGGTGAAACCCTCATGCCACCCACTGCACATCTATACTAAATGCTCAACAAACGTGATGGTTGTTACGGTGATGATGATGGTGATTATGACACGTGCTGACCTCATGTCCTCTGTGAATCAGACCCTGGTAGCCTGTTTACTTGCCCCACTTGCTTCAGAGAGAGAAGAGCAGATGTGTGGGTTAGCGAAGGAGAAAGGGCCATATGAATGGAAGAGTGCAAGGTAGAGCAGGAAGAAAAATCTAGCTAGAGAAAGAGGCAGAAGTCAAATTAAGTAGATTCTAATTTTAACTTTTTAATGGCTTCTTGGTGGCTTCAAGATAAAAGTAACTACACAATTATAATGCAAAGATAGTACTCAGATGGGGAGTTGAATAGGGAGCTCATTAGGTAAGCTGAGTTAAGTCACAGGTTTGATTCCTTTTCATGACATAAAACCATCTGTTTTGGGCAATGTGAACTGAGAACTCCCCCTCACCCTTCTCCCAGCCTGTGTTACTTTGTCTTTATCTTTGACTCTGTATCATTAACATTTCACATATCAGATTTTATTATAATTTTCTATTTATCTCTCTTTCCCACCAGACAATGAATTCTTTGGAGGTGAGCACTATGTGTATATTTTACCTTTGTTTCCCAGCACAAGATAAACAATGAGGATTTTTGTGTTTCGGAAAAGAATAAAAGTCAACTGTAGTGAAATCTCTCAGAAGTAGGATTTCTGAACAGTTCTCAAAGGATGCACATGAAAATGTAATTTCTTGGAAAAGGGGCAAACAGAAAAGAATCAAACCGCAATTGTGTATAGCAAGGATAAATATGCAATGCGTCATCAATAGTATTTATTCGGTGAATAAAAAAGCCTTTTAGCCAACAATATAGAAGCAGAAGAATGGAGCAGGAGTTAGAGAGATCCCTCAAGCAATAATGGAGGCCACTGGAGAGACAAGACTGTCAATGGCTGAGTTATTGACCCAGTATTTCTAAAACTGCCTTCAAAGAAGCCTGAATGAAAGAAAATAATTTGTGCATTTAGAATATATTTTTCCTTTGTGTTTCTATCTACTTCCTTCACAAGCTATTTTTGGTAAGTTTTCATTAACCTTCTAACAAAATGCCAATTAAAGCACCTTTTAATATGCTGTGTTTAGAAGACTAAATCCAAAGAGAAAAAATGTAATAGCTCAACATGTCAGTGTAGAAACCAGATTCTTAATCCTACTTGGATAACAATTGACGTTCTCAGTTGTTTTCACCAGGGACAGCAATATATTACATGAAAACACAAACTCTCCACGCAGTGATAAGGAATACATAATACAGTACCAGTGCCCGGCTGATTTTCCTGTTTTGTTTCCTGTTATCTATTCTTTTGTTTTTTGCCTTTTTTTTCACCAGTTGCTCTGTTAACAGTAATTTATTTTCCACATATTGCCAAACATCATCCCAGGGTTTGTGTTTGTCATATAACCTGACAACATACTCAGATCTGTGTTGATGTTCTAAATATTTTGCATGACATTAGGATTCACCTATTTCTGGGAATATGAATTAAACCACACTGCATGTTTATGTGTGGATTGCAAGCTGTTCTGGGGTAGAGTTCCAGTTACGTTTATGTCTCTTGTTGAGAAACAAGCACATAGTGAGATGAAACAAAAATTTAACTTGGTCCTACCCACACTGATATGGCTTGGTTCTGTGTCCCTACCCAAATCTCAATTCGAATTGTAATTGCCACATGCCAGGGGAGTGACCTGGTGGGAGGTGATTGGATAATGGAGGCAGAGTTCCCCCATGCTGTTATCATGATGGTGAGTGAGTTCTCACGAGATAGTTTAAAAGTGTGGCACATCCCCCCCTTGCTCTCTCTCTTGCTCCTCCATGGGAGCTGTGTCTGTGTTCCCTTCACCTTCTGCCATGATTGTAACCTTCCCGAGGCTTCCCAGTCATAATCCTCATAAGCCTGTGGAATTATGAGTCAATTAAATCTCTTTTCTTCATAAGTTACCCAGTCTTATAGTTCTTTATAGCAGTGTGAAAATGGACTAATACACATACCTTTTCAGATTAATCAGATTTTGACTTTCCTTTTACATCTGCACATCAAGATGCACCCTATTCTCTCTGCATTCTGTTCCTCCTCCCCCTCTTTGACTGTTTAATTCCTAGCCATCCACCAAGTATCCTTCAGGCATCACTCTTCCATGTCCCCCACAGCACCATGTGCTGACCTCGTGAGAGAGTTCATCCCATTGAAGTGTTATTAGGGTCACTTGTCAGTCTGTCTCCGTTTAACTGTAAGCTAATGGAGGCCAGATATTTACATTGTTGACTATCATACCCTTACTAATAGAGGGACTGACTAATACAATAAGTGCCAAATATATTCCTGTAAAATAAAGAAAAAAATTCAAAATAAGAACAGAGAGACAGATGGGCAGACACCTACATACACAGTATATAAATTGATATGGATGCTAAATGATACATAAATGTAAATAGAAAGATAATTAGAGGGATAGATACATAAGCAGTTGGAGACATAGGTAGATCATGGAGACAAAGCTAAGAGGAGGAGGGATGTGAGGATGCCAGGCCCAGGTTGCTCTCTTGTCTCATTGCTTTTTCATTCTTTGTGACCTTCCCATTCAATTCTTTGGAAAGTCCTAAGCAGTGTTCTATCATATTCATATTGAATTAGCTTGTTTCCTTCTCTACACCCTTCCTGAAAAGATGGATAACCAAACTTTTGTTGCTGCTGTTGAATTTAATAAGCACTCAATTTTTCAAAGCTGTCTACAGCTGATCTAATTTCCTTTCAAACTAGTATAAGAAAACAATGTTTTTGCCAGTTATACCTGACACAACATGTATGAGGTGTTTACATGGTAGACGTCTATATACTACACAGAAGAGAAAACAAAAATGAGCTATTGTCAACAGGAATCGCCTTTAGTCATAACAGCGCTAGAAGGGGTGACTCATAGGGACAGAGGGGTCTTTTCTGCTAAATGAATTCCAACTGATGAATACAAGATGTTGCCAAGAGGAAATTCTCTGACACTCTGTTCGTGGCTTATATGCTACATTTTTAATGTGAAGAAGGCATTACTCTTACTTCTGATTTCTGAGGTGAAAGTTTAGTTAGGCTCATTTGATGGAAAAACTCGCTAGCCTGCAGAGGTCAATGTAGCAACCTAAGCCAGAAGGGAAGTCCTTTTTTCTTTAGGAGTAAAATGTGTTTTTGGTTGGAGGGCTAAGATGCAAAATTGGGTTCTTTCTGTCATGGTGGCTGCCCTCCTAATCTGACAGGGAATTTGAAGTTGGAAAAGTAAATAAATCCCAAGATAGGAGTATTTAAGGTTAATACAGGTTAAGCTTCATCATGTGTGGGACTGTGGACAAGTCATTTTTAGTTACCTTTGGTAAGAACTAAATCTTCACCAAATATTCTTAGTAATTATTAGAATGTTTTAAGGATCCTGTGAAGAAAACCATACATTTTATTTTTTTTTCTTAAGAACTATGAATTTTACTTTATGACAAATTATTATTTTGTGGTCCAGTATCACTACTCTTTCTGTGTCTTAATTGATCCACTATTCCTCCTCTTTCTCTCCCAAGCTCTAAACACAGGTGTCCACTCTAGGTGTTGTACAGATATCAGTTTATCTCTTATAGACAAATTATTAGGAGTTACTAGAATTTCTTCATAAACCTAGGAGAAGTAAATTGGTTGTAAATATTTAACTGGAGTATGGAAAGATTTAAAACAAAATATGGAATATTAGCACAGTAACTCCCAAGCCTCACCACTTCTTAACTGTAACCACAGCTAAGTTGCCCAACCTCTCCTGGTCTTGAGTTTCACAACTGCGAATCAAGATATACCTGATTGTTTAGGTTCTTATAAAGATTCAATGAGCTAATCCAAATAAATTATGTAGCCAAGTGTCTAACATATGCTAAACGCTAAGAAGATGTCAGTATTATTAAAATTAAATTGGAATTTGTCTTACTTGCTAAGGATCAGTGTTGGTGCTGCCCCCTGATAGCTCTGTGTTTCATTGGTTTCCTGTAAATCACCTAGTCAAATATACTTTGTAAAAAATTCTGAATATTATCAGTGCCTATGATATTTATAGTACAGGAAGACATTTGAAACAGGAAATAACAGCATTATATCATGTATTTGATGCAGTGATGTTGTGCCCTCTCCAAACCTGCTGATTGCCACAGAGTCAAAGTCTAAGCTTGCCAGCATGGCAACCAAGATTACTCCCAATCAACCGTCTTTAGCTTCAATTACTGTTGCTTCTCTACACAAACATTCTCTACACGAGTTGGCCAAGAATACGGCTCCTCAAGCATCCCTGGTTACCTGCTCATGTACTCTTTCATTCTAGGAGAATTTGGCCAGAGTGATCTTTTTGAAATGGAAGACTCATGTATTGCTCCTGTGAGTCAAATGGGAAACTGATAGAAAGTCTTCAGCAGAGAAAAATCCAAAGTGATTGCAGTGATTTACATGACTCTACAGATTGTGGCCTCAGCTACCTGTGGGTCTCACCTCCCACCTCTCTCCTCTTCACTGCACTAACCTGGCCCTAGCTACCTGTGGGTTTCACCTCCCACGTCTCTCCTCTTCACTGACTGCACTCCAGCCATATTGGTTCCCTTACTTTCTTCACGCTAAAGGAGAATGCTGCGCCTCAGGGCCTTTGGATATTCCGTTTCCTCCTCCTGCAAATGCCTAATCTCCAGGTTTTCACATCTCCCTGTTTTTCCTACTTTGGGTGGCAGGTGAAATGTCACCTTCACAGACAGGCTGTTTTCTGCATGCACTTTATTATATAGCAACACTTCCTTTGTCCCTTTCAATTTCATTATGCTGCTTTATTACTTTTTTCATAGTACATCTCTCCACTGGACATGTCTGTCTTTATTTTTTTTTGTTTATTATATAAGGTCCATGAGAACATGCAGTTTGTCTTATTTTATCTTCATTGCCTAGAATAGTACATTGGGTGCCATTCTCCATTACCTCCGAATGACTGGAGCCGCCACCTATCTCTGTAGTGCTGTGCACAGTTTCCCCTTGTCTAGAGTTCCTTGTTACCGTGTTTAAATTTGGCTCAGCTTTATGCAGCTTGCTGAAATCTATCATCTCTTTGAATCCTTCAGTGAACATCCTGGTCTATAGTGATCATCTGTCCCCCCTGCATTTTTGTAGAAAAAAAATGTACTTGTCAACTATCATCTGTGACTTTGTATGTGCAGAGTAGATTGTTGGTTAATTAAATATGTCCTGGGGTCAGATTGCCTGGGATCAAATCTTGGCTCAGCCATTTATGAGTTGAGTGACATTGTGCAAGTGACATTTCCCACCTGCCATTCCTTCACCCGTCAGGGAGGATAGTATGCAATAGTATTGTATTGCATGCATGCATTTGCTGCATGAATTAAATGAGTTGCATTCATCAAAGCATAAATGGCACATAAACATGCTCTGCCAACATTTGCACTGATTTTCATCACCTGCATACATTGTGTCCCCAGCTAGATCAAAAGCTCTGCTCTATGTGCCATAACATCTGGAAGAGTCTTCCACACAGCAGGTGCTCAATAACTGTATTGACTTTTGGTAAAATTATTTCTCAAAAGAAATGTCAGAAGAAATGCTTAGAAAAATTATGCCAAAGCAGTTATGTTTGTAAAGCTGTTTTGAGACTTAGAAAGGATAAAGGAGAGTCTCTAAAGAAATTCCCTTTACATACTCAGTTGGAAAACATTTTCTAAGCACGTACTAGGGGCTACTCTGTGCTCTAGAGATGCAGTGGTGAAAACGACATGGCTCTGTTCCATAAGAGTTTGTGGGGGACAATATGTGAGCCAATGGCTGTAACAGAGTGAGAGAAGGGCTGAATGGGAGGTGTGTGCAAAGCATTATAGTGTCACAGCGGTCATTTATGGATGGGGGATGTACTGGGTAGTTGCTTTTTCAGGTTGACTTAGGTAGCCTACATTTCTATTTCTGTGTGCCGCACGAACGATTTTGAAAATGAGAATGGCGTTAAAATTGAAAATGAAATAAGGTCCTCAGGGAATGAGAGCAGAAGTGGTTTGGGGAGAATATACCAAAACTGTGTAAAACAAGAAGCACAGATTGAACCAAACTTGTTTATTTCTTTAGGTTTCACTATAACCTAGAAGAAATACTTCTGAAAGCAGCACATTGACTAAGACTTAGGATTTGTTGCCTTTTTGTTCTAGCATGTTGTTAATTAGTACAATTGTTTCTATCTTCTGTGTTCTCTAATTGCAAGAATAATATGAGATGATATAAAACTGTAGGATAACTGTCAGGGCCATGAAGAGCAAAGCATGTTCTGACCTCCAGGACCATGGTTTATGCCACCTGCTCTCATCTGTCTGCTCCTACCCATTATTCTGATTTCTATCTTCTCTGACAGTTTCTTTCAAAGACAAACACAAAATTGAGGTAGGTTGAAAATGTAGTTCTAACCAACATTTTTAAGAGATAAAAGGAAAAAATAAGCATCTTTTACTTGAGAATTTACCTGTTCACAAGTAAATTGAGTTTTCTATTAATATTTGTACATGTGTGGCTGGTGTTCCTACTGTTAGCTTAAATTGATGCAAGGTCAAGATATAAAATCAGTTCCATTTCTATATGCTAGCAATAAACAATCTGAAAAGTAAACTAATAATTCAATTTACCACAGCATTAAAAAAGATTAAAATACTAAAAAATTAATTTAACAAAAGAAGTGCAATACTTGTACACTTAAACTATGAAACATTACTGAAAGAAGTTGAAAAAGAATCTTTAATTTAGGGAAATTAAAGAAAACTCTTTAATAAAGGGAAAGCTGTTTTATGTTCATGCATCAGAAGACTTAATATTGCTAAGATGGCACTACTCCCAAAATTGATCTACAGATTTAATAACATCCGTATCCAAGTCTCAGGTATTTCTCTGGAAGAAATTAAGCTGATTATAAAATCTATATGGAAAAGCAAGAAGCCCAGATTAGAAGAAAAAATTCTAAGAACGAAGTTGGATAACTCACATGTTATGACTTAAAAGTTTACTGCAATTCTACGGTAATCAAGATAGTGTGGTACCAGCATAAGAATGGAAACAGAATAATGGAATCAAATAAAGGATACAAAAACAAACTTTATATTTATCATAAAAATTTAAAAAATTATTCTTCAAGGAATACCAGTAAGAATATGAAGAGGCAAACCAGAAAATGAAAAAAAAAAATTGTAAATTATTTATCTAGCAAGGAATTTGTCTTACATTAAAAAAAATTTTAACTCAACAATAGAAAGGCAAGTAATCCAATAAAAAATGAGCAAATAATCTGAATAGACATTTATCCAAGTAAATATTGAATACTTCTACAAGGAAGATAAACAACTGGCCAGTAAGCACACAAAAATAATGCTCAATATAATTATTCATTAGGGAAATGTATATCCAAATCACAATGAGCTACCACTTCACACTCATTAGGATGATTAAAATAAAAAAAGACAAGTATAAACAAGGATGTGGAGAAAATGTTAAGCAGAGTTATAACCTAGAAATCCCATTTCGAGGTATTTAAACTTGTACATGAATGTTCACAGCAGCATTATTTGTGTTAGCCAAAAGAGGAAACAACCCAAATGTTCATCAACTAATGAATGGATAAACAAAATGTGATATATCCATACCATGGAATGTTACAAAGTCATAAAAATGAATGAAGTACCCATGCATAACACAACATGGATGAACCTTGGAAACGTGAAGTGAAAAAAGCCAGTCACAAAATATCACATATCATGTGAGTTCATTTCTATGAAATGTCCATGACAGGCAAATCCATAGAGTCAACAGGTAGATTGGAGGTTGTTAAGAAGCAGTTAGGGGAAATAGGAAGTGACTGCTAATTGGGCTGGGAATTTTTAAGGAGTAATGAAATGTTTCAAAATAAAAGTCATAATTGTTGCATAATTCTGAGTATATTAAAAATCATTGGATTGTACACTTTGACACAGTGAGTTTTCTGACCCTTATTGTACCTCAATAAAGCTGTTATTTCAAAACCCTGCATAAATTAAGTTGAAAACAGTGTCAGCGTTAGAATCCTAGACTCCTAAGATCTGAATGAATCTTGAGCATCTTCTAGGACAATGATCTTCAGTTGGCTTGAATCCTCTCCTGAAAAATGTTTTCATCTGTGTTAGCCTCACACCAAAGACAGGAATCATCACTATTCTTTCTCTGGATGAGTCTCTTTGCATGTTAGGAAGCTTAATAGCTGCTATTATTATTGTGTTATTACATTATATTTTTATAATGCATTATATTTTGTCATGTTGATTATGAGCTACTCACAGAGTGCTTTACATCACTAAGTATTTAATATCTGTGTCATAAATTGGTTTTGAAGTTATGATGGGCTCCATTCTACACAAACAAAACTGAGGCATTAGGCAGTAAAAAAAATTCAAAGTCGCATAGTTCGTAAAAGAACTGAGCTTTGTTTGACTTCACAGGCTACTTTTAATTAGTATTTCATATTGGCCTAAATCTAAACTGAAATGTCTCCTTGCAATTGCTAAGCCTTTCTTCCTGACTCCTTCATGTCACCTGTAGAAGTCTATTCACTTATAGAAAGATGTTTTTGTATCCCCTTAAGTCTTCTACACTTTGAGTATCTGATTTACATCACTTGAGTCATGGGTTTTCAAGGTAAGTTCCTGAGACCTTTCCTACATTTGTCTGAAAGTGCGGTGTACAAAGGTCAAGAAATAAGATGCAATTACTCCCAGCTCTGGTGTCCTAGGCACCTTGAAAATAACCTCTTGCTCC
Organism: Ateles fusciceps; assembly: GCA_036589455.1. Taxonomy (NCBI): domain Eukaryota; kingdom Metazoa; phylum Chordata; class Mammalia; order Primates; family Atelidae; genus Ateles; species Ateles fusciceps. The sequence goes on from JAZHEH010000672.1 coordinate 420,803, forward strand.
TTCCAAACAACCATAAAAATTAGGCAACATTCTGCACATTTTACAAATGACAGCATTGAACGCAGAGAAGGTAAGATCTTGTCCAAGATTACATAGCCATCAAGTAATGGACCCAGGATTTGAAATGAAGTCTGGTTGTATTTGTCAGTACTGAGTTGAATTAGTTAATAGACCAGAAATTCCCCATTTCCTCAACATTGTAGACACACAAGAATCAACTACATTAGCTGGAAGGATCCTACTGAAGAACTAAAATCCTCCTAGCAGCTGGAGGCTGTAAATCTTAGCACTGGAAGTTAGTGTGAGGCCAAGCTTATTAGTCATAATTAGAAGTCCTTAACATTTCAGAAAGGCTCTTTGTTGAACTGGACACTGTCTCTTGAAAGGAATAATGCAAATCTTTCGATTTATTTTATTTTATTCTGTTTTTCCTACCACAGTGAGGTAGTGTCTGGGTGAGAACATTCCTTTGCTTCTCATTTCTTCTCTCAGAGCACCCTTTTCATAGAATACTTTTTAACTTGGCAGTTATTTTGCTTAGAGTATAAAATTCACCTTTTATGCAGAAGGATGTTTTTTTCCGAAAGCTTCTAGCGTCATTGCAGCTATTTGGCAGCATGTTGAGGATGGGGAATGTGTACCCACCCTTGATGAGGAGGCCCAAGACTTTGGCTGCAAGCACGGTAGAATCCAGGGAGTGACTAGCAGCTCTTTTTAGGCCATTGAAGGCATAAAGAGGGCTTTATTTTAATGAGGCAGCTAGTAGGAGGGCTGCCTAAAGTCAAGCTATGGCAACCAATAAGGCTGTTGGAAACGGTAAACAAATTGCAGCCCTTTTTCAAAGACTTCCCAGAATTGCCTGGGAGGTGAGTCCACCTCTCCCATCCCAACAAAGGAGGCTGTGACCCAAGGGACTTTCGTCTGAGAAACTACGGTTAGTTCGCATTTTTACTTTCAAAATGAAAAGTGAGGACCTGAGGACTTAGAAAAGGATGGCCATGAGGCTATATCTCACTTCTCCAACGGGGCAACTGTCCTGCTGGAAGAGGAAGCAAACCCAGACACCGATGGAACACCTTGAGGGCTGGGCTCTCATTTAGGGACTTTGCACACATCATCACACATCATCTTAGTTAATATCCACAAGAACTTTTGGTGGCAGCTAACCTTAACCACATTATATATATAGATAATTTCTTTATAAAAAGATTGAATATTAAGAAAAAGACCTGTAATTTGAATGCAGACCTGTGTTACTCCAGGCACATGCCACTATGTCTTGTAGCCTCACCACAGAAGAAACATTTTATTTGACAATTCTGTTAGAGTTCTTTGTACAACTTAGAGTTAAAGAAATAGTTCAGGTTTTAATTAGAAACTTATTTTTTCTTTGTTATCTTTTTTCTTTTCCTTTCTGAGGCTCCTGATCTAACCCATTAATAGGAGATAATCTCTTATCTGTTTAGCACCATTGCTTAACTTCATTTATTTATTCACTCAACAAGCATTGACTAAGCAAACCAGATGTTTACAAAGAGTGTGGATGTAAGAGTAAAATTGTAAGCAAAATGTCTGACCTCACAGATGATGTATTTTAGTGAAAGGGAACCAATAATAAACCAATGTTTCTACAATACCATAGGAGTTAGTGCTAAGTGCTTTGGAAAAATAGAGTAGGGGTGTTAGGGGAGAAAAAGAGTATGCCTACTTAGGTCTGCTGCTCAGAAGACAGTTCTTTGAGGCAATAACATTTGAGCAAAGCCCTGAGTAAAATAAAACTGTACACCATACAGATATCTGAGAGAATATTCCAGGTGGAAAAACCCATTAGTATCCCTTAAGCAAATGTTCTGGAAGCAATTGTTGGAAGCATCAGTATCCTTTTAACAACTTTTCATGTTGGAGAATCTTTGTTCAGTAGATGAAGGTCTGGGTACCATGCTAGTAGTACCATGGTGACAAGCTGACTCTACAGCTGCTCCAGAGAGCTATAGCCCAGCAGTGACTCACAGAGTGAGTTTAATCTGATGAATGGGAAAAAAAATCCTTATAACATGGATTTTTCTGGAAAAGGGTCCCTGTTTTTAATAAAAAGCCATAAGAGATTTGATAAAAACTTAGGCTCTCTTTCACAACAACTCAACTTTGTCATTGAAGCAGAAAAGCATCTGTGACATAAGTAAACCAATGAGTTCCACTATGACTCAACCAAACTGCACCAGCACAGGCTGGTTGGTGACTCCTCCCTTAGAGTTATACTGTTTGATATCCAGATGGATGTCTGCTGTTACAGGAAAGATGGCCAACTGTTAGGTTTTTTTAAAATTTCTTTCCGGTTCTTCTCTTTGCTGTCTCTGCTGTCGCTGCCTGCTTCCTGCATTGGCCCCTCCAACACCTCATTTGGCGCCTCGCCTGGTCATCCCATTATCAATCACTTTACAGTTTTACGAAAATTAAGAGCAAAAAATTCTAAGTTAAGAACAACTATGTAAAGCGACAAAGGGGAAACATAAGTCAGCGTCCGAAGATAATCTGCCAATGCTTCAGAACATGAACTTTCTGAAAGTTATTCTGGAGGCTCCGGGATCTTTGTCTTTTCCTGTGTTGTTTCCTGAAATCTGGAGGGCTCAGGAGTCTGGGTAAAGAAAATGAGATGGGACTGTAACGTGAAAACCCATTTAATTGGATCCTACTAACACTTCGAAAAAACTGTTATGCTTTGCTTTGTTTCACAGATTATTTTTTATAAGATCAAAATAAATATCCATAGTGAGTCACGACTGTAAATATATGGAGTGCCCAGTGTATGGAGCCCTTTCTCCAAGACCTGGCTACCGTAAATACAAATACAACTGAGAACTGGTGATTTGAAGATGTCTCTTGAGACAGGGGGCTAGGTGGTACTTCACAATGGCTTTTGGGGCCACATAGGGGTGTAATCAGGTTATCACCCTGCACAACCCCGGAGGGTATCATTGACAACCCATTTAGCCAAACATTGCAGCCCTGGAAGGAATGATGATTGAAAACCAAGATGGAGCTTTGGCAAGGAAACTACCTCTGAGTTACTGTCTCATTGTCTATAATGTAATGATAGCATCTACCTCCTAGTAAAGTGTGAACATTAAATGAATAAAGCATGAGCAAAGACCTACTCTGTTCTTGGTACATAGTAGGTACTCAGTAAAACACTTTTTCTTCCATGCATAAATAGATAAACGAAGGCATGCAAAACAGTAGTTCATAATAAATTAGTCTCAGAAAATTTAATTTAAACCACAGAAAATTGAGAAAAAATAGGTTTGATACTTTTTCTCCTACACATCTAGAGGCAATGGGATTTTCTAGTTTCAGTTACCCGCAGATGTCTGTTTCCTACCACTCACTGACACCTCCTTTCCTCACTAAAGCAAACCTCCTCTTCCACAAACACTCTTCCTAAGTGAAGCTGGACTGTATTAACTTCAAAGAGTGTTAATATTTCACTATATTCATGATCTCTCATGATATTTTTAGATAATGACAACTTACTATATAACAAAGTTTTGGTAAATTGCAATACAACTATGTAGACATTGAAGATCTTATAAAACAAGAGGGAAGTTTCATGAATGACAAATTTTCAAGACACACATCTGATTATACCATTAATTTCCTCCTCCCTAGCCTAGGACCTGTTGTTGTTCACTTCTTGTGGTCATGGTCCATTCTGTCTGAGAAAGCCCCTCCTCAATAAAGCCATCTTTGATAACTCTGTCCCACTGTCCCTTAACAGGGTGGAGAGACACATAACCCCTGACTTCTGTCCTTCTCCTTGCCACACCTGGAAATCTGCTTTATTGCAGCATTGGGATTGTAGATGATTCCCAAACTAGGTACTCTTTCCTTTTCTCTCCCCCACATTACATGATTAGTTCTTCAATTGCAGAGAGGCTATCTCTATCTTAATTCACCTTTGAATCTGCAGAATTCAGTCCATTGACCATGACTCAGCAGGCAAAGTGACAATTGTTGAGTGGATGTTTGATCTACATTGGATGATAGCTGTTCAGTGTGGCCTCCTCACTACTATACAGACCCCTCTGGACTTCTTCTGAGGGTAGACTTTTAAATACATTTCTGGAATTTCTTTCTTTGTTTTCACTAACTCCATTCTTATTCCTAGGTAATTCAAATAAACTTGGTTATTTGTGATTTCTCAATTCATGGCAGATTAAAAGATAAATCAGAATATGGCATTCTTTAGAAGGGGAGCTTAAGTATGAACATTTACTTTTGTTCCCTTTGAAGGTAGAGAGGGAGAGGAGAAGTCATCTGGAAGGAGGAGCAATCTTCCCTGTCTTGATGGCAGGAGATGGGTTCTCATGTGATGCAATATCCCCACAGGAAGAAACCAAGGGGAGAGGCTGCTGGCCAGTGGCCACCAGGCTCCCAGAGCTGGAATTCAAAGCCATGGATGAAGAGCCAAACTCTGCGTGTGCTTGGCCTATTATGCTGTAAGTAAATAATAATGACAGCAAAGAGAATAGGGAAAGTTAGACACATGTTTCTGAGCCTAGAGACTCGTTCCTTGGCAGCATGTTTTATAAAATCCTAGGTTTCAAAAAAAATATTATGAAAGTATGTTGAAGAATTTTGCTGTTAACTTAAGCTTTAGTAGGCTTATTACACTTCTGAACTTAAAATGATAAAAGTTCATTTGGACTATAATTTCTGAATCTTGATTGTATTACATGTCTCTAACATACATTTCATTCTTCCTGTGCATCACAGATTGGTCCTGGACAATCAGAAACCAAAGCAGAAAGCAAACAGCAGTGTTCTACCCCTCATTAAAGGTCTCACTTTTGGTTCCTTTGCAGAAGAAAGTAGGAAAACTCCTAGTGCAGAGGAAATTCTCCTGTTTTACTCATAGGCTGTAATCAGACCATATCGCTGATATTTCATTTCAATTCTTGATATAAGCACTGTTCCTTAAAATAGAAAATTGTAATTTCTAAGCTGTAGAATCAATAGATTTATCTGCAATTTCTTTCAGTTGGCATTTAATAACTGCACTAAGTAAATTTCCAACATATGACTGAACTCAACCCATACTGTTGACAAATTGAAAGTATAATTTACCTGGCAGGTTAAAAAAAAAGCCAACTTTTTTCATTTAATTACGTCACTGAAAGAACTCAGATGGGAAGTTGAGTTCAGATGTTTTACCACTGATATTTTTGAAGGCCTACACTCAGCCTTGCAGGGGGATAAAGGGAGACAGACATTTAAACACAAGTGCAATATCTTTTTATGAATACAAATATAGTTGTTCAAAGGGTAGAAATGATGAAAGGAGAAATGTATAAGATGTATCTAGAAGATGCATTGAAGACTTTGCTCAAAAGGGGATGTCTCAGTAAAGTTTTGACTATTAATAATACGCAGAAATTTGTGAGGTGTATACAGCTCTGGAGAGGGGGGTTCAAGCAGAGGCACCTAGAGGTATGAAAGCAAATGGGCATGGATTTATTAACCTGATTTGATCATTCCACAATGTATAAATGTATTGAACATTACACTGAACCCTGTAAGCATACACAATTATTATTTTCCAATTAAAAATAGAATTATGCTTAAAAAATACACAAATGGGCAGGGACTAGCATGATGTCTGAAGAAAGACAAAAGGAATTGAGCAGTGCTACAGTTGAGCAGTGGGTGAACAGGTTCAGCCCCTACATTTTGCAGTAGGGCTGCAAAGCAAGACATGAGATGAGGTAAAATGAACATTAATGTTACTGAATACTGAGATGGGATCAACTCAGATACTATAAAACACTCAAATACCCAAGACTTATAGTAAAGCTTGGCTTACGCCAGTTCATTACTTTGGGATGATTTAACTAAATAACCCATTTAAAAATCTTAAAACATTTTTAATTAATTTCCAAAGGCACAGTGGATGCACTTATATATTCCCTATCCAAATATTAATCCCCACTCATTGTTAGGTCCTGGAATAAATACAGATACTTTAAATCCTGGATTGGTGAAGTTAACATTCATTATTAGAAGAAAAAAACCAAAGGACTCAACACTGTTAAATCCTGCCTCTAATTAAAATTAGGAAGAGATTTAAATTAATATCCAGAAATAAGCCAACAGCTCAAAGAAATGAATACAAATGTCGAGAAATGGTTATATTTTTCCGGCAAATATCATTAATACAGTCTAAACATTAATGCTTCAGACTGCATTTGACCATACAGGAAGTCACTCCTGTAATGACTTAGAAAGGGACTGACTGAGCAAAGATATTTCAATTATGGAGGCTTATTTTCAAAACTTGTATTTGACATTTTCAAAAATGAAGAAGCTAGGTTAAATGCAGGGCCCCATCTGTATCCCTGAAATTCCTCTCCCCGTGTGCCAAAGATTTATTTTTAACAGCATTCAAGATATTCATTAACCTGGCAGGAATTCCGGAGACAAGTTATGATTTTTGCAATTAAGGCATGCCTCATTTGCAAACCTTGAGTCCACAGACTGCCCTGGATGGATAAATTGGAATTTGCGTCCAAGAAGGCCAGAGCTTGGCCCTAGGATAAGCCATAACTCCTCTTCGCAACTCTAAAGTTGAAATTGAATTGTCATGAACTTTACTTGGCATGGTGGCCATGTGTGCACATTGTATGAGGAACTCCATCCTCTCACTTGATTTCCTGCTGCCCAGGAGAAGGCCCACCTCCATTGCCTTTCCCTCAGACTTTCACATGGGGTTGTTAGCTCATCTTCCCCTCTCCAGTGTTAATAGTGCTGCTGAATTATTAACTTAAATGAGTGTCCAAATACATCCTTGTTGGGCACGGTGGCTCATGCCTATAATCCTAGCACTTGGAAGGCTGAGGCAGGTGGATCACCTGAGGTCAGGAGTTCAAGACCAACCTGACCAACATGAAGAAACCCCGTCTCTACTAAAAATACAAAATTAGCCGAGCATGGTGGCGCATGCCTGTAATCCCAGCAACTTGGGAGGCCTGAGGCAGGAGAATCGCTTGAACCCGGGAGGTGGAGGTTGTGGTGAGTCAAGATCACAGCATTGCATTCAGCCTGGGCAACAAGAGCGAAACTCCGTCTCAAAATAAATAAATAAATAAATAAATAAAATAAATACATCTGTTATGAACTGTCTGCTGGCTATAGGATAAACAATCACATGCTTTAGCCCTGCATTCATAATGAGACCCAGCATATTTTTCCAAAAACGGCCTTCCAGTCAAGCTGCTTCCAGCCTCCAGGCCACCCCAAGCTCAGTCCCTGCTCTGTCGCTTTGAGCCTTCTGACTCTCTGCCTGATAGTTCATGTTGCTGTTTCTCGCTCGACTCAAAAAAGTGAAACAAAAATGCTTCCATCGAGAAACTTCCCAAGATTCTCCTCCTGCATAAGTGGCCCTCTCTAATTTGACTGAGGACTCCTTGAGAAAGAACCTATGCTTTATTATTCTTTGTCTCCACAGTGAAGCCTAGAGCCTGGCATGAAGTCATGTTTGGTAAATGATGGCTGGATTCCACTGCCTGTATGGGCCAGGTGTTAACCACGCTGAGATACATGTGAGTGCCCTTCCTGTCTCCTCCTGGCAATTCTGAGCAGCTTAACTGAGCTCAGCAAGAGGCAGAGTTCAGTTAATTTTGTTCCATGATCTGCAGGCGTGTGATAGGGGATGGAAGATTACAGTCATTCAAAGAAGGACTCACAGCATGAAGCTTAAAGGTATGCATATGGGCTGCCCCACAGGCTGATCCCACAGGCCCTGGGGATTTTCTCCTGTCGTGCTGTGAGTCTCTGTGGCAACCACATTTCCCAAAGCTTCTTCAGGGGAAAGAGACTATTTTCAGGTAATGAAGACTTCGGTCACACTTCAAACATACCATTCTTAGGGAAAACAAAAATTGGAACCCTTCTTCCTAAAAGCTTTCCCATTCTCTTTACTCCTCTTTCTACTTAATCCAGTACCTCTGTGCTGAAGGAGGCTGCTGGAGCAAGAAAGGACTCTCTCTAACACTGGGAAATGCTCCAAAATGCCTATGGTGGGTGAAGTATAGAGAAAACCCCCTCATTTCACACCCAAAGCCTGTCCCATTTTGGCGTCAGGCTACATAACCACCCTTTTCTCTCCCTGCTAAGTCAAAATTTAGCACTTACCGATCTGCAAATTTGTTACCCAAATATTCTTTCTAGTGTCTTTGATTAATAGCAGTAGCACACTAAAGTGAAGAATACAAAAACACAAATGCGTATATATAAATGTATACACACACACACACACACACACACACATCCATGCACATGCATACATATATATATATATAACATAATATATGGAGGAGAGAGAAAGAAAGAGGGAGAGAGAAAGAGAAAAAAATTGTCTTGAAACCTTTTGAAAACTGTAAGGCAGGTGCTGTTTACTGGATTTTACAAGGGGGGAAACTGAGGCTCAAAGGATAAGTTCATTTCTCATCAGCAGTGAATGAACAGGCTAGATTTGAACTCCAGTTTTCAGTACCTTTGGTACTTTCTCTAAATGATCCTGCCGTGCATCTTCTCCAGAAAGCATAACTAATTATACGTGTAAGTCAAAATCCAGAAAAAGAATCTGTGGTAAAAGAAGCAATGTAAGGTTCAGAGACAAATTGTTTTCTTTGCCATTTCTAGTCCTCATGCTTTCAGCTTTGGTTGAGTTATTTCTGCTTAGTGAAACATCAATATCTTTATGCTCCACTATTTCATTAAGTATATTAAACAGGGGAATTGCACTCACAAAATGTACTTTGAAAAATACAAATGTTCTGCAAACAGAGGCAGTATTAGAATTGTTATCACTGTTGTGAGCATTCGTCTTGCTATAGTTTGCTGGTTTGTTGTTTCATCTAATCGTTTTTATTGTACATAGATTAGGTGGAGCCTACTAATTGCTTCCTCAATCTTCATTTTCCTTTTCTTCTTAATTGATGAGGTTTCTTGTGTTTGCTCATTGGCAATGTTCTCATCTAAAAACTACATTTGTGATTGTCCCCTGGTTAAAGATGGCCATGTGACACACTTTGGGATAACTTTGTGGAAGCAGAAATCACTAGGCAAACTCATAGAAAGACCCTTCAAAAGTGAACTTGACTGGCCAGTATCTTTTAACCACCTTCCTTTCCATTTTTGCTTTTCTAGAATGCAGACATAGAGGTTGAGGTTGTTGGGATTTGAGCATCTTGTAACTATGCAGACAATATGTCCCAAGATAGACACAAGGACTTCGTTCTCAACATCCTTAAGCCAACAAACCATAGCCAGGAAAACACCTACTTGTTAACTTCTTATGTGAGAGAATAAAAATAAACATCTAACTTGTTTAAGCTTCCATTATATGAATTTTCTTTTGTGTGTTGCTGAACTCAACCACTCAGTGACATAGCCATCCAAAAGAAGCAAAGTATATTGTAAAAGTCCCAGACTAGAAGTCTGAGATCTCTTCACTGATCTTCTGGGCAAGATTCTTTTCTTTACTCCTAGCAAGTCTCCACATTTTTAGCTGGATTGGTCTTTCTACTGCCTTGTTTTAACTATTACAACAAATTTTCATTGTTTAAAGACAAAGTCCCAAACATTTGTAATTAGAAGTCCCTTCTAGATCTGGCCCCTGCCTACCTCCCCCACCCTCATAACTCATTTCATTGCCAGTCTCTCTCCCCTGCAGCCACAGTGATCTTTTTTCCCCAGTGCACTGCATGGTTATTTGGTTTTCCATTCTAATTGGTATTCCTTTTGCTCACAGCATTCTCCCCCATCATGACTTTCTCTTTAAATATCAAAATAAATAGAACACTGTTCACAAATACCTTTTATGTCTCTGTGGCTATCCCTTTTAGAAAAATTGCATTTACTCTCTCAATGTCTTGCTCACTGGACTGTTCCCAGTGTTTTGCCCACTAGAGAGGTGATGATGAGAGAAGGGGCCCTGATGTGTCTTGTTTATAATAATATCCCTAAAATGTATTCTAGTGCTAGGCATAAGGAAAACGCTGAACTTATGAGTGTAAACTTCAGAAAGTCATCTGTCTTGTCTCAGAGTTTTGCTTCTGGGAGAAACCTAAATGAAGGCTTCAATTGCAAATTTATCTGGAAGGTGATCCAAGGAAAAACTAGGGGAGTAAGAAAGTAAGAGACAGAAAAAAAATAAGAAGCTAATAAGGAAGATATTATATCAAGCAATGTTTGATCATGCACATTACGGCACTGCGGACAGCTTATTCCCCACTGAGGAATTCTGAGAAACAGTGGAGAACAAATCTGAATTATACTGCCAAGGGGCGAGGGAGCTCTAGGGCATTAAGCAATCAGCTCCTATCAGACATTGATTAAAGGCTGTTGGGTGGTGATGGTAATAACACCCCAGCACTGCTGGCCTGCTTGGCATGCAGGTAGGGAAAACTTGTCTACTAAAGAAAACCAAATCCTACAGGGAGACAGACTGGATTCTGGCAACTGAAAATGAGAGAGTGTGAATGGATGGTAAATGCTGAGGGGATGCAAATGGACACCCACAGAGCCCCTCACATCCCTACTCTTCTCTCAGTCAATACTTCTCATCATAAAGTGGATTTGGCAGCCACTTGGAATATTTCTGAAGATTGAACTATTGGATCTATTTGAAACACAAATCTTCTGATTAATCTTTAATAGAATAATATTGTTCCACACAGGCTTATTTCCGTGGAAAATGGAGAGTCATTTCTTTTTATGTTAAACTTAAATTGTAATATCATTTTTATTATAAATTACATTGATCTCTGTCGAGTCACCTAGAGCTAAGACTTGATGGGGATTTTAAGATAGGCATCACTTGGCTTACTAGTTTGTAGTTGTAACAAGTAGGAAAGAATCCAGCACAGGCTGGTTTGCTGAGCCGGGAGAGGTACCATGGACAGAGGCACGGCTACTGACTGCAGTAGCTCAAACTCTGCCTGGCCTAACTACAGACTTGGGTGACAGGTAAGTGACCTTTTCTCATCTATAAAATAGAAATGATAACTTATGTAATACATATTTATTATGAATACTTGTGAGATATATGTATACATTCATATATGTGTTATTTATTATGAATACATCTGAGATATATGTATACTTGTGTTATATATATTCTATACATAGAATATATATAGAATAGAATATTCATAGAATAGAAATTTGGCATCACATTATCTGGATTTATATTCCAGCCACACCACTTGGGAGCACCTCTTAATCTAAGTTTCAGTATCCTCATCTGCTTAATGAGCATTATAATGGTATGCTTCTTATTTGGTTTTAAGAATTAATAAAGTGCATTTTAGAAGTTTCTGGCATTCAGAAGGTGCTCAGTACGGGTTAGTCACAATTATCTTATTGGCATTAAAACTAATAATAATATCATTATTTTTCAAGCAATTATTACTGTGTAGTTTTTACCAGCCTTGCAACTTTTTACTTGTGATCTTTACAAAAAGTCAACATATCTTTTGATGGTACGCTTTGGCTAGCATTTTTTTTGTACCAAACTCTATGTGCAAATCATCATTCAAGTATTTGTAATGTTTTATCATGTGGGAATTTTTAATTTAAAGGGAGCCTAAGGCTTCAAATGATCCATGCAGAGAGAATGGGTGATAATTTGATATTCAACCTTAAAGCAAACTTTCATTCATCTTAGATCTTTTCCCCCCTGCCTCCCATCACTATCTTGCTGATGGCTGCTTCTAAATGAAGCATTGCCATAAATTGTAATGGCCAACCAGGAGTCATCAGTCCTCTGTTGAGGGTCAAGTCACTAAATGGTAAAATCAGTAATAGTCTTTGCTGTCTTCACCCAAATCATGACTCCAACTGCAATAAGTGTTGATCCAGCACATTTGCACGTCACCCTGAAACACTTCTAGGGTACTTAGCCTTAAGGTGCAGAGCTGATACATTAACAAGAATGTCTTTTGCATTTAGGCTCTCGGAAGTTTTCCTTCATCCATGACTTTAATTGCCCATTACAGATGGAAGTCAAGTTTGCAGGAAGCAGAACATTCATGCATAAGGAGGGATGAAGGTGCAATGCATTTTCCATGAGAGGCACAACATTACTTTTAAAGATCAAGCTCAGCTCAGATTTGTTACGGCATTTTAGAACTTGAAGATATCTAAGGGGCCTTTTAGTTATAATTGCCTTCTTTTACAGATGAAATTGGGCTCAGAGAGGTTAATTACTTGCTCAAGGTCAGACATAGCAATGATTCTCAAACTTTGATGAGAATAGGAATCCACCTGAGTGGATTTGTAACAATGCAGTGGATTTTGGGTGGGATCTGAGATTCTGCATTTCTACAAGCTAAAAGTGAATACAGCTGCTGCTGCTTCATGGATGACTTTAAGTAGCAAGGGAATTCGATGATAGCTAAATGAGAATGCAGACATTTTTGATATCTCATTTTATTGTTTTATTTTACCTACTGAATTTTACCTTGTTGCTGAAAATGGAATGTCCAAAACCACAAAGACTTAGAGTGATGACTGCCATTAGTCACTTGGGAGGAGTGGTATACTTTTTAATTAATCAGATTCCACATTTATAAAACATGGCATTCAAATGGATTCATCAATAGATTTGTTGATGAATCCATTTGAATGCCATCAACACACCTAAGTATTGTGTGGTGGATGCTATGATGTGTCACACAGAACTTCTTTGAGGATGAAAGGTTGGCGTCTCCAGCTGTGGGGAGTGCTGCTGCAGGCAGCCCTCAGCTTCCAGTTCCTGTAAAAATGGCTTCAGCTCCAGAGAGCTCAATTACCCAAGCTCATGCCTTTCCTGGGATGTTCTGCATCCAGCGACTATTCTGTGGATATGCCAGGTAGTCATTCTTCCTGGTCCCCCAATTATGTCATTGCAATAAACATTTGTTACAGGATTAATTGTGTTCCCTCAAATTTATATGTTAAAGTCTTAACCCCCTAGCATCCAAGAATACAGCTTTACTTGGAGATAGGCTTTTTAAAGAGATAATTAGGGTAAAATGAGGTCATATACATGCATCCAAATCCAATATGATTGATGTCTCTATAAGAAGAGGAGATTAGGATACAGACACACACAGAGGGAAGGCCATGCTAAGATTGGGGAGAAGATGGCCATTTGTAAGCCAAGGAGAGGGTGCTTGGGAGAAAAAAATCCTTCCAACACCTTGATTTTGTACTTCTGGCCTCCAGTACTGTAAAAAAACAAATTCCTCTCCTTTAAGCCCCTCACTCTGTAGTGTTTTGTCATGGAAATCCTGGAGAATGCTTTGCAACACCCTCGGTGGTTGTCACAATTCCCACAGATTCCTCCGCTTAATAGGTAAGGCCAAGCAAAAGTCTCTGAAATGGGATGCCTCTTGGCCAAAGGGAGTAAATCTAAACAATATTGCATACCAGGGGGAAATGGCAGAAATTAATATCACTCTTAAAAACTCAAAGTATATGGGGGATAGTGGTCCCCATTATTTTACAATTTAATGTCTCAGACTAGATCCTACAAAACCTACACAAATTCTGATGGGCAATAACCAACTCTTGCCATTTCATCCAAGGATGGAATTACAGATGCTAGGCCATGTGTGGGATGTTGCCAGAGCAGATTAACATGTTTCCAGGTACACTGCCTGTGCACATCAATCTAGCAAACCATTCTTTTAGATCTCTACCAGAAAGAGATCAAAGTTTGCATTGCTCTGGAATAAACAGTAGCCCTGCTCTGAACAGTCCTGCTCAGGGCTATATTAACTTTCCCCTGTCTTAACACATAGTCCTGATCTGAAGACTCCAGGACCAGCTGGACATTCTGCAGAACAGATGCCAGTCCATGATGTTCATGCCATTATCCCAATCAGACAGAATGAGCAAGACGCGGCTAGTTCATTGGAAACTTTCATAAGATACATGCACACCAGAGGGCAGGAGATAAACCCTTCAAAGATCCATGCCTACAGGTCCTCAGATGTTTATTTTCTGCCAGGACATGGATAAAAGACATTGACATGTGTTTACATCTAGATTACTTTGCCTCGCAGAAATTTTCCCATTGTAGATTTTAAAAATAGCTTAGGGATTTAAAAAATGATATTTTATGTTAGTGTCTGTCTTCCCACGGGCTTTCAACTATATGAGACTCTGACTGTCTATAACTAAGTTAAACACGTTTTCTCCTTGTTACTGGGGAAAATGTTTGATGATGACATGAAGCAATATATATGAGACACTTAGTGCCTGTTATGCAATAAGCTCAACAAATCTAAGCATGTCATTTGTCGTTAGCTATTGGTGTTCAAAAAATTTTTATTGAGTGTCTACCATGTTCCAAGGTTGATTAAAGAAAGCCGTCTTATAATATCAGAGCTTAAAAAAACACTTGAGTTTAGTTCTAATAGAGCTATTTCTAGAATAAAATGAGTTAATGTAGGTTAAATACTTAGAACAGTTTCTGGTACATATTTATTTCTCAAGAAGGTTAAATATTTTAACATATATTTTCCTTTTCTACAGGTGAACAAAGTAGGCTTACATTTTGGGGCTTGGTCTTCTAGAAAATAAGAAATCATTGTGAGTTCTAGATTATAAGAGAAAATTTTAGGAACATTAGCCTGGCAGAGAAAAGTGGAAAAACATGAGGTGACCAAAAGGTTTCAGGTAGATCAGCATCTCTCAGCCTTGGCACTGCTGCCATTTGGGCCACATACGCTTTGTTGTGGTATATTAGTCTGATTTCAGGCTGCTGATAAAGATGTACCCAAGTCTAGGCAATTTACAAAACGAAGAGGTTTAATGGCTCACAGTTCCACATGGTTGGGGAGGCCTCACAATCATGATGCAAGGTGAAAGGCTCATCTCACATGGCAGCAAATAAGAGAAGAGAACTTGTGCAGGGAAACTCCCCTTTATTATAAAACCACCAAATCTCATAAGAATTATTCACTGTCATGAGAACAGCATGGGAAAGACCTGTTCTCATGAGTCAGTTATCTTCCATTGGGTCTCTCCCACAGCATGTGCGTATTGTGGGAGCTACAATTCAAGATGAGAGTTGCTGCGGGGGACACAGCCAAACCATATCATGTAGGTAGCTGCCATTTGCATTGTAAGATATTTAGCAGCACCTATACTCCCCAGGAGATGCTCCCCAGTTATGACAACCAAACTGTGACCAGACATTGCCAAATATGCTTGGGGTGGGGTGGGGGTAAAGATGACTGTGGCTGAGAACTGCTGGACGAGATAGAAGGAAGGATCTGCTTGAGTTGGGGCAGAAGGCAAGGAATCTCTTGTTTTTTTTTAAGGGAAGTCTCACTCTGTCACCCAGGCTGGGGTGCAGTGGTGCGATCTCAGCTCACTGCAAAGGCCATCTCCTGGGTTCAAGCATTTCTTCTGCCTCAACCTCCCGAGAAACTGGAATTACAGGCATGTGCCACCACAGTTAGCTAATTTTGTTTTCTTTTTTTTTTTGTTTTTTTTTTTTGTATTTTTAGTAGAGATGAGGTTTCACCTTACTGGTCAGGCTGATCTGGAACTCATGACCTTGTGATGTGCCTGCCTCAGCCTCCCAAGGCGCAGTATTACAGGCGTGAGCCACCGTGCCTGGCCCGGAATCTTTTGTTAGAAAATACCATAGGGAAAGGTCTGGGGGGACTGGAAGATTCATTGATTAGGAGTCAAGGGAAAGAAGGAATTGGAGATGATCCTAAGTTTTGTGTTTGTTTCCAGAAAAAGGGAAGCTGGCTTTTGGTAGAAATAGGTGAGCTTTGGTTTTTTATTTTCTAGTGGAAAGAGGTGTGAGATATTCATGACTGCTTATTTTTGTGCCAGATAATTTTGAATATGTGATTGCACTGAATCTCCTGACTACCCGAGAGCAAGTCATCATTTTCCTTTTTCTGTACATAATGTGAGATTCCAAGACCAAGTGACCTTTCTAAAACCACAGAGCTTTTAGGTGATACAGCAGGATGTTGACCTACATTTCCTGAGTCCAAACTCCATGTTGTGTCTATTGTCCTCCACTGCCTTCTTGGGGTACAAAAGTGAGTTCTGGGAGGAGATGTGGGCTGTCCCAGCATAAAGGAAGAGAGAGGCTCATTTTTCCCAGGTGGTGAGTGTATCAGAATCACATTGCCTTAAATGTGTCTAGAGTTAGCATTTTCATGACTGTAGTTTCAAGGAAGCTCTCACTTACATCTGGCCTTTTCCAGCAAGCAGACAACTCCAGCATGCGGTTGGAATTTGACACCCAATGCACACAGTGACACCACAAGTGAATCACAGGGCTGTGTTTTCTTGGCTTTAAACAGAAGGCAGATTTTAACAGCTGGGTGCCAACTCACCTCTAAGGAGCTATTACTAATATGCTTTCTTCCAAAGCTGCTGTCTTTATGATCGTGTTAAAATCCTTTTCTAGTATCGTGGAGCATGTGAATCTGGCAGGGGGACAGCAGGCCAGAGGTGGACATGAGGCCAGTGAGCAAAGCAATGTGGGTTCCTTAGCTGCTAGAGTGAGGTTGTTTTTCTTGAGAATTGCGCTATGTGTATTGGCTCCCAAACTGCCTAGATTTGGCTTGCTAGTTTAGCGTAAAAATTGAAGGTAACAGTTAATCCACAAACAATCCTTCTGCAGAAAGTGACTCAGAAACCAAAAGATATATACTGAAATACACCTAAGATATCTCAAAGGTTTCATGATACATTGTTGACAGCAGTTGCCTCTGAGGAGAATCAGCAGTGAACAAGGTCAGAACAACTTACTCTTCACCGTATATGTTTCTTGGTTATTCAAATTCTTCGTCATGTGAATGCATTATTTGAAAAAGAAGCACCTAGTGGTAGAAACTGCCAGAGTGGAAAATCTTGGGCTGTGGGTAGTGAGCGGAAGGAGGCATATAGGAGTTCTAAAGGCAATGAGAATGTGCTGCATCTGGAGCTGGATATTCACTTTGTGAACTTCACTGAGCTGCCCACTAATGGTAGGTACCCTTCTCTGGAAGCACATTATGTTTTCATAAAACATTCAAAACAAAATATGTTTGAAAAGTTAAGCAAAAAAGTCCATTCCAGCAAATTTGATAGACTGATTTATCCATTTATATATTTATTAGTATTTTAAAAATTATCCTTTTTAAACAAAGTTTTTAAAAAAAACTTAAAAAAAAGATTGTCTTCATATTTTCTTTGTGACACAAGCTAAGAAAACTAAAGGTGAGTAAGGCAAGCTCCTTCTCTTTGAGAAAACCTGGCTTTGCGATGGGGAAAGAAGTTCTGTTACAATGAAGCAAGGAGATGTGTGTGTGTTCATCTCCTATGGCTGGTGTAACTAATTACCACCAACTTTGTGGCTTAAAATACACACAATTATTCTCTGACAGTTCTAGAGGTCAGAAGCTCAACGCAGTCTCACTGGGGTAAAATCAGATTGTCGGTACACCTGGGTTTCTTCATTAAGTTCCAGGGAAAATTCAGTTTTTTTTCCTTTTCTAGCTTCCAGAGGCCAGCAGCATATTTTGGCTCATCGTCCCATGTCTATCTTCAAAGCTCATCACGCCAACCTCCGCTTCTGCTGTCTCATCACCTTCTTCTGACTGTGCCACTTGCTTCCTTCCTTTCTTTAACACAGTGGGTGATTACTTTAGCACTAACAAGATGATCCAGGATTATCTATCTCAAGATCTTTAACTTAATCACATTTGCAGAGTCCTTTTTGTTGTCTAAGTTAGCAAAATCCAGGGTTCTGGGAATTAAGACAAGAATATCTATGGGGTGCCATTATTTCATCTGCCATAGTGTATACTGTAAGTGGCTTAAAGTAAAGGAAGCAGTGAGCATAGTTAGAGTGGGGCTTAGATAGAGATGGGAGGCAGCAGGTAGCAGATAATACTTCAAGTGACCTGAAGGAAGGGTAAGCTTCAAATGGAAACAGGTGGAC
Organism: Ateles fusciceps; assembly: GCA_036589455.1. NCBI lineage: Eukaryota > Metazoa > Chordata > Mammalia > Primates > Atelidae > Ateles > Ateles fusciceps. The sequence goes on from JAZHEH010000672.1 coordinate 438,807, forward strand.
ATAAGGGCCCACAAGGATACCAGAGATGGAAAATTATATACACGAGCTGCTGTGAAAGTGTTGTAAGTGTTGTCCAACAGACTTGCCCAGGTCCAACTCCCACCAAGGATTTTCCTAGTGAAGCAACTTTCTAACCAAATCTGCAGGACCAGTAGGAAAAGAATGAGAAACAAGGGTAAGGGTAAGCATTTCAGGCAGAGGATTCAGTCTGTGCAAAGTTCAGAAGGCATGAAGGGAAGAACACCAAATATCTTAGAAGTTGATGGGCAACAATGTGGCCTAGCTTAAGGAGAGAGAGGCAGAAAAGAAACCTCAGAATGAAGACCAACAAACTAAGGAAAGGAACCGCAGCTGTGGAGCTTCAAGTAGCATCCTGCAGGAGGGAACAATTTTAGGTCAACATTGAAATCTCACCCATTTCTAGGCAGTTCCTCGTCAGCAGCATCTTTATGATAATAGACAGAAACACATCTGCTTTGAATTTTTAGAAGCGTGAGAGAAAAATAATTTAACGCTGCCAAGTGCCTTTCACGTTCAAAAAATGACCTTCAGATTTATATGCTTTGCACATTACTTAATATGAAGAGGGTCTGCAAATTATGAATTATGTTTATGTCGTCATCTTGATTCCTACGCAATTAAGGCTCTTCATTTCATTTGTTCCAGGTAGGCCTAGAGTTAGGGGTCCAGTGACATCACACATAGGGCACTTACAACTTAAATACGATTGCTACCCATGTTAGTCTCTCATAGCAGCTACTGTCCTAGCATTCAGGTCCTCCAAAAAGATGCCCCACACCCAATCTAGCTGTGCTTCCTCTTCCAATGCTATTTCCAGAGTAGACTCTGTTCCAGCCAGATATTTTTTATTCCCCATTTCCCCAAATAAATAATCTATTTTTTCCCGTCTCTCTGCCTTTCCTTATGCCATCCTTCCACCCACCATCCCTGGAATGAACAGCCCATTTTTCAGGGTCTTCATGTCTTCATCTTCCAGTTGAATTTTCCCTGACTGAGCCAAGATATGCAATGCGCATCTGTCTTAATTATTTTGACATTATTGGGACAACCAGGCATGATGGAAAGATGTCAACTTTGAAGTTCATGAGTTCAGGTTGACCATGTAATAGCTTGGGGGGAAAATAATCCAATCCCTTGAATTTTCATTTTCTTTACTTTATGAATGAACAAACAAAAGCAAAACTAGAATGTATTCAAGAGGGGAAACGCTTTTCCACTACCATCTGCCAATAGCTTGTTGTGCCTTCTTAGGGACTGGGGAAAATGTCCTTAGGGTTTGTTGGCTGTGTTTGCCGACATGCCTTGATAGGCCCAGTTGAGTATGAAAGATGATAACCCTTCTGCCCTAGGGCAATGTCAAAAGAGCAGAGGAAGGCCAAAAAACGTGCATTAGTCAAGGTTCTCCAGAGAAACAGAAATAATAGGACACATATACACACACAAATATATAAAGAGATTGATATTTTTAAATTGGCTTATGCAATTATAGGAGCTGGCAAGTCCAAAATTGTCCATGTTCCATACTGGAAATTCTAGCAAGAGTTGATGTTTCAGTCTTGAATCCAAAGGCAGTCAAGAGGCAGAACCCCTTCCTCATTAGGGATGTCACTCTTCTCTTTCATAAGGCATTCTACTGATTGGATGAGGCCCATCCACACTCTGGAGGGTCATTCACCTTACTCAGAGCCTCCTGATTTAAATGTTAATCACCTCTTAAAAATACCTTCACAGTGACATCCAGTCTTGTGTTTGATGGAGAAGCCAGGAATCATAGCTCGGCCAAGCTGACACATAAAAATAAACATCACAAGAGGTGACCCATTCTAAGAACTTAATAGAATTTGCAGATAGTTTTTCCTGTTTCTTAGGTTTTCTCTTCACTGTGTTGATTGATCTTTGCTGTGCAGAAGATTTTTGTTTGATGTAATCACGTTTGTCTGTTTTTGCTCTTGTTGCTGGTGCTTTTGGGGTCATTGCCCAGACCAATATTATGAAGCATTTTCTCTATTTTGTGCCTCGTGATTTTATAGTTTCAGGTCTTATGTTTAAGTCTTTAGTCCATTTTGAGTTGATTTTTGTATATGGTGTGAGATAAGGGTCTAATTTCAATCTTCTGATTGTGAATACACAAGTCTCTCAGCAACATTTGTTGACGAGACTGTGTTTTTCCATTGTGTGTTCCTACCACCTTTGTCAAAAGTCAGTTCATTATAAATGTGTGAATTTATTTCTAGGCTTTCTGTTCTGTTCCATTGGTCTACGCATCTGCTTTTTTTTTTTTTTTTTTTTTTTTTTTAAACAGAGGCTTGCTTTGTCACCTAGACTGGAGTGCAGTAGTATGATCTCGGCTCAATGCAGCCTCCCCCTCCTGGGTTCCAGAGATTCTCCTGACTCAGCCTCCCCAGTAGCTGGGACTATAGGCACGTACTACCATGCCAAGCTAATTTTTGCATGTTTAATAGAGAGGGGGTTTCACTATGTTGGCCAGGCTGGTCTCGAACTCCTGACCTCAGGTAATCCACCTGCTTTGGTCTCCCAAAGTGCTACGATTACAGGCGTGAGCCACTACACCCAGCCTATGTATCTGCTTTAAATGCCAGTATCTTGCTTTTTGGGTTACCGTAGCTTTGTAGTATATTTTGCAGTTAGATAGTGTGAGGATTCCAGCTATTTTTGGTCTTTTTTAAAAAAATCAAGATTGCCTTGGTTATTCAGGGTCTTTTTGGTTCCATATGAATTTTAGATTTTTTTTTTCTATTTCTGTGAGATTTGTCTTTGGAATTTTCATATGGATTGCATTAAATTTGTAAATTTTTTTGAGTAATATGAACTTTTTAATATTAATTCTTCCAATCTATGCACACAAGTTAGGAATTCCCTGGGGCAACTGGAGACTCTGGAAGTCTTAGTGGAAATGAAATGGTAGAGGTGACAGAGCTCAAGATACTTAAAGTGGTTTTGAGACAGGGAGTCCTTGAACAATTTGGTAGAAAGACAGCAGGAATAAGAAGTAACCAGTGACATTTCTCCAATATTATGCAAACAAGAGACTTTAAGAATAGTATGTCTGAATATATTTTTTAGAAATAACATTTTATGGTATGTTCAGTGACATCCTTACCTGCCAATCCCAAATCTTCAGGAAACTCTGAAAAGCACTGCTCTTGTAGTTGTTTTGGGGAACCAAGGACAAAGGGGTTGTCACAATGTTTGAGTTGTATGAGAATAAATCAGCTAAGGAAGATGAAACATAGGAAGGGCCAGAATCCAGCAGAGGAAGGAAGGACGCTGGAACAAGAAGGGAATAGAAATTAAGTCTTTGTGATCTATGGAGATTTACTTCCAAATGGCAGAGAGTTGATTCCCTCCTTTATGGAGAATGGGGTTTAAGCCATTTTAAATTTAAGTGTTCAGGGGCAGACAGCCAGAAGACAAGAGCATTTAGAGATACTCAGGTGACAATAGGGTTAAAGCATTTTGTAGGATTGCAGGGATGATTAAATTAGTCAGCATATCTTCAGGCTAAGTACAATGCCCAGCACATAGTAGGAATTTAATAATTGAAAGCAGTTGTTGCCTTTACCATTGTTATTAACAGGTAATTGTTATTTGTGAACCTGTCTTTTCTGCCTTATCACTGTGATCACTTTGTAATTCCTTGAATACAGAGACTGAGTCTCATCAATCATTTCATGAGTATTTACAGACACTTCCTACTTGAAAGAATAGCACAGAATACAACACTAACATGAATCTACTGATCTCATCTCAAATGAATTCAATGATCTAAAAGAATAGATAAAATTCAAACAGATAATTTCAATGCAAGCTACAAAGTAGCATCTCAAATGGTGGTCCTTGATTTTTTTTTACTTGACCCACACAAAGCTTTTTTTCGATTTGCTGCCAACATTTCAGAATCTGGAAGTTTTACACTTTAAAAAATCTGAATTTCTTTAAATTTCTCTTTAGAGACTGGAAAGGGTACTTACTGCTCTCCCTGTACTAATTGGTCATCAACAATATTTACTGGATTAATGAATACACTAAGAAATACATGAATGACTAAGTAGAATCATCAGTATATCAAAACAATGTTTGCTCCAAGAGGGCAGGAACTCTATCTATTCTGTTTGGTTCTGTGCTACAGTATGTTAAAACCTAATATTGGCTTAACAAACATTTGTTGAATTAATCATGTATCCTTCTACAAAGAACTGTAAATAATTTATGGAATGAAACCTCTACTAGAGGTTCAAGTGGGGAGTCTAAATGTAGTCTTCTGCCCGCTTGACCATAAATGACTAGAAATTGAAAGTTTACTTAATGCCACAGGTAAAAGGAGCAGAACAAAGATGAAAAGAGCATGCATTGTGAGCCAAATTCCCTAAGATGCCTTCGTGGAAAACAACCTGGAGCTGTAATAATTGCAATGATACCTACCATTCATTGAGATCTCTGAGAATACTAACTGCTGAGTTAAACATGCTCACATACAGTCCATTTAGTCCTCACAACAAACCTATGATTTTACATATTAGTTATCTATGACCACAATAGTACTGCAAAACAAAAAAACTACAAACCCCACAAAAAGTGTTAATTATTGCTCACACATCTGAGGTCAAAGCAGTAATGCTTATCTGAGCTGGACTCACTCAAGTCCAGGGTCAACTGCTTCTTGGCTGTTCTAGGCAAGCTTTGGCTACTGTGAGTCTATTCCACCTGTTTCTCATCCTTGGAGGCTTAGCCCCAGCATGTTCTCGTCCTGACAGAGAAGTACAAAAGCACAGCATCTCTGTGCAAGTACATCATTACATTTTTTTCACATCTCATTGGCCAGAGGAAATCACCTGGGGTGAGGAAATAGATTCTGCTTTTTTAGTGAGGATGGTCAAAGCAGTACGGCAAACAGTACAGATACTTGGAGGTTAAAAAAATTGTGACCATTGGCTGGGCACAGTGGCTCACACCTGTAATCCCAACACTTTGCTAGGCCGAGGCAGGAGAATTGCTTGAGGCCAGGAGTTCAAGACAGCCTGGGCAACATAGAGAGACACTGTCTGTACTAATATATATATATTGTCTATACTAAATGTCTGTACTAAAATATATATATGGGCATGGTGGGGATCCTCTGTAGTCACAGCTTTTCCAGAGGTGAGGCGGGAGGATCTCTTGAGTCCAGGAGTTTGAAGCTGCAGTGAGCCGTGATTGTATCACTGCCCTCCAGCCTGGGCAACAGAGTGAGACCCTGTCTTAAAAAAAAAAGAAAGACCATTAATAAAAGATATTTACCACAAGCTGGTAAGGTTAATCCAATGAATGTTGTAAAAGTCATTATATATTTGTTTTTATCAGGTAGGTGACTTTAATACCCTGGTACTTTTACAATATCAGCTGCCATGAATTCAGTTAAACATACACTTATTGGTAGACTATGCTTTTTCGTGAGTGTAATTTTAATGGTATGTATTCACTCAGAAATGAATCCCCTACCTGAATTTAACTTCCTTTCAATCCAATCCTCTTGGAGGAAGCATAGCTCCTTTATTGAAGGATCATTAAATATACACACCTCTTTCCAAGATTAATTAGGCAATCTCTCTGGGTCCATTCTATTAACCTGTAATTAGAATGTAAAGATACCCACGCTCCATGACACACATTTTAATTGCATCTCACCATGTGCTAATATTACACACACCACTGGAAAGCAAGGCAGGAGGAATAAGACTGGTTGCAGAGAAAAGTGGTTTTGGTTCCTGGCTTCAGCGCTCCAAGCATGATATCTGCGGCTATTTACCTCCCTTTATCCAGTGCCTGCTGGTAAATATCCCTGTGAAAGGTGGCAGGAGGGGAAACTCAAGCTTCTAGATACACGCAAACAATCTGGTGTAGGTTCATTAAACAGGCATATTTGTACCTTTCCTAAGTTCCTCCCCTGGCCCACAAATTGCGTTTCCAGCAAGAACCAATGCTTTAGGGTGCATGCATCAGTAGTAATAATGAAGTTTGGGAATGCTAGGATAGGAATTAATTTCAGATTCAAAAACTAGGACTTGGGAACAAGATCTAAATATGATTCTTTTGATTGCTAGTTCAATTCTCATTCCAGGATGCTTTTGTCCACCTACACCAAGCAGGTGAGTGTAAATCCCAGACCATCCCTTAAGAAGGTAGGTAACTGGGGTTTATGACCTTCCAGTCCTTCTCTATCTATATATCCAAGGAACATTTTCTGCACATCAGTGAAACACAGTATTAGAGCTAATGCTTTGAAGAGGTTGCAGTTCCTGTCTTCATTGAGTTTATAGTTTAAAAATTAATTACGATTTTTGATAAATGTTTTACATGAGAATCATCAAGTTCTGTGGATATTTTAATCTGTCGAAATGTAAATGTCCTGCATCTCAGCTGGATTCCCTGTTTTAGCTCTTACCCAAAACATGAATGATGGTGACATTTCTTTGTAAGATCCAGAAAAGGGGTCCAAGAAGAAGACCAGAGGGGAGGAAGAGAACTGTAGGGAGTTGAATGGTGGCCTTAAAAAATGTATGGCCATGTCCTAATCTTTAAAACCTGTGAATGTGGCCTTATTGGGGAAAAAGGAATTTTGCAGATATAATTAAAAATCTCAACTTTCTTAAGATAAGGTCATCTGGATTATCCAGGTGAGCACTAAAGCCAATGGCAAATGCTTTTATAAGAGATAAAGAGGAGACATGGACAGATGAAGAGGAGAAGGTAATGTGAAGACAGAGGCAGGGACTGAAGTGATGTGACCATAGCTAAGGAACACCAGTAGTACCAGAAGCCGGAAGAAGGAAGAAACAGTCTCCTTTAGAGCCTCTGGAGAGAGTGAGGCCCTGTGACACCTCAATCGTAGAGTTCTGTCTTCTGGAGCTGGGATGGGATACATCCTTTGTTATTCTTGGAAGTCACCCAGTTTGTGGTAATTTGTTAGGGCAGCCCTAGGAATCAAATATGAGAATGAAGAGACAGCTCAAGGGACAGGCACCAAGGTGAGGCAGAGCAGCACACAGGACAGAATGTTTCATGAGGCACTCACTCTCGGGTTCATACAGGCACAGGGTCAGCCCTGCATGAACCCAAAATCAGCCCCAGGCACCTACCTTGCTTCACTCCACTTGTAACCTGGAAGAGCTGGTTTTAGAACAGAAGAACTGAAGCCAGCAAGACCGACAGGGAGAAGATATTTCAAGAAAAGAGAGGTCAGTGGTGTCACATATTAGAAATACCAATAGACCACCACTAAGAAGTGAAGACAATGTACACAAAAGGACCTCAACATAGTGGGTGTTTAGTAGACATCTCTTTGAATTTTTATCTTTTTGCCCTTGACTTCCTTTGATACCCATGCCTACCACCTGATTATCAGAGAGGAAGGAAAACCAGCAATATTCAAGTGTCCAACTCTTAACATGCTGTACTTCAATTCTGAAGATAGCTTCTGAGCTAGGAGACATAATTCTCATTTCCTAGGTGAAAAACAGAGGTTCAGGGATAACCAGTGACTTTTCAATGTCTTAAAATGAGGGCTAAAACTCAGATTTTTGTGACTCCAGCCCGGCCGCACCACAATGGCTGGGTTTGTTCGTGAGCCCTTGACTCACCCATAAGCTTTGAATTCCTGCTTTCTTCTAAGCACTGACTAATGCGCTCTTCACTATCGTGGGATCTGACTAAGATTTATGCCTTCAGTTGGATCATGGTCTATCAAAGAAGGAAAAGCTAAAATAATTGATTATAAAGAAAGGAAGAATTAAGTGAGAAATAAGTAGAAGAACAGACAATAATGAGGGAACACTCAATACCCACAACCTTGAATCTTGGTAAATAAGAACACACAACACAAAATCCATATGGGAGATGCCCTCGCTTCTATATGAATTCATTCAATCTGAGGCTAATTCTACCTCTGTTGGACCAAGAAGCTTTCTTATAGCTCTTTTTCTGTTGATCTTCAGTGTTTAAAATACCCTCCAAAGCAAGCTGGAAAATAACTTTCCATTTTGCCAATGTTTACTTTTCAATGTTTTGAATGAATCTTCTCTGCAAACTGCTAAGCTAATTGAACCACTACTATTTCAGCTGAAAAAACATCCCGCCTTGCCAAAGCACGTTTGCTTGTGTACTCAACCATCACCAATGAAGGGGCCAGAGCTGGGGGAAATACTGATTTTTTAGCCTAAAGGCCAGGTGCAGAAAGAGAAGTTTTTTTGTTTTGATCTGCTCTGTTTTGGGGAGGATGGGTGCTGACATTTAAAGGGCCCATTTCATGTTCTTAACAGATAATTTTTTTTTTTTTTTGGTTCAGAAATGCAAAGAATGAGTAGCTCAAAGAGGTCAAGTGACTTGCCCAAGGAGATAGAAGAGGGTGGTTCAGAGTTCCCCATGCTGCTGCTCTGTTCCAGCAATGACACACTGACTTGGGTCACAGGCCAGCCCTTGAATCACTAGAGAAATGTGATTTCCTCCCTGATACTGGATTTGATTCAATTAAAGGGCTGGGATTTAAACTCACTTCTATATTGCTCCTGCACCCTTATTTGATTATGTCCTGTGTTTCAAGTATGTTCGTCAGCCTCTCATGAGGGTGAGGCTCTTACCAAAAAAATGCTTTTAAAAATATTTTCAAAAGGACCATCAAAACTTTCCATGAATCAGATTTATTTGAACAAAGTATCATCTACTCTTAAAAAAAATCTAACTCATTCTCTTGACAGATTTATAAGACTGGGTTATTTCATCATAAAACCAGATACTGTATGTGTGGTGAGGTTCAAGAAATGTGCCAGTGAATAGTTAGATTTCTCCTCTCCAAGTTCAAAATGTAACTTAGGGACATGGGGGAAAAGTGTCCACTGATGTTACAATGTAATTGGGGGATAAGTTGACGTATAAGTCACCTTCAGAGAGAAGAGACACTGACATGTGGCAAGCTTCATTAAAATTCTTAAAAAGGGAGAAATTGGATGCTGAATTGGAAGTCACTTGGAATAAAGTACTTTTTGGTTTTCTTAATTAAAATTGTGTTTAGCTCAAGGCTGAACTTCTTAACAATTGAAACCTTCCTAGGTTTGGGCAAACTTCATCTGATATTGTGAGGTTACATAGATTGTTTAACAAATGGGTAAGTTTCCAGGTATGAGTCCCTGGTTGAGAATTTTCTGTGTCCCCCACACTCAGCACCCAGCTTGGTATTTGGCATATAGAACACATTTAATAAAACGTATGAAACAAAATTTAGTTATACCCAAGTGACTGAGTACGTTAATACTTCATGAGTTTTACCTTATACTTTTCCAAAGTCAAAACCCAGTCTTCTAAGGTGATAAAGGAATACGCTGATATTTTTCTGCATTAGTGCATGGGAAATGCTACATCTGATAAATGAAACAAGTATAATACACTCAACCACCTCATTTATAGACAGAGATTCTTAAAATTATCTGAATATAGTGCATATCTCTGTAAAGCCCAATGGAGTCCAAATAATAAACCATGTATTGAGTTATTATAAATTAAGTTGAATTACAAATAAATCATTGAGAGTGTGATGAGGAGAGTAGCCAGCAGTCTTGCAATTGGTCCTGTGTACCTGCACTGTTCTAAGTGCTCAGTGTTAACGTGTTTAACATACACTTGCACTGCAATCCTTTCTCCATGTACAGATGGAGGAACTGAGGTACAGAGAGGTTAAGTAACTCGCCCAGCATTCACAGGACACAGCAGGGCTGGGCACCAGGACCCAGGTTATCTGGTTTCTTCAGTATTCCACCTGCTGCTTCTATACTTCCGCATCATCTCCTGACATGCAGCCACAGTGTTCATCTGCCCAAGTTCATTTTAAAAACTGTAGGCTGGGTGTGGTGTCTCATGCCTGTAAGCCTATAACTTTGGAAGGCTGTGGCAGGTGGATCATCTGAGGTCAGGAGTTCTAGATCAGCCTGGCCAACATGGCAAAACCCCGTCTCTACTAAAAATACAAAAATTTGCCGGGCGTGGTGGCGCACTCCTGTAATCCCAGCTACTCGGGAAGCTGAAGCAGGCGAATCGCTTGAATCCAGGAGATAGAGGTTGCAGTGTGCTGAGATCGTGCCACTGCACTCCAGCCTGGGTGACAGCAAGATTCCATCTCAAAATTAATAATAATAATAATAATTTAAACCAAAATAATTTCTGAACAGTGAATTTTATTACTTTTGTGTTAATTTTTATTATTGGTACATTTATTTTTAACTACTATGTTTTATGAACTTTACCTAAACTGTCTCACATAATGGCCATGATAATTCTGGAACATGGTTATGTGAATTCCATTTTACACTGGAGAACATGAAGACAGCAAGAGATTAAGGATTCCACCCAAAGTCTCAAAGCCAGTAAGTGGCAGAGATTGGATTCAAAAAAATGTTTGTTTGTTTTCTGACTCGAGTTTGTGCATGTGAGCGTGCACACATATGTTATGGTAACATTTAACCTAAAATTTCTTGCACGATAATTGCCTATTTTAAAATGGGAGTGCACAATGCTAAGAATAACTGGGCTCTACCTGGGGGTCCTCTACTTTGCTCTAGGTTCCCCCACTCTTCTCTGTTTTTTTTTTTCCATTCTTTAGAAGCAGTTTTCTGTCCATGCATCTCTCTTCAGTCTCTTTTAGGACGAGTGGTGTGTTAAATCGTGATTCTGTAGAGCTCCTACTATTCTTTTCCTCTCTCTCTTATTTTCTTGCTTGGTATTTCAGTTTCTGTGAGTTGGCGTGAGGTGGGCTGGGGTGATCCCTGGGCGTGAGAGTGCATGTGCACATAGGCATTGCTTTGGAGAATCTCTGTTATTACTCAGAGCCCTCGTGGGCTGTTTCCTTGTTTGGCTCTCATCTTCTCACTGACAGTGTGGTTCTGAAAACTGTAGTCTCTGGTTTGTGAGTCTGTATTTAGAGCCCTTAAGAAGTTCTGTGAACTCGCCCTTGCAAAGGAGAATGATGTGGACCAGAGCTCTGCCTGGGAAGGGCACTTGGGGTCAGGGGTCTGCATGGCGGCCCATGGGAGAAGGAGTAACTTACAGCATTCCAGAAGGGCTGCTGCATTCCAGACAGCATTGTTTAGATGTGGGGCAGGTGGGAGTATGTGTTTCTCACCAAGCGCATCCATTGAGAGGCTGCAGTTTCACTCTTGGTAAAAGGGGAATATGTCCCTCTCTGTGCTCCTCCTGTGCAACAGGCATTTTTACTCTGTCATCTGGCTGCCGTTGTGGTCCTGTGACCCTCAAGGTCCAGAGAAGGAGGCTGGATTTGGAAGCATTCCCCAAGGATTCTGCAAATTCCCAGGAGGCTTGGGTCTCAGAGACACTTCTGGCTCCAAAATGCTGCATCTCCCTGGGCAATCTGTGCTGTTCCCTTTTGTTGATTTCAAATATGAATCTTAATCCTTTCCTTAAATTGGACCCTGGATCCTCTCCCATCACCCTGACCAGGATGAGTCCACCAATAGCCAATGCTCAGGCCAGCTCCTTACCCTCCTTTGGCTGCCTCTTCTGTTGTCTGTGTGCCCCTGCTCCCTAACATGGGCTTATCTCACTGTGGAAGTTGAAACATCTTTGTGTGATAGAAGGACCTCCACATTACCACCATGTATATTTGGAGCCTGAATGCTAAAACAATCATTATTATTGTTCTCATATATGAACACCCACATGTCACGGCCCATGCAGTTACGATTTTGTTTCATTTACTCTCATAACAAACACCCTGAGGTAGGCTAGAGATGAGGACTGGAGCTCTGGTGGGTAGAGCTATATTCCGCCCCCAAGTTTGTTTAGGTCCTGACCCCGGTACCTGTGAATGTGAGTTTCTTTGAAAATAGGGTCTTTTCAGATGCAGTCAGGTTAAGATGAAGTTATACTCTGGAGTAAGGTGAGCCCCAATCTAATGACTGGTGTTTTTATAAGAAGAGGAGAAGACAGAGAGAGACACACAAGGGGACTGTTACATAAACACAGAGACAGAGATTGGAACAATGTGTCTACAAGCTGGGGAGTGCCAAGGTCTGCTGGCAACCACCAGAAGCCAGGCGAATGCCTTGGATCAGATTCTCAGAGCCTCCAAAAGGAACCAGTCCTGCTGACACCTCAGTATCTGGCTTCTGGCCTGCTAAACTGTGAGAGAATAAATTTCTGTTTTTCCAAGCCACTCAGATTCTGGTACTTACGTTACTACAGCCCCAGGAATCTAAAAATAAGCTCTGAGGGGTTAAAGGATTTGCATGTGGTCACAGTGACATCAGGGGCCTTGTTGGGATTTGGCTATCCGCTAAGTCCAATTTGAGTTTTAAATGCATGAGCCCTTGATTCTAGTTGAGCCGCTTTCCACTGGCCGAGGGTTCACTTTTATAAACGTTCCCTGAGTGGCTGAGCTGCACTTAGCCTTAGAGCATTTCAGTTTGGTTTCCTGGAAATGCCTGTGCTGCTATCACTCATGGGAAAGTCATTTATTTACAGGAGGTAACTTTGTTCAAGGCCAACCTTTTCTTAACAAACCTTGAAGATCTGGGAGACTTTGCATATGTAGGCTGAAGCTGGGTTGAAATGCAAAAGATGTATATTTCCATGGAAGTGTGAGTGTTTGTCTGCAAGTGTATGGGTTCTTTTGTTTTCTTCTTTGTTTAAAAGTAAAGGCTATTTGTTACAGAGACTTGAAAACAGGCAGAAAAGCAAATGAAACTGGAGGTGGATAAAGATCTATGCATTAACACCCTCATTTAGACTACCAGGTCTTTTCCTGTCAGTTGTGCCTATGTTTGAAAAAAAAATCGAGTCTGTTTAAATATTACATTTTTCCTGGATACAGAGAAGAACAGTGCAATCCACTGACAGAGATAAGTAGGGAGGAGAAGCATAAAACAGAACAGTGATTTTTTTATTGCATTTTAGGTTTTGGGGTACGTGTAAAGAACATGCAAGATTGTTGCATAGGTACACACATGGCAGTGTGATTTGCTGCCTTTCTCCCCCATCACCTATATCTGGCATTTCTTCCCATGCTATCTCTTCCCAACTCCCCCACCCTCCACTGTCCCTACCCTATTTCCCCCTGACAGACCCCAGTATGTGATGCTCCCCTCCCTATGTCCATGTGTTCTCATTGTTCAACACCCGCCTATGAGTGAGAACATGCGGTGTTTGATTTTCTGTTCTTGTGTCAGTTTGCTGAGAATGATCGTTTCCAGGTTCATCTATGTCCCTACAAAGGACACGAACTCATCGTTTTTGATGGCTGCATAATATTCCATGGTGTATATGTGCCACATTTTCCCTATCCAGTCTATCATCGATGGGCATTTGGGTTGGTTCCAGGTCTTTGCTATTGTAAACTGTGCTGCAATGAACATTTGTGTGCATGTGTCCTTATAGTAGAACAATTTATAATCCTTTGGATATATATCCAGTAATGGGATTGCTGGGTCAAATGGAATTTCTATTTCTAGGTCCTTGAGGAATCGCCACACTGTCTTCCACAATGGTTGAACTAATTGACATTCCCACCAACAGTGTAAAAGTGTTCCTATTTCTCCACATCCTCTCCAGCATCTGTTGTCTCCAGATTTTTTAATGATCGCCATTCTAACTGGCATGAGATGGTATCTCAATGTAGTTTTGATTTGCATTTCTCTAATGACCAGTGATGATGAGCATTTTTTCATATGTTTGTTGGCCTCATGTATGTCTTCTTTTGAAAAGTGTCTGTTCATATCCTTTGCCCACTTTTGAATGGGCTTGATTTTTTTTTTTTGTAAATCTGTTTTAGTTCTTTGTAGATTCTGGATATTAGCCCTTTGTCAGATGGATAGACTGCAAAAATTTTTTCCCATTCTGTTGGTTGCCGATTCACTCTAATGACTGTTTCTTTTGCTGTGCAGAATCTGTGGAGTTTGATTAGGTCTGATTTGTCTATTTTGGCTTTCATTGCCAATGCTTTTGGTGTTTTGGTCATGAAGTCCTGATGCAAAAATCTTCAATAAAATACTGGCAAACTGATTGCAACAGCACATCAAAAAGCTTATCCACCATGATCAAGTAGGATTCATCTCGTCGATGCAAGGCTGGTTCAACATACGCAAGTCTATAAACATAATTCACCACATTAACAGAACCAAAGACAAAAACCACATGATTATCTGAATAGATGCAGAGAAGGCCTTTGACAAAATTCAACAGATCTTTATGTTAAAAACCCTCAATAAACTAGGTATTGATGGAACATATCTCAAAATAATAAAAGCTATTTATGACAAACCCACAGCCAATATCATACTGAATGGGCAAAAAATTGAAGCATTCCCTTTGAAATCCAGCACTAGACAAGGAGCCTCTCTCACCACTCCTATTCAGTATAGTACTGGAAGTTCTAGCCAGAGCAATCAGGCAAGAAAAAGAAATAAAGGGTATTCAAATAGGAAAGGAGGAAGTCAAATTGTCTCTATTTGCAGATGACATGATTGTATATCTAGAAGACCCCATCGTCTCAGCCCAAAATCTCCTGAAACTGAGCAACTTCAGCAAAGTGTCAGGATACAAAATCAATGTGCAAATGTACAAGCATTCCTATACACCAATAACAGACTTAAAGAGAGCCAAATCAAGAACGAACTGCCATTCACAATTGCTACAAAGAGAATAAAATACCTAGGAATACAACTAACAAGGAACGTAAAGGACCTCTTCAAGGAGAACTACAAACCACTGCTCAACAAAATAAGAGAGGACACAAACAGATGGAGAAAGATTCCATGTTCATGGCTAGGAAGAATCAATATTGTGGAAATGGTCATACTGCCCAAAGTAATTTACAGATTCAACGCTAACCCCATCAAGCTACCAATGACCTTCTTCGCAGAACTGGAAAAATCCACCTTAAACTTCATATAGAACCAAAAGAGAGCCCGCATAGCCAAGTCAATTCTAAGAAAAAAGAACAAAGCAGGAGGCATCCCACTACCAGACTTCAAACTATACTACAAGGCTACAGTAATCAAAACAGCGTGGTACTGGTACCAAAACAGAGATGTATACCAATGGAACTGAACAGAGGCCTTGGAGGCAACACACCACATCTACAACCATCTGATCTTTGACAAACCTGACAAAAACAAGCAATGGGGAAAGGATTCCCTGTTTAATAAATGGTGTTGGGAAAACTGGCTAGCCATGTGCAGAAAGCAGAAACTGGACCCCTTCCTGATACCTTACACTAAAATTAACTCCAGATGAATTGAAGACTTAAACATAAGACCTAACACCATAAAAACCCTGGAAAAAAATCTAGATAAAACAGAACAGTGATTTTTAAGAGAAATCAAGCAAAAAAATCTAATCCACTGCTCATGGAGAGAGAAAAGAGATTTTGCAAGGCTTCCATTTGGAAGAGATGTTGGTATTCTTCCTAAGTGTAACCTATGAATAATCAAGGACACATTTTGGGGCTCTCTCTCTGTGTCTTTGGGTCCTTGCTCATCAGTATGGGCTCTCAGACACTCTGTTTATTTTACAGATGAGGAAATGGAAATGCTAAAAGGGAAGTGGAATGGATGTGGCCAGATAGCCATTTAGTAGCAGAGGCTGTATGGGATCTCACTTTCTTCTCTCTGAGATCTTCACGCCTTTTAGAAAAGTCTTTTTTTTTTTTTTTTTTTTTTTTTGAGATGGAGTCTTGCTCAGCCACCCAGGCTGCAGTGCAGTGGTGTGATGTGGGCTCACTGCAACCACTGTCTCTCGGGTTCAAGCGATTCTCCTATCTCAGCCTCCCGAGTAGCTAGGATTACAGGCACCTGCCATCATGCCCGGCTAATTTTTGTATTTTATTTCAACATGTTGGCCAGGCTGGTCTTGAACTCCTGACCTCAGGTGATCTGCCTGCCTCGGGCCTCCAAAGTGCTAGGATTACAGGCATGAGCCACCATGCCCAGTCAAAAAGTCTTTTTGTTTTTTAATTACAAAAGTTGTATATGAAGACAAATCCAAGCATGGGAGTACAGTGTGAGAAAAGCCCCTATCCCTGGCCTGACTCTTCTCTTTGCTTCATGTTTGCTGTTATTGACGCATTTAAGTCCTATTATTCACAGCTTGTGAACATCTTTTCAGATCCAATTCAACACACAGGTACATTCACCTAGTCACCCCTATGTATCTATGGTTCTGCATGTGCAGATTCAACCAACTGCTGAGTAAACCAACCACAGCTGAAAATATTTGGAAAAAAATACAAGAATTAAAAATAACACAAATTTAAGAAATGATACAGTATAACAACTATTGACACAGCATCTACATTGTATTAGTAATTGAGAGATAATTTAAAGTACATGGGAGATGTACATAGTTTATATGCAAATACTATGCTCTTTATATCAGGGACTTGAGTGTGCAGGCATAGATTTTGGTATCCACAAGAGGTAAAGAGAGGATCTTGGAACCAGTCTTCTATAGATACCGACGGATGACTGTATGTTCATTCCCAGACTTTATAAAATAGAAATATAGCAGCTTGCTTGTTAAAAACTTAATATATAATAAATGTTTCCATATCAGTACATATATTTGTGCCTACCTTAAAAAAAAGCAAAACAAAATATATGAACAGTATTCCATAATAAAGATAAATATAATTTATTAGGTTGGTGCAAAAGTAACTGCGTGTTTTTTGCCATTAAAAATATTGGCATCATATGCTTTGTAATGGCATTTAAAGAGTTTCCAGATTTTGAGGTATTGCCACTGATGCTTTATGACACCCCAAAACCTGTTTGATCCAGGCTAAACACCTCTGTCACCTTCTAAAAGTGCAATCATTGGATCAAAGGGTTGGGGGATATCAACATTTTAGTCAAAAATTTCAAGTTGTATCTTATAATTTATGTTCAATAACTGTTTCCGTTTATATTGCTGAGTCATAATCTTCAACCATTCTATGAATTTTTTAAAGTTGGCAATGATAATTTTAATCTCCAAGAATTAATCTTCTTAGTTTCTTCATTCTCTGTCTCTCTCTCTCTCTCTTTTTTTTTTTTTTTTGCTTTTTGTGGCAGCCTGCCCTTCTTCTGGGGATTCAATAGCTTAATAAATCTTTTGCTGGCATTATTTGGAAGAAGAATAGGGAAATAAAACAAAGCATAGCCCTATTTTCTAATCTGTCTTTCTTTTCTCATGTTCTGAAGCCCTGTAATGATGGGCTTAAGTCTGGATCCTGGCTTTGGCTCCTACTGGCTGTGGTACTTTGAGATGTTGCTTAACCTCTCTGTGTTTCTGTTTCCTTATCTGTTAAATGGGTTAGCTGTTGTACCTTCCTCATAGAGTTTTGTGAGGGTTAAAGGGTCAAACAAAGCAATAGGTACAATGAGCTTAGATGTTGCCATGCATATGGTAAGAGCTCAATCAAAGTGAGTTCTGATTGTTATTTGATGCTATCTGCTGATTTTACTGAAATGTCTAGGGATCCCTGGACCTAGGCTGCTATTGATGAGGAAATCACTACAGGAATTACAATAGATGGGTGCTGTGGGTTTCCTCAGCCTTTTCATTATTATTATCATTATTATTACACTTGAAGTTCCGGGATACATGTGTAGAACATGCAGGTTTGTCACACAGGTATGCATGTGCCATGGTGGTTTGCTGCACCCATCATCTACATTAGGTATTTCTCCTAATGCTATCCCTCTCCTAGTCCTTCACCCACTAACAGGTGCCAATGTGTGCTGTTCCCCTCCCTGTGTCCCTGTGTTCTCATTGTTCAACTCCCACTTATGAGTGAGAACATGTACTGTTTGGTTTTCTGTTCCTGTGTCAGTTTGCTGAAAATGATTATTTCTAGCTTCATTCATGTCCCTGAAAAGACATTAACTCATCCTTTTTTTGTGGCTGCATAGTATTCCATGGTGTATATGTGTCCCTTTTTCTTTATCCAGTCTATCATTGATGGGCATTTGGGTTAGTTCCAAGTCTTTGCTATTGTGAACAGTGCTGCAATAAACATATGTAGCACTTTTTTTTTAATTTGTACAGAAATCTCCTGTATAAGGAGATTTTGGGCCATGTGGGTTGATGAGAGGAAAATGCAGACAGGTAGCTTCAGGGAGAGCCTTGGAAAGCAAGCCAAGGGCACCTCTGTAATTGACAAGGTATGATCTGTAATTGACAAGGCAGGATTTGTAACTGACAAGGTGTGATGGTGCTACATTGTCAGCCAAGCCCTGTCATTATTTCATTACTTCTAGAGCACAGATGTTGTTCTTTCTCCTCCCTTCCTTCCTTCCTTCCTTTTCTTTCTTTCCTTCTTTCTCTCTCTCTCTTTCTCTTTTCTTTTCTTTTTTCCGCCATTCCATTGCCCTTGATACCTTGGTTTTCTGCAGAGGTTAAGACTTCCAAGGTCCTGCTCTACCCATCTCTCTAAAAGGAATGGGCTCCCAGGACAAATATTAACCCCATTTCCTGCTTTTACTAATTTCATTTATTCACCAAATACTTATGGGAAACCCTTGCTGGTCCCTATTCCAGGCATAGATGGTACTATAATAAACAAATTGGCCCTACTCTCATGATGCTTAAGTCTAGTGTTGGGCTGGGTACAGTGGCTCACACCTGTAATCCCAGCTCTTAGGGAGGCAAAGGTGGGAGGATAGCTTGAGCACAGGAGTTCAAGACTTTGCTGGGCAATTATAGTGATATCCCATTCTCCACAAAAAGGAAAACACACACACACACACACGCAAAATAAACAAGTGTAAGTCTAGTGTTGGGGCGGGGGAGGCTCATGCATACAGTAAACAAATACAAACACAGGTCAGAATGCGCTGAATTATGCTTAGGTCTGATGTTTTATTCTCAACTGTGGAAGAAATTGACTAGATAGGTGTGTTTTGCTGTGAAGATCAGATGAACAGAATTCAGGAACATCAGGATGGTTGCTGCCCAGGGCAGGATGTAAGGGTTTCCAAGCCTCACTTCTAATGAGGACACCTCCTGGGTTTCTTAAAAAGCTGGAGGTGGCCAGGTGGGCTTTGTGGGCAGAAGTGACAAGGTTGAAGGCAGCAGGGCAGTTTTCTCAAATCCTTCATGGGCAACAATGATTTCTCATCAGGCTTTGTTTGGGGCATTGCTGGAACTCTACACATGAGTTTAATTTTCAGCTTTCCTCCAAACTAAGTGAGCTGTCAATATCCTTTTTAAACACCTTTTCTCTGTTTAAGCATACAGAGTCATCTTTCATTGCTTGCAGCCAAGACCTCCAGTTAAGGAGCACACAGTTGAGGAGCACACTGTATCAATCAAACATTGTTTCCGCACATTAAATCCTTCCAAAAGGTGTGTGATGGAGGCTTCTTATCATCATTGTAAAGGCAAGAACATTAAGAATGAACAACAGAATGAAGAGCTCAGGGTTTCACAGCTAGAGCAAGCCAGCATGCAAATGCTAGCCCACTTGGCTCTCAAGCTATGTTTTTCTCAATCTATATTTTTTTCTATATTCCTTCCCGGTTACATGTTTTCTGCTTTAAGTCAAGACTGATTCTTGGTGCATAACAAAAATACTACAATGGGAAAATGAAAAGACTAGCTCTGGAAGGGTGAGATATAGAGAGGACATAAGAATCTTGGGCTTGACCTAAAACAAGTTAAATTTACACATGAAGAGCATCCAAAACAGGGTTGATACTGCTTCCAGACTAGTAAAAGGAATCAGCCAACACTGGCCTGTTGCTTCCACTTGCCTTTTCCCAGAAAGATGTGCCATTTTCTTCATATCCATGCTAATTTAAACCAACACATGAATGTCAAACCTTATTCCCAGTTATTTTAATTTTACAATATTTTTCTCCATCCTGTGAAAAATTTCTTTTAGAATGTTATAATCTGTTTGGCTTGGGTACATTCATACTGATTATTTAACCTTGGCTAATTTTTTGAATACTTCTCTCTAAAGCTCCTGCACACATTCTGAAATAACACAGCATTTCAAGTGGAGTAATCAAGATTTCTTGTGATATGATGTCTCTTTTCATTTGTTCCACATCTCTTCATTATTTTGCCCCTTTTCTTTTAGTAGGTGGGAGTGGAGGATTTAAATTGAACATCAGCAAAGAAGAAAAGCTTAAATTCAGACTGGGAACAAATGTACATTTGTCAGAGTGTGCCATAATCCTGGGGAGAACAATAAGAAATATCTTGAATTTAAAAAGAAAACAACAACTATGAACTATGATCAAGAGGGAGAAAAATACTGAACTTAGTTGAAAAATCTCAGTTTTCCATCGTTCTTACTTTTTAATCTTAAGAAAGTTACTTAAGTATTCTTAAGCTGAATTTTTCTATTTTTTCACATAATCTCTAATAGTCTATTTAAAAGGTGAATAGTATATACTTTCTTAGTTATGAGGATTAATAAAGTATAAGTAACTCAGCCAAAACCATGTGGTGTATAATTGAGAAATCTGGGCTTTGGATCCATATATATCCATCGTCAATTATAGTAATTCCACAAAAACCACAGTTTGGAAGATTATTAGAAAGTAGAGGGCATCAAAGTTAAGATGGCCAATGGGTCTGAAGCCAGGCAAGAGGACAGAAGTTAGAAAAACAGAAATGCCAATAGGGGGTGTAGAGAGTTTCATGCCAGTAGGAACATGAAACCTGAGAGGGCAAAGTAAAGCAGGTGTCAGGCCCAGATTCAAGATGTTCTACACTTACCAGTCCTCAGTAATGGAGATGCCTAACTGCCTGAGATAAAAACTTATGTGCTTTTGGCTAAGACATTAATTCATGCATCAACCCATCCATCCATCCGTCCGTCCATCCGTCCATCCATCCATCCATCCATCCAATCATCCATCCATCCATCCATTCACCCACCCACCCACCCACCCATTCATTTGTCCATCCATCACATGCATCCATTTATCCATTTACCCATCCAGCCGTCATCCATTCATCCATCTATCCATCTGTCTACCTATCCATTCATTCATCAGCTCATCCATCCACCCATCCAATATATACTTAGTATTGGGCTCTTTTTACATGGCAGCTACTTTGCTAAGTACCGAGGATGCAATTCTGAGCAAACTGACTCAGTTTCTTTGTTGTTGAAGTTTATAGTCTAACAGGACCCTGAAAATCACTAATGTAATATGAATTGGCATAAATGCTATGAAAGGAATTTGTGGCTAAAAATCCTATAAACAAGTCTGACCTAGTCTCCCCTGAGGAGATGAATGGTGCTGGTCACTAACTGGGAGAAGGGAGTTGTGAGGACCATTTCTGACAGAAGGTCTCATGTGGAAAGGGCCTAGATCTGGCCTTTCAACTCCTCAATTGCACCATGTTTCCTCCTGTGTAGCTGTAGGACCAAGACTTGGCAGAAGAGTGGTAGGAAACCAGATGGGGGCAGGTGGGCATGGCCTGCCTATACAGACTGTGAAAAGGTTGTTGTATTTATCTTAAAAACATGCCTGGGAAGGGCTTGATGGAGAGTGAATTAATAATTAGATTTACGTTTGAAACAGTTATCTAGATTTTAAAGAAATTGTTTGAGGAAGAGAAGTCATGGGAAGACCAGTTGGTGAGCCATGGTATAGGAACTGCCATTGTATGCCCATGGTCATGCCATTAATAAATAACACCCAGGGACAAAAATCTAAGGCCTACAGGAAGAATCAGCCTCTACAATAGGAAATGCGATGGGTGGGATGGTGGGGAAGACAGGAGACCAATCCTAACTGTGCACCAGCCATGCTAATGCTTTACTATTCTATTACTTTCTCGGGGCACAATTCAGGTACAAAGTTCCACAATGTGCGGCTTTAAATACAGAAATTTATTTTCTCACAGTTCTGGAGGATGGAAGTCCAAAATCAAGGTCCTGGCAGGGCCATGCTCTCTCCCTCCAAAGGTTCTAGGAGAGGTTTTGTTCCATGCCTTTCTTTTAGCTTCTGGTGTTGCCAGCAAACCTTGGTGTCTCTTGGCTTACAGATATCACTAGAGTCTCTGCCTGCATCTTCACGTGTGTTTTTCCTGTATGTCTGTGTCCTTATGGCTGTTTCTTATAAGGACACCAGTCACACAGGATCCAGTCCCACCCTAATGATGTCATTGCCACTTCATTACATCTGCAAACATCCTGTTTCCAAAAGAGGCCAAATTCACTGGATCCTGGGGATTAAGATTTCAACATATCTTTGTGGGAATACAATTTAACCCAGAACATGAACATTCTTATTCTTAGTCCTCACAATGATGTCCACGTGTGTGTGTGTGTGTGTGTGTGTGTGTGTGTGTGTGTGTGTGTGGAGAGAGAGAGAGAGAGAGACCCACGCATCACCTCTCTTCTTATCCTTACTGATTTTTCTTTAACTCTCCCTCTCTGTGTTGGGTAGGCTTTTTCTGACTTCTGTACCACATGTGAGGGTCAACAAGTAAAAACATGGTACAGTTTTAGGTAGCCAGCACAGTTGTAGTTCTGCCCTCCCCCACCTGTCAAATGCCCTAAGAACTGACCCTTCCCTTCTGTGTGTTTTAGGGGTTTGTTACCTCACAATGTCTGGAATTCCTCACTCTGCAGTATTTCCTGAGAAGGGCTGTGCTGAATCCTACTGATGGCTTATGACTTTGCCTCAATTCCTGCTTCTGGTTGGATGCCTCTAGCCACTTTCTGCTGGTATCTGCTTTCTCCTGCAGACAGGCGTCTTGAAAAGAGATCATTTTTGAGACAACCGCAGTCTGGCTGCTGCCCACAGTACCCTGAGGCACACTGGAAGCCTGCCCCTTGCCATGCTGGTGAGGCTGTTCCAGTTATAGCCTTCTTTTCTCTGCTACTGCTGGGCCAGTTCCAGCCAGCCTGTCCCCTGTAGGCAAGTAGCCAGTACCATGCCCTTCAAGTCTTTAAGGCACAAGTCAATTTATCAGAAATTTCTCTCAGTTCACCCTGTCGAGCCACATGTAAGAAATGGGACACAGACCTCCTTCACATGCTTCCTTCTATCCTTATAGGGAGAGGAGAAAAATGCCTTTACCCATCCTTCTAGACTGACAACTTAAAAACACCCGGAAGGAAAAAGATGAGCCCCAGCGGCGAGAGAGGTGCCCGAGAGGGGGGGAAGGAAGGGGGGGGAAAAACCCGCCCCGGGGGCCCGGGGGCCCGGGGGGCGGGGCGGGGGAGGGGAAGGGCACCTTCTTCACAAGGCAGTAGGAAGGAGATGTACTGAGCGAAGGTGGAAGAGTCCCTCACAAAACCATCAGATCTCATGAGAACTCACTCACTATCATGAGAACAGCATGGGGGAAACTGCCCCCATGATTTAATGACCTCTACCTGGTCTCTCCCTGGGATTATGGAGATTACAATTCAAGATGAGATTTGGGTGGGGACATAAAGCCTAGCCATATCAATGAATCTCTAGTTTTGCTGGTAGACCTACAGGTTGGTGGAGAGTCTTGGGCTAAAGGTCTCAGGACTTGCTTTGCCTATCTCTTAGCAAGTCTAGCAGAAATGGATTTAGTCCTCTTCTATAAAATATAAGGGCAATTTATCCCCATTGTCCCAAACCTGGGACATTTTGGGATCTCAGTGGAGACTGTGAAGACAAATATATTCTATTTTTCAGAAGTTTAAGAGATTACCACATGTTCCAGGAGAAGTGAGTAGTTTGGTGTGACCAGAATAAATGTTTTCCTGTGCTAAGGATGGGCAGACTGGCTGGGATCAGATGATAAAAGCCCACGTAGTTCTATTTTTCATGATGACTAGACTCATGCCTTTTATTCCATCTTGCTCTTAACTTGTGGGTCCCTATCCAACTCTGGCTCTACCCCTCTTCCTCCTACACCATTGTTTTTTTTTCAATCATGTGTAGTAGATTGAATAGCTCTATGTCCACTCAGAACGTCTGAATATGACATTATTTGGAAACAGCATTTCTAGGCATAATCAAATTAAGATGAGGCCATACTAGATGAGGGTGAGTCTTAAATCTAATGACTGGTATCCTTATAAGATGATGAAAGGACATTTTGAGATGCAGAGAACACCATTTGACGATGGAGGCAGAGACTGGACTGATGCATCTACAAGCTAGTGATCACTAGGAATGGCCAAAGCCACCAGAAACTGGGAGATGCGAGGAAGGATCCTTCCCTAGAAGCTCTGGAGGGACTACGGCCCTGCTGACAGCTGGGTTTTGGACTTCCGGCCTCGAGAACTGTGTGCAAATGAATTTCTGTTGTTTTAAGTCACCAATTTTGTGGTAATTTGTTCCAGTAGCCCTAGGGAACTAACACACCACTACCTAGGGTTTCTGTACCTGTTTTTTGCTCTAACGAGAATACAGGTCCCAGAGATGGCAGGAATCTCAGTCTTATTTCTCTTTGGGTTTTCCTCTGCAGAGTGCTTTGACACAGAGACATTTATTATAGATTTGCTGCAATAAAAGAATTGATAATTAGCTTTAATTTGAAATCACTTCACAGCAAATTGGAAATTTATAATAAACACAGAAATGTGAATGGAAATGAATAATTATATGCTATTTACCTGCTACTATTGTTTCTGCCACATAATAGATCCCCTCTCCCATTAACTTCAAGTTCTCACTCAATTATTTGGGTCAATTCATATTCTTTAGAGACAGCTTGCATCTTTATTCAACCCGTTTAAGCTTCATCTCAGGAAGTGAACTGATTAAACAAAAACCAAGTGAAATAAAACAATTCCAAAACTACAAGTAAACAGGAAATTATTAAAAATTACTTGGATAATGGATATTCAGAAGAATGTAATTTTATTTTAATTTATTGGCAGAGAATTAATTGTTCAATTATTAGAATACACAAAAGGAAAGATAATGTGGGTCTTGTTTTATGAAGTATTGTGTGTGTGTGTGTGTGTGTGTGTGTGTGTCTGTGTGTGAATTTCTCAGGGCAGAGTTCTGTGACTAAGACCTTTATTTTATTGCATTTTTACCTTGACCATTTATTTTTAAAATATCTCTCTGTTACTTAGGCTGAAAAAAGCTTTTGGAGATAAACTATCATACAATAAAAAGAATCTTGTTCATTATATAAAGTGGTATTAATTTAAGACAAGGAAATTGAGAGTAATTTATCAAAGCAACTTAAATGTGGGAATGTAAAACAAGGAATTAACTATACCATTTTTGTCCATTGTTCAAATTGGATTATATATGTGATTGCATATAAAAACAAAGAAGTGAAAGAAAACACTTCTGACTTTTATTAGAAACTTCACAGTCTCACGTTAAACATTTTGCATGGAACTTTCTCCTCAGTGGGGGATTGCAATCGTCACTTCTAAATTATTGCAAACTCCACTTTGGTGGGTCTCAGATTAATGAGGACTGACTGCATATGTAAAATGGGAAGGTCATATATGGATGATGCTTTCTTGTTTGTTTCCTAGTAAGTCATTCCCAGATGGTGAGTTACACCCCAGAGACTGAAGGTTTTCAAGTTTGTTAATTTTTTCCATCTTACTTCCTGCTGATCGATATGGCTACCAAAAGCAGCTTTCTGCAATGAATATAATTTAGCTAATGAGGAAGTAGGCAGCACTTCTCTTTGAATTATGGATCCTGTGCTGAGAAAGAGGCTTCTCCATATGTCACTTTCATTGGAACAACTGAAAGGAGGATTCATATTATTATTTTATTTTAACCGGAGTGGCTGACGTTGTTGCCTTTCTATACCTGATGGCATTTTGTGTGGATGAGTAAATAATCTTTGAAAGTGGAAAGTTCCTGACAATAAAATGTTACTGGCCAGTGGCAGTCAGGAAGTGAAGGTCTGGTTCAGTCTCTTTTTTAAAAATATTTTTATTTCTATTTTTTTGATTGATTGTGCACCAGGTGTTTGATCTTCAAAGGTGACAAAGATTCTCTACTTGACCAAATGCTAGCCAGTTTCCTGTGAGCCATCTTCTCAACTAGACCTCAACTTAACCTATAAAAATATGAACAGACACTAACATGGTTTTTAATAGCTCAGTCATATCCACGGGATGACTCTAGCCCCCTTTAAAGTGCCTGCCTGAGAAAACGTAAGGCTGCCAGAAGAATGTACTGCTTGTTCCAGCTAACGTAAAGAGAGGTCCCCTGTCAACCAGCCTCTGTGAGAGTCTAGAAGCCTAAATTCAATAAGCACCAGCTATCAAACCTAAATGGGTGTTACATGGGCCAACCCCCCACTACCGGTCTTTGTAATTTTTCAGTTCTCTGGCTCAACTGAGCTCTGCTCACCCACCTCCCTGCACCCTCATTCTCCCTTTACAACATCCAGTTGCCTCTGTACAAATCAAAGTTGAGTTCAGTTCATGATGAACCCTTTTCCTAGTGCAGTAGTTATTATGGATTAAAATCCATCTGCACCACTTTAGTGTCTACCTTTGTTTATCTTTGACAGAGGTCATGATTTTTTTTTTTTTATAATGGTAAAGGTTGGTAATAACCAAAGTCTCCATCATCTCTGGTAACTTTTGTTTCAATAATGTGATGGTTACTTCTTGACTGGGCTAAGGAATGCTCAGATGGCTGGTAATACATCATATCTTGGTATGTCTGTGAAGGTCTTCCCACAAGAGATTAGCATTTGAATCAGTGGACCCAGTAAAAAATATTTGCCCTCACTAATGTGAGTAGGCATCATTCAATGTGTTGAGGGCTCAGACAGACAGAAGGGTGGAGGAAGGCTGAGTTCTCTTTTTATGCCTGAGCTGGGACATTCATTTTCTCCTGCCTTTGGACAACCGAGCTCCTGGTTCTCAGGACCTTGGATTTGGACCAAGACCAGGATTTGCAACATTGGCTCTCAGGCCAATGGACTTGGATTGAATTACACCACCAGCTTTCCTGGGTCTCCAGATTGCACACAAAAGATGATGGGACCTCTTAGCCTCTATAATCCCCCAAGCCAACATGTCATAACTAGTCTCCTTCTCTCTCTTTCTCCTATTGATTCTTTCTTTTTCTTCAGGGAATCCTGACTAATACAGATATAACAATTGCCAGATGGGTACTCTGGAAAATAATGGTCAGGCCTCTGTGGAATTTGATGCCTATTATCTGGTCCCTGAAACTTCCCTACCTACTTAGCTATTCACCCCATTGAATAGCTTTCTTGAGAACCACCTCAAATTCTCCAAGGTCTTAGGAGGCAGAAAACAGAAACCTTTGGCAAAGGTCAATGACAGAATGAAACACTAGCTTTATGGATGAATTCTTCTTGAAAGTCAGATTATGTGGAGGAGTTTCTTTCTTCAACTCTCCAGAAGAAAAATCAGTATACACAGGTGTTTTAGTCCATTTTCACACTGCTGATAAAGTCATACCCAAGACTGGATAATTAACAAAAGAAAGAGATTTCTTGAACTCACAGTTCCACGTGGCTGGGGGAGGCCTCACGATCATGGCAGAAGATGAAAGTCATGTCTCACATGACAGCAGACAAGCGAAGAGGAGAGCTTGTGCAGGAAACTTCCCTTTTAAAACTGTCAGATCTTGTGAGAGTCATCCGGTATCATGAGAACAGCTCAGGAAAGCCCTGCCCTGATAATTCGATTACCTCCTACTGGGCTCCTCTCAGGACACGTGGGAATTGTGGGAGTTACAATTCAAAATGAGATTTGGGTGGGGACATAGCCAAACCATATCAACAGGGGGCTCCTATTTTATTGGTATGGTAGGAAGCAGTAGAGATATCCCGTGTGTAGCTCAGGTTTTCTCAAATCACGTCAGCCTCAATGTTAAAACAAAAACAAAATATATTTAATTAGATGACAGTCTCTGTTGGTGGGGTTTTGGAGAATAAGCATCCTCATATATTGCTGGCATAAATTCAAAATGGTGCAATACCTATAGAGGGAAAGTTGACATTATTATTTTAAAAATCCATGCCTATTCATTCTTTGTCCTGACATACTTCTAAGTAAATATCCTAAAGGTAAATTGACCAAAAAAAAAAAAACCCACTAAATCTAAAAGAAGTACACACATTGTTGTGCATTATAGCAGGATTTAAAGTAACATAGGAGAGGAGGAGTCACCAACTGGCATGGCTAATTGACCAACTGGGCAAAAGGCATCAAGGCTACAGTTCACACTAGGAACTGAAGGAATCACAAGGAAATTGGCTGATTAATTTGCAATTATGAATGGACGAGCACTGCTCCAACCACCCAGAAATGAAGGATTGGGTCTATCTTTCAGTCCTGCTGGTAAGCCACCTTGGCCCACTGAATCGATGTCAAGGAGGCAGACTGTAAGTACCGCTTGCAGCCTGAGCCTAACGACAGCATGGGGGGTTCAGTTTGTTCTACTAATGTCCTCGTTCCAGTTTCTCCTCAGAAAGAGAGGCCAACAGGAACATGAAGGGACTGCTTCTGTAGTGTGTATAGCTGGAGTGTTCTGTCTGGTGCAAGATATGGATGCATGGCAGCCTGGGGTTGTGCTCCTCAAACCTTCCCACTTGTTCCTCTGGCTTCCTTTGTCCTACTTCCTTATATACAAGTAAAGAGGCCCCCTGACTTTCACATCTGACTTCCAACTAATTGCCTGTTACTCACTTCAGCTGTTCATTATCATTTTGTAATGCATCAGTGGTCCTTAGCAGTAGCCATCTGTTATGGACTGAACTGTGCCTCCCAACCAAACTCATATGTTGAAGCCCTGGCCTCTCATATGACCGTAGGAGATAGGATCTTTAAGGACATAAAGAGGTTAAGTGAAGTCATGAATTGGGGCTTAATCTAATAGGACTGCTGTGATGATAAGGAAAGGGAGAAATATCAGAGCTCTCTCTCTCTCTCCATGTGCTCATAGAGGAAAGGCCATGTAAGGACACAGTGAAAAGGCAGCCATCTGCAAGGCAAGGTGGGAGGCCTTAAAGGAAACCAACCCTGCTAACACCTTGATCTTGAACTTCCAGTCCCCAGAACTGTGATCAAATGATTTTCTGTTGTTTAATCCACCCAGCCTGTGGCATTCCATTGTGGTAGCCCTAGCAGGTTAACCCATTATTCAATCCTCTTAACATTACAGCTACTATTTTTTCCAGATACCTTAAATGCCAGACACGCCTCTGTATTTGATGTATTCTTTTCCACTGAAATAGTCTCCTGGTTTACCTTCAGCAAATATTGTGACAATTAGATTACCATCTTCTGTGAAACCTCTCTCTCTTCCACCTGCTACCAGGAATGGGGTTCTTCTCCAGCCAGGTAAAGGGTCATCTATTTCCAAAATCCCCTTCATTGACTGCTTTATCCTACCATATCTGTTTTGACAATTGTCAGATGGATTTTTTGGAGTCATGTGTTGACATGGCTGTAAGATATTTATTAGGAGTGAACATGTATCATAGGAAGCAGGATTGGTAAAAGGGGGAAGTGAATTGCAATGCAGGCAAAATGGCATCAGAAAACATGGTGGGGAGCTCTGGAGCTAGGACTTCTTGTCAGATGATCCTGTGTTGGGCCAAAATGGCCAGGCCTTTTTAATCCTACCTTGCTCAGTCTCTAGAGATGAACTGCCCTGAACAGGACATGACTGCAGCTGGAGTAGCTCTGTGCAGCTAGGCAGCTCCCAAAGGACTGTCAGCTAGAGACTATCTGCTGAATACATCTCTACAGCTGAGCAGCAAATCCTTCCTTGCTGGGGGACATGAGTTCCACGCAATCATATTTATTTTTGTGAAAACCTACAACAAAAGTCATTCTTAATGGAACGTTTAAAAGCATTCTTTTTGTGATGAGGAGAACTACACGTTTCTCCTTCTGACCCCTTCTATTTGGCATAGTATTAAAGTGACTTGCTAGTGCAGTAGTGTAAGGAAAAAATAAGAAAAAGAAATAAGGATGATAAAAGAAGAAAAAATTATCATTATTTACAGATAATTTTTCTGTTGTTTTTAACAATTTTGCTGCAAACTGTTTCAACATGGCCCAACCAATACCATCTCATATGCTGCTTTCCATATACCTGAGACTCCTCCCACCAAGAGACCATCTTGCTCCCTCTCCTTTAATCTGGGAGGGAATGAATGACTGCCCAGATCAATAGAATTCAGCAGAAGTAATGTTATAACTCTCTCTCTTTTTGCTCTCTCTCTCAGACACTCACTTTTGGAACCCAGCCACCATGTTGGAAGGAATCCCAGAGCACATGAGGGAGGCCTTTTGGGGGTATTCCTGCTGACAGCCTCAGCTAAGGTCTTAGCTAATAGTTAGCATCAACTATTGACAAATGAGCAAGGCTTCAGATGATTCCAGCTCTCATCTTTCCAGCTGAAAACACTGTAAAGCACATACAGCCATATCCATTTTGCCTTGTGTGAATTCCTGACCCACAGAAGCCATGAGAGGTAATAAATGATTATTAGCGCTTTAATCCACTGGGTTTGGTAATAATTTTTTGTGTATCAATAGATTACTGCCAATGTCAAAAAAGTATAGATAAAGCTAGGATGATAATTTAGCACAGTTGCTAGATACAAAAATAAATATTAAAATCAATTCTATTTCTATATACTGACAACATACAGAAGTCAAATTTAAAATTTACAACAGTATAAAAATATAATTACCTAAGAACAAACATAACAAAGTCATATGAGTCCTTCAAAGAGATAATCACAGAACTCAATTCAAATATACTGAAAAAGAACAAAAAGGAGATATGGAAGATACGTATTATGCTCATGGATTCATAGAATTGATACTGTGTAGATGTCAATTATCTCAAAATTGATATACTATATTGTACCAACAAAATAAGAATCACGTAGTAATGTGATAAGCTGATTTTAGAATTTATAAGAGAATTGTGAAGTCTAAGACTAGCCATGGCCTTCTGGAAGAACAAGGTGAGTACTTGCTCTCCTGATTATAAAGCTAAAAGACTATAACAGAGTTATTGGTGCAAGGACTGAAACATTAGCAAATGGAGCACAGCAGAGAGCCTGGACACTGGCCTGCATAGATGTTGAAGCTTTAGATACAGCAGATGTGGTATCATAGCCAAGTGTGATGATGTGAAATGATGGATTTTTCCATGACAGTCATAGAAAAATTTGGTATCCATATTGAACAAAAAATGAAATTAAATCCTCCTACACAGAAACCAATTCCAGGTGGATTAAGAACTATATGTGAAAGGTTTAAAAATACAGATTTTAAAACAAGATAGAAAAATATTTATCAGCTCAGTATAGACAAGGATTTTTTTTTCCTTAAATATAGTCTAAAAGAGTCCCCCAGACCCAACTTAGATTGGTCAACGTGACTGCATTAAAATTAAGAATTGCATTCATCAAAAGAACCTTTGTAGCTTACAGATGACACAATAGCCTGTGACTTGCTTCAGCACAAACTAGTGGAGCCAGTGGAGAGAGAGGAGCGTATATATCTGACTTGAATGGGGCCTGAGATGGTGGTCGTTGTAACCAGGCAATATTCATGATAGCAAAAACTGGAAATAACCCAAACGCCCATAAATAGTAAACTAGACAAAAAATATGGCATATTCACACAACAGAACCATAGAGCAGTCAGAATAAACCACAGTTATGTGCATCACTATGGATGCTTCTCATCTGGACAACAAGAAACAAGCCGCAGGTAATCTATTCACTATAATTCAAAAACAGAGAAAACTAAATGACATTTGTTGAGAGATTCATACATGATTGGTAAAATGATGATTACAACATTGTATGTAGCAGTTATCTGAAGGGAGAAGGCACAAAGATTGAGACAGAGGGGCTTCTACGTTATTTACAAAATTGTATTTTCCTTTTCTGAGAAAAAGTCTCACTCTGCCACACAGTCTGGAGTGCAGTGGTACGATCACCACTCACTGCAGCCTTGACCTTGGGGGCTCTATTGATCCTCCCATCTCAGTCTTCCAAGTAGCTGGGACTACAGATGAATGCCACCACTCCCGGCTATTTATTTATTTATTTATTTATTTATATTTTCTGTAGAGAGGAGGTTTCGCCATGTTGCCTAGGTTACTCTCCAACTCCTGGAGTCAAATCATCCATCTGCCTCTGCCCCCCCAAAGTGCTGGGATTACAGTCATGAGTCACCACACCCGGCCAAAATTCTATTTCTTAGTGGTAGTTTCATACCTGTTTCCTTCATTTACAAATTTTATATCGTATATATATTTTAATATACTTTTCTGCATATAAAGTTAAACTCACAATAGAAAAGAAAAACAGCAATAGATGCAGCAATTATGACAAAGCTCAAGAAGAATAATGCCTGCTATTTCATGTGTAGTATTTCTAATTCTAGTTTATGAATTAGTTTGCCTTTATTATTATTTTTAAATGAATTAGCTGCCTTTCTTTGGGCTTGCTTTAAAAATGAAGAATCACCACTATCGTTCTCGGATTCATTTATT
This sequence comes from Ateles fusciceps, assembly GCA_036589455.1. Lineage (NCBI taxonomy): Eukaryota > Metazoa > Chordata > Mammalia > Primates > Atelidae > Ateles > Ateles fusciceps. The sequence continues at coordinate 471,311 of JAZHEH010000672.1, forward strand.
GGTCTACATATTTTCTGGACTGGTCTTGTTTGAGTCATGTTACTATATGTTGGGAGCACAGAGATAAATAAGACCCAGGCCCTGCTCTTAAGGAGTTTGCATTTCAGTACATGAGTGTGGTTAGTGGGAGTGAAGGATTAGTTGAATACCTTGTCACCCACAGCAGTGGTTCTCAGACTTGAGCATGCAGCAGAATCACCTGGATCGGTTAGCAAAACACAGATTACTGGTTCCCACCCCCAGAGTATCTGATTCAGTAGAGCAAGGATAGGGCCTGAGACTCTGCATTTCTCACAATTCCCCGGTGATGCAGATGCTGCTGATCCAGAGGACTCTGCTTTCAGAATCACTGCTTTAGAACATTTGTATAATCTTAAAAGTATTTCTTAATTTAATGACTTTTCTGTTCTCTGTTATTTTGTTTAAAAAAACTAAATAGAAAAAGAAATACATTAACCACCTATTCATGTAAGCAGTTTAAAATACAGTAATTTCTTGCTCTTTGCATAACTTTTGTTTTCCTTTGTTTTAGATATGATGCTTTCTTGATAGAAGTAAAGCTAGAGAGGCATGGAAGCGGGCAGATAACATGCCCATGCCTCAACTGGGCATTAGAAAAGGCGGGGGGATGCTTTAGTTGTTACTAGATCAGGCAGGGTTTCGGAGCTGAAGCTGCTCCTCAGGGGAAGAGAGGTCAGACCCTCGGTGAGTTGCGTGGAATTACTTGGCCAGAGGTAGCTGGAGGGGCCCAGATTCAAGAGGCTGTTGAAAGGCAATGCGAGAATGAGGCATCATCCCATTGGAGGCAGTGGTTGTTAAAAATTTAGACAGATTTGAGAGATAAAGATGGAGAAGATCAGCTAAAGTACTCAAGAAGTTGCTGGAATATGTTCATTTTTCGAAAACAAAAATGACAGTGGTTTATTTGGTTTCCAAACAAGAGGTTCAGAGGTGGTCAGTTATGGCCTAGGGAATATGCTGGATGGTGCCGTCAAGGGCTCACCATCCTCACTTGGTGATTATTCTTGTGATCCCTGGAAGACTGCTGTCCCTCCAGACACTTCTATATTCTGGGAAGGAAGAAAAAGAAGACGGCAATACATGAAAGCGTTCACCAGCTGTCAAGCAAGTAAAAGCTTTCCTGGAAGTTGCAACCAGAATTTGTCTGCTTGTACCATGCAACTAACATTTCTCTATTTCTCCCAGCACACAATGTATATGTATATCAAATCATCTAACTGTACACCTTGAGAGCATACGATTTGTCAGTTAAATATTTTAAAGTAAAACAAAGACTAAACCAAACCCCCCAAAATTAAAGAATATATCTGCTTGAATCTCACTGGCTGGAGCCACGCCACACAATCACCTGAGGCTGGAAAGAAGATAAGGGAGGTGGAATTGGGTACGAGGTTGGCTAACCACGCCAAGGAGAGACCATGTTGCTTCCAGTCTTCCAAATGTCAGTCTTTGCCAGTTTTTGGGGACACACAATTTATCCTAGCATAGAGATTTCTCTTGATAGAGTTTAATTTGAAACCAGGCATTTCTCTTGGCAAGGCAGGCAAATTATTCCCTCTCTTGGAGACTCATTCTGGCTTGTTTCATAGGATGGTCATGTAGGTGCCGTCTTTGGAGCTAGACTTTGTGGGTTTGAATCCTGGCTCCTCACATTAGTTGTGTGACTTTGGGCAAGTCACTGCCTCCCAGTGTCTGCATTCCTTCCTCTGTAAAAGAAGAATTAAAAGTGGTTCTTGCCTTCTCAGAGCATTATAGGAATTAACACAACAGCTAATACAGTGCATGTAAAACAGCACAGTGCCCAATCCAGACCAAACACTGGGTAAATGTTAGCAATTACTCTTCAAAGTTTAGAAATTTACGTGGTTCTAACCTTTATCATCCAGTTTATGTAAAATGCCTCTGATTTCCTTCATACTAATTGAAAACTTCTTATTTTTGATTATCCTTCAAGTTTCTTGTTTCTGGAAGCCTAGAGCTGCACCCGGTGTACGCTTCTCAAGTGACACGGTTGCTAGTCTCTGTTAGGCATTCCTGTCCTCACAGTCAGTTCGTTGCCGTGAATCTCCACGCTTTTGGTGAGGTCTATGATATCCCCTTCCTAGGAAGGCTGCTGCTACCTTAGACTTAACTTTTGCAGCTGGAAACTCAAAACTTCCCCAGTAGATTCCTGAACTGAAGCTATTGATGTTTCTGGAGTATATACTTCCAGCAACCCTGAAAGCTCTGGTACCTCTGCCCTGTGTTCCTCAAGAAACAGTCTTTTCTAGCTTTAAAATGTTCCATGCTCAAAATAGCATTTCCATTTGCTAAATTTCCTTTTTCTGTTCCAATATTACTTTGGGAGGCCTCAGCTGGGTTTCCTAACCCCTTATTATTCTCTGGCAGGTCACCTTCCTTCTCTAACACACACGGGGCCAGCCTTGTTTGTTGGGTTTCTGTGCCTCCTTTCCTTTCACTTTTCCCACTGGCTTCTGGCCCAGATATTTATTTCACTAATAGTCTCCTCTAGAGAACCTCTTGTGGGGTTCCCACAGTGAGAGATATGGAATGAATGAGCCCTGGGCCTGAAAAGAGCATACTTCCAGAATTGAATAATCTAATCCAGTAAGTACTCAACCTTGAGATCAATATCTAACCCAGACTTGGCTTTGCTCTGTTATTTTTTGGACCAGTTCCCCTTTAAGATATTTCAAACTTGTTGTGCTTACCTGTTTTAGTCAATTTTCATACTGCTATGAAAAAATAACCAAGACTGGGTAATTTATAAAGAAAAAGAGATTTATCAGACTTACAGTTTCACATGGCTGGGGAGGCCTCATAATCATGGCAGAAGGGGAAGAAGCAAAGGCATGTCTTACATAGCGGCAGGCAAGAGTGTGTGCAGGGGAGCTGTTCTTTATAAAATCATCAGCTCTTGAGAGACTAACTTTCTGTCATGAGAACAGCATTGGAAAATCTACCCTCAGGAGTCAATTATCTCCCACTGGGTCCCTCCCATGACACATGGGGATTACGGGAGCTACAATTCAAGATGTGATTTGGGTGGGGACACAGCCAAAACCAAAACATATCACCACCTGTCTGTCTTTAATTCCATAAATTCATCAATAGTATTCATTCAGGCACAGATAATATCTCCATGCTCATTTCAATAATTAGGCCCTTGAAGCATACCCAGTATGTCTTAATTAAACTGATAAAGTTTTAATCAGTCTTTACCATTCTTCACCATGAGATGATGCTAGTGTATGAAATATAAGCCCCTTCCCTCCAGCAAGCATCAGTCCCCCAGGTTTTTGGGTTAAATTACTTGAAAAAAAAATCATCTTTCTTTCACATAAACACAGTAAGTATTCCTAAGGTTGATTGTAATGTGACCTTTTGGACTAAAATGTCATCATAACAATTCAAGTAAATGTTTGGTTATTTGCCAGCCACTCTATGTAGTAGAAAATCTATTTAATATGTTTTAAAAAGGAAATCTTTACATAAGGACAAAATGTTCCTGGTGTGTTCAAATCACTTGCTATAAATTCTGGAGGACATTTGAGTGCAATTGTATTAAATGTAACAGTGAACTCTCAGATTAAAACGTTAGGAAGGCAGGAAACTTATACATTGGTATACTTTTTATTTTTCAGGGAAAATAGTACTTGCATTTATAAGAAAAAAGATACATATGAATGTATGCATTGACACCAGTGAATTTCAGGGCAAGTTGACTGCAGTTTTATTTACCATTTGAAGTAATCTTGAAACCCATGAAGAGAAAATTTGTTGCAAAAACTTTGTATTGTTTGTTTTTATGTAAGGACTTTTACCATAAAAAATCTAGTTAACAATTTAAAAAATAATAAAATCAATTAAAAAACACATGACATATCTTTAAATGCTTATAATTAGGATTTTTTTATTTTATTATATATATATATATATATTTTTATTGCATTTTAGGATTTGGGGTACATGTGAAGAACATGCAAGATTGTTGCATAGGTACACACATGGCAGGGTGATTTGCTGCCTTCCTCCCCATCACCTATATGTGGCATTTCTCCCCATGCTATCTCTCCCCCAACTCCCCACCCCATACTGTCCCACCCCCTGTTCCCCCCGGACAGACCCCAGTGTGTGATGGGGAGCATAATTAGGATTTTAAAGTAAGCATTTGGGCCAGGCATGCTGGCTGACGACTGTAACCCCAACACTTTGGGAGGCTGAGGTGGGGGAACACTTGGGTTCAGGAGCTTGAGACTAGCCTGGCCAACATAGTGAAACCCCATCTTTACTGAAAACACAAAAATTAGTTGGGTATGGTGTTGCATGCCTGTGATCCTGGCTACTCTTGAGGCTGAGGTGAAAGAATCACTTGAAGCCATGAGGCAGAGGTTACAGTGAGCCGAGATCATGCCATTGCACTCTAGCCTGGGCAAAGAGAGAGACTCCATCTCAAAAATAAAAATAATAATAATAAAAAATAAAATAAGCATTAATTCTATTGCTATGACAAATTGTATACACCCTAAATTGTTAACAATATTTTGTATGCATACATATTCCAGCTACCCACCAGTAATAAATAGGCTGCTCAAGGTCAAGGATCAAGTTGAAGTTATCTTTTTATTTTGGAAAGTAAAACTATATTGACATCTAGCAAGGTGCTCAGTATTTTAAAAACAGAATAAATCAATTACACCATGAGTTAAATTTTAATTAATTAATTCATTCATTAATATTTTATTGCACTTTAGGTTCTGGGGTACATGTGCAGAACATGCAGGACTGTTGCATAGGTACCTTCACGGCAATGTGGTTTTCTGCCTCCATCCCCCCGTCACCTATATCTGCTATTTCTCCCCATGTTATCCCCCTCCAACCTCCCTACCCGCCACTGTCCCTCCCCTATTCCCCCCAACAACAGACCCCAGTGTGTGATGCTCCCCCTCCCTTGTCCATGTGTTCTCATTGCTCAACACTGGCCTATGAGTGAGAACATGCGGTGTTTGATTTTCTGTTCTTGTGTCAGTTTGCTGAGAATGCTAGTTTCTAGATTCATCCATGTCCCTACAAAGGACACAAACTCCTCGTTTTTTTATGGCTGCATAGTATTCCATGGTGTATATGTGCCACATTTTCCCTGTCCAGTCTATCATTGATGGGCATTTGGGTTGGTTCCAGGTCTTTGCTATTGTATACAATGCTGCAATGAACATACATGTACATGTGTCTTTATAATAGAACAATTTATAATCCTTTGGCTGTATACCCAGTAATGGGATTGTTGGGTCAAATGGAATTTCTATTTCTAGGTCCTCAAGGAATCGCCACACTGTCTTCCACAATGGTTGAACTAATTTACACTCCCACCAAGAGTGTAAAAGTGTTCCTATTTTTCCACATCCTCTCCAGCATCTGTTGTCTCCAGATTTTGTAATGATCACTTTTCTAACGGGTGTGAGACGGTATATCAGTGTGGTTTTGATTTGCATTTCTCTGATAGCCAGTGATGACGAGCATTTTTTCATGTTTGTTGGCCTCATAAATGTTTTCTTTTGAAAAGTGTCTGTTCATATCGATCACCCACTTTTGAATGGGTTTGTTTGTTTTTTTCTTGTAAATCTGTTTTAGTTCTTTGTAGATTCTGGATATTGGGCCTTTGTCAGATGGGTAGATTGCAAAATTTTCTTTCAATTCTATTGGTTGCCAGTTCACTGTAAGGATTGTTTCTTTTGCTGTACAGAAGCTCTGGAGTTTAATTAGGTCTGATTGGCTTTTGTTGCCAATGCTTTTGGTGTTTTAGTCATGAAGTCCTTGCCTATGCCTATGTCCTGAATGGTTTTGCCTAGGTTTTCTTTTAGGGTTTTTATGGTGTTAGGTCTTATGTTTAAGTCTTTAATCCATCTGGAGTTAATTTTAGTGTAAGGTGTCAGGAAGAAGTCCAGTTTCAGCTTTCTGCACATGGGTAGCCAGTTTTCCCAACACAATTTATTAAACATGGAATCCTTTCCCCATTGCTCATTTTTGTCAGGTTTGTCAAAGATCAGATGGTTGTAGATGTGTGACATTGCCCCTGAGGCCTCTGTTCTGATCCACTGGTCTATATCTCTGTTTTAGTACCAGTACCATGCTGTTTTGATTACGGTAGCCTTGTAATATAGTTCAAAGTCAGATAGCCTGATGCCTCCAGCTTTGCTCTTTTTGCTTAGAATTGTCTTGGCTATGCAGGCTCTCTTTTGGTTATATATGAAGTTTTAGGTGGTTTTTTTCCAGTTCTGTGGAGAGGGTCATAGGTAGCTTGATGGGGATAGTGGTGAATCTATAAATTACTTTGGGCTGTATGGCCATTTTCACAAAATTGATTCCTCCTAACCATGAGCATGGAATGTTTTTCCATCTGTGTCCTCTCTTATTTCGTTGAGCAGTGGTTTGTAGTTCTTCTTGAAGAGGTCCTTTACATCCTTTGTTAGTTGTATTCCTGGGTATTTTATTCTCTTTGTAGCAATTGTGAATGGCAGTTTGTTCTTAATTTGGCTCTCTTTAAGTCTGTTACTGGTGTATAGGAATGCTTGCGATTTCTGCACATTGATTTTGTATCCTGAGACTTTGCTGAAGTTGCTTATCAGTTTCAGGAGATTTTGGGCTGAGATGATGGGGTCTTATAAAGACACAATCATGTTGCCTGCAAATAGAGACAATTTGGCTTCCTCCTTTCCTAATGAATACCCTTTATTTTCTTGCCTGATTGCTCTGGCTAGAACTTCCAATACTGTATTGAATAGTAGTGGTGAGAGAGGGCATCCTTCTCTAGTGCCAGATTTCAAAGGGAATGCTTCCAGGTTTTGCCCATTCCATATGATATTGGCTGTGAGTTTGTCATAAATAGCTTTTATTATTTTGAGATACGTTACATCAATACTTAGTTTATTGAGAGATTTTAGTGTAAAGGTCTGTTGAATTTTGTCAAAGGCCTTCTCTGCATCTACTGAGATAATCATGTGGTTTTTGTCTTTGGTTCTGTTTATGTGGTGGATTACATTTATAGACTTGCGTATATTGATCCAGCCTTGCATCCCCAGAATGAAGCCTACTTGATCATGATGGATAAGCTTTAGGATGTGCTGCTGCAATCAGTTTGCCAGTATTTTATTGAAGATTTTTGCATCTATGTTCATCATGGATATTGGCTTGAAGTTTTCTTTTTTTGTTGAGTCTCTGCCCAGTTGTGTTATCAGGATGATGGTGGTCTCATAAAATGATTTGGGAAGGATTGCCTCTTTTTAGATTGTTTGGAATAGTTTCAGAAGGAGTGGTACCAGCTCCTCTTTGTATGCCTGGTAGAATTCAGCTGTGAACCCATCTTGACCTCGGCTTTTTTTGGTTGGTAGGCTATTCATTGCTGCCTCAACTTCAGCCTTTGTTAATGGTCTTTTCAGGGTTTCAACTTCTTTCTGGTTTAGGCTTGGGAGGGTGCAAGTGTCCAGGAATTTAACCATTTCTTCCAGGTTTACTGGTTTATGTGCTTAAAGTTGTTTGCAGTAATCTCTGATGGTAGTTTGTATTTCTGTGGAATCTGTGGTGATATCCGCTTTATCATTTTTTATTGCATCTATTTGAGTCTCTCTCTCTTTCTTTTTAATTAACCTGGCTCGTGGTCTATTTTGTTGATCTTTTCAAAAAAGCAGCTCCTGGATTTATTGATTTTTTGAAGGGTTTTTTATGTCTCTATCTCTTTCAGTTCTGCTCTGATCTTAGATATTTCTTGTCTTCTGCTAGGTTTTGAGTTTTTTTGATCTTGCTTCTCTAGCTCTTTCAATTTTAATGATATGGTGTCAATTTTAGATCTCTCCTTACTTCTCATGTGGGCATTTATTGCTATAAATTTCCCTCTAGACACTGCTTTAAATGTGTTCCAGAGATTCTGGTATGCTTTGTCTTCATTCTCATTGGTTTTGAAGAACATCTTTATTTCTGTCTTCATTTCATTGTTTATCAAGTCAACATTCAAGAGCCAGTTGTTCAGTTTCCATGAAGTCATGCGGTTCTGAGTTAGTTTCTTAATCCTGAGTTCTAATTTGATTGCACTGTGGTCTGAGAGACTGTTATGATTTCCATTCTTTTGCATTTGCTGAGGAGTGATTTACTTCCAATTATGTGGTCATAATTTTAGAGTAGGTGTGATGTGGTGCTGAGAAGAATGTATATTCTGTGGATTTGGGGTGGGGAGTTCTGTAGATGTCTATTAGGTTTCCTTGGTCCAGATTTGAGTTCAAGTCTTGGATATCCTTGTTAATTTTCTGTCTTGTTGATCTGTCTAATATTGACAGTGGAGTGTTAAAGTATCCCACTATTATTGTGTTGGAATCTAAGTCTCTTTGTAGGTCATTAAGAACTTGCTTTATGTATCTGGATGCTCCTGTTTTGGGTGCATATATATTTAGGAGCACTAGCTCTTCTTGTTGCATTGATCCTTTTACCACTATGTAATGCCATTCTTTGTCTCTTTTGATCTTTGTTGGTTTAAAGTCTATTTTATCAGAGACTAGGTTTGCAACTCCTGCTTTTTTTGGTCTCCATTTGCTTGGTAAATCTTCCTCCATCCCTTTATTTTGAGCCTATGTGTGTCCTTGCACATGAGATGGATTTCCTGGATACAGCACACTGATGGGTTTTGAGTTTTTATCCAATTTGCCAGTTTGTGTCTTTTGATTGGGGCATTTAGCCCATTTACATTTAAGGTTAATACTGTTACGTGTGAATTTGATCCTGCCATTTTAATGCTAGCTCATTGTTTTGCCCATTAGTTGATGCAGTTTCCTCATTGTGTTGATGTGCTTTACCATTTGATAGGTTTTTGGAGTGGCTGGTACTGGTTGTTCCTTTCTATGTTTAGTACTTCTTTCAGGAGCTCTTGTAAAGCAGGCCTGGTGGTGATGAAATCTCTCAGCAATTGCTTATTCATGAAGGATTTTATTTCTCCTTCACTTATTAAGCTTAGTTTGGTTGGATATGTAATTCTAGGTTGAAAGTTCTTTTCTTTAAGGATGTTGAATATTGGCCCCTGCTCTCTTCTGGCTTGTAGGGTTTCTGCCAAGAGATCTGCTGTGAGTCTGGTGGGCTTCCCTTTGTGGGTAACCTGACCTTTCTCTCTGGCTGCTCTTAGCATTTTTTCCTTCATTTCAACCCTGGTGAATCTGACTATTATGTGCCTTGGGGTTGCTCTTCTTGAGCAATATCTTTGTGGTGTTCTCTGTATTTCCTGGACTTGAATGTTGGCCTGCCTTTTCAAGTTGGGGAAGTTCTCTTGGATAATATCCTGAAGAGTGTTTTCCAGCTTTGATTCATTCTCTCTGTCACATTCAGGTACACCTATCAAATGTAGATTAAATCTTTTCACATAATCCCATATTTCTTGGGGGCTTTGTTCATTTCTTTTCACTCTTTTTTCTCTAATCTTGACTTCTCCTTTTATTTCATTGAGTTGATCTTCAATCTCTGATATCCTTTCTTCTGCTTGGTCGATTCAGCTATTGAAACTTGTGTATGCTTTGTGAAATTCTCGTGTTGTGTTTTTCAGCTCCATCAGGTCATTTATATTCTTCCATAAACTGTTCATTCTCGTTAGCATTTCATCAAACCTTTTTTCAAGGTTCTTAGTTTCTTTGCACTGGTTTAGAACATGTTCTTTTAGCTCAGAGAAGTGTGTTATTACCCACCTTCTGAAGCCTGTTTCTGTCAGTTCATCACACTCATTCTCCATTCGGCTTTGTTCCCTTGCTGGTGAGGAGTTGTGATCCCTTGGAAGAGGAGAGGCATTCTGGCTTTGGGTGTTTTCATCCTTTTTACGCTGGTTTCTTCCCATTTTGTGGATTTATCTACCTGTGGTCTTTTTAGTTGGTGACTTTTGGATGTGGTCTCTGAGTGGACGTCCTTTTTGTTGATGATGAAGTTATTTCTTTCTGTTTTTCTAGTTTTCCTTGTAACAGTCAGGCCCCTCTGCTGCAGGACTGCTGGAGGTCCACTCCAGACCCTGCTTGCCTGGGGCTCACCTGCAGTGGCTGTAGAACAGTAAGGGTTTCTGCCAGTTTCTTCTTGTTTTCTTAGTCCCAGAAGGATAACCGCCAGATGTCAGCCTGACCTCTCCTTTATGAGGTGTCTCTTTGGATATATGGGGGGTCAGGGAGCTGCTTGAGGAGACAGCCTGATCCTTATAGGAGTTTAAGTGCTTAGCTGTGAGCTCCACTGTTCTGTTCAGAGCTGCTAGGCAGGTATGTTTAAGTCTGCTACAGTGAAACTTATAACCACCTTTTTTCCCAGGTGCTCTGTCCTGGGAAGGTGGGGCTTTATTTATAAATTCCTGACATGCTGCTGCCTCTTTTCAGAGATGCCCTGCCCCAAAAGGAGGTAGCCTAGTCACAGTCTGCCAGCAGAGGCGTTGCTAATCTGCTGTGGGCTCTGCCCAGCTGCTGTGTGAACTTCCTTGTGGTTTTGTTTATAGAGGTATAGTTAGAACTGCCTCGGTAATGGTGGACTGCCTTGATAATGATGGACTGCCTCAGTGATGGCCAATTGCCTTGGTAATGGCAGACTGCCTCAGTAATGGCAGACTGCCTCGGTAATGGTGGAGTACTTTGGTAATCGTGGACCGCCTCAGTAGTGGTGGATGCCCTTCTCCCCCACAGACCTTGACCATCCCGGGTTCAGGTGCACTCACTGTGAAACTCTCAATCCCGAGTGTTTCAGATTGCTGGTCTTTGTGGGGGTGGCACCTATTGAGCCAGATCACCTGGCTTCCTGTTTCAGCCCCCCTTTTCTCAGTTGAATGGGCGGCTCTGTCTCCCAGGCATTCCAGGCGACAGTTGAAATAGCTGCCCAGATTTGTGTGAGTTTTTGTGTGGAGACCCACTGCACTGGCTGAAACAGCCATGCTGGAATCTCATGGCACTTTTCAGCCTGGGAATCTCCTGGTCTGTGGGCAGTAATAGGTCTTTTGGAAATGCGATGATCACTCACCTTCTGCATTGTTCTTGTTGGGAACTGCACTCCTGAGCTGTTCCTATTTGGCCATCTTGGATCAAAATCCCATGGGTTAAATTTTTTAAAATTCAGCACTCCCCCCCAAGAAAACAAACAAACAAAAAAACCCAGATCTTGACCTTGTTAGTCTAGGGAAGGTGTAGGTAGAGAAAAAATTTAGACTAACAATTTCCTCCAAAATTGAAAAGACTATGAATACATATTATTGGACATAGATCTGGCCAATACTTAATTTATGAAAAAGAAATACATGATTCAGGGCTCAATTTTATTTAAAAAGTAAAATATTATTTGAGATTGAGAAAATAAAACTATTTTCTTCATTACATACCCCATTTTACCAAATCTAAACCAAAAACCTCTCATTGAATATGCTTTATTTTCATAAACTTCTTCACTGTGTTTTCATAATTGTTCCCATGAAATAGTTATTAGTAAATTCAAAGTGATTTTATTACTTTCTAAGATTTATTTTTCTTTCCAAACAGAAGGAAAGAAAATAATTACTTGCATGAAATACTTGGAATAACAGCTTCACTCATTTTTTATTCAACCAATGTTGAGTGCCGCCTAGGTGTCAGGCAATGTTACAGGTACCAGGGACACAGAAGAAAGAAAGCGGACTGAAATCCTTCACTCTAGGAGTTTATTTTATAGTTGTAGTTTAGACAAACCAAAATTTAAAAAATAATCAGCACATCTTACAGTCTGTTAAAAGGTTATAAGTATTATGTAAAAAATACATTAGGGAAGGGAGATGGTAACTACTGAATACTGATAATGTATGTATATGGGGGCGTTGCAATTTTAGGTAGGAGGATCACAAATGCTTTTCTGAAAAGGCGACATTTGAGCAATCACTTGGTGAAGTATAGGAGGGAGGCATGGGTGTCCAAAATCATGTCATGTCATGTGGCCGGAATGGTAAAGACCTTATACTAAAATATACCATGTATAATTTATGTTTGCAAACACATTCTACTAGGAATACTACCTGTAGTTCTGACATGGAGAGACTGTGAGACCTTCTCTCTCAAAATCCCTTTCCCTCTCTTGCTTTCGTTTTCTTTATCTATATTATATGGGGCTGAGCTTCATTGGTTCTCAGCCAGTGTGGTCCAGATGGTTCTTAGCCAGTCTGGGGCATATGGGAATGCTAGAGAATATTTCTGGCTGCCCTGATGTTTAGAAGAATACATCTGACATTTAATGGGTGAGGCCCAGGGAAAGTAAACCTCTTGTAGTGCATAAGACAGCCCAGCATAGCAGAAGCACGTTCTGCTGAAAATGTGAATGGGGCCTCTGTTGAGAACACTGAGCTAGGTCATCAGGAAATTCCTGTCTTGAGCTAATGGTGAACGTTGCCAAGCTTACGTTAACAGGGAACACTCACTCTCCATTCCCGTGTTTCCATGTGGCAGAAGTTCCATTACAGTAATCTTCAGGCCTCTCTTCACTCCCTCCATCTTTCCTCCACTTTTCTGTTTGGTGCATTCAGGGCTTATTTAACTTTTTCTTGTGTTCTTCCTTTGTGTGTCAGTATTTTATTGCTGTGTAACAAAATATTATAAACTTAGTGGGTGAAAACAATACACATTTTTAAAAAAATTTATTTCTTTCATTTTTTGAGATGGAGTTTTGCTCTTGTTACCCAGGCTGGAGTGCAATGGCAGGATCTCGGCTCAGCACAACCTCCACCTCCCAAGTTCAAGCAATTCTCCTACCTCAGCCTCTGCAGTAGCTGGGATTACAGGCATGCATCACCACTTCTAGCTAACTTTTTGTATTTTTAGTAGAGATGGGGTTTTTCCGTGTTGGTCAGGTTAACCTTGAACTACTGACCTCAGGTGATCTGCCCACCTCGATTTGAGAGGCGATCGGCTTCTCAAAGTGCTAGGATTACAGGCATGAACCACTGCGCCTAATATCCATTTGTTAGCTCACAGCTCTGTAGTTCAGAAGTCTGGCATGGTGTTACTGGGTTCTCTGTTTAAGGCATTGCAAGATTGATATCAAAGTATTTTGTTGTCCCACTGTGGTGGCCACTAAAACTGATCAGTGGGTTCAGGTAAAATGCTCAATTTTACCATTATATTGTCTTTTTAATAAAAAGGCAACTTTTCACAAATTGTTCATGCATTGATGGTCATTACCTGAGCTAATAATTTCAGTTGGCAATTGAAATAAGAATTTTCTGATTTTATGATTTCTTCCTAATTTATTAGCAAATATATTGCGTAAATAAATTCTTTTTATCTTCTATGGATATTTGGTTTCTGTGTTCTACAGTTTGTACAGGAAGTGCAAGATAGACATTACTGTCCTTCAGTTGTCAATTTTCAGGGAAGTAAGTTGGTAGCTCAATATTCCAGTTACTTCCAATTGGTGTCTACAAAGATCTATCTCTTTCCCTCTATTTCTGTCTTTCTGTCTCAGTCACCCTATCCCTTCTTTCCCACTCTCTTATTATGAAATCTATTGATTTTCAATGTTAAATGTGTTTCGACTGATTGCATTCATTATTCTTTTTGATGTTCAAATGGCCTTGTCTTTGTCCAGTGGCAGCTGCTTTATTGCCTGTTCTAGTACTGCTGGACAAGACCTGTTACTGCCTTGATGGTACACTTGTCTTCTGACACACTAGAGTATCTCATTCTTAATTTCTTATCCTTGATATGCTTTAACTTTACCACTCTTTCCCATGCTCACTATTTGGGCATTTAAACAATTTAAATCTATTCGATTGGAGTATGTTACATAGTTAGGATGCATCAAGTTAATTGAGTTTTGATAAATGTTTACCCATCAAACAACCACTGCAATCAAGCAAGTTACAGATGATTTCTATCACTGCCCCTCCCCCCACCAATTCTCCGCCTCTTTCCAATCAGTGCCCTCAAGAACTCCTGGTCCCAAGCAACCACTGGTGTGTTTTTTATCACTAAAGATTGGATTTTGGTTTTGCCTATCATGGAATTCCATCAGAATGAAATTGTGTAGAATATTCTGTCTTGTGTCTGATCTCTTTTGGAATAATGTTTTTGTGGCTGGGCGTGGTGGCTCACGCCTGTAATCCCAGCACTTTGGGAGTCCGAGGCAGACTAATAACTTGAGTTCAGGAGTTCGAGACCAGTCTGGTCAACATGGCAAAATCCCACCTCTATTAAAAATACAAAAATTAGCCAGGCATGGTGGTGCATGTCTGTAATCCCAGTTACTTGGAAGGCTGAGGCAGGAGAATTGCTTGAACCTGGAAGATGGAGGTTTCAGTGAGTGGAGATCACACCAGTGCACTTCAGGCTGGGTGGCAGAGGGAGACTCCATTTCAAAAAAAAAAAAGAATAATGTTTTTGAGATTGATCTTTGTTTTTCCATATAGCAGTGGTTTTGTTGCTTTTTATGGCCAAGTAGTATTCCAATTGTATGAATATTCTGGAATTCTTTCTTGCATTTATTTGTTGATAGACATTTGAGTTTTTTTTCCAGTTTGGGGTCTTAAAAAATTTTTATGACTATTCATATACAAGTGTTTGTGTAAAAAAAATTTTCATTTTCCTTGAATACCTGGGAGTAAAATTACAGGGACATATGGGAAATATAGATTTAACTTTTTGAGAACCTGCCAAGTTGTTTTCCAAAGAAGTTTTACCACTTACTCTTTCCACCAACAATATATGAGCATCCCAGTTGCTATACATCCTTGACAACCTTTGTTTTAATTTATACTCCTTTTATGACTAATGATTTTGAATACATTTTCATGTGCATATTGGCATATATATGCCATTTGTATAAACATATACATTTGTATATGTATATACATATACCATATATGCAAATGGTATATGTGTGTGTGTGTGTGTGTGTGTATGTGTATGTGTGAAGTGCTTGTTAAATTATTGTTCTTATTATATTATATATAATTCTATTATATATTATGTTATAAATTTAGGATTATTTGTCTTTTTATTAAGTACTACTTCATTACATATTTTAGATACAAGTCCCTTGCCAAATGTATCTGTTGTACATATTTTCTCTTAGTTTAAGTGTCTCTCTGAATTTTCTTAATGGAATCTTTTGATGAAGAGAAGTTTTTCATTTTTGAAAAAGTCTAATTGTTTCTGTGTCTTATCTAGAAAATAGCTTTATACTTCAAGGTTGTAAAGATATTCTATATATTTTTAAAGAATTTTATAGTTTTAATTTTGGTCTGTTATCCATGGTGAGTTAGTTTTTGTATATAGTATGTCATAAGGGTTATGATTAACTTTTTCTTTTACAAAAAGAGACAGTTTCAAAGACAGTATAAAGGACTTTTTCCCATTGTGAAAGTGTAGCAATTCCTCAAATACCTAAAAACAGAAATACCATTTGCTCCATCATTCCCATTACTGGGTATATACCCAAAGGAATATAAATTTTTCTATTATAAAGAACATGTACACATATGTTGATTGCAGCCCTATTCATAACAGGAAAGACATGGAATCAACCTAAATGCCCATCAAAGGCATACTGGATAAAGAAAATGTGGTACGTATACACCATAAAATACTATGCAGCCATAGAAAAGAACAAGATCATGTCCTTTGCAGGGACATGGATGGAGCTGGAGGCCATTAGCCTTAGCAAACTAACACAGGAACAGAAAAACAAATATCACATATTCTCACTTATAGGTGGAAGCTAAATGATGAGAACACATAGACACACAGAGAGGAACAACACACACTTGGACCTATCAGAGTGTAAAGAGAGGGAGGAGGGAGAGGATCAGGAAAAGTAACTAAAGGGTACTAGTCTTAATACCTGGGTGACAAAACAACCTGTGCAACAAATCCCCATGAGACAAATTTACCTGTAAAACAAACCTACACATGTACCCCTGATCCTAAAATAAAAGTTAAAGAAAAAAACATTTATTTTTTAAAAAAGAAATTTTTCTTACAACATGAATATAAGCCCAGACATAATAAAGTAAAATAAAGCACCACATAAATTCTCTAAAGTTCATGATTCCAGGTCCTACGTAGTTCTTGGACAGCAATGGTAGAGCCATCCTGTGCCAGAAGGGAATTCACTACCCTGAAGGGAAAGACCCAGGCCTGGCAGGATTCACCACCCACTGGCTAAAGAGACCTTGGCCCTTGAATACACATCAGTGCATTTATGCAATAATAGTTGACACAGGCCTTGGGCAGGACCCAGTACTGTGCTGGTTCCAGGTGTGACCAGTGCATTTCCAGTGGTGGTGGGCATGGGAGTGTTTCTGTCATCCCTCCCTCAACTTCTGGCAGCCCAGAAAGGGGAGAGTGACTCAATTTGTTTGAGGACAAGTAAGGGAGGAGAACAAGAGACTACCTGTAATCCAGAGAATTCTCTAGATTTTACCCAAGACCACCAAGACAGTACCTCTAGGAGTCTGCAAGAGGCTCAGTGCTACTAAGCTTGGATAATTCCTACTTCAGATATGGCTGCAGTGACAAAAACTTTGGATTATAGCACCCAATTTCCTTTGAATACCTGGAAACACTTCTCAAGAAGGACAAGTACAAATAAGCCCATACTGGGAAGATTAGAATAAATACCTAATTCTTCAATGCACAGACATCAGTGAACATCAACAAGCATCAGGACCATTCAGGGAAACATGACCTCACCAGACAAACTAAAGAAGTTTCAGTGTGTTTGACAGCAGACTTCTGAGTAGAAAACTTACAGGCCAGGAGAGAGTGGCAAGATATTTTATATGTGTTGAAGGGGGAAAAAAAAAAAAGAAAAAAAAGGAAAACTTTTATTCTAGAATGTTATATTCAGTGAAAATATTCTGTAGATATGAAGGAGAAGTAAAGACTTTTCCAGACCAAAAAATAATAATAATGAGAAAAAGCTGAAGAATTCTAATTCTGCCAATACCAGACCTGTCCAACAAGACAGGAAGTTCTTCAATCTGAAAGAAAAGGATGTTTACAAGCAATAAGGAATCATCCGAAGGTACAAAATTAACGGGTAATAGAAGTACACAAAAAATACAGAATATTGTAGCATTGTAATTGTGGTGTGTAAACTACTCATATCTTGAGTAGAAATGCCAAAAAATGAACTGATAAAAAATAATAACTACAACAACTTTACAAGACATAGACAGTACAATAAGATATAAATAGAGACAAGAAGGAGTAAAAAAGCAGGGAGATGCAGTTAAAGTGTGGTGTTTATTTTCTCTTCACTTGTTAGATTGTCTATGCAGTGTGTTAAGTTGTCATCAGCTTAAAATAATGGGTTATAAGATATCATTTGCAAGCCTCCATGGTAACCTCAAATCAAAAATCATACAAAGGATTACCAAAGTTAAAAACTGAGAAATTAAAATGTAACACCAGAGAAAATTATCTTTGCTAAAAGAAAGACAAGAAAGAAAAAGAAAGAAAGAAAGAAAGACAGAAAGGAAGGAAGAAAGAAGAAAAAGAAGACCATAAAACGACCATAAAACAAACAGCAAAATGGCAGGAGTAAGTAATCAATAATAACATTAAATGTAAATTAACTAAACTCTCCAGTGAGACATAAAGTGGCTGAATGGGTACAAAAGCAAAACCCAACACTCTGTTCCCTACAAAAACCACACTTCATCTATAGAGATGCACATAGACTGAGAATCAAGAAAAAGATAGATATTCCATGCAAATGGAAAACAAAAAAAGAACAAGAGTAGCTATACTTATATCAGACAAAATAGATTTCAAGACAAAAACTATAAAAAGAGATAAATAACATAATTATATAATGATAAAGCGGTCAATTCAGCAAGCGGACAAAACAATTGTAAATATATATGCACTTAACATGGGTGTACCCAGGTATATATAGCAAACATTATCTCTCACTATATAAAGTGAGAGATAGAACCTAACACAATAATAGCTGGAGACTTCAACACTCCACTTTCAGCCTTGAACAGATCATTCAGATAGAAAATCAAAAAAGAAACATTGGACTTAATCTGCATTATAGACCAAATAGACCTTATAGATATTTACAGAACATTTAATCCAATGGCTGCAGAATACACATTCTTCTCCACAGCACATGAATCATTCTCAAGGATAGACCATATATTAGGCAACAAAACCAGTTTTTAAAAATTAAAATTATATCAAATATAATCTCTGACCACAATGGAATAAAATTAGAAATCAGTAATAAGAGGAATTTTGGAAACTATGCAAGCATATGAAAATTAAACAACATGCTCCTGAATGACCAGTTGGTCAATTAAGAAGGAAATTTAAAAATTTACTGAAACAAATGTTAATGGAAACACAACATACCAAAATCAATGGGATACAGCAAAAGCAGTTTATAGCTGTAAGTGGCTACATTAAAAAAATAGAAAAATTGGGCCAGGTTCAGTGGCTTATGCCTGTAATCCCAGCACTTTGGGAGGCTGAGGCAGATGGATCACCTGAAGTTAGGAGCTCAAGACCAGCCTGGCCAACATGGCAAAACCCCATCTCTACTAAAAATACAAAAATTAGCTGGACATGATGGTGGGCACCTGTAATCCCAGCTACTCAAGAGGCTGAGGCAGGAGAATCACTTGAACTCAGGAAGTGAAGGTTGCAGTGAGCTGAGATTGCACCATTGCATTTCAGCCTTGGCAAGGAGAGCGAAACCCCATCTCAAAAAAAAAAAAAAAAAAAGAAATTCAAATAAACAATCTAATGATGTATCTTAAGAATAGAAAAGCAAGAGCAAGCCAATTTCAAAATTGGTAGAGAAAAAAAATAACAAAGATCAAAACAGAAACAACTGAATTTGAAATGAAGGAATCAATACAAAATATAAAGAAAATGAATTTTTTAAAAAGATAAACAAAAGGGACAAATCTTTAGCCAGACTAGCTAAGAAGAAAAGAGAGAAGACCCTAATAAATGAGAGATGAAAAAGGAGACATTACAACCAATACTGCAGAAATCAAGAAAGTAATCCCATTTACAATAGCTACAAATAAAATTAAATACCTTGGAATAAACTTAACCAAAGAAGTGAAAGACCTCTATAATGAAAACTGTGAACCACTGATGCAAGAAATTGAAGCAGACACACAAAAATGGAAATATGTTTCATGTTCATGGATTGGTATTGTCAACATTGTTAAAATGGTTATACTAACCAAAGCAATCTACAGATTTAATGCAATCCCTATCAAAATACCAATGACCTTCATCACAGAAATTTTTTAAAATCCTAAAATTTATATGAAACCACAAAAGACCCAGAGTAGCCAAATTCATCCTGGCAAAAAGAAGAAAACTGGAGGAATCACATTATGTGACTTCAAATTATAATACAGAGCTATAGTAACCAAGAAAGCATGGTACTGTAATAAAAATAGATACATAGATCAATGAAACAGAATAGAGAACCCAGAAATAAATTTCTACATTTACAATTAACTCATTTTTGACAATGATGCCAAGAACATATATTGGGAAAAGAACAGTCTCTTCAACAAATGGTGCTGGCAAAACTGGCTAACCATATGCAGAAAAATGAAACTAGACCCTATCTCTCACCAAATCAAATCAACATGGATTAAAGGCTTAAATCTAAGTCCTGAAACTATGAAACTACGATAAGAAAACATTAAGGAAACTCTCCAGGACATTGGTGTGGGTAAAGCTTTCTTGAGTAATACCCCGCAAGCACAAGCAACCAAAGCAAAAATGAGCAAATGGTATCATGTTACGTTAAAAGGCTTCCACACAGCAAGGGAATCCATCAATAAAGTGGAGAGGAACTGGTGTGGTGGCTCACACTTGTAATAATACCAACACTTTGGGAGGCTGAAGTGGGAGAATTTAAGACCAGCCTGGGCAACATGGGGAGACCTCGTCTTTACAAAAACAAAACAAATAAACAAAAAAATAGCCAGGTGTGGTGGCATGCGTCTATACTCCCAACTACTTGAAAGGCTGAGGTGGGAGGATTTCTTGAGCTTGGGAGGTCAAAGTGGCAGTAAGCCAAGATAGCACCATGACACTCTAGTGACAGAGCAAGACCCTGTCTCTAAAACAAATAACAACGTGAAGAGACAACTTACAAAATTGGAGAAACTATTTGCAAACTATTGATCTGACAAGGGATTAATAAGTGGAATATATAAGGAGCTCACGCAATTCAATATGAAAAAATCAAATAATCTGATTTTTAAATTTTTTATTAAACTTTAAGTTCTGGGATACATGTGCAGAACGTGCAGGTCTGTTACACAGGTATACATGGACCATGGTGGTTTGCTACACCCATCAACTCGTCATGTAGGTTTTAAGCCCTGTATACATTAAGTATTTGTCCTACTGCTCTCCCCTCCCCTTGCCCCACACCCCCGACAGGTCCCAATGTGTGATGTTCCCCTCCCTATGTCCATGTGTTCTCATTGTTCAACTCCCACTTATGAAAGAGAACATGTGGTGTTTTGTTTTCTGTTCCTGTGTTAGTTTGCTGAGAATGATGTTTTCCAGCTTCATCTATGTCCCTGCAAAGGACATGAACTCATTCTTTTTTATGGCTGCATAGTATTCCATGGCATATATGTGTCATATTTTCTTTATACAGTCTATCATTGATGGGCATTTGGGTTGGTTTCAAGTCTTTGCTATTGTGAATGGTGCTGCAATAAACATACATGTGCATGTGTCTTTATGGTAGAATGATTTATAATCCCTTGGGTATATATGCTGTAATGGGATTGCTGGGTCAAATGGTATTTCTGGTCCTAGATCCTTGAGAAATCACCACACTGTCTTCCACAATGGTTGAGCCAGTTTACATTTTCACCAACAGTGTGAAAGTGTTTCTATTTCTCTACATCCTCTTCAGCAGGTGTTCTAACTGACGTAAGATAGTATCTCAATGTGGTTTTGATTTGCATTTCTCTAATGGCCAGTGATGAGCTTTTTTTCACATTTGTTGGCTGCATAAATACCTTCTTTTGAGAAGTATCTGTTCATAGTTTTCGCCCACTTTTTGATGGACTTGTTTCTTTTCTAGCAAACTTCTTTAAGTTCCTCATAGATTCTGGATATTAGACCTTTGTCAGATGGATAGATTGCAAAAGTTTTCTCCCATTCTGTAGGTTGTCTGTTCACTCTGATGATAGTTTATTTTGCTGTGCAGAAGCTTTTTAGTTTAATTAGATTGCATTTGCCAATTTTGGCTTTTGTTGCAATTGCTTTTGGTTTTAGTCATGAAGTCTTTGCCCATGCCTACATCCTGAATGGTATTGCCTAGGTTTCCTTCTAGGGTTTTTATGGTTTTATGTTTTACGTTTAAGTCTTTAATCTATCTTGAGTTAATTTTTGTATAAGGTGTAAGGAAGGAGTCCAGTTTCAGCTTTCTGCATGTGGCTAGCCAGTTTTCCCAGCACCATAAATCATCTAATTTTTAAAAAATGGGCAATGTATCTGAATAGGCACTTCTCAAAAGAAGACATACAAATGCCCAAGAGGTATGTTAAAAATGTGCTGAACATCACTGATCATCAGAGAACTGTGAATCAAAACTACAATGAGTTATCATCTTACTCTAGTCAAACTGGCTTTTGTCCAAAACACAGGCAAAAAAAAAAAAAAAGAATCCTGGTGAGAATGTGGAGAAAGGAGTACCCCTCACACAATGTTGGTGGGAATGTAAGTTAGTACAGCCACTATGGAGAACAGTAGGCAAGGAAAAAACTGAAAATAGAACTATTAGATCATCCAGCACTTCCTCTGCTATATATATAGCCAAAAGAAAGGAAATCAGTATATCAAAGTATATCTGCATTCCCATGATTTTGCATCACTATGTCCATCCACAGACAAATGGATAAAGAAAATGTGGTACGTACACACAGTGGAGGAATATTTAGCCATAAAAAAGAAAGAGATCCTGTCATTTGCAATGATGTGAATGGAGCTAGAGGACATTATGTTAGCTGAAATAAGCCGAGCACAGAAAGACAAATTTCGCATGTTTTCACTCATTTGTGGGAGCTAAAAATGAAAACCATTGAACTCATGGAGATAGAGAGTAGAATGATGGTTACCATTGATGGGACAGGGTATTAGGGAGTGGGTGAAGTGAGGATGGTTAACGGGTACAAAAATACAGTTAGAATGAATAAGATCTAGTGTGTAATAGCACAAGAAGTGACTGCAGTCAATGGTAATTTATTGTATACTTTAAAATAACTAAAGGAGTGAAATAGAATGTTTGAACACAAAGAAATTATGAATACTTGTGGTGATGATTAACCCATTTACCCTGATGTGATTATTACACATTGTATGCCTGTATTAATAGTACTCATAAAATTAAAAATTTTTATTTTCAAATGAAAAAAGCAAAAAAGCAAAATACAGTTTTTTGTTGCTGATGTAACGAATAACCACAAACATAGTGGCTTCGATTAACACTATTATCTTGGAATTCTAGAGATAAGAAATCCAGAATGGTTTTTACTGAACTAACATTCAGAGGTTTGCAGTGCTACATTTTTTCCAAAGGTTGTAGGGGAAAAATCCCTTTACGTGACTTTTGTAGATTTTTAGAGGCTGACTGCGTCCTTTGGCCCATGACCCCTCATTACTCCAATCTCTACTTCCTTCATTACTTCAACTCTGACACTCCTGCTTCCCTTGCATAAAAATGTTTGTGATTACACTGGGCCCGGCTGAATCATCCAAGATTATCTCCTTATCACGAAACCCCTCATCTAGTCACATCTGCAGAATTTCCTTTGTCATATAAAGTCATATAAAGTCACATATTCAGATTTTGGGTATCAGGACATGGGCATCTTAGAGGGTCATTTATCAGTGGACTCCTCTTGTGTTTTAGGTGGAAGTTGGCATGAACTCCTGAAAACCACTCTTGAGAAAGTGAAGCTGCCTACTTCATTGATTGAGATGTATCAGAAGTTTGCAGGCAGACAGGTAAAGGGTCCAATGGGTTTTGATGCATAAATGCATTTAATTCTGCCCAGCAGGAACAGGTTTTATTTTAGAGATGAAAAGGATTCCCATAAGCTTATTTAACAACTGGAGGCTGGATCGGGCTGGCTGGTGGGAATACCCACCACTCTTTCTCACACACTCCAAGTTTTTTCTATTATTTTATTTTGTGCTTAAAAAGTTTAAATACTTTTGAATTAGGGACAAAGGACTATAGTCTGCAAATAACTCTAGGACTCCTTTTTAAAACAGCTAAAATGTTTTCATTATCCATTTAATAACATAAATAATATATGCAGTCAATGAACACTGACAGGAATGAAGCCCTAGGTTGCTAGGCTCAATGCATCCCCAAAACAAGGATCTTGTAGTTGTTCCAAATGCTCTGCAGACACGTATTTCTTTTAAGATGTAACACAAACACCCACAGAGTGTACTGAACACATTTGTATCTTTGCTCAATCTCTCATTTAATATGATGTGTTATACAATCATGAAGTAATGTGAGATTCCCATAATAAAAACATCATATTCTATATGCTAACTTGGCCTAAAATACATATGCTTTCCAAAGAATTTTAATGTCAAATATTAGAAGGAAACATAAGTTATATTAAAATATGATATTACTAGTATCTTAATGTTATTTTTCCTGGCTGGTTATTAACATAAAATATACATGCAAATATCCATCTTCTGAATGATATGAAATAATTATTTTGTCTGGTGGAAAACTGGTTGTTATGTAAATGTTGTTTTATATGACTAAACATTTGACAGCACTATCTTGTTGCTTCACCTTTACAGGGTGTGTTGCTTTCATCTGCAATATTGAAGCCGTCGTACAAACTATGTTTCTGTTTTAGCATTGAAAGGTGATAAGAAAAGTGAAAAGAAACTATCCTCTGAGGCCTTAACTTACAACTTGCACTTATAAATTGAGATGATATCTGATATGGTTTAGCTTTTGCCCCCACCCAAACCACATGTCAAATTGTAATCCCTACATGTCGAGGGAGGTACCTGGTAGGAGGTGATTGGATGTTGGGGGTGGTTTCCCTCATGCTGTTCTCATGATAGTAAATGAGTTCTCATAGGATCTGATGGTTTAAAACTGTGGCACCTCCCCCGCTTTGCTCTGTCTCTCCTGCTCCACCATGTGAACATGTACCTGCTTCCTCTTTGTCTTCTTCCATGATTGTAAGTTTTCTGAGGCCTCCAAGCAATTCTTACTGTACAGGCTGCAGTATTTAGAGTCAATTAAAGCTCTTCTCTTCATAAATTACCCAGTCTCAGGTAGTTCTTTATAGCAAAGTGAAAGTAGACTAGTACAACATCCTATTGGTCAATATTTCTTTCACATGACTAAAACAACCTACAAAGAAAGCTGTGAGAAGTGTTCTCCAGCTGTGACATGATTAGGCTTTGTGTCCCCATCCAGATCTCATCTTGAATTGTACCCCATGATCCCCATAATCTCCACGTGTCAAGAGACAGTGGGTGGAGGTAACTGAATCAAGGGGGGAGTTTTTCCCATTGTGTTCTTATGATAGTGAGTGAATTCTCACAAGATCTTAGAGTTTTAGAAAGGGCTCTTCCCACTTTGCTCAGCACTTCTCCTTCCTGCCGCCTTGTGAAGAAGGTGCCTTGTCTCCCTTTCATTTTCTGCCATGATTGTTAAGTCTCCTGAGGCACCCCAGCCATGCTAGAACTTTCAGACAATTAAACAGCTTTTCTTTATAAATTACCCAGTCTCAGCGCAGTTCTCTATAGCAGTATGAAAATGGACTAATACCCACTGGCAACCATGTGTACACCGAAAACCTACAGATGCTACATTTTATTTATTTATTTATTATTTGTTTGTTTGTTTATTTGAGACAGCATCTTACTCTATTGGCCAGGTTGGTGTGCCGTGGCACAGTCACGGTTCACTACAGCCTCAACCTTCCCAGGTTCAAGGGATCTCCCACCTCAGCCTCCCAAGAGTAGCTGACTACAGAACATGCTGCAATGCCCATCTAATTTTCTGCATTTTTTTTTTGTAGACTTGGGGTTTTGCTATGTTGCCCAGGCTGGTTTCAAACTCCTGGACTCAAGTGATTTGCCCTCCTTGGCCCCCAAAATGTTGAGGTTGCAGGCATAAGCCACTTCACCTGATCTGGTGCTAAATTTTAAAAGAAAGAGAAAAATTACCTCTACAGTAAGGTAGGCATTATTTCTGAGGTAAAGTAAAACACTTTATTTAGAGATAACAGTTTAAATGGAAACTTTCCAATGTTATAAAGGAATGAAAGAGATAAATGGAGAATAATATACATTCCACTATTTTGATAAAATGATAAAGTTATAAAGTTTCCAGACTAAAGTATTACAACACATGCTATTCTCAATATTATGTCAGGAATGAGGGATGGTGCTATGGTCTGACTGTTTGTGTCTCCCCCAAAATTTATATGTTGAAATCCTGCCCTCCAAAGTAACGATATTAGGAAGTGGGGTCTTTGGAAGGTGATTAGATCATGAAGGTAGAGCCCTCATGAATGCGATTAATGCCTTTATAAAAGATGTCCCAGAGGGCCTGTCACCCTTTTCACTATGTGAGGACACAGACAGAAGACACCATCTATGAACCAGAAAGTGGGCCTTTATCAGACACTGAATCTTCTGGTGCCTTGCTCTTAGACTCTCCAGCCTCCAGAACTATGAGAAATACTTCCTGTTGTTTATAAGCCACCCAGTCTATGGTATTTTGTTATAGCAGCATGAATAGACAACCAACAACACTGCCTTCAAATATCTAACCATCTAGATATCACAGTAGTTCTCAATAATAGCATACTAGACTCACCTGGAGAAGTTTTAAAATTTAAGACCCCCATGGTGTCCCCAAATGACTTACATGAGACTCTGGGGCAGTCCCAGGCTCCAGATTTGGAAGCTCCCCCAGGTCGTGCTCACCTGCAGCCAGCCTGAGGACCGCTGACATGGAGATCATTTTGCCTCCCTGCGCCCATGCTGACACTTCCATCTCTTTACAGCAAAGCCAGGTGATATGACTGTCACCATGTAGTTGGAATTCTACAATAGTTTTCTGTTGCTTGTTTTAATAACCCATAAATATCCTTAAAATGGTTACTTGTCCTGCATAATTTGGCCCTGTCTTCATTTACATCCTGCTGTCCTATTTAATGTTCCTTTAATGATCACATTCTTTTTCAGGCTTTATATAAAGTTTTTAACACCAGCTTCCACTCCACCACCTACATCCACCCAGGTAACTCCTACTCACTCATAGAATCTTCTATCACATGTCAACTCACAGGGAAGTCTTTCCATACCCACTCCCCAGATTAGACCAAATTCTCCTGTCATAATCCCTTAGGGCACCCTATATTTTCTTTTCACAGAATTTACCACAGTTTCAGTTAGATATTTAGCTAATTATTTAGTTTGTAGCTTCCCTTGTAAATAGACTATGCATGCTCTGTGAAGGCAGGCACCACTTTCCTTTTACTCATGACTAAATCTTGGACACCTAGAAAAGTGACCCTTGAATAGTAAACATTAATGTTATTTGTTCCTTAAATGAATGAAGCAAGTAGAAGGCTAATCTTAAAAGGTCTAGTGGGGTGTATACCAAATTAAGGAATGATCTAGGGACATTACAATTGAGAGAGAAAGGGGGTTGCTGAAGCTGAATGTGTGGTATCAGGCCTAGGTGATTCAATGAATACTCATGTCATTAACAGAAACTGGGATGTCAAGAAAAGTAATTGTCATTTAACCAACTTATACAATGGTGTCTTTATTGGAAAATCAGGAGTTGAATTTCCACCTCATTCTAAACAAATATATATGACAGGGAAGAAGAGATGGAGCAGAGCAGCACATAGAACTCCCAGATAAATGTGGAATTCTAACATAAAACACTATTGGTCCCAGCATCTCCTGGTCCTTGGAAATAACAGAGGGGAACCAAGGGAAACCTGGGGAAAGCTAAACCTCTTTGTGTCCCTTTATCAGATACATGGCACCACCAGGTTTATCTTGCCAGACCACTCCTCAGGTTGATGCAGGACAATCTGGTGGTGGATGTACAATGTGTCTTAGAGGTAGCCACCTTCTAAGTCCTCTGAGAACTCTGGTCAAAGATCCTCCACCACCACCTCAGTCTTTGATGTCACTTGCATCTACTTAATGTTTCCCCATTCTCCAGGCAGAAGCCCAGAAAGGGAAATAAGGACACAGATGTTCAGTTCTTGCCTTCTTCCTGTCTCTTCTTTTAGGTCTTCCCATTGTTCTTCTATCAGTTACTTACAGTTGCCTGATATGGTTTGGCTGTGTCCCCACCCAAGTCTCATCTTGAATTGTAGTTGCCATAATCCCCAAATGTCGTGGGAGGCTGCTTGTGGGAGATAATTGAATCATGGGGGGGGGGGGGGGGGGGGGGGGGCAGTTACCATTGTTCTTGTGATAGTAAATTCTCACAAGAGCTGATGGATTTATAAGGGGCTGTTCCCCCTTTGGTTGGCACTTCTCCTTCCTGCTGCCACGTGAAGAAGGACATGTTTGCTTCCCCCTCTCACCGTGATTGTCAGTTTCCTGAGGCCTCCCCCAGCCCTGTGGAACTGTGAGTCAATTAAATCACTTTCCTTTATAAATTATCCAGTCTCAGGCAGTTCTTTACAGCAGGGTAAGAATGGACTAATACACGACCCAAACAAATAATCAAAAATTGGGTCACCTAAAACAACATAAATTGATTCTCACCTTTCTGAAGGTCAGAAGTCCAAAATCAAGGCATCAGCAGGGTCCTGCTCCCTCTGAAACCTGAAAAAAAAAAGACTTCTCTGTCTCTTCCACCTCCTGGTGTTTGTGAGACATTCTTGGCTTTCTTTATCCTGTAGATATGTCACACCAGTGTCTGTTCCACTATGACATGGTGCTCTCGCTGTGTCTGTGTGTCGGCACATGGCATTCTCCTGTGTGCCTGTGTCTTCCAGTGGCTTTTTCTAAGGACACAGACAGTATTGAATTAAGACCTGTCCTAATGACCTCATGATATCTTCATTCCATCTGCAGCAATCCTATTTGTAATAGGGTCATAATTACAGGTTCTGAGGTGAGGACTTCAATGTATCATATGGGGACACAGTTTAACCCTTAGTAGTCTTCACGTCCTATCCATTTATCATGAAATGGATGGGTTCCCGTTCTTCCTGCAGTAAATAAAAGGATCTCTCTTTTAAGTTGCTGGAGAATACTATGACAGATCCCTTGGACTTAGTTGTTCTTAGGTCAAAAAACGAAACATACAAATTTGGAAAAATTACTCTTGAAGCCATAGGCAGGTTTGCAGGGCCTTTGTTGTAATGCCAATTCCTTTTTTGTCTGTCTAAAGCTTTATACTAACTTCCTCCTCCTTGCATTCTGACTGGGAAAAGTTCTCACTTTTGCCCCTAGGCAAATGCAAGCTAGCAAGGATGAAAGCCATGTACACAGAAAGGCAAAAGAATAAAAAATCATATTAATAATGTAATGGTTAATATCTAGGTAACCATTAGTATTCTTGAATAATCTCAACTGTACACGCCTATGTGATGCGGCTTAGTTTTCAAGTAACCCAGTGTTAGTTCAGGATTTGTGAGCTTCCATAAATGACATAAGTTCATTCAAAATAGCTGCCTTTGGGCCCCAGATCCTAAGCTGTTTTCATCTGAAACCCAGAGATTTGTTTCTGTTACAGGAATAAAGATACAAGTCTTCCAGTTCGAGAAAGGCTCTCTTCATTTTTCAAGATTCTCTCTTCCTGGCCCGGGATCCTCACTGCTGTGTCCCCTACAGATGGGCTCTCTGTCCTTAGAGGCAGTATCCTTATAGCACCAAGGCATCTGCTCGATTAGGGAAAACAAAAAAGCGTCACACCAGCTGTTCACCATTTGTTGACCCAACATCTAATTGAATGGTCAGAATATATCACTTTTAATTTAGCTGTGCTCATCTTGGTAGAAGTAGTCACAGCTTAGTGGGAAGATGAACAATAGAAATAAAAAAAGATGTGAAAGGAGGAACTGAATATCAGACAGCCTTTGACCAGAGGGGGAATTAAGCATTTTTAATTTTAGCAAATTTGGTGAACTTTGAGTAACAGTTGCAAACGACATAGATTATGGAAAATACTTGTTCAGTTTCATGTACTTTGTTTTTGAAGCAGAAACACTCACAAGGAAAACAGCTCCCATATGTTCTCACTTTCAAAATTGTGGAATAATTAGTGCACTTTAACGAGTTAGTAGATCTGCCTTCCATGTGAGCACCATACGGTACAGACAGTAAATTGATAGCTTTCAAGTGTCTTTGGCAAGGCCTGACATGAGATTGGAGTTTGGGTGGGTGGGAGGCTTTGACAATGGGAAATTATTTATTCTTCTTTAATTAAGTGGCTGCATTTCACATGTGCATCGGTTTGTTTTAGATCATAATAAACAGCTCATTACCAAGCCCATCCATAAATACCCCAAAGAACACAGTGAATGTGTCAGAAGGAAATAAATATTTACCGAATTAACTGACAGTCTTGCTCATGAATATACGCCAACCTCATGTTTGTATGTATTATTTTAACATTTTTTTTCAATGCTGCCTAAAATGTCTGCTCTTTGCTATGGATCAACTATGTTTTAAATTACCTTCTAAATATTCTTTCTATTGTGATACTTTTCACTGACTATTTTGGACCTTATAAGCATAGAGGCTGTCAGAGGTAGAAATTGCCAAGGGTTTTTTTTTTTTTCTTTCTTTTTTAATAACAAATGCCTCTATTATTTGTAAGGCCCATTTGTCATTGTCTGCAGGTCTCATATGATATTCCAGTTTTGACAGTAGTCAGGCAGGGATCATTTCTCTCATTATACACGAGAATGTTGAGACTGAGTTAAGTTCATTGATTTTTTTTCTTTTTTTCTCACTACACCAGGCATTAAACAGAGACCTTATCCATTGAGCTTACAAACATAAAATGAGCAAGCATCTGGCATTAGAAGTGTGCACAAACAAAGGAGACCTTATCTGATTTTGGGGTCCAGGAGGGCTTATCTGAGAAAGAAATCTTCAAAATGAGACTAGGAAGGAACAGAGGTGAGTAGGCGTGGGAGGGTGGACTGAAGAGGAGGGGTAGTGTCAAAGGTGGTGATCACATGTTCAAAAGACCTGGAGAGCAAGAAATAGTTAACTGAGGAGAGGTGAGGACCACATGTGGCTAGAAATGAGTGACAGAAAGTTAAGCTGAAGAAATAAGTAGTAAAATGAAAAATATGACTTCGGAATGAACTAGAGAAATATGTGGATATCCTTTCAATGGAATGATGAAGCCTGTAGGGACTATCTGATTTTATCAGGTCCTGAGCTTTTGTCTTTGATTTGGCTATTTTACAACTCTGGGAATACAGACGTTAAGTTGTAGAAAACTGATAGCAATGCAAATAGGTTTGCCCAGATAAAAGCAAATTGTGCCCAGTGGAATGCAATTGATTGTTGTCCAGTGGACAATAAGATAAGTTTTTGCAGTCCAGTGCCAACATTCTTTTACTGTGTGTACATTTTCGATTGTCGTCTCTAAAAAGTTGCAACATCTTTTCCACGTCCCTCATTAATTAATGAATTAAAGTCTTAGTCATATATGCATTTTATGTCTCTCTATGGAATGCTTTGTTTCCTCCAGCAATTTAGTTTAGGCTTTTTGTGCAAAGTAGGTGGTTCCATGTCAATTTCTTCTTCTTCCCTGGTCTTCATGGAACAGATAACAGTTCACTGCACATATACTTACATACTTTGGTACCCTAAAACAACACTGGGCAAATACTTTTGTATAGTTTGGTAGTTTTGGTTGCTTTCACTGTATTTCTTTGGCCATGTTCTGTTAGACACACTAATGTGCATTTCTTCTTTCCACTCTCCTTCATCTGACCAGCATGCACACACACTTGCACATGCACATGCACACACACACACACAATGATCTTCAAAGGATTGGTGTTCAATAGAGGAGTCTTAGAGGCAACCGAGGAATCTGGA
Source organism: Ateles fusciceps (assembly GCA_036589455.1). Classification (NCBI taxonomy): domain Eukaryota; kingdom Metazoa; phylum Chordata; class Mammalia; order Primates; family Atelidae; genus Ateles; species Ateles fusciceps. Next base: position 502,447 of record JAZHEH010000672.1, read on the forward strand.
GTGTTTACATGTATGGGCTTCAGGCCTTTGCCTTGATAGAGCTGATACCAGTGTCAATTGCAGAAATTTTTACTCAAGGTTGGTGTTGTCATCTATCTTACTCTGTTTGGGCTGCTGTAACAAAATATCTTAGTCTGAGTGATTTGTAAATGACAGAAATGTATTGCTCAGTTCTGGAGGCCAGAAGTCCAAGATCAAAGGACTGGCAGACTCTGTGTCTACTGAGGACCTGTTCCTCATCAATGGCATCTTCTATGTGTCCTCACATGGCAAAAGAACAAGACAGCTTCTGGATCCTCTTTATAGGGATATTAATTCCACATACAGGGGCAGAACCCTTATGACCTAATCACCTCTCAGAGGCACCATCTTCTAATAACATGGCCTTGGTGATTATGTTTCAACATACGAATTGGGAGGGTTGGGGACAAACACATTTAGACCATTGCATTAGCCAAAGATTTTCAAAGGAGGTGGGACTTATGCTGGGACTTTAAGGATAAATAAGATTCCAAAGTTGAAAAGAGAATACATGGCACAGAAAATCAGATCAAACAAAGAAATAGGTTTCTAGGAGGGGTAGAGGTAATCAAAGCATGCTGTACAAAAAGTGATTTGAGCTGATCTACCTAGTCATAGCAGATGGCTGTTGTAGAGGTGGGGCACGGGGCTTAAGGGCCCATGGCCACCCTTTAGGGGAACTTTCTAAAACTGCACAGGGCAATTCATGCATAGCTTCTCCTTTCCAATCAAACATACACATAGGATGGCAGTGAAGCACAATAGCAGCTAGAAAATGGAGACTTAGCTAAGAACTAGGATTGTTTTGTTGGTTGCTCTGACACTGAAGACAAAGGGAGAAAGAGATACTGGGAAACAATTAATACTGTCTGACACAGCCCATCTCAGATAATACCTTGTTATTGGACTTGGTTGAGATAATAACGGGAAGATCAGCCTCGCCTTTCTCAGGATGTGGCGTTTGGCTTTATCGGAGTAACAAAAAGACCATTATTCTATGTATATAAAATTAAAGCTCTAGGCCCTGGCTATGACACTAAGCAGCAATCACTTAGCCCTACTGAGCCTGAAAGCGTTATTTTTTCTTTATCAGTGAAATAAGGCTCCTTCTTCTTATATCGTAAGATCCTTAAGGCCAAAGATTATAGCTCCTTCTGTTGGCCTGGTGATATCTTACATGATGACATACTCAAGAAAGTAATCTCGATAAAGGCTGGTGGATCAAAACTCTAGAAGAATGGGTAGATGAATGGGGAACCCAGATGTATGCCAATTCTCTCTGTTTCATTCTCATTCTCATACAGATGCAGAATTGGGCTTCTCATTGAGTTTCTTAAAAAGGCATCCATTCATGCAAAAAGCTCTAATAAGCAAAGCAAATTCTATGAAACAATTTATGAGAGTGTGAAAGGAATGCTTGACAGCCAATAATTTAAGAATTCCTAGAGATAAATCTTCAAAGTCATTTTTTGGCTGTACCAGAGTTGTGTTTTCCCTTCTTGCTACTGTTCCCTGCACATCCGGCTTTTTCCCATCTTTTGGATTCCCTTCCATTCCCAGCCCACCTTTAGGCCAAAAGAAAAAACAAAAACAACAAATCCTGCAAATAAACAATGTAACTTTCTTATAACTAAATAGATCACTTAGTGACTTATCTCTTCAAGGTATTATTTTGCTAAGCAAAATTAAGGGCCAAGCCCACAGGGATACCTTCCTTAAGAAGCAGGTGGGACTATACCTATTTTATTTCTGTCACGGCCAAATAAACGCAGAGACGAAGATAAAGTAATTGAACAAAGAGCATGGGACACAGAGTTAGCTATTTTAACAGATGCCATTTACTGATTGATCTTTGTATGCCAGGCTTAATCATCCGAATGTGCTATTATTCTCATCCTGTAGATCCAAAATACGATGGCATCAGAGCAGTTTTGGATTTGTTTGAGATGATAGATAGTATGCAGCATAAATGGAAGTAAGCCCAGAGCCATCTGATTCCAATGTTTTTCCTCGCCTTCCTCAATAGTTTGTTTTGCTGCCTTCTCTATGTAGCTTATTCTATAATTAGGCCAACCATCTATCTGAATGCCTGACTTCCCCAGGTAAAATAATGGCATCCCAGCAGCAGCTGATTAGACCTGAACAGCTGTAGTTCCCCCCAAATTACTTTAACTGTCTTGACTTGAGCTTCTCCAGTGATCCCCTACAGGCCCTTGTAATCTGATAACAATTGGAGACTCAGCAAAGTGCTTATCAGCTGTTTCACAATGACAAATGTTTGCCAGCAGAGCAAATAAAAAGGGATATCTTAGAGAAGGCTCTTTATGTGGGAATGGCAGAGAAAGCACAGTGTTTAGGGGATATGATTCTAACACCTGGGATAAACAACTGTAATCTGTCAAGAAGAGCAAAATGAGAACTTTTTTGGGGGGAATGTTTTTTTTGTTTTCTCAAAATTATCACAATAAAAGTCTGTCCAGTGGTAGAAGAGGATAAATGCCAAAATCTGGACCACCATTAATATGGTAGCCACCAGCCGCATGTAGATACTTTAATTAAAATTAAGTATATATAATTAAATTTAAAAAAATAATAGAAATGCTTAGTAACACTAGACACATTTCAAGTGCTCAGTAGCCACGTGTGGCTAGCAGCCACCTCACTGGATAACACAAATACAGAAAATTCCAACTGATCATGGTGACTCACACCTGTAATGCTAGCACTTTCAAAGGCTGAGGCCAGAGGATCACTTGAGCCTAGAAGTCTGAGACCAGCCTGGGCAACATGGTGAGAACCTATCTCTACATAAAAGAATAATAATAAAAAAGATTAGCCAAACATGGTGACATGCTCCTGTCATCCCAGTTACTTGGAAGGCTGAGACAGAAGGATCCCTTGAGCCCAGGAAGTTGAGGCTTCAGTGAGCTGTGATTGTGCCAGTGCACTCCAGCCTGGGAAACAGTGAGATATTGCCTCAAGAAAAGCAAGCAAGCAAGCAAGAGAGAAAGAAGGTAAAAGAAAAAAAAAAAAAGAAAGAAAATTCCACCATTGCAGAAAGTTATATTGGATGAAGCTGGTCTGGAGGATAAAGTGTCAAGATTAAAGAAAGCCATCAGTGACAATGCAGAACTAATTAGCAGAGTGAGCATTTGCAGGACAGTGCTAGGATTGAAACTGCAAGTCTCGGAATTGCTCCAACTTACATATTCTTTAAATGAAAATAGCAGTATCTATCCTTTTTAAAAAACGATGGTAAAGCATGCATAATATAAAATTTACCATCTTAACTACTTTTAAGCATACAGATCAGTGGTGCTAAGCTTATTCGTGTTTGTTGTGCGACCAATCTCCATAACTATTGCACTTTGCAAAACTGTGACTTTATACCCCTTAAACAGCAATCCCCCATTTCTCCCCCAACCCGTCCCTGGAAACCACCACTGTAGTCTCTTTTCTACAAATATGACTACTCTAGATACCTTGTATGAGTAGAATAATACAATATCTACCCTTTTTGAGACTGGTTTATTTCACCTAAGATAATGTCTTCAAGTTTCATCCATGTTGGAACATGTCAGAATTTCCTTCCTTTATAAGGCTAAATGACAGTCTATTATTTATATAAATGTTATATTTTTTGTCTCTTTATCATTAATAAACATACATGGACACTTGGGTTGTTCCAAAAATGCTTCTTTGAACATCAGTATACAAATATCTCTTTAAGATCCTATTTTAATGTGTTCAGATATGTAACCAGAAGTATAAATTTCTTCATGATACAGCAATTACTTTTATTGTTAATGGTGCTGGGATAACTGGCTAGCCATATACAAAAGATTGAAACTGGACCCCTTCCTTATACCATGTACAAAAATCAACCCAAGATGGATTAAAGACTTAAATGTTAAATCCCAAACTATAAAAACCGTGAAAGACAGCCTAGTCAATACTATTCAGGATATAGGTATGGACAACGATTTCATGTCGAAGATGCCAAAAGCAATTCCAACAAAAGCAAAAACTGACAAATGGAATCTAATTAAACTAAGGAGATGCACAACACAAGAAACAACAGAGTAAACAGACAACTGACAGAATGGGAGAAAATTTTTACCAGCTATGCATCCGACAAAGGTCTGATATCCAGCATTTATAAGGAACATAAATACATGTATGAGAAAAAACAAACAGCCCCATAAAAAAGTGGGCAAAGGATATGAACAGACATTTTTCAAAAGAAGACATACATGTGGCCAACAATCACATGAAAAAAGCTCAACATCACTGATCACTAGAGAACTACAAATCAAAACCGCAATGAGATATCATCTCACACAGTCAGAATGGCTGTTATTAAAAATCAGAAAATAACAGATTCTGGTGAGGTTGTGGAGAAAAAAGAACACTTGTATACTATTGTTGGGGAGTGTAGAGTTTAAAATACCTTTTAAGGAACTGCCATGCTGATTTCCTTAGTAGCTGCATCATTTTACATTTCCACCAACATTGCACAAGTGTTCCAGTTTCTCTGCACCATCACCAACACTTGTCACTTGCGGTGTTTTTTTAAAGAGTAGTCGTCCTGAAGGATGTGATATCAACCCATTTGTAAAGGCTACTTTATTTCCAGAGATGTGGACACTATTGTATGGCATTCTTAGAGTAAACATTTTGTTTTTGTTTTTTTTCTACATGTTTGGTTAAAATAAAAACACATTTATTATAGATAATTGAGAAAATATGGAGATGACTTAAGAAATGAGTGAAAAATTAGCTTTAGACTTACCTCCTAGGGATAGCTGGTGCTACTGTCTTGATGTACATTAAAACTACATAAAAACACATAAAGATACTTTAGTTTTCTAAATGGAAATTATATGCACTGCCTCATAGTTTGATTTTTTTATTTAATAATATTTGAGCATTTTTATATCATTAAACAATTTTAAGTGTTTTATGGTAATTAAGTAATATTAATCATTTGGATATAACATATTTCATTAAATTTACCACTTAGGTTTGGGATGTACCATTTTTAAAATTTATTTGCTATGACGATAACATCGTAATCAATTTTTCTAAACATAAATCACTGCATAACCTGGCTAGCCGTATATGAAAATTTTCTAGGGCACATTTCTGGAATATATTGGTCACAACATTTGGAATACTTTTAAGAAAAGAAACCTTTTCTTATATAAGAATAATGTAGGCCTGACACAGTGGCTCAGACCTGTAAACCTAGCACTCTGAGAGGTTGAGGCAGGCGGATTGTTTGAGCCCAGGATTTTGAGACCAGCCTGGGCAACGTGGTGAAACCCTTTCTCTACAAAAAGTACAAAACTTAGCCAGGTGTCATGGTGTGTGCCTGTAGTCCTGGCACTGAGGAGGCTGAGGTGGGAGGATCACTTGAGCCTGGAAGGTGGAGGCTACAGTGAGCTGATAGCATGCCATTGCACTCCAGCCTGGGTGACAGAGGGAGGCCCTGCCTCAAAAATAAAAAAAAAAAAAATGAGAATAATAAAAATGAATAATATATAGTATATACAGAACATTTTTAAGTCTTATTATATACATCAATGAATTATCCTTATCAGCATAGCCAATATCTTCTTTTTCCAACAAGTCTTTTCAGCAGAAGCTGAATATTCCCAGCTGATTCAGATTAGTTTTTCCAAAAGCAGATAACAAGATGAACAAGATGACAATTTGTGTGCAAGTGAATTATTGAGTAAATCACCAGGGAAGGCAATTGATATAGTGGGAGAAGCAGGATAGGGAAGGTGAGGAAGAGTGTTATCAGAGTGAAAAATTCCTGCAGGGTAGCTTCAGTCTGGCCTTGCAAGAGACTTGAGGAGTGGGGTAGTCTCAGGTTTGCCCTGCCCCACGTCATGGGGCCTGGCTTCCTTATTGTCAGTGATAATCAGTGGTAGTGAGCCCATGGGGGAGAGAAAATACAAACCCTCAGATCCTTTTGGCTCTCTGTGCCCTTGGACAAAACCTCAAGAAAAGTTTGTCTATGAAGGTGCAAATACTGGCCCCTGAAAGTCCCTGAGAGGCAAAGGTGGGAGTGGATGGGGCTGGAGGCAGGGCACAGATAAAGTACAAGGAATCTCAAGCCCTATACTGTACATTACACCTATGTACAGGAAGCCCCATCCTGCCCAGAGGAAGTCACCCTGAGTTTTAACACCATAGATCAGTTTTGCCTGTTTTGAACTTTATATAAATAAAATTATGTAGACAATATTGTTTTGTGTCTGCATTTCCTTACTTATGTTTGTGAGACCCAGCCAAGTTGTTGCACATAGCAACAGCACGCAGATTTTGATTGTTGTTTATGATTCCATTCCTTAAATATACCACCATTCATTTGTTCACTTTACTGTTCTTGGACATCTGAGTTGTTTTTGCCTTAGAGATATTATTGAATTTTGCTACTATGGACATTACTGTCCATAAGCTCTCATTTCTGAGGAAAGTGATGGCTGAGTCATAAGCTAGATAGGTCATAATATTTAGTTTTAGTAAGTGTGACTAGAAGCTGTTCTCAGAAGTGGTTGTATTAATAGATATGCCTATGAGAAGGTCATGAGAAATTTACTTTCTGTCCTCATTATAGGTGGTATTGCCAGTCTTAACATTTTAGCCATTTTGGTGGTCACAGAGGAGTCTCTCATTGTGGTTTAATGTGAATTTCCTTAAAAAAGATGTTGAATATCTTGTCATATGATTCCTGGTTGTTTGGATATTATCTTCTGTGAAGTGCCTACTTCTAACTATAGCATTTAAAATAGGGTTTTCTGTCCTTTTTTTTGTAATGACTATTCAAATTTAAATATGTATATATATATATATATATATATAGCCTATTGTACATTTACTTATATTTATAATGATATAACCAAGTAAATATTTGTACACACATATTCCGAATATGAGTCTTTTGTTGCTTATATATATTACAAATATTTTCTACTTTATGGCTTACATTTCTATTCTCTTATTGTTGACCAGAAGTTTCTAATTTTAGTGTAGGCTAGCTGACCAATGTTTCCTTTCTGGCTAATGCTTTTCATGCCCCTTTGTCTACTCCAAGGTTACAGGACTATTATTCAATGCTATTTTCTAAAAGATTATTCACTTGAAATGTATTTTTTGTATATAGTATGGAGTAAAGATAAAGTTTCATTTTCTTTCCAAGTGGATATTCACTTGACCCAGTATAATTCATTGGACAAAATTTCTTTCTGTACTATTCTATAGTTTTTCTTATTCATAAATCAAATGTTGCTATGTGTGTGGATCTGCTTCTGCTCTAATTTGTGTATCTTTGTGCCACTAGTACTCTTGCATATGCTGTATCTTTATAATAACATTTGATATCTATTGGAGTAATTCCTACAACTTTATTCTTTGATAAGAGAAATAAGCCCTACCTAAAGAACAAACAACCAATAAACCCAACAAACAGAATCCTTTATGTCGTTTATTCTAAAACTTAAAAACTCAAGTAACAAAAACTACCCTTTGTGTTTTGACCCCTCACTGCCATCCCCCTTGCCTCTCCTGTGGAAATTCTGTGATCTTTCCAGATATTTAGCAACATCCCATTTCAGACAGGAACCTTATCTTGTTTACTGTGACTCTCCTAGTTTTCAAGTCATAGATTGAAATCTGTTATCAAATATATATCTTACATTACTTATTGCTTGTATTAGGCCATTTTTGCTTTGCTATAAAGAAATACCTGCCACTGGGTAGTTCATTAAAAAGAAAAAGAGGTTTAATTGGTTTGCAGTTTTGTAGGCTGTACAGGAAACATGACACTGTCATCTGCTTAGCTTCTTGGGAGGCCTCAAGGAGCCTTTACTCATGGTAGAAGGTGAAGCTGGAGAAGGAACATCACATGGTAAGATCAGCAGCAAGAAAGAGGAGGGATTGAGGGTTTGCCACGCATGTAAAAAAAACAGATTCCCAAGAACTCACTCACTATTGCAAGGATAGCACCAAGGCCCGAGGGATTCGTCCTCATGACCCAAACACCTCAACCAGGCCCTACCTCAACACTAGCAATTACAGTTCAACATGAGATTTGGCAGGGACATATATTCAAACTCTATTATATCTCTTTCCCCTGATTTAAAAATTTACATTCTAATCGTTTTTCATGCATCTATTATCAGGTTTTTGAGGTGGATGTCTTATGAGCTCAGAGTTCACCTCTGAAATGGATCTTCAAAATAATTCTGAAGTGGACTGTGCTTGTTTTGGGGAAGTAGGATGGGAGAAATGGAATCTTGAGTTGTACTCATGAATAAGTCACAACCTGAGAAAAACTGGACCATTAAGAACTGAAGTAGTCATTCTTGCTTGTGGCTGGCATGCTCTCCTCATTTCTTTCCATATGCAGATATTTTGGTAAACAATAACATAATATTTTAACATTTCTGTGTGTAGTCTCATGTACACACACACACACACACACACACACACACACACACACACACATACACGGTTGTAATCTTGGCTCCCAAGACAAATGGAAAAGGGCTACAAAGTGCAAATTGAATGCACATGTGGTAAGACTCTTTGAGGCCTCCATTTTTTAATTGTTCTTCATATCTCCCCCTCTGCCTCCTAAGCATTCTGCAGCACAGCTCTATCTCTGAGCTATTTACAGTTCAGTAAGGCTTTTGCTCTTTTACATGGGAAGCACAGACTGAGTCTGACTATCTGGTTTTCTATCTTTTCGGTGGTCCCAATACTCCCTCTTTAAAAAGGATATTTTTCTTTGCATGTGCTCCATTTCAGTCCCTAGACTGTTCTGAATCTTGGAGTTATCAAGATGTCTTTCCCTTGCTCATAGTGTTTGTTAAACTATGATGGCACCCTGCCATATAAAATGCGTTAGGAGATAAGGTAGGACCTCATAGGTGGCACCTAGTGACAGTGTTCTCTTCATGGCTCCTTAATCATGGAAGAGAACACCTGGAAAAATTCATTCTCTTGCCAAATGGGAACAAGGAATATGAAGGAAAATGAGGAATGATGAAATCTGACTGAGCACAATGGCTCACACCTATAATCCCAGAAATTTGGGAGGCCAAGGTGGAAGATACATTGGAGGCCAATAGTTCAAGACCAGCCTGGGCAACTTTGCAAGAACCCACCTTTACAAAAAATTAAGAGATTTGCTAGGCATGATGACATGAGCCTGTAGTCCTAGCCAGTCAGGAGGCTGAGGCAGAAGGATTGCTTGAGCCCAGGAGTTCCAAGTTATAATTAGCTATAATCACACCACTGCATTCAAACCTGAGTGATAGAGTGAGGCTTTGTCTCTATTTTTTTTAAAAAAGAAGAAGAATGAAATTCTTTATTTTGTCCTTTATAGCATGTCTGTGAAACGTTTCTAAACCTTATTAAGAAACTAGAGAAAGCTTCCACAAATGTTTGTATAAGATTCCCCATGTGAAGATCAAATACTCATATGCTTGAGAAAGGGCAGATCTTTATCTACCCATCAGTACAGGTTTAGAAAATTATAACTGCTAAAGCATCCAGAGAATCCAAATAAATGAATGTCCAAATAAAGCTCAGTCACCTCTGCATTTTTCTAGTGTATTTAAAACCACCCTTGAACAAAGCATCTGCACCCCTGCATTTTCCTTCACTGAATATAGCAGAGTCTCTATGAAATTGTCTGCATCAATATAAGAATAAGCCTTTGAAGTATCATCACTAAAGTCTCTGAGCTCTCAAGAGTGCTCATCCTAAAAATCATCCTAAAAAGTAACCAGTGGTTGCTCTTCTGTCTACAATAAATGGACCAAACCCTTCTCCCCAGGCTGAATTGTTTTACTGAAATTGATTTCTTTATTGTTCAGACCTTAATTTTTATTATAACTTTTTATTTTGAAATAGTTTGCCTCAGTAGTAGTTACAAAAATAGGACAGAGTTCCTATGCACTTTTCACAGACCTTCCCTCAAATGTCGATATTCTAAAATACGTAACACATTGTTAATAAGTCTGAATGTTGGTGCCTTCTCCCTTCCCAAACATATGTGTGTGTGTGTGTGTGTGTGTGTGTGTGTGTGTGTGTGTATACTAATACTTAGTGTTACAGTATTAAGAGCCAGGACCTTTTGAGAAGTGATTAAATCATGAATGATCCATCTTCGTGAATGATATTAGTGGGCTTAGAAAAGAGGTTGAAGGGAGTGCCTGGCCTCTTCCACCATATGCAGGCACAGAAGAACCCATTTATGAGAAACAGGCCCTCACCACACACTGAATCTGCTGGCACCTTGATCTTGGACTTCCCAGCCTCCAGAACTGTGAGCAATACATTTCTGTTGTTTATATTACCCATTGTAAGGTATTTGTTATAGCAGCCCAAGATGAGTAACACAATTGCCCACACCAGGAAATTAACATTGGTACAGTAATATTAACTCAAGTGCAAATCTTATTCAGATTTCAATTTTAAAATTTTATTTTTGGTGTATAGGTCCATGAAATTTTATTATACGTGTAGATTCAAGCAACTCTTGCCACAATCTGGATATAGGGCTTTTCCATCACCATAAAGAAACTCCCTCATTGTGAACCTTGATTTTTGAAAACTACAATTGGAGATAGATCACATTTCAGTAACTTTCTCTGCTTAGAGTAATTATTCTAAAGTTTTGATGAAAAAGAATTATCAGATTTTAATATGTTTTAGTTTAGCAGAAAGCATTTAGAAGATACTAACATATAAATATGCATAGCTGTAAGAGTTTTGTTCTGATTATTTACTATATGATTGTAAGCAGCTATTACTACACAATAAAACACACTAAAATTTGGTGGCTGAAACAGCAATCACCATTTGTTTTGCTGATAAATTTGCGATTTGAATGATGGGAATAGCTTATCCACTCCATGCAGCATTAGCTGAGGTGGCACAACCAGGGCTAGAGGATCGACTTGCAAAACAGCTTAGTCACAGGGCTGGCAAGTTGTTCCTTTCCCAATGGGCTTCTCTACAGAGTGGCTTGGGCTTCCTCACAGCATGGCAGCTGGGTTTTAAGAATAAGAATAAAAGACGGAAAATGGAAGGTACCAGTTTCTTAACAGTGGGGTTTGGCCTTAAGCATAATACCCACCTATTAGTCAACAAGACTCAGAGGCCAGATTCAAGGACAGAGAACATACACCTCACTGTTTGGTGAGAGCAGTGTCAACAAATAGGTGACCATATTTTAAAACCACCACATTGTTTTTCATGTAAAAAAAAAAAAAGAATGCTTGCAGTTCTAACAATATATTATACATTTGTTAAATTAAAAATAAAGTTCAGAAATATCTTGGTCTTGAGGTGTATTTGCTTGGAAAGGAGCTTTCAGAAAAACTATTATGATGTGTATGGTGAAACATATTAAATGTGACAAATTTATATCTGAATATTTTCAGTATATATAGCTGATTTTTAGCAAGAACAGGATGACACTCAAAATGAAACTCTATCTAAAACAAAAAGTTATAAAAATTAAATAATTTTTAAACTGGCAATTTTCTTTTCTAGTGAAGTTTTAATTTGGGGCTAATAAGAACAGGTCACAGGCCTAGGAATTATTAAAATGCTTGGTCTTGAGGCCAGAAGCCTTAAAATCTTGCCTCATAGCAAAAACAGTACCTCTTCGTATGGTCAACAAGCATATAAAAAAATGCTCAGCATTACTGATCATTAGAAAAATGAAAATCAAAACAACAAGGAGATACCATCTCACCCCAGTTAGAATAGCTATTATTAAAAAGTAAAAAAATGACAGATGTTGGTGATGTTGCAGAGAAAAAGAAAAACATATGCACTGTTGGTAGGAGTATAAATTAGTTCAGCCACTGTGGAAAGCAGTTTGGTGATTTCTCAAAGAACTTAAAATAGAACTACCATTCAACCCAATTACTGGGTATATACCCAAAGGTATATAAATTATTCTACTAAACAGACACATGCATACCTGTGTTCATCACAGCACTATTCACAATAGCAAAGACATAAAATCAACCCATACGCCCATCAATGGTGGACTGAATGAAGAAAATGTGGTACATATACCATGGAATACTACACAGCTATAAAAAAGAATGAAATCATGTCCTGAATTTTCAGTAACATGGATGCAACTGGAGGCCATTTTCCTATGTGAATTAATGCAGGAACAAAAAACCAAATATCACATGTTCTCACTTATAAGTGGGAGCCCAACACTGAGTACTCATGAACAGAAAGAGTAGAACAATAGACACAGGGACCTACTTGAGAGTGGAGAGTGGAAGGAAGGTGGAGGTAAAAAAAACCTATCTTTTGGGTACTATACTTACTACCTGGGTAATGAAATTATTTGTACACCAAACCCCGGTGACACAGAATTTATCCATGTAACAACAGATCTGCACATGTACGCCATAAATCTAAAAGTTAAAAAAGTATCAACTTTTTCTTTATAAAATACTTATTTTATTAATCTCAAGCTTTTTGAAACATTTTCCCAAACCTAGGGATTGTGTATTTTTTTAAAATATGAAAAATAGGATAAAAATCTGTTTAATAATAAAACGGGAGCATTTAACAATTTTTATCGATTTTAAGAAAATGGGCCCTGTGTTTTACACTGTTGATGTCATTATGATTAACACAAGAACACAAATTAGTTTTGGGAAGCTGAGGTGGGAAGATGGCTCAAAGCCAGGAGTTTGAGACCAGCCTGGGCAACATAATATGACCCTGCCTCTACAAAAATAAACAACAAAAAAATTTTGCCAGATGTAATGGTACCTACCTATAGTCCCAGCTACTCAGGAGTCTGAAACAGGAGGATCACTTGAGTCCAGGAGTTTGAGGCTGCAGCGAGCTATGATGGCGGGACTTCACTTCACCCTGGGCAAGAGAGCAACACCCTGTCTTCTCTATAAACAACAATAAAATAAAATAAATCAGAAATTTTAGTACATGGACATGTAACTTTATTTAAGATTTGGGTTTCTGCACTAAAACTAAACTAAATAGTAAAATACTTATGTAAATGATCTAACATATGGAACTTGAAACGAACTATAGCAGTTAAAATATATTATAATTTTCAACATTCACGTCTTACGAAATGTTTCTAGGCATTGGACCCTGGTTACCTGGAAGTTATATGCATCTGTAGGTAAGTTTGCACTTGTACTTTCTAATCATAGCTTAAGTTTGTAATATCTGATGCTCTTTTCAATTGCTGTTATTAAAGAATTTAATTGTATTTTATCTTTATATGTGCTAGTCATATTTTTAATAATGTATTTGAATGTTTGATTGGTTTTGTGAAGTTTGAGTGTTTCTAGCATTAAGTTCATGCCTCTGAGAAACTGAGGTCTTAAACTAGGTTCTCTCCAACTAAAATGAGCATAGAAATAATATATTTCTTCAAGTCAAACCTTAAGAGTGTGTATTTCTTTCATTTCTCTTTACTAATCGTGGAATCTAAGGTACTAGGGATTTTTTTTATTCCTGAGTGGAAAATTTGATGTTTTGGGTGGTACTGTGTTAAGATACTACTTAGGATATTCTCATTGCACCAATACATAAATATATAACCTGATATATTAAAGTGGCAAGAGAATGATAGATGTGAAATAAGTGTGTTCCTACATTATCGGAAATTAAATCATAGGAGACAGAATTGGTTTATTCAACCAGGAAGCAAATATAGATATCTTGTACTTAAAATTAGGTACTAAGTCATTGTAGGTAGTATCCGATAATGATGAAATGAAACTATTGTGCAGAATTTTGAAGACGGAGCTGGTCTGGTAGAGGTGTTCTTTTTTTTTTTTCACCATCTTAAGATAGAGAAGACCCCTCTTTCATAGAGGTTACTATCTAAGTAACCTCTGCTATCTTTGAATTTACCAGTGACAACTGTTGAAATGCCAGCAATCTCAGACTGAAAATCAGCATAAAGTCCTGAAGCAACACTATCGATTAGATAAGTACTTGCAGCCATAGGCAGTGAACAATTATAATTAATTCTAGAAAGGTGATTCCCAAAGCATGGTCTCTGGATTAGGGGCAGCAGCATCAGGGAATTTATTTATTTATTTATATTTCCAACTCTTATTATAAGTTGAGGGGTACATTTGCAGGACGTGTAGGTTTGTTACATAGTTAAACATGTGCCATAGGGAATAGCACAGATTATCCCATCACCCAGATATAAGCCCAGCATCCATTAGCTATTCTTCCTTATGCTCTCCCTCCTCCCACCCCACACCCTCCAACAGGCCCCATTGTGTGTTGTTCCCTGCTATGTGTTCATGTATTCTCATCATTCGGCTCCTACTTATAAGTGAAAATATACAGTATTTGATTTTCTGTTCTTGAATTAGTTTACTGAGGATAATGGCTTCCAGCTCCATCCACGTCCCTGCAAAGGACATGATCTTATTCCTTTTTTTTTTTTTTTTTTTGAGATGGAGTCTTGCTCTGTTGCCCAGGCTGGAGTGCAACGGTGCAATTTTGGCTCACTGCAACCTCTGCCTCCCAAGTTCAAGTGAGTCTCCTGCCTCAGCCTCCCAAGTAGCTGGGACTATAGGCACCCACTACTATGCCCAGCTAATTTTTGTATTTTTATTAGATACAGGATTTCACCATATTGGCCAGGCTGGTCTTGAACTCCTGACCTTGTGATCCACCTGCCTTAGCATCCCAAAGTGCTGGGATTACAGGCATGAGCCACCATGCCTGGTCTATCTTGTTCCTTTTTATGGCTACATAGTACTCCATGGTGTATATGTACCACATTTTCTTTTACTGTCTATCATTGATGGGCATTTACGTTGGTTCCATGTCTTTGCTATTGTACATAGTGCTGCAATTAACATACACATGCATGTATCTTTATAATAGAATGATTTAGATTCCTTTGGGTGTATACCCAGCAATGGAATTGCTGGGACAAATGGTATTTCTGCCTCTGGGTCTTTGAGGAATTGCCATTCTGTCTTCCACAATGGCTGAACTAATTTATACTCCCACCAACAGTGTAAAAGCATTTTTTTTTCTTCACAGCCCTGACAGTATCTGTTGTTTTTTGATTTTGTAGTAATAGCCATTCTGACTAGCGTGAGATGATAGCTCATTCTTTCAATTTGCATTTCTCTAATGTTCAGTGATGTTGAGCTTTTTTTCATGTGTTTGCTGGATGCACGTATGTTTTATTTTGAGAAGTATCTGTTCTTGTCCTTTGCCCACATTTTAATGAGGTTGTTTTTTCTTGTAAATCTGTTTAAGTTCCATGTAAATTCTGGATATTAGATGTTTGTCAGATAGGTAGATGACAAAAATTCTCTCCATTTTGTAGGTTGTCTGTTCACTCTGATGATAATTTCTTTTACTGTGCAGAAGCTCTTTAGTTTAATTAGATCCCATTTGTCAATTTTTGCCTTGTTGCTGTTGCTTTTGACATCTTCATCATGAAATCTTTGCTGGTGCCTATGTCCTGAATGGTATTGCCTAGGTTGTCTTATAGGGTTTTTATAGTTTTGGATTTTACACTAAAGCCTTTAATCTATCTTGAGTTGATCTTTGTATATGGTGTAAGGAAGGGGTCCAGTTTCAATCTTCTGCATATGGCTAAAGCAGTTATCCCAGAACTATTTATTAAGCAGGGAATCCTTTCCCCATTGATTGTTTTTGTCAGGTTTGTGGCAGACCAGATGGTTGTAGGTATGCAGTCTTATTTCTGGGTTCTATATTCTGTTTCACTGGCCTATGTGTCTGTTCTTGCACCAGTATTATGCTGTTTTGGTTACTGTATACCTGTAGTATAGTTTGAAGTTAAGTGGTGTGATGCCGCCAGCTTTGTTCTTTTTGCTTAGGATTGTTTTGGCTATACAAACAACCTCCATTGGCTATACAAGCTCTTTTATGGTTCCATATGAATTTTAAAATAGTTTTTTAAAGAAATTGTGAAGAATGTCAACGGTAGTTTAATGGGAATACAACTGAATTTATAAATTGCTTTGGGCAGTTTGGCCGTTTTTATGATATTGATTCTTCCTATCCGTTACCATGGAATGTTTTTCCATTTGTTTGTGACATCTCTGATTTCTTTGAGCAGTGGTTTGTAGTTCTCCCTGAAGAGGCCCTTCACTTTCTTTGTTAGCTGTATTTCTAGGTATTTTATTTCATTGTTTTTTTGTAGCAATTATAAATGGGAGTCATTCATGATTTGGCTCTCAGCTTGCCTGTTGTTGGTGTATAGGAATGCTAGTGATTTCTGCACAATGATTTTGTATCCTGAGACTGCTGAATTTGCTTATCAGCTTAAGAAGCTTTTGGGATGAGTCAATGAGGTTTTCTAGATATAGAATCATGTCATCTACTCTCTTCCTATTCAAATACTCAAATAAAGAGTATTTCTCTTGCCTGATTGCCCTGGCTAGAACTTCCATTACGATGTTGAATATGAATAGTGACAGAGGACATCTTCATCTTGTGCCGGTTTTCAAAGGGAAATGCTTCCAGTTTTTGCCCATTCATTATCATATTGACTATGGGTTTGTCATATATGGCTCTTGTTATTTTGAGGTATGTTCTTTCCACATCTAGTTTGCTGAGAGTTTTTAAAGAAGAGATGTTTAATTTTATCTAAGGCCTTTTCTGCATCTATTGAGATAATCATCTGGTTTTCTTCTTTAGTTCTGTTTAGCGATGAATACCATTTATTGATTTGTGTATGTCGAACTAATCTTGCATCCCAGGGATGAAGCTTACTTGATTGTGGTATATAAGGTTTGGGATGTGCTGCTGGATTGTTTGCCAGTATTTGGTTGAGAATTTTTGAATTGATATTCCTCAGGGATATTGGTCTAAAGTTTTCTTTTGTTGTATCTCTGCCAGGTTTTGGTAACAGGATGATTCTATCTTCATAAAATGAGTTAGAGAGAAGTCCCTCTTTTTCAGTTTTTTTGAATATTTTCAGTAGAAATGGCACTGGATTTTGTACTTCCAGTAGAATTCAGCTGTAAATCCGCCTGGTCCTGGAGTTTTTTGGTTGGTAGGCTATGTATTACTGCCTTAATTGCAGAACCCATTATTGATCTATTCAGAGATTCAGTTTCTTCCTGCTTCAAACTTGGGGAGTGTGTGTGTGTTCAGGAATTTATTCATTTATTCTAGATGTTCTAGTTTATGTGCATCGAGGTGTTTATAGTATTCTCTTATGGTTGTTTGTATTTCTGTTGGGACAATGGTGACATCCCCTTATAATTTCTATTGTGTTTATTTGAATCTTCTCTTTTTTTCTTCTTTATTAGTCTAACTAGTGGTCTATTTTATTAATTTTTTTCAAAAAACAACTCTTGGATTCTTATTTTTTGAAGAGGTTTTTCTGTCTGTATCATCCAGTTCAGCTCTGATCTTGGTTATTTTTTTCTTCTGCTAGCTTTGGGGTTTGTTTGCTCTTGGTTCTCTTTTAGTTGTATTTAGGTTGTTAAGCTGAGATCTTTATTTTTTTATGTGGGCATTTAGTACTATAAATTTCTCTCTTTGGCTGCTTTAACTGTGTCTCAGAGATTCTGTACGTTGTATCTTTATTCTCATTATTTTAAATGAATTCTTGAGTTTGCCTTAATTTTGTATTTATCAAAAGTCTTTCAGGAGCAGGTGGTTAACTTCCATGTAGTTGTGTGGTTTTAAGTGAATTTCTTAATTCGAGTTCTAATTTGATTGCACTGTAGCAGGAGAGACTGTTTGTTATGACTTTAGTTCTTTTGCATTTGCTGAGGAATATTTTACTTTCGATTATGTTATCCAGTTTTTTTTTTTTTTTTTTCTTTTTTTTTTGTGTCTTTTTTTTTTTTTTTTTTTTTTTTTTTTAGTTTTTTTTTATATTTTCGTTTTTTGCTATGTTGTTTTTCTTTCCTTTAAGCCCTCACCCCCAAATTATTTCTCCTTTACTTAAGAAGCCTAGTTTGTCTGGATATGAAATTCTGGGTTGTAAATTCTTTTCTTTAGGAACATTGAATAGTGGCCCCCCAAACACTTCTGGCTTGTAGAGTTTCCACTGAGAGGTCCACTGTTAGTCTCATGGGATTCCTTTTGTAGGTAATGTGGCCTGTCTCTCTTGGCTGCCCTTAACATTTTTTTCTTTCAATTCAACCTTAGAGAATCTGATGATTATGTGTCTTGGGGATAACCTACTTGTGGAATACCTTACTGGGGTTCTCTGCATTTCCTGAATTTCAATGTTGGCCTGTCTTTCCTGGCTGGGGATGTTCTCCTGGATGTTATCCTGAAGTTATGTTTTCCAACTTGGTTCCATTTTCCTGGTCTCTTTCAGGTACCCCAATCAGTCAGAGGTTTGGCCTCTTTACATAATCCCATATTTCTCAGAGGTTTTATTAATTCCTTTGTATTCTTTTTCCCCATTATTGTCTATGTTTCTTAATTCAGAAAGCCAGCTTCCCACTTTGAGACTCTTTCCTCTGCTTGATCATTTCTGCTAATAATTTTTGCGAATGCATTGTGAAGATCTTGTAGTGTGTTTTTCAGCTCAAACAGGTCAGTTATGCTCCTCTATTTACTGGCTATTTTGAATGTCAGCACCTTTATTTTTTATCATGATTCTTAGCCTTTTTGAATTTGGTTACAATGTGCTCCTTTAGCTCAGTGAAATTTGTTATTGCCCACCTTCTGAAGCCTACTTCTGTTTTTTAGCTGTCTTGGCCTCAGCCGACTTCCAAGTCCTTGTTGGAAAGGCATGGCAACCATTTAGAGGAAAAGGGGCACTGAAGCTTTTTGAGTTTTCAGTGTTTTTGCATTGATTCTTTCTCATCTTTGTGGGCTTATCTACCTTCCGTCTTTGAGGTTGCTTGTCTTTGGATGGGATTTTAGTAGTTTTTGTTGTTCTTGTTTTTGTTTTTCTTTTAACAGTCTGGTCACTCTTCCATAGGGCTGCTGTGGTTTGCTGGGAATTCTCTCCAGACCCCAGTTGCCTCAGTTCTCTTCATACCTGGAGGTATCACCAGTGAAGCCTGCAAAATGGCAAAGATGGCAGGCTGCCGTTTCCTTTGGAAGCTCTATCCCAGAGGGGTGCTGACCTACTGCTGGCCCGAATGTGCCTGTAGGAGGTACAGGATTAAGGACCCACTTAAAGAAGCAGTCTGGTTGTTTTGGGGTTGAGCAGCTATCCTGTGTTGGGGGATCCCTTCAGCCCCTGATTGGTCTGGGGTCTATAAGGCCCACAGGCTGAACCAGCTGAGGAGCCTGAATGGCCAAGGTTGCAGCCTGCCTTGTCCCTAAGGCCCTCTGTCCCAGGGAGAAATTGAAGCTCTGTCAGCTCTGTAGAACATGGGGCAGTGGCCAGAAGCCCTGGCTGGGAGGACCTGGCTGAGAGGACCCACCCTGTGAGGAGGAGTGGATTGGGGTCCCACTTAAAGAAGCTGCCTGGTCATGTCTCTACAAAACAGCTGTGTTGTGGTGGGGGAACTGCCTCTGCCCCTGTCAGCTCAGACTCTCCATAGCCTGCAGGCTGGAACGGCTGAGTTGTCCAACCAACCCAGGTGGCAGCCCTCCCCCTCCCCCTGGCACTCTGTCCCAGGGAGAGATCAGAGCTCTGTCAGTAATAAGTGCCAGCAGGTGTGGCTGGAAGGTCCCACCCAGTGAGGAGGAATGGATCCAGGCCCTGCTAATGAGCCAGTCTGGCCACATCTGGCAAATCCTCTGTGTTGCATTGCTAGGCGGAACCCTTCCTTGTCTCAACTGTTTGGACTCTTCAAAGCCCACATGTTGGAACGACAGAATCTACCAAACAGCAGAGATGGCACCTGCCCCCCCTCCCCTCAAGGTCTCTGTTTAGTCTCAGGCAGTCTTCACCTTGTTGCGGGTAGCTGGCTGGGATTCCAAGCCAGTGGGTCTTATCTTGAGAGGTACTGTGGAAATGGGGCCTGCAGAATGAGGCTATTTGGCTCTTTGAATTCCACCCCTTCCTAGGGGTATGACCTCCTGCCTTGTCTGAGTTGCATATATGTTTGTTGGGGATCCTGGGGATGGAGTATGTAAAGCTCCTGGGTCTCAGTGCATGCCTGAGCACTATTCTGCTAAGACTCCACACAGCTCTGTGTGTTGATCCCAAGGCCCTGGTGGAGTAGGCTCCTGAGGGGCTCTCCTAATCTGCAGATTGCAAAGATCCATGGGAGAATTATGGTTTCTCAGGGTCATACAGTCACTCACTGCTTTCCTTGGGTATGGGTGAGGGTTCCTTGGCTCTGTGTCACTCTTGGGTGGGCTGTTAGCCCACCCCTACTTTTCTTTGTTCTCCATGGGTTCTTTCCCTGGTTGGTCTCAGTGCATCTACCTGGATATTTCAGTTGAAGTTGCTGTATTCACTCGCCCCTTTTGTTCCTTTCCATGAGTGCCATGGACTGTAGATGCTTCTAATTGGCCATCTTGGCCCCCTCCAACCAGGGAATTTATTGGAAATGCAAATTATCAGCCACACCCCAAATTTACTGAATCAGCAATTCAGTGAACAAGGCCCAGCTATTTGTTTTAAATAAATCTTCTCGGCAATTCTGATGTGCAATGAGGCCTGAGAACCATCATTCTAGAACAAAATAATATGACTGCAAATCTACAACATAATGTGAAAGAAACAAAAAGAACTGCCCAAAATTGAGCTAATTCAGTAATTATATTTTTGAACTAATATTAAATTTTTATTTTGGAATAATTTTTTCTTATATTTTTGGTAAATTTCAAAGGATATATTTGTTAGGACTCAATATGCTTTGTATAAGAGAAAATAAAATAAAATTTAAGTATGGGTACTGTACTATTAGAATCAGATCAGAAACATAAAAAGCAAAATTATATGTTTACAGAGAAAATTCAGAATACATCTTTATTAGTTTTGCCCAAAGAAATAGCCAAGGACATGTGCCCCCCACCATCCCACCACAATTAGTCACAACAGCAATCAGATTCTTGTCTATTCAATACTGTTTTCTCATTATGAGAAACCACTGTGCCTTGAAAAAAAGTAGCTGATTCTATGTCTGGGTTGAAAGGAGAAAAGTGAGCCTATACGTCACAAATAATGTAGTCACATTGAAATGATCTAATTTGAAATGATCTAAGCCTAATTTGAAGGGAGCTTCTATTGGCCAAGATGAGGCAATTGGTCCTCAAAAGATGATTGACAAAGATCAATGATATACAGTAAATCTGAAAAGTCATAGATCCATAATTATATGCCAAAGGAGAAAACATTGGCATAAAGATATCTAAGTGAAGGTCAATAGACTCTGAAAGTAATGTTTTTGGTCTTTCTATTCAAAACAGGTTGGTATTATTGACTTATTTATTGTGTCAATAAAAAATATAGAAACTAGTAAATGTAAATGTATTACTTAGCAACATATTTTTTTTCTGATTCATTGGGCACATCAGTAGAACAGTCATATAAATTGGTATCCCGAATCAGATAAAGGCACATAAAATATCCAAAATTCACATGAAAATATTCCAATCAAAAAATGGGTTAATAAGCGCTTGCATAGAAAAAAAAAAAGTATAAGAGGGAGTCGGCAACAAGGAGAAAAATTTTTTTAGAAAAAAAAAAAAAAAAAAAAAAAAAAAAAAAGATAAAAGAGAAAAAAAAAAGGAAAGAGGATATTTTTTTCCGTGGGGGTGGGTTTGGGCCTTTGATCCAGCAATCCCATTACTGGGTATATATCCAAAAGACTATAAATCGTTCTACTATAAGGACACATGCACACGAATGTTCATTGCAGCACAGTTTACAATAGCAAAGACCTGGAACCAACCCAAATGCCCATCAATATAGACTGGACAGGGAAAATGTGGCACATATACACCATGGAATATTATGCAGCCATCAAAAACGATGAGTTCGTGTCCTTTGTAGGGACATGGATAACCTGGAAACCATCATTCTCAGCAAACTACACAAGAACAGAAAATCAAACACCGCATGTTCTCACTCATAGGTGGGTGTTGAACAATGGGAACACATGGACACAGGGAGGGGAGTATCACACACTGGGGTCTGTCGGGGGAAAAGGGGAGGGATAGTGGGGGGTGGGGAGTTGGGGAGGGATAGCATGGGGAGAAATGCCAGATATAGGTGATGGGGAGGAAGGCAGCAAATCACACTGCCATGTGTGTACCTATGCAACAATCTCCATGTTCTTCACAGTACCCCCGAATAGGGAAAAAAAAAATAATTCCAAGTATGTCATAAACATTGTGTTATCTCTACCAAGTTTAAATATCTAGAATTAAAAGAAGAAGAATGTTTACATTTATGAGTATGTAAAATCTTGGGTGGAAGCTACAGTTTTTTATTAGTAGAGAGAATGATTAGTTAATCTACTGAACTTGAATTTAGGGACCCACTCTTCTCATAAAAGTATGAAATTTGATATAATAACAATAAAAAAGCTTCCAAATCCAAGTATCTGTTAGTGGATAATGTCATGATTGTTAAAAAGGGTCATAGGAAGCTCAAGGTCTTTGCAGTTGTGCTAATCAAGATGTGGAGTACAGATTCAAGGACTATGAATTCAGCCTGTGAGGATTTCAGCGCTTTCTCAGCTGTTCTTTCTAGTATCTGTCTCTACACACTGCTGTCATTCTCAAAGCCTCACTTCTATTCCAAATTTCTTTTCAGTCTAACCATGAGTTTCCAGGCCAACATTGGACTCTGCAGAAATCCAGCTGGGTCACTGGGTCTATGCAAAGGGACTTCGAGAAAGAACTGCTTCACACTCAAATAGACTTTGCCTTGTGAATTTTTTCATTGACCTCTGTGGGATACACATAATTCATTGAATGTTAATACTGCACTATGATGCAGGAATCCTTAAAGAAGCCACAGCCATGTTAAAATAGCCACCAAAGCAAGGTGAGTCTCAGTCTTCTGTGAGCAAAAGATATCACTTAAATGCTAGAACAAAACCCCACATTTTACCCCAATAGGGAAGCTTTATCCTAGAGGAGAAAATTGGAGTTACCCTTTGTTACCCACAACTGACTGAATGAAGACCACAAGTGAGTCCTGAAAAGCTATGTGGGAGCCAGCAAATAGCTCTAGGACTATTGACGTGAAATGAAAAATCCCTAACTCTGAGATTCCTAGGCCATTATCTTGTTACCAATTACATCTACTTTATTTAGGTAATATCTATGACATATTTCTGAATAAATCCTGTGACTCTTTTCTTCCAAATGTGTATGTGCATCTCTTTTCATATGTATATTTATGTTTTTGCTATAATTTCTTCATTTTCACATTGTAATATTAAAAATGTCTTCAGATAGTATAGTTTAACTTCTTTACTATTTTTCCCCATTGCCTTTTCTCAAAATACGTACTTGAACAGATTTTCCAATGCATCTTGTGAACCTTTTGAAGTTTATTTATTAATGAGTACGACATCCTTGGCACCCTGTGGATCCGAAAACTATACCTGAAAAAAATAGAAGCTGAGGTATTTTCTGTTATAATCAATCACAAAATAAATCCATAAAGTTTATGAGTTGGAAACTGAGAGTGAGATGAGCATCTGGCTATGGCTATTGTATGCTATCATTTCTGAAATTTTTAGAGAAATAAATGATTTAAAAAAACATTTTAAAAGTTATGTTTGTTTGCTGTAAAATGCTAAGATTGTCTTTTCCCATGACTTCAATTTTCATTAGCATGCTAGTAGCTGCTCACCAATTTGCACACACACACACACACACGCACACCCCTCTGCTAGTAATTGTATCAAAATTCTAGATCAGTTTGAAGAGAATCTTCACATGTTATAATTCCCAATTTAGATCCATACTTTACAGATATCTTGGGATTTATGCACACACATGCACACATATATATGTGACTGTACATATTGTGTGTATGTAATCTGCATATAATTGTATACATATGTATAATTATAATTGGTATTTACATTTTATTTTCTAATTCCTGTTAAATTAGAAGTGCAACTGACTTTCATATACTAACTTTGTATCCAGTGAACTTGTTAAATCCACTTATTTGATTTAATATATCAAAACTTTTTAATTTTTATGTTTTTAATAACCATAGGCAAATACGGTATGAGTGATGATAGTTTTATTTCAAATTTTTCAGTTCCTGTTAATTTTCTTACCTTATTGCACTGGCTACCATTTCCAGAAGAATGCTGATTAGAAGTAATCTTCTATTGCCTAAGTCTTGAACTCAGGAGGAAAGTTTATAATGTTTTACCATTAAGTGCGGATGAATATGTTTCTCTAGGTGTTTGCTTGTTTCTTATTTTTAATATCTTTTATACAATTAGAAAAGTTCACTTCTATTTCTAGTTTGTTTAAGGTGTTGCTTTGCTTAAATACTGGTTAGACATTAACTTTATCAACTTTGTCATACAACTAAAAACAATCACATGAACTTGTTTTCTATTTCTTCGTGGGTTAGTTTTAGTAAGTTGCATTTTTTTATTGAATTTTTCAGTGTTGTCTAAATTTTTCAATAATGGCATAACTTGTTCATAATGACTTCTTTTAATGTATGTTAGAGCTGTAGTGATTACTCTTCTAGTATTGGTAATTTATGATTCATCTCTTTTAATCTTGATTAGCCTTGCTAGGAAATTATTGGTTTTATTATTTATTTCAGCAAATTGACTTCTGGTTTTGTCAATTCTCTACATTTTATGTTTATTTGACTAATGCTATTGTTTTGATGTGATTTGTCCCAGTCAAAAACTCATATTGAATTTAATCTCAATGTGGCAGTATTGGAGATGAAGTCTGGAAGGAAGTGTTTGGCTCATGGTGGCAGATCCCTCATATATAGATTAATCACTGGGGGGTGAGTGAAATCTGGCTGTAGTGGAAATGGATTAGTCTAGTTAGTTGTCTATCTATTTTACCAAGAGTCTGGGTTCCTCGTTTGCCCTCTCTTGCTTCCACTCTCATGATGTGACTTTTTTTTCACACACTGGCTCCCCTTCCGCTTTCTGCCATGAGTGAAAGCAGCCTGTGGTTCTCATCAGATACAGTTGCCCAGTTTTGAACTTTTAGCCACCAGAATTGTTAGCCAAATAAACCTCTTTCTTTATAAATTACCAAGCCTTGGGCATTCTGTTATAGCAACACTAAATGGACTAAGACACCTTTTATTCCATTCTGCTTATATTTTCCTCCTTTGAGCTCATTTGACATTCTTTTAATATCTTGAAAAATATGTCTAGACCATGCATTTTTAATCTTTAAAAAATAATACAGATTCTTAGGCCTAGAAATCTTAACTACAGTGTAACCTCATCCAGTGAGATAATTTTTAGTTCCATCTATTTTTTTTTAATTTTTGTTGTTTTATTCTTTTGAAACAGGTTCTCATTTTCTTATCCAGGCTGGACTGCAGTGGCACCATCATAGCTCACTGTAACGTGGAACTCCTGGGTTCAAGTGATCCTCCTACTTCAGCTTCTTGAGCAACTGGGACTACAGGTGTGCATCATTATGCCTGGAAATTTGTTTACTTTTTGTAGAGACAAGGCTTAGCTGTATTGCCCAGGAGTGGTCTCAAATTCCTGGCCTCAGGTGATCCTCTTGCCTTGGCCTCTCAAAGTCCTGAGATTATATTTACATTTATTTATATTTTATTTACTTTAAAATGTCTTCTAATATTCATTAACCCATTGTTAATTTAGAAGTTTTTGCTTACTTTGAAAGTTAAAAAATAGTTATTCTTATGTTGTTAATTTCAAGCTTAATTCTCCATGATCAGAATATACTTGATTCAGTTCCATGTTACAAATGAAAGTATTCTGTAGATGTTGGGTGTAGTCTTCTATAAGTGTTAAGTAGGTCAGAATTTCTAAACTTTATTTTTAATCTTCAGTATCCTTTCTTATTTTTTCTCTGATTTTATCAATGCCTTGTTCTATCAGTGAGAAGAGTGTGCCGAGATTCCCTTAATGATAGAATATTTGTATTTTCCTTTTTATAGTTGTCAATATTTGTGATACATGTTTTTAGTCTATGTTATTAAAGGAAAAAAGTAGTTCTATCTAATTCAATAAGTTGATGCTTTTAAAATAATAAAACATCCTTCTTTCTATCAACTTTCTCCTTAAACATCATGATTTTGACATTTTAAATAAAATATTAAAAATTTTATATTTATAACGAATACAATTATCTATAATCTGATATTCTAATATTTTTCAGACTTATTTTGCTTAGTGATTCTATGGCATATTTCTTTACATGATTTTATTTCTAATTTCTTTATATTCTTATATTTAAAGTCTGTCTATTTTATGTTACAAAGGTTTTTGTTTGTCCTTAATTGTTTATGCAGTATGTCAATTACTGTTTTTAATTAGAAATTTTTTTCCATTTATATATAATGTCATGTCTTTGTTTTGTGATTGACTTAATTTTTAAAAAGTTAGATTAACAGAAAAATGATGAGCTACCACATGGGGTTTCCATGTACCTCACATCTAGTTTCCCATATTATTAACATTGTACATTGGAATGGTAATTTGTTACAATTAATAAGCAAATACTGATACATCATTATAAGCTAAATGTTATATTCAGATTTCCTTAGTGTTTACTTAATGTATTTTTCTGTCTGGGTATCCCGTGTTAAATGTAATTATTATATCTCCTCAGCCTCCTCTTGGAGGTTGGAATTTAGTCTTTGTGAAGTCCACTTCATTGTGCGAAATTCAGCCATTTGGAATTCTAGCTAAAAGGCATTTTTTAAAAAACTTAAGATGTATTCCAGGACTCACTTATAGCCCCATCAGAATTCTGGAAGCTCTTCTCTACTTGTGAACCTGTCAGCTGCTCTTGAGACATTAAAACATCCACTGAGGTAAAAAGTAGTGCCAAATATTTTAGTCACCTTTGTCAATTCTGGGCCTTCAAGCACTTGCCACTTTAATAGCTCTCTGATATCTCTGGTAGATTTTCTTTAAAAAATATTTTTTCAGCATTTATTTTTTTTTTTGTACTGAGAATGTTATCTTCAACAAACTATTCTACCTTGACCATAATGGGTAAAGGCAATTAAAAAGCTTTTGCTCTATGTTTCAAACTAGCTTTCTGGAAACGTATCAGTTTGCATTCTTGCCAAAAGTTTTAGCAGTATGTGTCTTCAAACACGACAGCAATATCTATAAGTAGTAATGTTGAAGCTTAAGAAAATAAAAAAAGATTAGGATTAATTTCTTTATTAGTTTATTCAACACGTATTACTGAACTCTTACTGTATAGCTGACTTTCTGTCTCTTTCCTCTTACTTTCAGGAGGCTTCTAGACCCATCCTTCTCTCCAAAAACCTACAAGTTGCTGGTAAGACTATCTCAGAAAAAAGACATATTTGTAATATTTCCTTAGAAGAATGGATGCCTATCTATATTACATTCACAAAACTAACCATGCTTGAATGAATATTATTTTCCCCAAGTCTAATGGACTTCCTATTTGCTTCACTAAAAGCAGATGATGTACTGGCAACCTTCATCTTTAGTTGCAATATTCTCTTACTAAAACCCCAAAAGAACAAAAACCAAACCAAATCAACAACAACAAACATGCAAGTATACAAGAGAAGGAGGTCTGTTTCAAATCTCCTGTGTATTTTGAATTACTCCAAGTTTAGTGGTCAATGTGGCTTTTTTTTTAGGAGGGTGGTAATGGAAGCAAATTTAACCACTTTCATCAAGCAAGGGTATATCAGGATGTAGACTATTATGTCTTAACCTCGTCTTCTTGCATTTAACCCATAAATCATTTATTACTCATCTTTTAATGTAATATGTAGTAATTAAAAATTATTGATAAATTACTTTTGTGTGCTAGGTGATGTTCTAAGAGCTTTTATTAATAGCAGCAATTGAAACAATTATAATTAAAATAAAAAATATTAATAGTCACTGTCTATTTCTTGTACACCACATGCAAGGCTCACATAAGCACTTTACATTCATGGTTAAATGCTCACATCTGCCATGAGTTAGCTGTTCCCATTTTTTTTTTTTTTAACTGATAAGGCAACTGTTACTTAGAGGAACTTTGGATCTCAATTGAGGCACCAATATAATTTAAATTCTGATAGAAATGCAAATATCAAGTTATAACTAATTTGATTCAACAATAAATAAAACTATATGTTTATTACATGGTAAAATTTATGAGGCATTCTTGCCTTAGAAACTTGGTTTTAATTCGGCAAAGCTAAATAAATGACTAGTTCTCAATGATAGAAGGGGTTTGTTCTCAGCATGTTGTAGGCAAGAAATTTAATCTTATTTCTTTCTTTTTTTCTTTTTTTTTTTTTTACTTAAGTATGCCAACTGGCATGTAGAAAGATCTTTATATATAAATCAGTTATGTTTCTTGATTCATTTTTCCTCTATAACTTGGGATACTACCCTATAATTTCATTAAATTGTGATTCACTGAGAATGAATTAAAAATATACAGAGGTCAAACATAGTTCTTGCTTTTTGGAAACTTTTTTTTCATAAAACCATATTTTGTTTCTTAAAAATGCATTTTGAAACAATTAATAAGTAATCTACTAGGAAATAGCAATTATGTCCCCTTTCTAGATGAGAAAACTAAGGCACGCTGGGGTTAGGTAAATTGCCAACTTACTAAATGCAAGGCCTTCAAGAAAATTGTATCTAAAATAGAACTGGTTCTGTTAAATTTTATGTGTCATGTGTGAATTTATGAAGAAAAAATAAAAGAGTAAAGAAATGTGACTTCCTTGAAATTTGCATATCATGATTTTGAGCTTTTATTTTGAAGCTATTAATAAAAACTATACCGACAAAAAGTGCTTGAAATACATCTTCTTTTGCTCAATTTCAATCCGAGGTATTATCACTGAGTGGTAGCTCCTTTGAGGAGAGTTCAAAAGTATTGTTTACAGTGTTTGATTCAATAGCAATATTTATTTTGACTACCCAGCTTTTATGAAATACAGAAATATTTCCATGACTTTATTATATTTGAATTAACCATATAGGATTCCTGATAGCAAGCACTTACAATACCTTTTGTTCCCTTTTTATTTATAAATTGGTTTTCTCTGATTGTATTATTTGTATTCATATACATAAAATGCAACCTATTTTACTTCTCAAAATTATAACCCTTTCCAATTAACCAAAGCATCCCTGGCAGAGGGCCAGGATGACGTGCCACCCACATCTCTGATCCTGTCATGCCTCCTGCCCTACCTCTTTAATGGCTTTCTTCCAGCGAGATAAGATTTAAACTCATTTTCCTGGTGTATCTTCTGCCTTCTGTCTCCAGCTCCATATTCTGCGACTTTCTTCGTCAAAACTCATGCTTAGCAAAGCTGGATAACCAGAATTCATCCTTCTCTCTTGTTCCTCCTGTATTTGCAGATGCTTTTCTCTTGGTAATGTCAGCTCTCATCTCTCTTTCATTGGTCTCCATCCAGAACTGCACTAGATCATGTCTACCTAGCTATTGTAATGCTTTGAAACTTTGGTTCCCTTTAGATTGTAAGTTTCTGTTCATTTATTCAACAATAATGTATGAGTCATCGAATGTCAAACACTATGCTTAGGTATGGAGAGACTTCAGGTTTAAGATTAAAATGATGAATTAGAGAGATAATTCCTGCTGTAAAGAAACCCCCAATCTGATGGCAAAACAAATAATCAATACGTGTGGTGATACAGGTGTCTTTTGCTTCAAGTTGATAATATTTTATATTAAATTGTCCTTGTTTAAATATCGGTATGGTTTCTGTCTCCTTTCAGATTTTGTCATGGCTTCTGTCTCCTTATTAGACCTTTCCCAATGTAACAGAGAAGGACAGGGCTTTGGAAGCACGTATAGGACTTTTAATATGATACCTAATACAGAACGGGATTTCAGGAAAGCTTCTTAGTGGAGACTTCCCCAGACCAATAGAAACCATGATGCTTGGCATTCATGAATTGCTCATTCAATGAATAAACAAGAAAAATAATATTATTATCATTTTTCTACACACAAAAATCCTATAAAGTAGGTAGAGAAGCAATCATTATTCCCATTTTTGGAAGACAAATCAATCAGACCAATTTGCCAAGGTCATTTGATAATTACATGGCAATTTTTGGACCATAGCATATTTTTCTTTATGCCTAAGCAAGGCCTCTTTCCATTTTTTCCAGAATGTTACAACCTGTACATATACATTGCAGGTGCTGAATGGTGGTGTAGTTTTTTTATCCTTCATTTTTAAGAAAGTGTAAAAAAGTCATTTTAACTCTTTAAGAATCTAGCCTAAGGTGTTCCTTTCATTTAACAGCAGTGAGGATGCACCCAAGGGCATCCCACCAGAGCTGGTTTCTCTGCCCTCGGATCCAACCTTACCCCACTGCTTCTCTGCTTCATATGGGAGGGGATTCTGGCTGCTGCAGACTGGATTCTTCTGTCGCCCATGCCAGCTGTCTTCCAGATGGGTTTGCCTAATAGTGTAGATTATTAATTTAAAGAGAGGAATCAGGACACTTCTCACCAGTTCTGTCTGTCTCAAGCAGCATCTCTGCTAGCACCTGATCCTCCCTGTGACTCCAGTTTCTGCCAAACAGGCTTATCAGGGTCCCAGAGTCTGCCAGGGAACCCTGTATGGACCCTGGACTCTGGGGATACTGTCTCTTCCATTTGTCCCTCTTTAGGGTTCCATGGCTGCTTGCTACTAACTGCTCAGCTCTAGGTTAATTTACCATGAGTTATTCCATTACCTGTGTAACCTAAATTTTCTCTACTAAAAGTAGTGATGATGCCTGTTTTCCTTGTGGGACTCTGAATAATGCAACCAGACCGGGGCTACCAAAATACACTTTAAAGCTGGGTCAGATATTCAAATGTATTCTTAAGTTGGCAAGTAACAAACGAGCAAAGTTAGCAGGTGTAGAACAATAGACCTCTAATAAAGACAGCAGAGTGAGTGTAGTGATGAATGACGCCTGCTGTTCATCCCTGGGGTTGGAAGACAACAGGGAGGAGAAGAGAAGGGAGAGCTGCAGTGTGCCCAGGCCTCATCAACCCCCTCTGCTCAAAATGGGCACCATCCTCACCTGCATCCACATCCTGGGCATTTGTTAGAAATGCAGAATCTAGGGCTCAACCCCAGAGACTCTGAATGTGAATCTGCATTTAAACAAGTTTCCAAGGCACCTGACAGGCCCTTAACATTTGGAATAAGTGCTAGTCCCAAGGATCCCTTGGTAAAGATAGGTCTCAGCCCCAGCTCATTGCTGCTATGTAGGAAAGTGCTCCCCCACATAATCAAATATTTCACTTTTTCAGGGGAATATGGAGGTCAACAGAAAACCACATATGGCATCCCTTTGTTTTCAAATATTGGACTTATTTTTGAAGGGTATGTATGCCAAATAGAGTTCATATCTGTGCCTCATAGGATCTGCGGGTCTAGTGGTCTACATGTCCTTAGAGAAACAAGGTGTGGAGCTCGGAACATGCTCCAGTGAAACTGGCTTGTCTTACCTAAGATTTACCTCTGCCTTCCTTGTTTTTCTCCTTTTATGGATGGGGAAACTGTAGCTCACAGAGAAGGAGCAGTAGCTCAAAGACACACAGCTGATAAGAGACCAAACAGGGACTTTATCAAACTTCATACCCTTGTACCCAATGTCTCCCCATCCCCCATAGATATGCTTTTGGATTTTATGGGTCAGTGCCCAGGGCACTGGGGATCTATCCCAGGTGCTAAAGTCCTGGGTTTCCCCCTGCTGCATCTCCAACAAATAGAGCAATGGTTAAGTGTGGAAATTTCCTCTCTGTTCACAAAGTAGACGTTTAATTACCAGGAGCTTCTGTGTTCCCGCAGCAGGATGCATAAAATGAAGCAAAGCGTAATTGTGGCAGTGCGTCTGGTTCTGGAAATTAAAACACCAGCAAGGAAGGGCATGCAGGGAGCCAGATGGTGTGGAGCATAAGGTGGCATGCCGTCAGCCATTTCCCACTCGGGTGGATCTCATTGGGAGCTGATTTGTTTGAGGTTGGGCTGCCCCTGGGCCAGGCCTCCAACTCTCTGTCTGGGGGATTATCTGGTTGTTTTAACAAACACGCCTTCTCTAGCTGATTTCTTCCAGAGAGGCACAGACATGTTGTCAGTGGTTAGAGAGCAAAAGAGCCAAATCTTCAGCAACTCCTGGAAAGTCTACAGAGTTCTGAAAAACAATAATTCTGGGTTTTTTAACCTACCTGATGTGACATATGTAAGAATCCATCTAGGGCCCTGGAAGAATGTTCAGAGTAGAGTGATCTGCCATGTGCCTTGTGCTTGTGAATTTGAAGCCCACGAACTTGCTTTTCTATACCAGATAGTTTACTCTTAACCCCTCTGGACATTACACAATAACTTGAAAGAGTGGAAAAGAGGAGTATTATGGCACATGGGCAGGGAAGTGCACCTCATCAAGCAGTTTCCAACTGCAACTTCTCTCCAGGAACATTTGCCACACTTACTCAGTTCTGTGTATAACTCAGAGATGTTCCCACTCCAAAGTTGGCTTCATCTTCCAGTCTCTTTTTCCACTATTATTTATTCATGTATTCTTTTTCTTTCTTTCAACAAGTTTTTTTTTTTCCTTTTTTGAACTGTTATTATAGAATCAGGGGTATGTGTGCAAGTTTGTTACAAAAGGTACGTTGCATGTTGTTGACGTTTGAAGTTGCAGTACAAATAAAACCGTCAGCAAGGTAGTGAGCATAGTACCAGATAGGTACGTTTTCTTTCAACCCTTACTCTTCTGTCTCCCCACCCCACTCTAGTAGTCCCCAGTTTCTATTCATTGCATTTTTATGACCATGTGTACCCAGTATTTATCTTCCACTTATAAGTGAGACATGCAGTATTTGGTTTTCAGTTTTGGCATTAGTTGGTTTAGGATCATGGTTTCCAGCTGCATCTATATTGCTGCAAAGGACGTGACTTTATTCTTTTTTATGGCTAGGTAGTATTCCATAGTGTTTATGTATCATATTTTCCTAATTCATTCCACCATTGATGAGCACTTAGGTTGATTCCATGTCTTTGCTATTATGAAGAGCACTCCAATGAGTGCTCTTCAGAAAGACACAGTCATTTTGGTAGAATGGTTTATATTCCTTTGGGTATATTTCCTGTAGTGCAATTGCTGGTTGACTGTTGAACGATAGTTCAACTCTTAGTTCTTTGAGAAATCTCCAGACTGCTCTCCACACTGGCTTAACTAATCTGCATTCCCACCAACAGTAGTATAAGCATGGTCTTTTCTCCACAGCCTGGCCAACATCTGTTATTATTATTATTATTTTTAACAAAAGCCATTCTGACTGGTGTGTCACGGCATCTCCTTGTTGTTTTGATTTGCATTTCTCTGATGATTAGAGATGAGGAGAATTTTTTTTGAATATGTTTGTTGGACACTTGTATGTCTTCTTTTGAGAAGTATCTGTTTGTGTCCTTTGCCTACCTTTTTTTTTTGACTCTTGTCTTCTCATTTCATTATTTCATTTCATTTTTATTTTTCGAGACATGGCCTGGTTCTATAGCCCAGGCTGTAGTGCAGTGGTACAATATAGGTCGCTGCAACCTCAGCCTCCCGGGTCAAGCCATCCTCCCTCCACAGCCTCCTGAGTAGCTGGGGCTACAGGTGCTCCATTGCACCCTGCCAGTTTTTTTTGTATTTATTTTGTAGAGATGGGGTTTCACCATGCTACCCAGGCTGGTCTCCAACTTGTGAGGTCAAGGGATCTGCCTGCCTCAGCAGGATTACACTTTGCCTACTTTTAAATGGGGTTGTCTTTTGGTTATTGAGTATTTTAAGTTCCTTATGGGTCTTAGATATTAGATTCTTGTCAGATGATGCATAGTTTGCAAATATTTTCTCCCACTCTCTAGGTTGCCTGTTTGCTCTGTTGTTAGTTCACTTCCTGTGCAGAAGCTCTTTAGTTTAATTAGGTCACATTAGTCAACTTTTACTTTTCTTACAATTACTTTTGGGGACTTAGCTATAAATGTTTTGCCAAGACCAGGCTCTAGAAGAGTATTTCCTAGGCTGTCTTCTATGATTCTTAGAATTTGAGATCTTACATTTAAGTCTTTAATTCATCTTTAGTTAATTTTTGCATATGGTGATAAGTAGAGGTCCAGTTTCATTCTTCCATATATGGATAGCCACTTATCCCAGTACCATTTACAGAACAAAGACTCCTTTTCCCATTGCTTATTTTTGTTGACTTTGTTGAAGATGAGATGGTTGTAGGCATAAGGGTTTATTTCTGGGTTCTCTATTCTGTTCCAAATGTTCTGTTCCACATAAATATTTGTCTTTGTGTGTCTGTTTCTGTACCAGTACCATGCTGTTTTAATTACTGCAGCCTTGTAGTATAAATCAGGTGATGTGATACCTCTGGTTTTGTTCTTTTTGCTCAGAATTGTCTTGAGTATTTGGGTTCTTCTTTGGTTCCATTTGAATTTTAGATTTTTTTTCCCTAATTCTGGGAAAAATAACATTGGTAGTTTGATAGGAATAACACTGAATCTGTACATTGCTTTGGGCAGTATGGCCATTTTAACGATGTTTATTCTTCCACTTCATAAGCATAGGATGCTTTTTCTTTTCTTTTTGTCATCCCTAATTTCTTTCAGCAGTGTATTGTAATTCTCCTTGCAGAGATATTTCACCTCCTTGGTTAGCTGCATTCCTAAGTATTCTTTTCTTTTTGTGACAATTGTAAATTAGATTGCATTCTTGACTTTGCTCTCAGCTTGAATGTTTTTGGAGTATGGAAATTTGACTGACTTTTGTGCATTGATTTTGTATCCTAAAACTTTACTGAAATCATTTATCAGCTCTAGGAGTCTTTTGGTGGAATCTTTAGGGTTTTCTAGGTATAGAGTAATATCATCAGTGAAGAGAGTAAGCTTGAGTTCTTCTTTTCCTATTTGGGTGCCTTTTATTTCTTTTTCTTGCCTGATTTCTCTTGGCAAGGACTTTCAGTACTACGTTGAATAACAGTGGCGATAGTGGGCATCCCTGTCTTCAACGAGCATGTGTTGAACAACTATTATTTGCCAGTCACTATTCTGAATGCTGGAAATAGAGTAGTGAATAAGATGAATAATAAACATGCAAAGATATCAGTTAATTTTGGAAAATGAAAAATTTGGGGCAGGCATATATGAATGCACACACATACATAAACATACACACATACACTCACACACACACTCACACACGCACATACTTTTTAGAATCCTGAGACAGAGACTAGAATCCTTTATTTGATCCTGATTTACCTAATTCTTTATCTAATTCAGAATTCCTTATTCTAAGGAATACTAGAATAAAGAGAAACATGGGATAGAGAACACAACTCTAGGGTTACCAAATGAGACCTCTCTGAAGAGGGGACAGTTGAGTTGAAGTCTTAATGATGAGAAATACAGAGATACAAAAAAATAAAGATCTGGAGGGAGGGAAATGTTTTATGAAGCAGGAAGATTCCTGATAAGAATCCAGATATGGGAATGACCTGTGTGTTTAGAAATAGAGGAGGCTTGCTGAGGAATGGAGGAGAAAAATAGAAGGTTAATTTGGAGAGGGTAGCAGGGGCTATATCCTATAGGACTGTATGGACCAAGGTAAAAGTTTTCATATAATTGTAGTGAAGATGCCCTCACAGATATCAATACATATTTGTGCTTTAAAAAATATCACTATTGAGTGGAGGATGAACTATAAGGGAGACAAGAGCAGAGTCAGGAATAGCAGTTGAGAGGCTGCCTCAGAAGTCTAGATGGGAAGTTATGATGGCCTGACTAGGATAAGAGAAGTAAGAATGGTGCAAAGCATATGGGATGTATTTTGGAGGAAACTCCACTCAAGTCAAGCCCCACTTCACCTACGACAACCTTCTTTATTTGATTTTGCTCAAATTCCAGCAGTTACTGAATAATGTGAGAATTTCCTATGCAGAGTGTAGAGTCCAGTGACTCAAACAAATTGGCAAAGGAAAATATTTGGTATGTTAACATTTACTGTTCAAGGCTCCATCCGCATTCTGAAAACATGCATTTATTTTTTAGCCGTTGTGTTGCTGGAGGAGAGCAGAGGATCCAGGGGGCAGACTGCAGGGAGCTCGGCTGAAGCAAGATGATCGTGATACTGGAAAAGAGCCCTCAGGATGGAACAGATGAGCTCACATCAAATAAGGGAAGAAAGAGACAATTCACATGGCACCAGAGCATAAAACTAGGACTATGCTAGTTTCCTGAGGTCTCTGTAAAAAATAAGACAGACAGAATGGCTCTCAACAACAGGAATTTGTAGTCTCACAGTTTTGAGACTTGAAATATGAGATCAACGTTTTAGTCAGGGGAGGAGGGAGGGGGCCCTCTGAGGACTGTGAAGAAATAATCTGTTCTAGGCCTTTTCCTTATTTTCTAGAGATTTGCTGGCAATCGTTTGCACTCTTTGGCTTGTAGAAGCATTATCTGAATCTCTGCCTTCATGTTCATGCAACATTCTGTGTGTATCAGTCTCCAAATTTCCCTTTTTAAAAATAAGTCATATAGGATTATGGTCCACCCTAATAACCTTGTCTTAACTTGACTATATATATTAAGGCTAGTTCCAAATGAGGCCCCATTCTGAGGTACTGGGGTTTAGAAGTTCAATATACCATTTATGGGGGAGCACTACTCAATGCGTAGCAAGGACTAATTGGTGAAAAGTTAACAGGACGTTCATTTTGTTCCAATCCAGGGATAAATTTTTCAGGAGTCAGAATTGTGCAGCCATGGTGAAAGTTGACTTTTGTCGATAGTGAGTGCCCAGTGCCTGGAGGTTTTCTTTTTTTTTTTTTAATACATATTTTTTTTATTGCATTTTAGGTTTTGGGGTACATGTGAAGAACATGCAAGATTGTTGCATAGGTACACACATGGCAGTGTGATTTGCTGCCTTCCTCCCCATCACCTATATCTGGCATTTCTCCCCAAGCTATCTCTCCCCCAACTCCCCACCCCCCCACTGTCCCTCCCCTATTTCCCCCTGACAGACCCCAGCGTGTGATACACCCCTCCCTGTGTCCATGTGTTCTCATTGTTCAACACCCGCCTATGCGTGAGAACATGCGGTGTTTGATTTTCTGTTCTTGTGTCAGTTTGCTGAGAATGATGGTCTCCATCAAGTACAGTCTGAAGAACACTCAGCCAAGGATGCTGTGAGCCAGGATTTCTACACTGCATGAAATGATGGGTTGACATAATTTCAGTGGCTCTGGGTTAAGGCTTTTTTAAATCACAAAGATCTCATAAAGTTAAAACATGGATGAACCTTGAAAATATTATGCAAAGTGAAGGAAGCCAGACACAGAAGGCCACGTACTGCATGGTTCAGTTTACACAAAGCTTCATAAATGGGCAAATCCATAGAGACTAAAAGTAGATTAGTGGTTGCCAGAGACTAGGAGACAGGGAGATGAAAAGTGATTGCTAATGGGTATGGGGATTGTTTTTTGGGGTGAGGAAATGTTCTGGAATTAGATAGTGATGATGGTTGCACAACTTTGTCACTACACAAAAAACAACAACACTGATCTACATACTTTAAAATGCAGAATTTTAAGTTATGTGATTATATCTCAATTTAAAAAAAGGAAAATGTTTTATGAAATGGGCATTATAGTCCCTACTTTGTGGATGACAAAACTTGGATGTAGAGAGATTTAAAATTTAGCTGTGCTCAGATGGCAAATTACAGAGTAGTAATTTATGTTTACCTTTATTTTTTTCTACTTACAAAAACAAGTTACCTACTCTATGGTTTGGCTCTGTGTCCCCCACCAAATCCCATCTCGAATTGTAATTTCAATAAATTCCATGTGTCTAGGGAGGGACTTGGTGGGAGGTGATTGGATCATAGGGTGATTTCCCCCACTCTATTCTCTTGATGATGAGTTAGTTCTCATGAGAGGTGATGCTTTAAAAGTGTTTGGCAGTTTTCCCTGTCCTCTTTCTCTTTCCTGCCCCCTTGTGAAGAAGGTACTTGCTTCTCCTTCACTTTCCATCATGATTGTAAGTTTCCTGAGGCTTCCCCAGCCATGTGGAACTGTGAGTCAATTAAACCTCTTTCCTTTATAAATTACCCAGTCTTGGGTATTTCTTTATAGCTGTGTGAAAATGGACTAATACACCTACAAACTGCCTGTCTGGTATTTGATCTCTTGTTAGGAAATACCTGCTGGTGATAAATGTCCATTTCCTAGAGGACATTCCACAATCTAGCCTGTGCATTTATTTGGTCTGACTCTAGGATTGCAATATTGGCATGAAATTTTACTTTCTTTCATGGTCAGAGAGAAGCAGGGATAATTTTATTTTCTCTTATCTAATTTTTTGATTCTCTACTAAAGAAGAAGGAAACACCTGTGATGAGAAAAGACTGGCTACTAATTAAGAAATAGTTTTCTAAAAATAGTGTGTGCATGCATAGGTGTGTGAGAGTCTGTCTGCTCATGTGTGTATGTTGGGGAAGGCTGGCATTTTTGCCTTGTATTAGTTTCCTATTTCTGCCACAGTAAATTACCCCTAAAGTAGCAGCTTAAGACAATGTACATTCATTATCTCCTGTTTCCCTTGGTTAGCTGGCTCTTGGGATCAAGGGCTTAAATCAAAGTGCTGGCTAGGGCTGCAATTTTATCTGAAACTCTAGGTCTTCTTCCTTTCTTATTCAAGTGGTTGGAAGAATTCACCTCCTTATGGTTGCAAGACTGATGTCCCTGTTATCTTGCTGACTGTTGGCCAGGAGTTGCTCTCAACTTGTCCTGGAGACCAACCTTGTATCCTAGTCACATGACTGTCTTGTAACATGTGGTTTCCTTTTCAGAGCCAGCAGGAAAATCTCTCCTTTCAGTAGGAAGAAGTCTTATGTTAAATTATATGATTCAATTAGGTTACATTATCAGGAGAAGGTGATGTAATAATCACTCCCACATTTGCATTACTTTATATGTATTATATTCCACAGAACTAGCTTCTCTCAGGAGGAAGAGATTATACAGGGCACATATACCAGGGGGTGGGAATTTTTAAGGCCTTTTTAGAACTCTGTGTACCACAGGTATTTAGTAGTATTGATTTAAACTTAGGTCAACTTGATTGGTTCTATTATTTTACAAGAGTCCTTTATTTAGAACACTGCACACACGGAGAGACAATACCTTAAATGAATACGGAAGGCAGGGGAAAGTAGTGGTTGTAACCCCTAAAATGTTTACCATGTTTTGCACTGTTAATGCAAAAAGCACTTCAATACAGCATCTGTGGCTGACATCCTCATCTGTAGCTGCCACAGGCTTAGTGAAGTGACACTTATGGAGTGGGTGAACAAAAACCTTCATCCAATTTTGAGCACCAAACACTGGACTGGATTTGTTTTCTAGGGCTTAAACAACAGTTTATTGTCTCACAATTCTGGAGACTGGTGAGTCCAAAATCATGGTGTCAGCAGAATTGGTTTTTTCTGGGGCTTGTCTCCTGGCCTGTAGATATACGGTTGCCATCCCTTTGTGTTCTCACATGGTCTTCTCTCTGTGTGTTAGTGCCTTAATCTCCTCCTATAAAGACACCAGTCATATTCGATTTGCACCCACCCTAATGATCTTTTTAATTAACCTAATTATCTCTTTAAAGACCCCATCTGCAAAAGCAGTGGCATTCTGATGCACTGGGTGGATGGGGGGGGCAGGGGAGGGTTAGAACTTCAATATAGGGATTTTGGGAGGGACACAGTTCAGCCCATAACACCAGTCAAGTGTGAGGCACCCAGAAAAGGAATTATTACCCTCATATTATACTGACAAAGTTAGGGCACAGATAATGACTCAAGGTCTAATCACTAATAAGGGACCATAGGAACTTTGGAACACAAGCAGCAGAGCTACCTCTTTCGGTCTCTTTTAGGTGCCCCAAACTGTACGGCAGGTTGAAATTTACCTCTAAGATATGAGAAGAAAAGTTATTAAGTTGGGACACAATGAAGGCAATCTCAGAAGGCTTTATTAAATAAGTAGCTTTTGGGGGACGTAAATTATCCTTGCTTTCCCTGCTGCATGAGTGTTATTCAAAGACTTTTTGTTTTACCTCATCCTCTTGTTTTATGATGAATTTGTGCGTGAAAAGACTCATTAAGGACATCATTATTCTACATTTATCAGTAATGAACTGTCTGTGGCACCTATTAGTGACAAAATGGTCTAAGTCCCTTTTTGTATCTGTCTACATTCTTCTTCATTATTTTCTGCTCCACTGTCATCCATTTAAAATGGATTTGGCTGGGTGAAATTTCCCCCCCAATTGTTCTTTTATTTGAGAGACAAATATTAATAGAATTCATAATCCTTGAGGAGACCACTTCAAATGTTCCAATATGAAAATGACTTTTTAATTTTTAATGCTGGTGAGGGACAGGGACGCTCACTTCCAGAACCTATTGTGTAGCAGACCCTCTGCATTTATTATTAGGCTTAATTTTCAGAACTCAGAGATGGGCATTAATGTCCCCATTTTACCAAAAACAGCCGGGAGGAACAGAGGTAGAATGTCTCATTTTGGCCATGCATCTAGTACTAAGTCCACTATATGGGTGTGGGGCTAGGGGCTTAGGGATCAAGACCATTGTCAAAGGTTATGTTGCAGAATAGGTTTTTTCTGACTTCCACATTCATGCTGATTCCAATATACCCAGACATAAGCTCAAACCTGGAACTTATTAAAATGTGTGAATACCTCTGCTGACTGCAAGCCCCACAACACCTTTGCTTAGTTAGCCTAGTTCATTTCTGCTGGTGTTTTATTATGCAAATATCTTGTTCTGGTTTAGTCTGTCACCTTTTGTGCAAGAAAAGAGATTTAAAAAAAATATTTCTCACTTCTTTAGTTCCTTTGCAGATTTTTTCTCTTTATTTCCCAAGGAATAATTAAGATTCCTCGGAAGGACATAGATGACAGGGATCTTACCAGAGCCCCCACCCTGATGCCAAAAGTTATGTAATTTTACATTAAAACCTTCCAGCATCTCCTGCTGCACCCAACTGAGAGGTACGTTGCTTCACTTTCTATCATTTGCTCAGAGCCAGGAAATGAAACCTATGACTAACAAACCAAGTCTTAAATACAATTTTAAAATATTGACACACAAATCTTATGTATGTCTTTCCTGCCTAAAACTCAGAGTGTGAGAATTTTGGGGGAGCTTCTGTTGATGCTAAGGATACACTTTGAGGCCCTGAGTCCTGTGGGTCTGAACTTCAGCTTCGCCTTCCAGAAATGTTCAGTTCAATTAGTAAATGCATTCCGGTATTGTAAGACACAGAAAACTAATTCAAAGTGACCTAACCAAGCGTCTTCTGCACACTGTACCTACATCTTTTTGGTTTTTAAATTTTATTTTAAATACTCTGATGCACCTAGTTCGATGCACAATAAAACTACAGTAAATATTTTTGACTAACTTTTCCCATATTGAGATACCTATAGTTATCTACCTGTATCTATCTATATTTTTACTAACCATTGTTCAGTCATCTGAATAAAATCCTGCTGAACATTTTCCACCACACAAAGGCCTTTGCAACACAAATCTAAAGCTTCCAAAATGGCACATGGAAGAAGCAAAGTGGTTTCCAGACCTAGACATGCTGACCAATGAGTGTCTTGCATTCTGAGAAGGTGCAGCTTCTCAGACATGAGAAAAACCTTTCTCAAGGAAGTGATTAAAACATACATAAATATATGCCTTTAAAGGATTCAGTTTCTTCCAATATTATACGTTCTGTTCACATACCCACTTTTTAAACTCTTGGCTACCAGCTCAGTCTAAAAGACCAGATGTCTATGTCCAAATCCTGACTCTGGTAGCTACTAAGACTTTCCCTGCCTCTCTTTTCTCATCCATAGAATAAAATAATAGTACGACCCACATTGGAGTGATATTGTGAGTACAAAGTGTTAACCTCTGAGCTGAGCTTCTAGCAAACATTTATTCAATGTTAGTGCCTGTTGCTATTATTTTGCAGTATACAAATCCAAACGCCATTAAAATTGACCAGTAGCATGCCTGTCTTTAAGTTGATGTTGCAGATGAAGCATTTCTACTGTTCTAACCTAGGTAAAGAAGGCATATATCTCTTCGGTTAGGGGTTTGTCAACCATGCAATAACAAGGAAAGAGATTCAGAGGGGCAGAGGCTTAATAACGAATTTGAATTTTGGTAGAACGCATAAGCAGTTGTGAGATATACACATATTCAATTTTTCTAGCATGTTCTGATTCCATGCTCTCCAATCTATATTCTCATTACTATTTGATTTGCCTGTAAGTCTGCACAAGGGAGACAGTGGCTGGCCATGTGGATTTTAAGCGTCTCAGTCCTGTGAGTATTGCTTCTTGTTATGGGCCATTCTTTTGCTTCTCTGCCTGTATGCATTCAATGTATGAATTTAGTCAATGTGAGTCATCCACACAAAGGGGACTTTTTTACTCAGTATGCTAACATAAGTCATATTTCTGAATCTCCAGTGCCGAGGGCTCAACTCTGAAACATGGCACTGAATGGTTAACATGTCAGGACTACTAGAAGTTAACTATTCAAAGTGTGTCCTTGGACCAGCAGCATCACCATCACTTGGAAACTTACACATATTAGAATTGCAGAATTTCAGGCTCCACTCCAGACCTACTGAATCAGAAACTGTGTTTCACTAAGATCCCTTGGTGATTCATACACACTTGAATGTGGAAAAATTGCTCTACTAAAACATAAGTACTGTGCACACTAACCCAAGCAATCCCACATATGCCTCTGACTGAGCTTCTGTCTATGGAGTAGACATAAAACAAAGATATGGAGCGGTGGGGCGATAGGAAGTTGAAGGAGAAGAGCAGAGTGTTGAGTTTACTGGTTTATAGGGAACGTAGTTGTCGGAACACGATGAAATAAATCCTGGGGTCAAAATTTTGAATGAGTGGTTTGAGCAGACGTTGCTGGCCTCTAGGAAGATTGTACGATGTGAGGAGAAGGGCACACTGTGATTCAGGTGTCAAGGCATCAATTAATGTGAAAGAGAGGCCAGGAGGTTGGTGGGTGCAGGAATGTGAAGGAGTAGAGCTTAGTATCTGAGCATTGGTCTGTTTTGCACTAGGTGGTGATACCCTCACTCATCGCTGCATTTCCTACAGTGATGGAGCAGCTTGCCTAACGTAAGTTCTCAGTAAGTATTAGTTGATTGAATGAAAAACAATAATAGCATCTCTTGAGGAATCACTCTATTTGGCATTTTGTATACACTAACTAATCTTCAATATAACTCTACCAAGAAGTTGTTATTGTTGTTCTTTCTTCTTCCTCTTTTTCCTCCTCCTTTTCCTTCATCCCTTTCCCCTTTTCCCCTTCTTTCCTTCCTCCTTTTCCTCCTCCTTATCATCATCGTCATTGTCATATTTTCGGATAGAAGGATTAGAGAACTAATGTACAGAGAGTAACTTGCCTAAAGCCATATAACTAGTGAGTCTGATTCTGGATCTCACCCTCTGAGGGAAGAATAAACGGTATGATAGGATTTTTACACAAGCACACAAATCTAGAGCAAGAAACTGTCTTCTTTCTTGGAGAAAATGTGTAAGCACATTCTCATGCCTTCTTCATGGTTCTCTGGACTGGCATGCTGACTAGCTTTTCATGTCAAAGCAGTTTGAAAACCTCCATTATATAACTTGACTCCTCTCACTGCAACACGCTCCTTTGGTGGGAGAAGTTCACAAGATGAAGTTGGAGCTGAAGTTGTAAACTGATCTTCCCACTAAAATTTATAAAAATATATATAACTTTCAAAAATGTCCTCTTTTTTTTTCAAGACTGAGGCTCACTCTGTTCCCCAGG
Organism: Ateles fusciceps; assembly: GCA_036589455.1. Taxonomy (NCBI): domain Eukaryota; kingdom Metazoa; phylum Chordata; class Mammalia; order Primates; family Atelidae; genus Ateles; species Ateles fusciceps. The sequence continues at coordinate 546,525 of JAZHEH010000672.1, forward strand.
ATGGAGTGCAGTGGTGCAATCTTGGCTCACTGCAAACTTTACCTCCCAGATTCAAGCAATCCTCCCACGTTCAAGCAATCCTCCCACCTCAGCCTCCTGAATAACTAGGATTACACGTATGCACCACCATGCCCAGCTATTTTTTTTTTTTTGTATTTTTAGTAGAGATGGGGTTTCACCATGTTGACCAGGCTGGTCTTGAACTCCTGATCTCAAGTGATTCGCCCACCTTGGCCTCCCTAAGTGCTGGGATTACAGGCATGAGCCAATGCACCTGGCCAAAAATGTCCTCTTATAACAAACATGGAAAAATGGTCATTCTTTTTTGTCACCTCCTCACTTCAGAGATCACACTGATAAGCCTGGCATTCCTTAGAATGTACATGTTTCAGAAATTATGAAGATACATGAATTAAAAAAAAGGAGAATGAATGAAGAAAAACAGAGGCACAAGTTTTAGAGTACTGTATCATGTAAGTATAAATATTCATTATTTTAATGTATAAGGTAACCTTTACATTTAACCTTCAGGCCTAATTAATTACACATCCTGTAGTATTCCGTTGAACCTACAACCCTTCCCAGCATTCACGTCTCTGTGTTGAGATCGTCTCCCATGACCATGTGAGCTTTTTGAGACCAGACTGGGTTTTACTCAGTTGTTTGTTCTCAGAACCTACAGATCCTCCATCCACACCGGTCTGGTCTTTTCTTTAAGTTGTCTTGTATATTGTTTATCCTTTATGGGTCTCAACTCATAACAATAGAGTTATGATAATGAGCAAAACCAGAAAAATTTAGTCCTGGTGTTGAACTCTCTCTGATATTGTCCCTTTTGGTCATGACTATTTCTCACTTTGATTTTGCTATTGGGAGGGTACATATTCTTCCTCTTTGTTGACATCAGTGCTCTCATATGCAGTGGGAATTTATGACTAGATCATCTACAAATTGTTTTACAAGGCTTCAGGTATGAGCAGAGAACATTTTTTTTGTCTGTGTTCCAAAGGGTCTGTTATGTGTTGCAGGTGTTCATGGCAACAGTATGACAGATAAGCCACAGCTGCAATGGCGGGGATAACATCAGCTCTCTGCCTCTATCACTATGTATGGTGGTCTTTATATTCATAGATGGTGGTTTCATGCATCTTACCTCGTCTTGTCCCTGCATTGCCTATATTTGGTCTACATGATTTGGCTTTTGTATTCTGGCATGGCTTCCTGGCTTACTCCACTGGCTTGAACTAGATGCCAAAATATCTTATCTCCCAACTTCTGACCGTAACTGGTCTTTGGTTCACTCTGCCATCTCATGTACCGTCAGAGATGAACCATCAGAGGGGGATGTCATCAGAGGCAGCTTAATGGTGAAGAGCTTTGATTTCGAACAGCATCTCTACCACTTACAAGCTGTGTGACATTGGGCAAATTACTTATCATTATTAGTGATAGTTTATCTATAAGAAGGGACACTATTATAACAGCAACAGCGCTCAGATGATGTCTGTGATGATTATCACTGTGATAAATAATGAGATAAACCATATAGAAGACAGTTCAGTGCTGGTGCAGAGGACATATGCAATGAGAGGTACCCATTATTATTAGTGCAAAACCCCTGCAACTGGATTCCAATCCATCTAGCTCTCTTTCCTCCCAACAAAAGCAATACATAACAACTCTTAGAAAATATCATTGCTATCCAACAGCTGTCATCCAAAATCTAACATGATTCTTGGCACATAAAATACTCAGAATATATGTTGGTTGAGTGAATAAAAATATGAATAACTGCCTCTAGGAAGAGTCCCCTTAATGTAACCTGCATCTATTCCTTGGGAACAAGAGCTAGTAAAATAAAATATTGCCGCTGCTTTTGAGGTCAGCAAGGGTTTTCTCAAAACTAAATTTTTCTCTTATTCAAATAGTGTTTGCTTTTGCTTCATGCAAAAAAAAAGAAGTATAACAAAATGTGAATTTAAAAATAAATTCTGCAAGTGCACAAGAACATTTTCCTAGTAGTCAGGTTTGGATTCACACACACACACACACACACACACAACATGTGTGACATTTAGAAGTAGAACAGACTTGGACTTGCACCCAGGCTGCATCAGGCTGGCTTTTTGAGCTTGAGCTGTGTTTCCATCTCTGCCTGTGATTCCCTAGTGTGAGAATGGGAACAACAATCATTATCCAGGGAGAGTAGTTTGAATTAACAGATGTAATATGTATAAATTCAGCACATTTTATGGCACATTGGATAAATGACTTCCTAGACTCTGGACTTCACCTTTCTTACCTAGAAAGCCAAGATTATAATGATATCTGCTAAATCAGTTAAGATGTGCTACAATCGTATTGCAGTGCCTGGGACATGGTAAACCTCCATAAATATGAGCTCTCCTTCCTCCTCCTTCTCTCATCTGTCTTCTTTCTCTTCAGCCCTCTCCCTTTTTCTTCTTCTTCTGCATTTGAGATATACACTGGTAGAATTTATATAGCAGTACAGCAATAATGACTTTTGGAAGTATTTATATGAAGGCTCAGAAAGTAGATGCCCCACCAAAGAATGTAAAAACCACTCTACATGGACTACATACCATATACCTGGTACATTATATTTTAACCTGTAATTCTGGTAGCTTTATCAGATAAGTAGTTCTAACCCCATTTTTAAAAATGAAGATAAGACACTGAGGATGAGCAAGATTAAATAATTTATTCAAGGTTGTAAAGTTAGTAAGTGACAGAGCTTTCTAATTCAGGCTTGTCACATTCAGATAAAGCAATTGACTTTGCATAGTGTCTTTGAATGTTTTATGACAAATTTAATCTAAATTTATTCCCAAGATACACTTACTCATTGGACAGGGCATCGTTGTCATACCCCTGTGTCTAATAGCAAGTAGAAAATTAATAAATAAGATGTGGGGAGAGAAACTGTTCTTTAGCAAAGGGGCTAATATTTTGGAACTGTGTTGTGGACTGAATAATTATGTCCTCCTAAAGTTTATAAATTTTTATGTTGAGTCTGTAACACCCACTGTGGTGGTATTTGGAGATGGGGCCTTTGGGAGATAATTAGAATTGGACGAGGTCATGAAGATGACCCATACACTAGAGTTAGTGCCCTTATAAGAGGGGCTAGAGAGCTTGCATCTCTCTCCCTTCTCTCTTTCTCTTTGTATGTACAAAGAAGAGGTCATGTGAGCATGAAATGAGATGGTGGCTACCTACAAGCTATGAAAAGAGGAGTTAGAACAAAATCTACCTTGCCAGCCACCTGGATTATAGACCTCTCAGTCTCTAAAACTGAGAAATAAAATTCTATTGTTTAAGCATCCCAGCCTGTGGTATTTTGTCATGACAGCCTAAACCAGCTACAACAGTTTGTCTAATTGTGCCTTTCAAGAATTCAATACATTTCTCCAAATTTGCCATTTGCCAAGCCTTGTGTGAACATAAATGTCACTCAAAACTACAAGGAGGCAGTCTGGATGACACACTCTTTCTCAGGGGAATAAAGTTGGGCCTTCCAAAAGTTCAGGACACATGGATTCATAGCAGCATAGAGCCCCTGGACTGGAAGTGAGATACGTATTTGGGGTCACTGGGATGGCCAGAGCAGAATGAAGCCAGACTATGAATGCATGAATAATCCTATTTACAATTGAATCTAAAGGTGGAAGCTGGTGAAGCTTCATTAGTCATCAGCTGTGAGTGAAGCTGAGGCAGACTAAAAAGAAGGTGTGGAAGTGAAATGCGAGATCCAGTGACAATAAATGTTTCATGATTTCCACAGAGAAAAGAGCTAGGAAACTTTGTACCGAATGTCAGCTACAGAAAGACTGACTGGAGGAGGCACGTAATCAGGGTGACAATGGTTTCCTGGCTCTGCTTCAAAATCTCTGAAGGTTTGAGAACCAAAGCCATCTAACCCTACACTCAGTCTAAACACTGAGAACAGAAACCCCACTTTGTTGCCTGCATTAACTTGGCTGTGCTGTTCCACTGTCTTCATGACACTGTTTTCCTTTTTGAGGTTGTCCTGGCCAAGCAGATGGATAGATGTCATCACAGGAACTTCCTAAAGACCCTGCCTGTCATTAATGGAAAGCAGCAACAGAGAGTTTGCACCTTACCACATCCTTTGAGTCCTTCACCTCAAAATCCTATCCTTGCTGGTTCCAGTGATCATCTTTATCATGATTCTAACCCAATATTTATCAAGTCACCACATTGAAAAACCCTCCTTAAACCAGACCTAAACATCTCAAGTAATTCTGACCTCACAGACCCCACTCTTAGATACTGCCAAAACTCTGCAAAGATGGCGTACTTCATATCAGTAAGCAACAAGCTCACCTTTTTCTTATTGATGACTTATATTGATGGTATTTAAACAGCCAGTTTTTGACATGTTCCATCAAGGATCCAAGTAGGTGCAACTCTGGACATGTGAATCCTGCTTCAAGCAGAGAAACTTTTCTTATATATTTTATATACTGAGCATCCATGTCGCATTTGGTTCATATAAATGTTTCCGATTAGAATTTTTCAAAATAACTGTTGATTTAAAAGAAAACTACTCTATGAATTGTTCCATTGGAGTCTGCTTATATTCATTCTTTATTGTCTATTTTTTTTTGGAAATCTCAACTTCCCAGATTCCCAGTCTCTTACTCTATGTAATGGGATATTCAAGCAGAAATCCTGCAAGGGATCTCCCATCTTTAACCTTCTCTGGTTCTGAAATGTCTTTGCACTGATGCTGTCTTTCATGATGACCTCTTATAGCATAAACTTCTGTTTCTAAAATGCTAATTTTCCTCACAGCATCTAACAGAATGCAGGGCACATACCAGTTGCTCAATAACCAGCTGTTGGTAATAGTTTGTACAATTGATGTTGGATCCAATTCAGTGTCTGGAGTTTTTTATTTTAACTGTCTGATTTGGTAAAATGCCAAGACAGTGTTATATCAGAGATGAAGTTGATTCATGTGGGGGAAGGGAACTCACATTTATTGAATGCCCACCAAATGGCAAGCCCAGTGCTAAAGGTTTCATATGCAGGAGAAATCATTCTCATCATCACCTATTCAAAAAGTTTGAAAACAGATACCAAGCAAGTTTAAGGAAATTTCCCAGGTTACTCTTACTACATGCAAGACAAGGATTGAAACCAAATGTACCTGATGTGTCAGCACATGCTTGGAAAAGTATGATGGGAATGATAATTGAGGCTTTATCAAATATGTAAACTCTTGAGCTAAAAGCCCAGTAATAAGGATTTATAAACTGTGGTGGGACTCAGGAATCTATGCTTTTAAAATAAACACATGATTTTATTTCAGGTAATCCCATGAGAAATAGTTTAACAAAGCTCTTTCTGCTTATCTCTTAGTGAGGGAATGTTTCTAGTTCTTTCTTATAACACTACAAAATACTGTTTAATTATCCTCATAGTATAGAGAAGGGAACTGGGATCCACAGGACCCTTGAGAAACACTGATAGTCCATGGATGTGTTTTCATTTAAACTCAGCCCACTCCAGATTCTTAAATTAAGGACACTTTCCTAAAAAGTTTCTTGTTTTGCTGGGTACATCCTCCAGTTGTTTTCTATGAGAGAGAGCAAGAAAAATAACATTTTTAAATGTCTTGATTGCATGAAATATCTTTAGCTTACCTTCACATTTATCTAATATTTGAGTTGGTATAGAACTCTAGGTTTAAAATAGTTTCCTGTCAGTATGTCAAAGGCATTTTTACAGTGTGCCCTGGCTACCAGTGTTTCGATCATGAGTCTAATGTTTTTCAGATTATTAATCCTTTGAAATCCTTTGAATATAAACTTCTTTTTCTGTTCATTTGTTTATTTACTAGAAGCATTGCTCATTATTTACTAGAAGGCTTTACAATTTTCTTTTTTCTTCCTGAGTTTTTTTTTTTTTTTGAGTCAGTGTCTCACTCTGTTGCCCAGGCTGGAGTGCAATGGTGCAATCTCGGCTCACTATAACCTCCACCTCCTGGGTTCAAATGATTCTCATGCCTCAGCCTCCCGAGTAGCTGGGATTACAGGCATGTGACACCACACAGGGCTAATTTTTGTATTTTTAGTAGAGACAGGGTTTCACCATGTTGGACAGACTGGTCTTGAAGTCCATATCTCAGGTGATCCACCCACCTTGGCCTCCCAATGTGCTGGTATTACAGGCGTGAGCCACTGCACCTGGCTTTCTTCCTGAGTTTTAATTGAAGTGAAAACTAGTTAGAAGTTAACCAGACTTTTTATATGGAATGTATTATTTTTGTAAGGACAAAATTCAATCCCCTAGACTTCTCAAGCTCAATCCTTACTTCTTGGGTAAAAAATTACTGCCTTCATAAACTCCTGGCATAATGTAGATGTTCATGAAACATTTCTAGTAGATATTAAACTGATTTCCAGCAGAGACAAATGGGAAATTAATGGGAAAAATAAAATTTTGAACAAATAGTGATTAAAAAAACAGCTATCTACATATAAAAACAAATGACCCTCAACCCATATCTCATTGTAATCATGACATTTAATTCAAAAAATATATATACACATCTGTCCAACATGTAAAACTAAACTCTAAAGTTTCTGCAAGAAAACATAGGAAAATATGCTCATAAATTTGGGGGATAGGAAAAACTTCTCATGACACAAAAAATACTAATCATAATTTAAAAATTAAAAGTTTTACTTAATTAAAATATAAGCACCATTAACAAAGTAAAGAGGCAAGTCACAAAATGGAGGAAATGTTTGTAACACACCCATCTGGGAAAGAAAACCTTATATCTAGATTATTTAAAGAACTCATACAACTCCATAATAGACAAACAGTCCAATTTTAATAAATATGGTCAAAAGAAGTATAAAGGACAGTAAGACTATGAAAATGTGCTCAACATCATTTGTCGTAAAGGGGATACAAGTTAAAACTAAAGTGAGATACTATTTCACATTCACAAAAATGGCTAAAATTTTAAAATGAAGGACAATACTGAATATTGGTGAGATTGTGAAGTAAATAAAAACTCTCTTGTATTTCTGTTGAGAATGTTAAATATAACCACTTTTGGAAAGAAAAGCATTTTTTTTAAATAAAGTCAAATATGTACATACCTTGTGATCCAGCAATTTCACTTCTAGATATTTACCCAAGAATAATGACCACACACATTCACAAAAAGTCCCATATACAAATATTTATAGTAACTTTATTCTCAATGGCTCCAAACTGAAAAAAAGTCAAGTGTACATTATTATGTGAATAAATTATAAGAAAGAAAATGTTAAAAGACAGTGTATTCTATACTGAAATGTTACTCAACCATAAATATGAAACAGTCAATCCATATAATAATGTGGATGGATATTAAAATATATATATTATGTTGAACCAAAAAAGCCATCCCTGAAAGACTAAAGAATGTGTGTGTATTTATATGAACTGATAGAAATCAGAAGTTTTTCTGGGGGGCGACTGGAAGAAGAATGTGCAACGTATCTGGGGTGGTGAAATGTAATGCTGATTTGAGTTTACTGAATACATTTGCCACAACTTATTAAACTTTGCTATAAAGATCTGTGTACTTTTTTGTATGTAAATTGCAAATCAATTAAAATAATTTAGAAAAGTAGAACAGCAACTTTCGCTTATAATCCCAGCACTTTGGTAGGTGAACCTGGGAAGACTGTTCAGGCCAGCAGTTCGATATCAGTCTGGGTAACATAGTGAGACTCTGTCTATCGAAAAACTAAGAAGTCAGCTGGGCATGGTGACATGTGCCTGTACTCGCAGACAGTCAGGAGACTGAGGCAAGAGAATCGCTTGAGCCCAGGAGTTTGAGGCTGCAGTGAGCTATGATTGTGCCATTGTACTCCAACCTGGGTGATAGAGCAAGAGCCCATCTTGAAAGAATCTAAAAATAAAAATAAAAAATCATGTAAATGAAACATCTCATGGGATGTGGCTACACTCTGGTTTGAAGTAGATTTCTAGTCCTAAATGTATATGTTATCTTTTTAAAGATTAAAAATACATGGCTATAGGTATGTTTTCTAAAATATTAAGAGAAGAAGATTGTCAAATTAGCCCAACATAGAAGCAAAAATATAAGCAGAAATGAATAAAATAAGGAACAGTTGTGGGAATGGTACTTCAACCAGAAAGCATGCCACATGGCCAGTGCCTTGGGTAGGGGATCTGAGTTGGTATATAAAATAAATCTGATTACAGCATTACTTTCCTCTATTTTATAAAATGAAGCTGTTGACCCCTTCTCATCAGAGTACTATTAAGATTCAATGACACAATGTAGGTGAAATTTTTTTGTGTATTTCACATTTATTTTCATTATTTATTTAACTTCCTCTTTCTTTGCTTTTTTTTCCCCTGAATTTCAACTTCATAATCCTAGGTGTATTTGTTTGGATAACTCAGGAAACAAATTTGACATTTCTTCCCTTTATCTGATTTCCTCAAAGCCACCAGCTCTGTACTACCTCTCTCAGGTCCTACCATTCACATTTTAATTTCCCAGAGTCAAAGACACTTCTCAAATGAAAGAAACCTTCAAGCCAGCCCTCCTCGAGTTCTCCAGATACCTCACAAGAAGAGTAAGAGCTGACAGAAGATCATAAATCACACATCAGCACTACATCTCCCTCACAGTGGCCACGCCTGTACCATCTGACTCTGTCCCTTCCCAATGCTGAGTGACCAGGGCAGAGACAGATGTCCCCATCATGGTTTCTCAGACCATGTCCCCTGGGAGTGTCATGGGAGAACACAGATCTTGGAGCTGAGTCACATTAATGACATCGTCTTTTCAGAGAGAAGTCCTCTGTCCCTATGGTGAAGTCTCCAATCGAAAACTCATCCTGACTCCTTCCAACATTTACCTGGACATGCAAGTTCTTTGGCTCATAACCTGAGGAACTGGAGCTATTGGGACACCCCAAGAATCTCCTCTGTATTTGAAATCAATCTGTGTACCTTCCAAATCTCTAAATTCAGAATCTTCTTTTACTTTCCATTTCTTCCCATCACCATTTGATAATTGGAGAGAGAAGGAAGGGAGCACCTGCCGGTCCCTCCTGGGAGGATGCAACGTCCGGCTCAACCTCGTCGCTCTCTGAAGGTGCCCCTCATCTCACTGCATGACAAAACATGCCCTCCCCCATCTTCTCGAGGCTATTGAATTGAGATGAAAACATGGAAAACTCTGGGGCCAAAACCCTATAAATATTTGAAGAATAGCTCTCTTTTCATGTCCTGTTTGAAGAATATTTTTCTTTTCATGTTCTTTCCTTCCTTCTAATTAGTTTATTTTCTGCAGAGTGCTAGAAAGCAAGGTCATTCTGTTAACATATATTAAAACATGTCCCTGATGTTTGAAGAATTATTTTCCATAAAATCTGTAATTTTTTGGCATTCTGGGTAATATGATGGAAAAATGCAAATAGGAAAAATTCAAGTTAAACATCTTTTGGAGTTTTAAAAATAGAATTTCATTATATATAAATTTAGGCTCAGCATATATTTATTAGATACCTGTGCAGGCTATTGTGCTGTGCTAATACTGGCTTAATAATAATAATGATAACTGCTCCCATTAAATGACCTAGGCGCTTACTAATTCAGTTATTTCATTTAATTTTTAGAACAATTCCAAAAGGTAGATATTTTTGGGGGGGGGGCACAGGGTTCCACTCTGTCACTCAGGCTGGACTGCAATGGCACCATCACGGCTCACTGGAGCCTCAACCCCTTAGGCTCAAGCAATCCTTCTACCTCAGCCTCCCAAGTAGCTGGGGCCACAAGTGCAGGGCTGCACGCCTGACTAATTTTTGCATTTTTGTTTTGTAGAGATGGGGATTTGCCATGTTGCCCAGGCAGTTCTCAAACTCCTGGGTTCAAGAGATCTGCCCACCTTGGCCTCCCAAAGTACTGGGATTATAGGCATGAGCCACTGCCCCCGGCTGGTAGATACTATAATCTTAATTTTTCAGAAGTGAAAGTGGTTTAGAGAAAGGAAGGTGAGTAATGTGATTTTAGATGGTGTATAGCAAAAGAAGGGTTTTGAGTTCAGATTTTATTCTAGTGTTATGCTTTTAATTCCTGTGGCCCATGACCCTCCCACATACCCTGGCCCTAGGGGATTTCCAACTACCAATCCCAGATTTCTTTTCTCAAAAGCTTGGTTTCACTTTGCCCATGATGCCACCGACTAGAGACAGATACTGGAGCCCCCTGCCCACTCCTTCAGCAGTCCTCAAGCAAAGACCCAAAGACTACAGGAGTTTATATAGAAATAACGTAGCTCTCTAGCTCTTCAGGCAGGCCAACTCCAAGGCATGTCTTCTGCATTGTTCTGGAATTCTCCAGTAGCCACAGTCACAAATGCTTTAGTGCCTATTTTCTCTCCGTTTCACTTTTCTCCTCCCCTATTTATGTTTTCTACTTGCACCTGTCTCCCTGTTGCCAAGTCTCTTCGAGGCAAGTCCAGTCTAAGAACCCAGCAGGAAGGCCAGCATCCACTTCCAGCAAGAAAACCTGGAGCCCGTGGTGGAGCGAGTGCCTCGGCTTTGGTGGGCTCCAATGACAACATAGTCAGTGAAGCGCCTTCGGTTTCGTGCATAAAACAATAGATGACTTATTTACAGAAAAGCGCAAGTTACAGTGCACTGAGCTGAAATTGAGTGCGGTGAGGGCAAGACACAGAAGATGAGATGGGCATGGGAGGCTTGGAGGTCTATTGTAGAGATACTATGGTTTAAATAGATGGAGAAAAGAAAAGATGTTATAGAACAGGGACTCCTGAGAACAAGTGCAGAACAGAGACAGGCATCGTTGTCTTGGTCACTCACTCACTCACTAGGATACATTCTTTCATTAATATCAAAATGTTTCAGATTATAGAGTGTACACGTTTCAAGCTAACAGCAAATGGGTTACAGCATTATTTGAGTTGCCACTTCTGATAAGATATCTTATTTTGGTAAGCCTATTGGGTGAATATTTATTATCCTATCAATCATTTAGTGGGGGAAAAGCAAAGCTCTTAGAAACATAGCCAGAGGTTATACAACCAGTCTGTGAAGCCACCTGGATGCCACATTGAACCACAGTAAAGTAACCATAATTTTGAGCTACGTGCCATGAATTGGGGTGAACTCTCATTGTAAAGGGTATTTTGTTCCATTTTCCTGGTGATCTTCACTAAGGTATCACCCTTTCCATTTTTCAAAAGAAATGGGAGCCCTGCATGTTTAAGCTATTTATAGAGCTAATGAGTGATGCATTTCTGAGGGCAAGAGAAGAAAAAGTATTTGGTGTCAGTTTAACCCTTTTATTTCTTTTGCAGCCCATGCAACTTTGCATGTAAATTCTGATGCAAACCAAACCATTTCTATCCTTCTCCCAGGGTAGAAATCCTCATTTCTGCAATCAAGTGCTTTCTCCAGACTCATCCCATTCACACAAGCCCATGTGGACACCTGACTGTATAGACTCTGCTAAGCGAAGCCCCTGGCCATCTAGAAGCAGAAGACCACGTTAAGTTTCCTATTATGTCCCTGAACCTTTTGTTTTGCAATCATAGGAGTCCAAATTCTGTCTAATACAGGTGGGCAGAAGGCCAGGAAAAGACTCTCTGACCCGTCATTGTTTATGGGAGACTCTGAACTCTGCCAGCACTCAATAAAGGCAAAACATCTGCAATGTGCCTGCCATTATCAATCAACAGGAGCTATTGGTAAGCTGAACAACGGCCCTCTAAAGCTATCCATGTTTTACTCCCCAGAACCTGTGAATATATTACCTCACATAGTGAAAGGGACTTTGCGGATGTAATCAAGGATATTAAAACAGAGAAATTGTCCTGGATGATCTAGGTAGGCTCAAAGTAATCATAAGAGTTGTTATAAGAGGGAGGAAGGAGAACCAAAGTCAGGAAAAAGATGTGATAACAGAGGCGGAGGTTGGAGTGATGGGCCTTGAAGATGGATGAGGGAAGGTACCATGAGTCAAGGAAATGAGTAGCTTCCAGAGGCTGGAAAAGGCAAGAAAATGGATAATCCTTCACAGATTCCAAAAGATGTGCAGCCCTAATGACCCATTTTGGACTTCTGACATCCAGAAATTTAATACCTAAATGTATATTGGTTTAATCCACTTGGTTTCCTATTAATCCCACCAATAGGAAATTAATGCACTAGCTAATCATTTCATCTATGGGCAGTTTCAAGTCAACAATATGTGTTGACTTATATTATCTGTGGTCTGGCCAGGAATTGAGTGTTAAGTGTTATGAGTCAGGGTTTTAAAATGAGATGTCCTGAATTTGAATCCTGGTAGGGCCCCTAATAGCTACATGACCTTGGGCATATTAATTAAACACTATGCCTCTTAAATTACTCATTTATAGTTCAGAGATCAACCAGTTTCTTCCTTGGTGTTATGGTGATTGTATAACATAAAATATTAAGTGATCTTAGGGCATAGCCTTTGCATTATGCATTTTCTTTATTCTTGTTTCATTTCTTTTCCTTCTCTTACAGTAAGAAGTATATTTTTGTGGATTACCCTATCTGGAAACAGGAACTTTTACTAAATTTCTTGATGGCATGACCTCTTTCTTGATAATGCCTGAGAAAGTTCTTAGTTTAGCATTTCATAAGGAGAGCAGGGTTAATTGCAAACAATCATACCTTCAAGATAAATTGAACCATTTATAAATACCTGCAGCAATTATGACCTGACAAATGTATACAACCACTAATTACCTTTTCCCAGGACCCTGATGCTCTGCGCCCATTCTGGCTAGTCCACCTCGGAAACACAGGCTACTTTCTTTCTAGTATCTTAACTGATGGGACGGTGGTTCACTTCTCTGACTCTAGAGCTGCCCGTGGTCGAGTTCAGTCCTCCTGTATTTTGTGCATTTCTGTGTGGCTTGTGAAAATCTACATGTGTAATTTGCAGATGGTTCCTCATCTCCCTGTACTTTCCTCCTCTGTGATTGTTTCTCATGGTCCCTGCTTCCCTTTTTTGTGGAAGGAAGTTTATTTGCATTCTTAGTTGCAGGAGAGAAAAATGACACCTGTGGAGATCAGTCCTGTCTTTAAGACTGTTCCAGTCTTAGAAACACTCTGCTTGCTGCCCTTTCCTGTCTTTGTCTGCAGAGGTGCCTTTTTCTCTCTTCCTGCTCTCCACTAGTAAATACTCAGAGTTGAGTTAAATTGGTTCCTGTCTGAGGCCCTGGTAAGCAAGTTTAGGTCCCCACGATGTGAGTCTCAAAACTGGTCGCTTTGTCATTCCTGCGAAAACATTCAGCCTCCAATATTTAGCTTTGATTCATCTGAAGAACATGCATCAGTACTTCCCAAATGCAGAGTTGTCTTGAGCAAAATCCTGAAAGCAGGCTGAGGAGCATCCCACGTAATTAACTCCTTCCTGCACGTCTTCCCTTCCCTTAGCAGGGCCTAGGGCAGAAGAACAAATGCAGGGCTACAAACTATATGGTTAAATATTGAAATGTTACACATAAAAAAGCAAACTATTTAAATATGCCATGCCCCACTGCCTACTTCTTACATACCCCTGATACCATGAATTAAAACAAAATGGGGTCTTGTCATGACTGCCAAGCCATTCTTTATTATGCAATGATTTATTTCATTCAAGTCATCTGAAAGAGAAGATGGGATAAACTAAGAAGTCTGTCTCTTCTCTTACTTCAGTACTTTCCTGCTCGAGTCCTTCTGGATACTGAAGCAGTATCCATGTTTAAAGTTAGTAGTTGGCATAACCCACAAATCTTCAAGACATTTAGATGCAGGCATCTTCTCTTCTTCAAGGACGTAGGGCAGGAGATATGGGAAGAATTTCCCGGGGTCAGAATAATATGAATAATTGAAAAGGATGTTTATGGTCGAGGTTGTCCTGTGTCTGCTTGAAGTATCAGGTCACAAGTAAAAGAGCCATTCCTATTTTGTTTAATAAAGTGTGTGTGTGTGTGTGTGTGTGTGTGTGTGTGTGTACTTTATGGATACTTTAAAGCACGGGGTTCTGGGCAAAGCCCCCCTTGGTAAGATTTAAGAACCATACTTTCCCAGGTTTTTGTAAGCTGGTTGAACAAATAAGAATTAGGAATATGAACCATTAGCATTACAAGGCATCTCTCTACTTAGTTAACAAGTGGTAGCAAGGACGATAGCTTTGTTAATAGAGTAGAGTTTCAGGAATGGATTACACTGGAAACACTAAATTTTATATATGGAAAATATGTGATTGGATTGGAGAAACAGAGCATAAAAATTACAGTGCATAAAACTTCAATATAAACATCACGCCGTATTTTATGTTTTTCTCATCACATAGGATGAGAATCCACATCAAAATTGTCACATTATTCTCCATCACAGGGTTTATTAATATACAATCTTGAGGCTCTGAGAGTGCTGCAAAGGGAGTTGGAGAACAAGGAAGGTTATGCTGGGTCAAGCCCAAAGAGGCAGGAACAAATTGAACACAGTATTTGGTAGACATTGAGAGGTTCTGAGAGAACAAATTCAAGCAGCAAGTCACAGGCAAGCACCCAGCATTCAGTGCTGAGATCGTAAGAGCCTGAGACAGGACCGGAACCTTTTGAAATCATCCCCCAGGTAAGATTAAAGAATATGAAGTGGAGAATGAGAGCGTGTGTGCAGGCAGTGAAATACACCCAAGCCCTTGCATAAAAGGATGCCGCTCTTACCCTAAGAGCAGATAGAGGAAATGAGTTTAAAGATAAAAGTCACAAAAGTTTATAGCAGCTACTGGGGGATTTCCCTCCTGGGTGCTACATGACTGAAAGGAGGACAAGGAGGGGGTGAGTCACGTGAAGATCAAAAGATGTCTTTTAATGCTGATAGAGCTGAAATGGAAGAAAGTGTCATGGATATACGTTGCCAAGTAAGCTTCCCGATCATCATCTTCAGTGTTAGACATATTTATTCACCCCAGCAAAGACCATGCCAAACCTGCCCATGTGAGGATTAGGACTTGGAGCAGCAGCTTAGAACATGTGGTTCTGACTACCCAGCAAAAAGGCTTGGGCTGCGTGAATTACTTCCCCGAAGGCTCTCATGACGAAGTACCACAAGCCTCGTGGCTTAAAACAGCAGAAATTTGTTTTCTCACAGTTGTGGGGTCCAGAAGTCAGAGCGGGTGGGGTTGTGGTCCCTCCAAAGCCTCTAGGGTAGAATCTTTCCTTGTCTTTCCCAGCCTCTGGTGGGTTCAGGAGTTACTTAGCTTGCGGCCACATCACTTCAATCTCTGCCTCTGCCTTCGCGTGGGTCTTCTCATCACCTTCTCTTTGTCTCATTGAAGATTCTTCTGCCTTCTTGGCTTAAAAGGACATCTGTCATTGGTTAAAGGGCCCATCCTGAATCCAGGGTGATCTTGAGATTCTTAAGTACATTGCCCAAATACTCTTTTGCTAAATAAGATCACATGTAGGTTCCAAGAATTAGGATTAAGATCTATCTTTCTTGGAAACCAGTATTCAACCCACAACACTTGCATGTAACCATGTCTTTTTCCAAAGTCACCACAGAGGTAGGTCCACCCACTTCTGAAGATTATCCAGGAAGAGGGAGAATGTGAAGGAGGCCAGGGGTCCTACTGAAGGGGTCTGTCCTTAGTTAATGAAACCCAACATCAGGAATGGGGGCAGCTATTCTCCCTGACAGTGCCATGATAATAACAACCGTTCAATGTGCCAGGTACTTTTTCAAGCAGTTTAGAGGTATTAACCAATTTAATCCTCCCATGAACCTGTGAGAAAAAGACTTTCATTATCCCCATTTCAGGTGAGAAAACTAAAGTATAGAATGTTAGACAACTCGTTTGAGCTTATGCATAAGTAAATGGTGCAGCTGGGATTAAATGCTGCCCGGCTGGTTGTAGAGGTCACTCTCAGCCCCTGACCCTCCACATCACCTGGTACATTTGCCATCTGTACTATGATGAGACTGAGGTTGTCATATAAACTGCTCTGGAAGAACTATGATTAATGATGCATTGAGCTACAGTAAATGTACAATAGGGGAAAAGTTGAGTAAATAATTGTCTTCACCTCTAATAGGCTATTCTGCAGCAACTTTAATGTTTTTTAAGATATTTAATAATAATCTAACATATTCATAAAATCACATTAAGAGAAAATGTCAGACTATATATAGTTCAAAAATATATAAATACATATATTCATAGAAAATAAGTCAGAAAAAGTATATTAATATGCTAATATTGGTTGTCTCTCTATTGGAAATTGTTTCTTCTGTCATTTCTTCCATATTTTTCAGATTATCTGCAATAAACAGATATTGCTTTTATGGAGGTAAAAGCAAAGCTGCTATTAATTGGGAGCAAAGAGATAAGAAAGATTTCAAATTGTTTCCAGGAACTGGTAGATAAAAAAAAACAAGACAAAGATAAGCCCCTATCCTTGGGCCTGTGCAGGAGCATAAAGAGGAGAAACATTAGGTTCTAAAGAATCTTGATTAGCAAGAGCCAGATGAGAACCTCAGGGGTGGTGGCTGCACGTGCATGCAGGGAGATGAGGAAAGTGCCACAGAGCACACAGAAGCCTCCCTCCCAGTCAGGAGATTTCCAGGTTTTCTGGCTGAAACATGGAGCAGGCATCAGAGAGTCCAGAAAGATAGCTCAGCGTTTCAAGGGTAAGAGTCCAAGCTTAATTTTGCTCACAAGGTTTTTACACATTCCAAATGAGAACGTTGGGATGGGCCAGCTTTCTACTTCTCCACCTACATTGCCCATGGAGGAGCATTTATGCCAGGTCCTCCCTGTGAAACTTGATTCTGTATGCCCAGCACCGAGGAGGCCATCTCCAGATGAGGCAGAAGGCTTATCTAAACTTTAAGAAAGTTTAATTAATTATTAAATACGTTTATTGCAGGTAAGTTGAAAAATACTGAAAAAAATCACAGAAGGCGGAGGCGGGCAGATCACAAGGGCAGATCATGAGGTCTAGGCAGTTTTCACTCCAAAGCACATTGTCACCATGCTCTTTATTTATTTATTTATTTTAAATATATATACGTTAAGTTCTGGGATACATGTGCAGAACCTGCAGGTTTGTTACGTAAGTATACAAGTGTTATGGTGGCTTGCTGCATTTATCACCCTGTTATCTACATTAGGTATTTCTCCTAATGCTATCCACCCCCAGAACCCCCAACCCCTGCTATCCCTCCCCTAGTCTCCCACCCGCTGACAGGCCCTGTTGTGTGATGTTCCCTTCCCTGTGCCCATGTGTTCTCATTGTTCAACATCCACTTATGAGTGAGAACATACGGTGTTTGCTTTTCTGTTCTTGTGTCAGTTTGCTGAGAATGATAGTTTCCAGCTTCATCCATGTCCCTGCAAAGGACATTAACTCATCCTTTTTTATGGCTGCATAGTATTCCATGGTGTGTATGTGGCACATTTTCTTTATCCAGTCTATCATCGATGGGCATTTGAGTTAGTTCCAAGTCTTTACTACTGTGAACAGATGCTGCAATAAACATACATGTGCATGTATCTTTACAATAGAATGATTTATAACCCTTTGGGTATATACTCAGAAATGAGATTCTGGGTCAAATGGTATTTCTAGTTCTAGATCCTTGAGGAATCACCACACTGTCTTCCACAATGGTTGAATTAATTTATATTCCCACCAACAGTGTACAAGCGTTCCTGTTTCTCCACATCCTCCCCAGAATGTGTTGTCTCCTGATTTTTTTTAATGATCACCATTCTAATTGGAGTGAGATGGTATCTCAATACCACCATGCTCTTAAAGGACTGTAGCTGACTCCAGCCACTTTAAGCGTAAAGGAGGCTGTAAAGATACATACAAAGACCAGAACCAGTCCTGGATCTAGAAGGCCAAGTGGTGATCAGGAGCCGAGGCTGTCCAGGGACTAGCTAATCTCTCTTTGTCTTTTCCTGCCTGCCTGGTTTCATTCGCCTTCTCGGGGTGACTCCATTTCACATTTCACATCTACTACAACTTCCTTTTTTACCAGCTGGCTTTTTGCACTCTTTAATTCATCTCTCTATTTTATAGGCTATGCTTCACTTTGGCTCATTTGAGACCCAGCATGTCTCTCTTACCTCTCACCCTGCTGTGGCTTTGAGCAGAAGCTGCCTCTGCTAGTGCTGCTTTTGCTCAATGTCTCTGAGTTCCAGAGAGACAAATGATTTGATTGGGTCAGGCTGCTTTTCCATGTGAATGGAAGATGACAGGGCAGTGGCTGGCTCCAGGATTTGCTGCCCTTATTCACCAAGCATGCCTCTTCAGATCCTTCAGGTCCTGTGGGAGAGGAATTTCTTTACAAATGTGGTGTCAGGCTGGGCACGGTGGCTCACACCTGTAATCCCAGCACTTTGGGAGGCCGAGGCAGGCAGATCACAAGGTCAGGAGTTCGAGACCAGCCTGGCCAACATAGTGAAACTCTGTCTCTACTAAAAATACAAAAATTACCCAGGTGTGGTGGTGCGTGCTTGTAGTCACAGTTTCTCAGGAAGCTGAGAGAGGACAATCGCTTGAACCCCAGAGGTGGAGGTTACAGTCAGCCAAGACCATGTCATTGCATTCCAGCCTGGGTGACAGAGCAAGACTCTAGCTTGGGAAAAAAAAAAAAAGGAAAAGGAAAAGAAAAAAACAAAGGTTGTGTTGGCATGCCAGGCACTGTGATCAATGGATCTTCTATATAGTTTATGCAGAAAAGAAGACCACTTTTTTTATGAATGAGTATTGACATGGCAGGCAGTTATAGCTAAATGAATATTTAGGTCAGCAATCCAACATGGATCTTTTGACCAAATTATCTGGGTGGGAAGCCTGTCACTGATGGGCAGTTTATTATAAAATATGAGAAGTGGGCTCAAACAAGGCAGGAAACGAATTTTATTTTTGTTCCTTTAGGTTATAGCATAAAGAGAAATGGGCAGGTATTTAGTCATTGATACTTCTCTGTCTAGGACTGTACATTTATTTTCATAAAGTATATGAAATATAGTTTTTACTCTGGTAAGTGATTTTGAAGTGTCTTGGGGGGGACCACTAAAGAAAATTTCCTTTGACCTCATCTTAGCTTGGTGCGTCTCTCCACTGATTATCAAGTCGTGGCTCCAGAAATTTCAGACAGAGTTGGCCTAACTGGGGATGCTGCACATGAAAATGAATTGCACAGCTGGGACCCTCAAAACTGCCTTGGCTAATTAACAGGAAGTAGCTTTGAACATTTTGCTGTATTGGGCATTGTGGTAGTTACTAAATGATTGGATCAAGTCCAAAACCATCTAGAAGGACCCAAGAGTTTGAGGACATGATTCTCAGATGCTATGAAGAGTGAGAAGACAGAGGCTTTTGCTATTCCAAGCACAGAAAACTTTCTTTTATTTTCAGTCATAGTACATGTGCAATCCTGTGAGGTGGGCAGGGCATTTAAACCAAACATTCAGCTAAGAGAAGACCACTTGGATTATATTTTCTTGATTTCAGCCAAGAAAGATTGGATAAAACTTAAACATGTTGAAGGTATAAAGTCTTTTGTTTTCATCTTATCCTCTTTTTTGTCGATCTCTTGACTCTTTTTGAATTCTAGGCTTGGATTGTAATTCATTGTACCATTTCTTGGCTGTCAATTGACTTCAATTTTCATTTTTTTTTCATCTATAGAATAGGTCTATTCACACCCACCATTTCTATTTCTATTACTGTTTCAAATGACGATGTAAGCTTCTCAATATGTTATTTTTTCCAGATGTTCCAGTTATCCACTGTTACATAACAAAATGCTCCAAAACGTAGTGGTTTAAAACCACAATTTAGCATGGCCCCCTATCATTCTGTGGACCATTAGGCTCAGCTGAACTCTTCTTGCTTGAATTCTCTCATGCAGTTGAAAACAGATGACAGCTAGGACTAGAGATTGACATTTGGGTTGAGACACCTGGGGGCTGGTCAATTTTCTCTCCTTCTGCATGACCTCTCCACATGCCTAGTTTAAGCTTCTTCACAGCATGGAGGTTTCAAGATAGCAGACTTCTACCATGGCAGCAGGCTTCTCCCAGGCTGAATACTCCCAGAGATGCAGGAAGATGCTGCAGGACTTTTCGTCATAGTCTCAGAAGTTCAGAAATGTCACTTCTGCCATGCTCTATTAAGTAGGTCAAAAAGGCCCATCCAGATTGGAGGTGAAAATAATTAGACTCCACTTTCATGTCACTTGCAGCATACATATATAGGGAGGGGAAGGAATTGATGATGCCCTCTTTGGAGACTATCAACCAACCCTGTTCTACATTTCTCCTAACTTCTGCTCCATCTGTTTATCCATCTATTCATCCACTTGTCTACTCATCAAGATTTTCATTCATCTACCCATCCATCTATCCACCACCCACCTGTCTATCCATCCTTCTACCCATCCATTCATTAAACAACTACTTAAAGACTGCTATGAGCCAATCATTATTCTGGGTGCTGATGATATATTGTTGAAAAGACAGCCTCATGAGGATAATACATTAGTAGGGGGAGACAGAGAGACTAACAAATATATAAGTATACAGTTTCAAACTGTGATAACTGTAATTCATCAAACCAAGTTTATGACTGAGAAACCAATTGTTCAGAAGACTAGCAGGTCCCAGAACTTCACTTTGAGAGAATGTCAGTGAAAATGAATGACAATTGGTCAGGAGAGGATGGGAAAAGACCCTTCCATGGAGTTAGGGAAGCATGAAACAAATTTTTCTTTGCTCAGATATAACCACATGAGTGAGACTTTCCCTGAACAATCTTCTAAAAATATAATTATCATTACCTTTTATTAAGTTTCCTATACCCTTTCTCTTCTTGTACTTTCATTGTGACGTTTAACACATCTAAAATACCGTGTTCTCTGTTTACTTCTAGGTTTGTTTATTATACATCATACCCACTAAAATGTAAGTTTCTTGAAAGTGGAGATATTTGTTAAATAAATGCATAAACTGTGTTTGGCCTTTCTAATAATATTTTATTATATTTATACTGTATTTTATAAACTACTTTTAGATCTAATATTCTATTTACTGTGTATCAAGAGCATTGGATGGATGCTGAGAAACTTATCTTTCTTCCTGCTGCTAATCTCCTGCTTGACTCTGAACAAATTGCATGGTCTAATTCTGTCAATTTCATCATACCTAAAACAAGGATGTTGACTTTTGTTGCCTTCTATTATTCTAAGGATCCATAATTTGTTTTTATTTTTGTACAGTGAAATCATTAGAGAAGGACCCAAGTCTTAAATCAATTGACCTAATTCACATAAGAGAAAGCCAGAGGGGAAAAGAAAGGAAAGATTCTTAAGAGGCAGCAGGGTTTACAAGGCATGTTCTGTGGGTGAACTTGTACTTTCTTCTTCATAAGCAGAGAAAAATAAGAAACAAAACAAAACAAAACAAAACAAAAACTTCTTCCTCCAAGACTTGGGTACTAAAGAGTAACACAAAAGATTCAATGAATAGTTTTATTTTTTTTCCGTGCCAATAAAACTTTATTTGAAAGACAGAGGTACAAAAACAAAGATTGGATTCATCTGATCTTTTTTAAAAAAATTTAAGTTTCAGTATATGTGTGCAAAACATGCAGCTTTGTTACACAGGTAAACGTGTGCAATGGTGGTTTGCTGTGCCCATCAACCCATCACCTAGGAACTGAGCCTGGTATGCATTAACTATTTATCCTGATGCTCTCCCTGCCCATGCCCTGCTAACAGGCCCCAGTGTGTGTTGTTCCCCTTCTTGTGTGTCCAGGTGTTCTCACTATTCAGCTCCCACTTATAAATGAGAACATGCGGTGTTCAACAAATGCTTTTGAAACCTAATTACTGTGTGGTCTGGCCTGTGATGGTCTGCCTTGGTTATCCATGCAGAAATGATTTCCGTGAGGGATTTGGAGAATTAAAAAATCAGGAAATTTAGCCTAGCAGATAGGAAAAGCCATCGCAGCAGGTCACTTCCATTCCCACCATTGAGGCAGCCAGCCTAACCAGGTGGCTGTGGCCTGGGCAGCATGGCGGAGAGGTCCCAGCGGTGAGTAACACAGAAATGGAGCCCTTTACCTCTGGAGGTGTGCTCTGCAGGTAGGCACAACAACAGTAGGACTAAGGCACAAGGAGAGTTTCCTGAAGGTGTGAAAGTCTCATACCAGATGGGGAAGAGCAGCGGGAGCCATTTCAAACTGAACTACAAGTTCAAAGACAGCTGGTGAGTCACCCCCAGGGAATCAAGTGTAATTGTTACTTAGACCCAAGCGGATGGCCTGGAATATATGAAACCCTTGTTCTTAGGCATAAACATGCACATATATTCTGATAGCTAGGAAAAACAAACTAAACAAATTTGCAAGACTCTCTTCATGATTGAAGATCTCTCTTAACATGTAAATGTGATACCTGAGTCCCCACGGAAGCACATCCTAAGACAAAGATTCAGGTATAAATTTTTACCTAGGGTTAATCCTAGGTGACACTGATACAGGGGTAGGGAAGAAAGATAGGGATGAATGACAACGTGGTATCAAAGGTATAGTATTAGGTAAGTCACCACTGGGGCAACTGGAGCTCATCCTTCTGAAATACTCAGGAAAATAAAAATAGAATGCACGCTTCAGAGTCATCCTAGAAACATTGAGGGCGCTGTGTGTGCATATACCAGTTCTTTCCAGTTATTCACTAGGGTTTGCTTTCAGGGAGAGGATGGACACAAATATGTGGCATTTTCAGGCCATTGTATGTATGGACAGGGTGGGTCTTGGAAGACAGAAGGAACCTCGGGAAAAAGAATGCAGGTGATGACAGTCAAAATAGTACAGAATTGACTTGAATGGTAAGGATCAAGGAGATATGGGAAGCACTTGACTTGGTACAAGCCAGTACCAGTCATTAATAGCGTCCATAGAATCAATTAATAAAATGGAAAAAAACCCATATATATTTGTGTGGGTGTGTGTGTGTGTGTGTGTTTGGAGGAGAAAAAATGTCAGGAAATTTAACTTAGGAGACAAGAGAATCCATCCCTAAAAGGTGTGTGTGTGTGTGTATGTGTGTGTGTGTGTGTTTAGAGAAGAAAACATGTCAGGAAATTTAACCCAGGAGGTAAGAGAGTCCATCTCTAAAAGGTATATGTGTGTGTGCATGTGTGTGTGTGAATGTGTGTCTGTATATATATATGTGTGTGTGTGTGTGTGTGTATATGTGTGTGTGTGTATATATATATATATATATATATATATATATATAAAACTTTTAAGTTTAGAAGTACTTGTGCAGGTTTGTTGTATAGGTAAACTTGTGTCATGGGGGTTTGTCGTACAGATTATTTTGTCACTCAGGTATTAAGTCTATTAGTAATAACCCATTAGTTATTTATTTTATTTTATTTTTTTGTGTATTGTTCATTTATTTATTTGTTTATTTATTTTTAAAATTTATTTATTATGCTTTAGGGGCATACTATCTCTGGCATTTCTCCCCATGTTATCCCTCCCCACCCTCCCATTGTCTCTCCCCCTACTCCCCCCCAACTGTCCCCTGTGTGTGATGCTCCACTTCCTGAGTCCACGTGTTCTTGTTGTGCAACACCCACCTATGAGTGAGAACATACGGCGCTTGGCTTTCTGTTCTAGTTATTTTTTTATACATATACACATTCTTATACTCACTCATTTACCCACAATTCAGTCTTGTGTTTATTTTTTTCCAGCTTTATTGAGGTATAATTGATATACAAAAAATTGGTACTTTAAAAATTTGTTAAGACGGTAGATTTCAGTCCTTTAATTGACTCATGTTACATATTCCCATGCTGGTTACTTTACACTAGACAACAAAAACAAAACAATCCTTCTTTATGAAGACTACTTAGGGAGCTTCATTCTCATTATTGAAACTTACATTCATGTATAATTTTAAAACTCTCAAGTTGCTGTGTGCCATGTTCTGAAAATTTGTGTCCCTGCAAAATTCATATGTTGAAATACTAATTCCTAAAATGATGGTATTAGGATATGGGGGTCTCTGGGAGGTGATTAGGTCATGAGGGTGAAGCATTTATAAATGGGATTTGAGTCTTTAGAAAAGAGAACCCAGAGAGCCGCTCTGCTGCTTCTACTATGTGGGGGCCCCAGGAGAAGGTGCCATCTATGAGCCAGGAGAGGGCTCACATCAAACTGAACCTCCCAGTGTATTCGTCAGCTTCTGTGTTACTATAAAGGAATGCCTGAGACTAGGTAATTTATAAAGAAAAGAGGTTTAATTGGCTCATGGTTCTGTAGGCTGTACAGGAAGTGTGGTGCTGGCATACGCTTCTGGGGAGGACCTCAGTAAGCTTCCAATCATGATGGGAAGTGCAGGGAGTGCCAGTGTATCCCATGGCAAGAGTGGGAGCAAGAGAAAGATGGGAGATCCCAGACTTTTAAAGCCTAGGTCTCATGTAAACTGAGACCTCACTTATCACAAAGGGGATGGTGCTACGGTTTATATAATAATGGTTTATTCACGAGGGATCTGACCCCCAGGATCCAATGACCACCTACCAGGCCTCACAGAGGATTACATTTCAATATGAGATTTGGTGGAGACAAACACCCAAACCATATCAGCCATTACCATGGTCATGGACTTCCCAGGATTTAGAACTATGAGAAATACACGTTTATTGTTCATAAGCCAACTAGTTTACGGTATTTTTGTTACAGCAATCTGAATGGAGTAAGATATCTTCATATCAGCCCTTATGAATTCAATGATCTTATAATTTTATTGAACAAATCAGGTGTTTTTTGAGAAGAAAAGGGCCTTATAAGAGGCAACAAACAAACTCGCATTCTTCTGGGCTCACGGGACACGTGATCGCCCTAACATGAGCCTGAAGTATATTAAGGACAATCATCAATCTTTTATATCTGGTGACAAATCAAGGGTCAGGAAGGCAACATATTTTGCTCAAGATTATCTAATTAGTAAGTCAGGGTCAGAATTTAAATGCAAATGACCTGAAGCCACAACCCATACTTTTTCTAGAATAATAAAAAATATTTTGAAAAGAGTCAGGGGAATGTCTGCATTCTTTGTTTTGTTGGAATTTTGCTGTATTAGGTGTTACATTGGCTAGAAATCAGACACTTTTTCATGTATAGCTTTTTGGCATGGACTTCATTGTAATTAGACTTAAGAAGCACTATAACTATCTGTGCCCACTGGGGTACTATTAAGTGCTGTACGGCATTATGGAAATTCAAATTTCCCTAGCTAGAAGTAATCTTTGCTAGTGCATTGAAATACAATCTCGTAGCCTGATACTTAAAGCCCATCATTATTAGAACAGAACTCTTTCCTCTCCATGATTTAAAAGAGAAGAGATATCAGCTGTCCTCCTTCAGGGGCATAGGTGTGGGAGGGGACATTTCTGGCCTCTCTCTTTTTGTTGTCTTCCTCACGCTTCATGAAATGATTTCGTAAACCTGGACAAAGCCAAAGCCTGCCTTCTAGAAGCAGATTAGTGTTCCCCAGTAGAGTACCCATCCTGATGGGCCTATGGCGTCTGCATGCATGATTCAGCAGCCAGGGCTAGGCCTCCAAATTCCAGGGATATCAGGGACAAGGAAAATGCACTTGGACCTCTCATTGCAGTGTTTACCAGAGACCTCTGAACTGAAAGTCATAGACAGCTTGCAAAAATTTATAGGATTGATACTTCGTTCCCATTTGGTTAACCTCCACACACACTGTCTTTATAGGCCAGAAGCATAGAGAGAAGGAAGGACAAAGGGATTGGAACC
The DNA here is from genome assembly GCA_036589455.1 of Ateles fusciceps. Lineage (NCBI taxonomy): Eukaryota > Metazoa > Chordata > Mammalia > Primates > Atelidae > Ateles > Ateles fusciceps. The sequence goes on from JAZHEH010000672.1 coordinate 572,461, forward strand.
TGAAAGCCTATTCAGCCCCACCACGACATTCATCAATGCATTTTTTTTTTTTTTTTTTGGTCATCAAGCCCATAAAATAACTTGTCCTACTGAAGCATAGCATGGATTTTATGTTCCCATAACTTTGCAGCTTCCTTTCCTGAAATGGCTATAAATGCCATTAAGGCCTATGAGAAATACATGTTTATTAGTTCTCAGTTCTGCCAAAACAAAGTATCACAAACTCGATGTCTTACGACAATAGAAATTTATTCTCTCATAGTTCCAGAGGCAAGAAGTATGTGATCAAGGTGGTGGCAGACCTGTGTTACCTGTGAAGGCTTTAGGAGAGGATCCTGGCTTGCCTCTTGCTAGCTTCTTACAGTTGCAGAGAATCCATGTTGCCCCTCCGTTTGTAGACGCATCACTCCAATCTCTGCGTCTGTTGTCATGACCTCCCCTGCGTCCTAATAAGGACATAAGACATTGGATTAGGATTCACCTTAACCCAGTAGCAACCTAACCTAGGTTGTTTATATCTATATAGACCCTATTTCTTGATAAAGTCACTCATAGGTACTGGGAATTAGGACTTTATTATATCTTCTTAGGGGACATAATTTAACCCAATATAGCCAGGATCCTTAGTTGTACATAACAGATCCAAACTCCTCTCACCTTTCCAAAACATAACTGTAACTATTCTTCCTTTCTTCTGGCATCATTAGCTCTCCTCTCCCTCTACAAGTCCTTCTTAATCAGAGTACAACATGTAGGGATTTTTTCTGCATATTGAAACAAAATGAACACACACAAACACAAAACTCTCTTGATCTCTGAAAGGTATTAGGGTTCTCAGGAGAAGCAGAATTGATGGGATGTGGATAGACTGAGAGAGAGAGAGAGAGTGAGATAAATAGAGATAGAGATCTATAGATGGAGATTAATTGCAAGGACTTGTCTCATGTAATCATGGAGACTGACGAGTCCCAAAATTTGCAGAGTGATTTGGCAAGCTGATGGCCCAGGAGAGCTGGTAGTGTAATTTCAGCTCAGTGTGCTTGAGACCCAGAAAGAGCCAATGTTTCTGTTTGTATCCAAAGAGAGGAAAAAAAAGTCTATATCCTACTTTGAATGCTGTCAGGCAGAAAGAATTCTCTATTACTTGGGGGAGGATCAGTCCTTTCATTATATCAAGGCCTTCAATTGATTGGATCAGACCTTCCAACATTAGTGAAAGCAATCTGCTATATTCAGTCTGCTGACTTAAATGTTAGTCTCATGGTAAAAACACCTTCGTAGAAACAATTAGGATAATGTTTGACCAATTATCTGAGCACCTTCTGACCCAATGAAATTGACACATAAAATTTGCCATTGCAATCTCCCTTTCCTCTTCATCATTTTTTTTTGAGACAGAGTCTCACTCTGTTGCTCAGGCTGGAGTGCAGTGGCGCAATCTCAGCTCACTGCAGCCTCAGCTCACTACAACCTCCGCCTCCCGGGTTCAAGCAATTCTCTTGCCTCAGCCTCCTGAGTAGCTGGGACTACAGGTGCAAGCCACCACACCTGGCTAATTTTTTAATATTTTGTAGAGACAGGGTTTCACCATTTTGGCAAGGCTGATCTCAAACTCCTGATCTCAGGTAATCTGCCTACCTCGGCCTCCCAAAGTGCTGGGGTTATAGGCATGAGCCACTGCACCCAGCCCCTCTTCACCATTTTCCTTTTTGACTTTATAACAAAACTTCTCAAAGTTATGACTTTACTCATTGTCTCTAATTTTTTTTTAACCTTTCATTCATGCCTGAACCCATTCCAGTTAGGCTTTCTTTCACAACCACAGAAAATGCTTTTGTCAAGGACACATGGGCTTTTCCTACTGGATGCTGTGGTCAAGTCATAGTTGGCTAATGGGAAACCCCATGAAAGCAGGGATGTTTATCTGCTGTGTTGGTTGTTGCACCTTTACCTCTTAGGACAGCAGTAAGACCTCAATTAATATTCGTTGAATTATTAATTAAAAAGTAACAATTATTTGGCTCAGAACCAGTATTTGTCACATCTGACTGTTTTTCTTCTCCTTTAAACTGTGTCTCCCCCTTGGATTTTAAACCTATTCTAATTTTCTTCCCAACTTGCTGGATGTTTTGTTTTTCAGTATTATTTGTTGATTTCTATTTGTTTTCCCTGCTTTTTAGTTCAGACTGTCTGAGGGTTCAGTTCCTGGTGTTTTTATGTGCTGTTTCTCACTCTCTAAGGCATTCATTATACAATTTTAAATCCTAGCCATATGCTGATGACTCCAAATTTTGTGTCTTTGGTCTAAATTTTTCTTGAACTAAAGACTTCACTACTCAAGCTCCTGCTTATATATTCATATTTCTCCAAAAGATCTTAAAAGCCTCTTCAACTAAAATTAACCATCTCTACTTCTGGCTTTTCAATAAACCTTAATTTTATACTTTGTTGAATGCCTTCTATGTCCTAGATTCACATATGTTCTATCATTTAATAATTTATTCCAACCAGTAGTACAATTCCTATGAATTTACAAGAAATGTTTTCTGAAGAATATATAAATTCTCACTAAAGTCCTATAAAGTAAAAATTATTATTCCTAATGTAATGAAGAAAATGAGTTTCAATAATATTAAGCATCCTGTAGAAGGCTTTATAGCTGGCAAATGGACTCAGAGTGAAATTCAAGGCCTTTGACACTAATTCGAATCCTTTCTCCACTTCAGCACACTCTTCAACCATATGTGTCATAGTTCCCAGTTTAGACATGAGTGAACAAGTTGCCTGCATGGGGCTGTCACCCCAGTGCTCTTTATTCGATAAGAGAGAGATTGAGCGACTTAATGACTTGCAAACAAAAGGTTATAAACTTAGTATTACTAAATCAAAACCTTATATTACTTACATGTTTGGCTTTATAATGTTCCCTTTCATTATTATGGGATGGCATAAAGTAGATAAAGTAAGTGTATGTTTATTGCGGCACTGTTCACAATAGCAAAGACTTGGAACCAACCCAAATGCCCATCAATGATAAACTGGATAAAGAAAATGTGGCACATATATACCATGGAATACTCTGCAGCCATAAAAAAGGATGAGTTCATATCCTTTGCAGGGACATGGATGACACTGGAAACCATCATTCTCAGCAAACTGACACAAGAACAGAAAACCAAACACTGCGTGTTCTCACACATAGGTGGGTATTGAACAATGAGAACACGTGGATATGGGGAGGGGAACATCACATACCAGGACCTGGGGGGATGAGGGGCTAGGGGAGGAATAATAGGGGGTGGGAAGATTGGGGAGGGATAGCATTAGGAGAAATACCTAATGTAGGTGATGGGCAATGGATGCAGCAAACCACCGCCATGGCATGTGTATACCTATGTAACAATTCTGCATGATCTGCACATGTACCCCAGAACTTAAAGTATTATTTAAAAAAAAAGAAGACTGGTAATTTTAGCTGTCAAGTCACTCAGAAGTGGAAAAAAAACAAAGCCAGACAAAAATATGAATAAAAGTAGTGAGAGGGGTGAAAGACCGATGGTAAGAAAAGTATAGTAGAAAGAATGTTAAAGAGAAAAAAAACTAAGTCTTACAGAGCTTCCTAATGTCTAAGGGCAACTTTGGTGTAAAATACTATCTAGTAGCTGGTTTAAAATATTCTGGTTACTGGGGTAGGCATATGCATATTATAATTTTTCTAAACAATTCTACCAAATTGTCTTTTACAATTATACATGCTTTTATATCACTAGCTCTTCATTTGATCCAAACAGAAATCAATTCTCAGGTTTATGGTCAAAAATAATATAATTAAACTGTATCTTGAAATCACAATAGACACGCTTGCATACCTGATCACAATGGAATAATAAGGATAGACCTACCCTCTCTCTTAGAACAAACAAACCTTTTAAAAAAGGACACAATGGTTTTCAAGATGTGGATCACCAGACAATGAAAGATAGTGATCCCTGAGAGACAGGAAATGAATGAGGTAAGGATTATGCTTGCCTCAGCTTACTGCAGTTATTTATATTCCCAGTGAGTTCAATACTGTGACCTATACATTTATCCATTCCACAGATATACACTGAGCTTCTGTGTGTAGAAGACTCTGTTGCAGTTGCTTGAATAAAAACGTTATACAAACCAGAAAGGTAGGGTGGCTGCATTAGCTTTTATACATTGTTCACCACGTAAGAGTGACCTGTGGAAGGTTGAGTATTGATGGAAATTCCACCAGTCTCCAATCCACAGTCTGTAGAGGCTGCATCTACTCAGGGAGACTCCTACTTCTCATTCACACAAAGGGCTTACAGTAGGGTCTCACACACATGGTTTGAATTCTTATTTAGCTTGCACTCCAGTGGTAGAGACATATAATACACATATAAAGAGGACAATTGTAAGTGATAAGTGCAATATGGAGAATTAAAATAGGATGCTGAGAAAGAAAGTTATAAGGGGGTACCTTATTTATTTGTTGACTAATTTCTTCATCGCATTACTTTTAATTAATTTTAAAGATAATATGTATGTTAAAAAAGTCAAAGGGGGAAAATAGAATATAGAAAAAATCAATTATTTATTTTTATTGGTACATAATAGTTGTAGATATTTGGTGGGGGCATGTGATGTTTTGCTACATGCATAATATGTATTATGATCAAGTTAGCGTATTTAGAGTATTCATCACCGTATTTATCATTTCTAAATGTTGAAAATAGTTCAAGTCCTCTTCTCTAGCTATTTGGAAGCAATACATTATTGTTAATTACAGTCGCTTTACACTGAAAGCAAATATTAGGTCTTATTCCTTCTATTTAACTGTATGTTTGTACCTGTTAACCAACATTTCTTCATCCTCCCTACTCACAATCCAAACACCCTTCCCAGCTTCTGATATCTGTCATTCTACTCTCTACCTAATTATGGTATATATACACAATGAAATATTATTTGGCCGTAAAAATAGAGTGAAATCATGTCGTTTGCAGCAACATGGACAGAACTGGAAGTCATTATATTAAGTGAAATAAGGTAGGCACAGAAGAGAAAAGCATTTCTTTATACCTTTTGTCCCTCCATGCCAGATCTCAATTTGCCAGTTCTTTTCTCCAGAGAAAATTAGGGTTACTAGGGTGGCTAATTTCTCTTGCAATTATATATAGATATTTCATGTATATAAAACCATACATATGCATGTTTAAAAATTGTCTCCACAAATGAAAGCATACTAAAAACATGGTTCTGTTTCTAGTTTTTTCTCATTAAAATATATTGCAGATTATTCCAATTCAGCTTATAGAACTGTTTCCTTCTTTTACATGGCTGCTAATATAACATTGAAAGAATTCTTGGTTTATTTAATCAGTATTTTTTGTTTAATTAATGGAAATTTAGGTCTCGTCCAATCTGTTGCTGCTAAAAAAACAAAGTGATATTAAATATTGTTGAACATATGTCATTTCACACATGTGCAAGTTTTCTCTATGGAATAACTTCCTAAAACTGAAATTGCTGAGTTGAAATTTGAATTCTAATTTAATAGGAATTGCTATCTAATTTTCCCTGAAGTTGTACTAATATCAACTTCTATCAGCAATATATAAAAGTGTTTTATAATTTCCACATGTATTATCAAACTATTAGATCTTCGCCAACGAATTAGGTTTGAAGGATGTTATTCTTCAAAGTTTTAACTGAACTGTATTTCTTTCTTTTGTTTTTTTATTTTTTGTTTTTTGACATGGAGGCTCACTCTGTCACTCAGGCTAGAGTGCAGTGGCACAATCTCAGCTCACTGTAACCTCTGCCTCCCAGGTTCAAGCAATTCTCATGCCTCAACCTCCAGAGTAGCTGGGAGTATAGGTGTGCACCACCATGCCTGGCTAATTTTTGTATTTTTAGTAGAGACTGGGTTTTACCATGTTGCCCAGGCTTGTCTTGAACTTCTTGCTTCAGGTGATCCGCCCACCTTGGCCTCCCAAAGTGCTGGGATTACAGGTGTGAGCCACCACCCTCAGCCTTAAATATATTTATTTGTGGGAGGTTTCATACAGTTAGATATTTTGTTTTTTCTTTTATCAAAATTGTGTTTGCATTGCCTTTACTCATTTTTCTATTAGGTTCTTCATATTTTTTTGTTTCTTATCTAATTTTAAGAGATCATCTTATATTTATAACATTAGTCATTAACTCTAATATAATCTACAGATATTCTCCCCAGCTTATTGCTTGCCTCTTGACTTTTGTCTGTGGCACTTTTTTCACACAGAATTTTAAATTTATTTTGATGTAGTCAAATTTTTAAACTAAGTAAGTCATTAAGAGAGAACATGGGAGGATGCCAGGGATTGATAGTGGAAAGATGTTTAATTAATGGATTAGAGAATAGAGAAAATGCAAGGATTAATTTCCAGATAAGGGAATACAAGGTGAATGGGCTGATAGGTTGAAATGGAGGACAGAGGGTCGAATGATGTCCTATGTAAGTAATCAGAAACATATTGGTGGTGACAAATTTAGAATACAGCTATGGGAGTGGTATCTTATAGAAAATGGATGATCACAGATGCTCACTTGGAAGAATGGAGATAAATGGGTGTTAGGAAAATTTCCCATTTGGACACTGATGTGGTAGGTGTATTACTAAAAAGTCATGACAGTAGTGATGAGTATGCCTGAAAGCAACATAAAAATACTTAGTAATTGCTCAATTATAAGGAGCTATTGCAAAAGATCAGATGACATGGTTTTACTTCATTTTGTTGTTTTAATCCTATTTATGGTGTAGCATTATGGATGAAGGACTGGATGGAGAGTCAGAAGACAGCTCACTTGTGTGAGACTCTCCTCTTCTCTAAGCTTCAGTATTCTTATTTGTAATATTAGTTCGTTGGACTAAATAAATTATATAACTACTCCTCAGTGTAATATGTTATTAAAGTGCCCTGAGAAGCATCACTACACAGTGATACGTTTCCTGGTAGACAAATGACAGTAACAGGTCTGAAACACTGGCGCACTCACCAAACTATCAGTGGGGTAGACTAGTTCTCCTGGTTGGCATGAGGCCATCTCCTAAGCAAGGCTGTCTCCAAGGGAGCCTTTAAAATATTGACAGCCATGTTGGAAAGAGGCCTAGAATTGAAAAGAGATCAAAAGCATAGCCTTAAATAAAACCAGCTGGAAATACAACTATTAAAAAAGAAGTGGGGAGAAAAAAAAAACACATTCTGTAGGCTGGAACCTTATTTTAACATGTAAAACACAAACACTGGAGGCCGAGATTTAGACCCTTTTGCAGAGCAGTTATAGAAGAGGTTGGGTGAGCATTTTGATTTGTTTAATGAGAACCGGCTGTTTAAACATGTTTAGTCTCATTAACCATGAGTGGGAAGAGATGTCTTCTCTTTGTGGTTGACAGGACTGTGGCGGATGCTTTTTTTGCACAAAGAATTTGGAGGTAAAAGTGGTAAAGCTCCCTCCACATTATCCCATTTAATTTTCATAAGAAGCCTTCAAAGAAGAGGAAATTAAGCTCCAAGAAGTCGAATGTGTTTTCAAGTAACTGAGGCTCAGAATATTTCAATAACTGGGTCAAGTAAATGGCCAAGCTGAGACCCTTAAAATCAGAAATCTGGCAGCAAGTGCAGTGTGGAGTTATGGGGGCGAAGGAGCAGGAGACAGATGGACTTCCAAGTGCAAGGCAGTGGATCTAGAGCAGGGTCTCTGAGCCTCAACACTACTGGCATTTAGGGTTGTGTAATTCTTTGCCACAGGGGACTATCCTCTGTATTGCAGAATGTTTAGTAGCATCCTGGGCTTGGTCAGTAGCACCCCCTCCCTCCCAGGGGGGACAACCAGAAATGTACTCGCAAATGCCAAACAAAGGCACAGCCACCTCCAGATCAGAACTACGAAGCTGGAAAATGAAGCTTTCATACACAATATGGGAAAATATTACAGTTATTGGAATCAGAGAAGGTGATGAAAACTCAATCACATTAAGAAGGCAGAAGTTAGGCTACAAAAGTAAAGTGTTAATGGACCAGAAACTATTAGCTGAATGTAGCAGGTTAACTTTGGAAAGAGGGTCATGCATGACTCAGGTATGTGAGCTCCTGGTTGCTCGGATGTGTGTGTCTGTCTGCCCATGTTTTACAAGGTATGCAGCACTCATCAGGTCATATAACCCCTTTAACTCACCATTTTTTAATATTAATATATGAAATTGCAGTAGTTATATGTATCTTTCAAAGTTGTTGAGAGGTTTAAAAGTTAGAAAATAAATAGAAAATCCAGATCACCTAGGGTTTGGTGATAATTTTTTAGATACAGCAACAAAGGCATGATCCATGAACGAAAGAATTGATAAGTTGAGCTTCATTAAAATGAAGAATTTCTGCTCTGCAAAAGACACTGTCAAGAGAATGAAAAGATAAGCCACAGACTGGAAGAAAATATTTATAAAAATATATCTAATAAATAATTGCTATCCAAAATATACAAATAACTCCTAAAGTACAAGTAAGAAAATAAACAACCCCATTAAGAGACAGGTCAAACACCTTAACAGAAATCTCACTAAAGATGAGATTCAGATGGCAAACAAGCATATGAAAAGATGATTCACATCATATGTTGCTATAGTTTGAATAGACACTCCAAAAGGCATGTGTTGGAAACCTAATCCCCCGTGCTGCAGTGTTGGAAGGTGGAGCTTAATGAGATATGGTTAGGCCATGAGGGCAGAGTGAATGTATCAATGTTGTGGTCACAAGAGTGGATTCTTTATAAAATGGAGCTGGTGGCTCATGGCTGTAATCCTAGCACTTTGGGAGGCCAAGGTGGGCAGATCACCTGAGGTCGGGAGTTTAAGACCAGCCTGGCCAACATGGCAAAACCCCAACTCTACTCAAAGTACAAAAATTAGCCAGGCATGGTGGTAGGCACCTGTAATCCTAGCTACTAAAGAGACTGACACAAGAGAACTGCTTGAACCCAGGAGGCAGAGGTCACAGTGAGCTGAGATCATGCCACTGCACTCCAGCCTGGGCACAGAGCCCAACTCCATCTCAATAAATAAATACATACATAAAAATAAAAAGTAAAAGGGGAATTTGGCTCCATTTTATTCTTTTTTTTCTCTTGCTATTCTGCCTTCTGCTATGGGATGATGCCAGCTCCTCAATCTCTTCAGCCTTCAGGTTTACGGGAAATTTTTGTTCACTGTAAATTACCCAGATTTAGGTATTTTGTTATAGCATCACAAAATGGACTAAGGCCTGTTTAATCAGGGAAATTCACATGACAACTACAATGAGATACCACTACAAAATTATAAGAACGACCAAAACCAAAACACTGACACCACCAAATGCTGGCAAGGATGTGGAGCAATGGGAACTCTCATTCTTTGCTGGTGGGAATGCAAAATGGTACAGCCACTTTGGAAGACAGTCTGACAGTTTTTTACAAAACTAAACATACTGTTACTGTATAATCAGAAATTGTGTTCTTTTGGTATTTACTCAAAGAAGTTGAAAACTTAGAACATAGATGTTTATGGCAGCTTTAATCATAGTTGTCAAAACTTGGCAGCAACCCAGGTGTCCTTCAGTAGATGAATGAACAAACTGTGGTATATTCAGATGATGGAATATTATTCAGCACTAAAAATAAATGAGCTGTCAAGCCATGAGAAGATATGGAGGAAACTTAAATGCATATTACTAAGTGAAAGAAACCAGTCTGCAAAAAGCTTCATACATTATAATTCTAACTATATGACATTCTAGAAGAAACAAAACTATGGAGAAAGTCAAGCAATCAGTAGTTTCTGGGGATTATTGGAGGAAATGAATAAATAGGCAGAACACAAAGGATTTTCTGTACAGTACTATAAGGCTAGATACACATCATTATACATCCAAACTTATAAGACGTCCAATGCCAAGAGCGAACCCTAATGTAAACTGTGCTTTGGATGATAATGATGTGTCCATGCAAGTTCATAAGTTGTAACAAATGTACTACTTTGAACAGGGATGTTGATAATTGAGGAGGAATGGGAGTAGAGAGGAACTCTCCATACTTTCCACTCGATTTTACTCTGCACCTAAATTTGTTCTAAAAACATAAAGTCTTTAAAAAAAAGAGATGTATATAAACATGTCAGCACCTCTCATGAACTTAGGGGTTGTGAGGCTGTGAATGGGAGTGTGTGTGTTTGCTTGTTTATTTAATTATACACCAAGCTATTTAAATACAGAAATAATCTTAAGTCTCCTTGATTTTAGTTTTTAAATAAATTTTGTTTTGTATCTCAAAGTATTGTTTTACTTTGAGAGTATCTCACCGTATCATGTTTTATACTTTAGAGATGTTTATATATAGCAAAATAATTACTATAGTGAAACAAATTAACATACCCATGGTTCACATAGTTATTCATTTTCTTTACCCCTGTGGCAAGAGCAGCTATAATGTACTTATGTAACAAAGATCCTGAATACAATACACTGTTATTGATTATAGTTCTCATGTTGTACATTAGATCTTTAGACTTGTTTATCCTATAGCTCAATGGCAAGAAAATATATGATGCAATTAAAAATTGGCAAAGGACCTGTATAGATATTTCCCCAGAGAAGACCAAAAGATGGGCAACAGGTACATGAAAAGCTGCTTGAAATCACTAGACATCAGGGAAATTCAAATCAAAACAACCATGAGATACACCAGTTAGGATGGATATTAGCAAAAAGACAAGAGATAACAAGTGCTGATAAAGGACGTTAAGAAAAGGGAGCCCTTGTACACTCTTGGTAGAATTGTAGATTGGTGCAATCACTATGGAAAACAGTATGGAAATTCCTAAAGAAATTAAAAATGAAATTACCATATGACCCAGCAATTCCTCTTGTCATCTTTATAATTCATCTTCCTCACCCTGTGTGTTGTAGATATGTATATATAATAAATATTTTTGAAAAAGATCTAAGTTCATTTTTACTAGCCTTAGGACAATTATTTTTTGGATTGAAATTTAATATTTGTAAAACCCTTTCATTTTAAACATAAAATGCCAGTATTAAAAAATAGAAAATGGTTTTTAAAACTTTTTTATTTTTGAGATTTTTATTATGTATTGACCCTCTTATGAGAGTGGATCTCTTTGGTGAGGACATAAAGATAATTGTGATAATTCACAAAATGAGTAGCTGGTGCATGTAGTGGGGTTCTATGGCAAATGAAAGTAGAGACATCCCACTGAAGACATTTAGAAAGTGTTTTTTCAAAATCCCTGAGGAATGGGTAAGGCAAGGGCTTTCCAGGAAAAGCGTCTTAGCTGTTAGGGTCCAAAAGCAACAGGTGGCATGTTGATATTTGGATCACTCAAGCAGCATTTACTTACAAGGAGACTACTTTCAAGGGAACTGCAGAGGACAGTGCAAAGATGGGATCTTGTAGTGGTGATGCTGTTTCCATCTTAGACCCAAAGGAATGCGGAGAGGGAGAGCTTACCGAAATCTGGAAGGCCAGAGGGAGTCTGTGTGTAGAGCAGGCTGCCTTGGAAGAGGCCGAGATCTATTAGGGGACATGGCTAATCTGAAGTGACCTCACTGGGAGAGATTCAATGGAAGGAATAATGCTGACCTCTGTCTCCTCCTTCCCTTACATTTCCTACTCAGGCTCCCTTTTGGTTGACCTCAATCAGAGGCCGAGGAGTACAGGAGACAGTTGTGTTACCCAAGAGGCCAGCTTCCTAGTTTAAGAGCAGAAGGTATGGATGGGCAAATGGAAGAAACCTGCAGAGTTACCAAGTCAAACAATAGGCCCAGAAGATGAGATATTCCAGTTAGTCATGAAGTGGGTTTGGGGTGATTTTTGGCTACTATTTATAGTTTGTCTTTTTGGGCCAAGCAGGAGTTCAATGCTTGTTCTGTCAACTGTAAAACGCCAAGGGTGGACAGCAACCTGGTTTATTTTATTCCAAATGAAAGAGGCCTGTTCTTGAATTTATAAAAATCAATGCATTCATAATAGTGGAACTTCAATTATTGCCTGGTTGGAATTTTTTTTCAAATTCTGAAAATCCTCAAATAACCCTGGGCCATGTGTTTGTATGTCTTAATATTTGCTGAAGATTTAGTCCATTCATAGAAAAAATTGTAAGCAAATTCTCAACAAATGCAATTTGCATACTTACTTTTTAATGGAGTCCCTTGCTAAGCTTTTCTGGTGCTGTGGGATACATCAATGGGACATTTGCTCTCCTATGTCTTCTCTGCTAAGCCCATCCCTCTGTTGCGAGTGGAGTTACCTTTATATCTGGATGTAGCTGTCTGGCACAGCGCTGCTGTTCCACTATGCTCTGTCCATGGCAGGCATTCCTAATTAATTGCAGCATGCCCATACTACTCTTAAACACAAGGCTCGGCATGAAAAACAGAAGTAATCTGTAATCACTGCTTTAAATTGTACTCACTATAATAGTGCTTATTGGCCTGCTTTCTCCAACTGGGAGAATATGCACAAATTCAGCTTTCACATTTGGGAAGCTAAAATAAAAACAAAAATAAAACTTATTTCTTATTTAACGAACATTTAATGTGCACCCACTGTGTGTCAGACTTTATGCTCAGGCAGGTAACATATAAATGTATAAGCTGTGGTTATTGTGGAAATACTCATAACCCAAAGGAATACTCATAATGCCTATGAGTTTAAGATTTCTTTTAATAGAGGTTTGCACAAGAGAGAATATTCAATTCCATTTGGAAGCTATGCATGACAAATATGCTGTTTTCACCTTTCAAAATACCGTAAATATGGTTTACAGATGGACAGTGTGCTCACTGGGAATTATCTTACTCCACTAGAACTTTGTACATTTGACTTTGGAAAATGGAACATGAGTTAACAACATCTGAAGAGGGCAAAAGACATTCCACTTGACACCATGAAATGACTTTTCTCTAATTCTGAAATCATAAATGCAGACAGTCTGAAAAGGCTTAAAAAGGATTATTTCTTTTTATTTATTTACATGGTCATCATCATCATTATTATTGCTACATTTAATATTTATTGAATGTCAAGCAACCTTGGGCTAAGAATAGCATAGAATAAAGGAGAAAGTTAGTGGTTTGACACACAAAATTAGTCTCCAAAACGGCAACTGAGATTCTTTTGTGATGAGTAGTTTCTTCACAGGTGAAGAATTGGATTGAGGACAAGAATAAACCACACAAATTGGTTTAGTTTCTAGGGTGGTGCATATTGATGTAGCTGGATTCATTTTGGAGATGTTCTTCATTTCTTCATTAACTATCAGTGTCTTTTAAGCCAATTTCTGTCGAACAAAATGGTTGTTATACATTTGTACTTTGTTCAGGAACTCAGGCTAGTTTCAAATAAGATAAAGCAAATATATATTTTTCAGAGGGAAGATAATAGTATCATAATCAGACAAGGAAGGTAGGGAATAAAACAGCTACTTTGAGTGTGTTTTAGTTGCTTAAGTTTGAAGTTTATAAAATGTTAAAAAAAATAAATAAGTAAAAGAAGCAAAAACAAGCCCAGTTTGTACCAAATTGGTATATGTTAGCTGGCATGTCTCCATTGATGATGTTTTATCTCTGAAATTGAGACAAATAAAATGAAATGAAGAAAACCGTGTGACAAACTTCAAAAGAAGGTTTCTGTTTTGTTTGTTTTTTAAATTCAGATTAATTTGCCTTCACAACTCAAAGTGCAAAATCACTTCTTGTCCTCTTTACCAAAGGCTGAATGGGATTGCACTACAGGTGGCAGACAACTGCCTGTTGCCCCAGAAGAATCAACTTTCCCATGTCCTCTATTTAAAATACTTTTATTTCTGCTTGGGGATCCATGGACTTTGAAGCAGCTGGCTACGCACCTGTCTTTGGAGTGAGACATGTGTCTTTGGTCATGATATTTAATTTAAGAATGGCGATGTGACCTAAACTAGTGCAGCTTGGATTAGTTTTGGGACTTTTGCTTAGGAAACCCTTCTGCCTCTGAAGAGTATGGGGTGCAGATATCAGGCCTGAGACAGACATGCACAGTTTCAGTAAGAAGGCAGCCTGAGGATAAAACCAGAGTAGAAGTCAGAGTTCAGAGTATCTAAGAGAAATAAAGCTGAAATCCTGATAGCATTGTAAACCTCTGAATCAAACCATGCCTTGAATGCTCAATCCTTGACCTTTGAAGTCTTATAAATTTCATGTTATTTTTATTTCTTACCCAGTTTAGATACAGTTTTTGTTAATCATAACTACAATGGTCTGAACAAATACATGTTTAGGAACGGTGGCTCTACGTATATAGATTTTCCAATGTGCCTGGCCCTATAGCAACTACTGGGAATCAGAATTATAGAGACTTCTGAACCAGTCTCCCCACCTTTCTCCAAAGACTTGAAAGCTCCTTCTCACCCTTTACAGTTCAATTCAGCTTCTCCCTTCTGTGTGAGTTAGTCCAGTATTGCTCTTGAACTTAGGAATCATTTTTTCTTTGCTTTCATGCTATCGTCATCATAATTCTCATGCAGCACTTACCACATTACCTTCTGGTTGGTCGTTTACAGGGCTGTCTTCTCCATAAGATTATAGGTTTCTGAATCCCAAGTACCTAAAACAGAATCTTAACTAGAGTATATGTTCATAAAAAACATATGTATCTATTTCATTTGCTTCTTAATCCCTTGTCTGTTGTCAGACATTGTGTCAGAAGCTTGGGATTCGGGATTTTCCCCTGGAGAGCCCCTCCCACAACAATGTGGGAGCTGTCCTTCCTTCTTTGTGCAGACTCCATCTCCGGATCCCCTCCCACCGAAACGTGGGGACTCGATCTCTCTATTTCTGTCTCTCTCTGCCTAAATAAATCATTTTCTGCAAAAAAAAAAAAAAAAAAAAAGAAGCTTGGGATTCAAAGATGAATGTCCTTGTCTTGGCTTTAGAAGATACAGTCAAGGAAGATAACTTTTAATTGCACATTTCTGTTCATTTGGGTGTTATTAGTGTCCGCATATACTAGTAATTAAAACACATCTGCAATATGTAACTCTTTACTTATATGTAAATTACATAGAAGTACCACTGTGCTAACATTCACATTACAAAACTTAAAGTAGACCTTGGATGAGCTGAAGTGAAGCATAAATCAAGGATCTACTAGTTTGCTGCTGCATCCGAATAGATTTGCCTTGCATAGGCCCCCGATGCCCACACCCACTCCAAAGACGTTTGACCAAAGGGCTCAGAGAACAATGAGAGACAGACAAGGAAAGGCCTGCCTCAGATAAGAGGGAGAAGGTAGAGATGAGCCCTCACTGCTCTGAGCTGGAGGGTTTTGGAGGTGGTGGGAAGAGCCAGCAGTAAGCTGTTCAGATAGCATTATAACTCACTTCTTCATGCTGTGAGGCTTCAAAAAAGGGGGAAAGGCTTGAGTTCCCCTCCAGAAAGACATCATGTTTCCTTTCTCCCAGAACAACCAACAGAAAGTAAGCTTTCTGTGGGGATTAAAGGAGAATGTTCTCCAGTGACAATTAATCCTGTTGTTTCTGTAGCATTCTACTTGCATGATTCTTTGCAATACAGATTGCAAAATGTGTCTGAAATTCTACATTGCCAAAACAAGGGCCTTCTCTAACTTAGCCTTTAGCTCTGTGTTCAGCACCCATATTAAACCCAAAGGGCTTGACCTTGACGCCAAGAGGTCTTTATTAGCTCCCTGACTCGCAATGTCTCCAACCAGGCAGAACTAAGGGGTTCAGTATTTATTTCATTTGCTCTATGCCCACTGGATATTTTTAAAAGAGCAGAACAAATGAACCAGAATACGTAATCTCATGCATTTTTCTCTTCTCACAATAGTCCCATGAGGGACATAGTATCCCATTTTACAAATAAGACAACCAAGAACACAAGAATTTAATAACTTCCCCCAAGGTCAATTAATATACTGAAGAGCCAGGATTCAAACCAGGAGTTTTCTGGCTCTGGTTACTTTTATTCTTTTCACTGATCTGCACTGCTTTATCTCATTACTGATGGTAAGATTAATTGCTAGGAAAGTATCCGTTTCTATTTTATTTATAAGCAGGTACACAGAAATCATACAGCTTCAGAGTTTGAGGGGACTTTAGAAATACTGTATTCTTCTTCTTGTAGTAATATGTTATTATTCTTGTTTGTCGTATGGATGTATATTCCACCAGGAAGGGGAACTGACTTGCCTAGAGCTGGAGCTGGAATTACAATCTGAGTATTTCATTCACATCAGTCCATGTTTCTTCCATCCCATCTTATATGTTTCATCTGATTCTTTATGCGTTAGACAAGCAGGGTTTTACAATTGTAATTATTTTAACATTTTATGCAAAAATGTAACTGATACTTTCACATACATTTTCTCTTTTCATTCTTATCACTGCCCTGTAAGTATTATTCTTCTCCCCCAGTTTACAATGAGACCACAGATAGAATCAGTATGCGACTGGAGAGCCAGGACTTTAAAACCACAGGACCCCATTGACTCCACTAGGATCATCTGTTTCCATCGAAGTGCACTTAACATTAGTTTTTAACTTTATATTTTACGTGGAGATGTATAATTTCCTGAATTATTTCAGTTTCATAAAATATTATCATCAATTCATGAATGAGGAAGACAGGGAGACAGAAATTGACTTGCCCCAGACCATACTGAGAGTGACTCTTGAGTCTGTCTTTGAATTTAATTAGGAGAACGTAAGTGGCCTGGGTTATCTGTTGATAAGACATTTCGCTTAATTTTTACATTTAAACAACGATTTATATTAAACATATAGAAAATTAAAACATAATAAACTATAAAAGTATCACTAAACTATAACAAAGATGAAGACATGGCCTAATTAAAAGAGGCATGGTGGGCTGGGTGCGGTGGCTCACGCCTGTAATCCCAGCACTACGGGAGGCCAAGGTGGGCAGATTGCCTGAGCTTAGGAGTTTGAGACCAGCCTGGGCAACACGGTGAAATCCCGTCTCAACTAAAATACAAAAAAATTAGCCAGGTGTGATGGTGTGCACCTTTAGTCCCAGCTACTTGGGAGGCTGAGGCAGGAGCATTGCTTGAACCTGGGAGGCAGAGGTTCCAGTGAGCCGAGATCATGCCACTGTACTCCAGCCTGAGCAGCAGAGTGAGACTCTGTGTCAAAAAAGAAAAGAAAAGAGGCATGGCTTAACTCACAGGGATGATGAGTCATCTTTCCTGGAACATTGATGTTAAAATAGCAATACACACATTTGGGGGGGCCCAAGCCTGCTTTATATGCTATGTTGTTAAATGCTCATAAACTTCTCTAAAGTAGGTTGATATGTTGATTATCATTATTCTAATGTTATATAAGAAAAAGTCAAGCTGGGCTGGGACTTTATAGAATTCGTTTGATCTTGGGTCCAACTCTCCAAGTGCAGCCCAAGCACTAAGGTTCTTCTTGCCTAGTTTGTGTCTTTGGTGGCGAACATGTAGGGAGGGTTCAGTCACCATAGGAAAAAAAAGGAAGCACTTTCCATGCAGAACATCCTCATGTCCTCATCTTCTATAAAAGATTTCTTTGGTAATTCAAGACTCAAAAACCAATAGAACTAAAGGCCCTTTTGTGTGATATCCTTGTCAAAGAACCTGCAAGATAATGACCATGTTCTTTGTATTATTTTTCCCAATCAAAATGGAAATGAAAATAAGTTTTATTGAATAGCCAGGCTCAGCCTTAGACATTTGACAGAAGGCACTTAATTTGTTCTGTAATTGTGATGCAAACTGAGACCCAGAGAGTGATAGTGTCACATGAAGAAAACAAAAACCAAAGAAAATTCCAGGAACTTTCTCATCACATAGATGAAAACTGCACCTATCTGACCCCAAGCCTGCAGATGTCTCCGTGCATGGCACTGCCTGACCCTACTTTAATACAGAGTCAGTTTCATTTCAATTAATTTCAGCAAACATTGAGCATCTATTATATTACTAGAGAAGTGCCGTGGGGGACACAAATGTGAGAAAGGACCAGGCTGAGTTGGTCACCAGATAACTTGTGGTCAATGGGAGGATTATATGTTTCAAGATCAAGTATGACAAGTACTGTAAGAGCCACCTCAACAAAATCTTCTGAGTAAAAATCGGTAAAGAAATATCACATAATTTATGTGGAAAGTGCAACATAGGGTGAGTTAGAAAAGGCTTTGTGGAGTAGGTAGCCATTGACTTGAATGAAGAAACAGAATAGAGGTAGAAAACAGTTTTAGCAAACACAAAGACATGTGAAAAGAAGAGACATTTTGGGCCCTGTAAGTTCTAAGATCAGCAGCAATTGTCATGGTGGTAATGCAACCATTTACTCAACAACGCTGGATGGACTTGGTTACAGAGAGCATCTTTAGTCCATTATTCCTCTTTATTAAGCCCACTCTATGGGCTGTTGGTGTATCCAGGACACCCAATGCGTGGCATCTCTCTTCCCTATTTGAATTTTGAGAAGTTGGAGAGACAAGATAGAGAAGAAACAAATGGAGATCAAATCTAGCCTTCATGTTGCAGAAAAGCTAATTGTATAAATTTCCTGAATGTGAGAGGAAAGCGCATGTAGGAAGTGAACACCCAATTTAATCAGCATTTCCCAGCTGTCACAGGTATGCTGTCTCAAGGTGGGCATCCATGGTAGGGGTGGGGGCGGTGCTGCCCAGGTAAGACTCATTGCCTGAAGGGGTGGAAAACTTATCCTTGAAGAGCATGCTCCCAAGGAGAAAGTGGGAGGAAATAATCCATGAATTCCCAGTTTATTCTTGCAGATTTACCATTGAGACAGGTCACTATACCTTCTCTGCAAAAGGTGCCTAAACATACCAGGATTTTGAAATTCATTGACTCCCTAAATGTGAGGTGAAGAGGTTGGGGTAGGGGGGTTCCTCTTTTCTAGATGTATGATTCCTGACCACTTTACCAAGTCTCAGCCAGTATCAAACATTCTGGGGTTCTGTTAAGTCAAAGTGCAGACTCATTTAAATAATCTAAATGTCAAGACTGATGCAATCATCAACACTCAAGCCTTATTCAAAGTTAAGATTCCTTCCTTGTCCTGAATCAGGCTGACTTTGAGTTTGGAAGCCTGGGCAGTTCAAAGGCAAGGAACATCTCCATTTCCCCACCCTTCTCTCCTGTTCTTCTTGTTTCCTGGCCTAGTTGTCTGAGCTCCGCTGTTGAGTACAGGAGGAAAGGGCTAGTGTAAAATGGCTCCCTTGACAGGTGACTGTGTGACTGGGTGTGAGTTCATGCTGCTTATGACACAGACACCTTCTGCCTATCTCTCAAGGGGTGTCTTTTCAGGACATATTTTAGATATTTATTTTGAGTGTTCCTGATAGAGGTCTCTGTCTACAGGTCTCTTAAACCGGATAATGCCACACCTCTAGTTGGCCCTTCCAAGCTCCCCTCCTGCTCTTTAGGCTTCTGATAACCTGAGTCACATACAGTCCAGGCTACTTTCAAACTTTGGGGGTCACATATGGACTTCTAGGAAACACTGCTTGTGCCCTGGGCGAGAATCCATCCCCTTCTTCTTCTTGAGTATCTGAGATACAGAGCACTGGTCTCCATTCTCCCAACCATTATCCTCCCTAGGCAAAAGTCACGCGTGACTCAATCGCCTTATACACAAGCTCAGTAATCTAATGGTTCCACTAAAGCTGCTTTCACTTGGATGGAGGTAAAGAGTAAGTACTTCTCTCTTCCTTCTAGGTCTGGTGAGCTGGTCATGGGAGGGTAGACAGCATACATGTACTTCCTTAAATGGAAACCTTTTTCTCATGCCCTTTTACTCAAACTATTTATTGATTTGAGGTGGGTGATGGACAATCTCCATTGTACAATTCTATAGCAAATAAGATCTGGCCCTCATTTTGAATGTGGCTGATTGGCATCTATTGTTGTGGTCTTTGAGAATTCTGCTGATGGGGAGACAGAAGGGGTCACATTTTGCCAGCCTCTTATGCTAACACTTATTGAGGGCTTACTGTATACCAAACACTGTGCTGATGTTCGATTGTTTCATATAATCTTCAGAACAACCTGTCAGGCAGGCATTATTTTGCTGATGAGAAAATTGAGACACAATAATTCAAGTTAACATAGCTACCAGCGTTGGAGCCAGACATAAATCCAAGCCGTCTGATGAATCACAGATGGTTAATCACTGCATTGAACTTCTTTCCCCACAATGTAGCAGGGTTGGGAATCATGCCAGGGTGGACTTCTAGAAAGAAACCATGCTCACATCTCACCAGGCTGAGAGCAGTGGTTGCTTTAGACAGAGCACATAGGAATCAGGGAAGAAAGGTAAAGAGGAAATAGGTGGTCACCCTTAGAAACCAATGGATGAGGCAGAGTGTAGAGAATGAGTGTAGACTTTGAAGTCTAATAGGCCTGGGCTAACCCTGGCCTTGCCTTTCCCTTGCCAGGGGAGTGACCTTGGGCAAACTCTTTCACCAGCCTGAGCCTTGGTTTTGAGTTCATATAGTAAGCATTACATATATATATATATGTAATGAATATATATTTATATACATTATATACGTAATACTATATTTAATATATAGATATACACCCCCACACACATACATAAACATACATATATATAATACATGCATATACAATCTCACAGTAATGATCTGAAAAATAAGTGAGATGCTGTAAGTGCTTATAAAATTGTGTAAAATGTTAGACAATTGAGGGTGTGATTATTATTGTAGCTAACATTTATTAAGCAGTTACTGTACACCAGGAAATGATCTAAACACATAATGTGTATTTATTGTTTAATCTTCATGACATACAACGAGACAGTGCTATTACTACCTCCTTTTAAAGAAGAACAAGCCCAGGCCTGGATGAGCCACAGTTAATGCAGTTAGTGTGTGGCAGGCTGGATCATGGGCACAGACAGCCTGGGAATGGGACCCATGTGCATCCAATATTGCTATAGCAACACCTAGAACATCTTAGGGAGGTCCATGGGTCTTCTCAGCTACGATAAACGGCATTGTAACACCGCAATTACTTTCACACAACTGTTTAGGCAACGAGAAGCCATTTAAAGCACAGCAATATTATCAGGGTAAATCTGAGGTTTAGATGTTTGTTAAATGACTTATTAAATTAAGAGAAGGCCATACCAGTTTATTACCTGATTTCTTCTACACACTATCTGAAAATTATTTGGTGGACACAAAACATTCACCTAATCTTTTGCTTTTAGTACATACAAGGAAATAGATAAATAAAACACAAACAGGAATATCCTGCTATTTTTCAGAGGTTCAGAGTTTGTTCTTGATCATGTTTGTAGTCTCTTTATCTGGAGATTGCTGTGGTTTAAGATATACACAGTGTAAATGCTTTGGAAAGCAGAAATAGATTTCACTTTATTATTCCTTTCCCCAATAGAACCTAACCTGTTTTCAATGATTTAATCAGTGACAGTGAATTGTTTGCAGAAAACCTCCTACATAAATCAAAAACTTCCAATATGCATTTGCTTCAGACTTTTCTAGTGACCTCTCACCAGATTTGTCTCTTCTCTCTCTCTCTCTCTCTCTATATATATATATATATATATACACACACACACACACAACACACACACTTTTATATCTGTTTAATATATATATATCCATTTACATATGCATAGTGAATAGTCACAGCATCAGAACAGATTTTGTTTTTAAGTCTGATGATCACTAACATTTTAGTTGATTCACGTTCACTTCATAGTTTGAAAATACGTTTTCTTTTAAATGTAGAAGCTTGAATTTTTTTTCTTTAGATGACAGCTTATTTAAAATCCAGACATCCTTCTCACTTTTCTTTCCTCTCCCCCTTCTTTCCTTATGCCTATTTCAGTTTGGTTTCTTTGGTCTTAAACAAGGTACAAAAACTTAGATTAGTTAAGAAAAAACAATGTAAGAAAGGTTATGTTGAATAGATTTAGGGTCGTTTTCTGAATGGAAACAAAACCTGAACCACAAGCCTTTTTCATTTCCACCAATAATTTGTTTGCCATTTTTTCAATCTCTGCCTGACCCCCCGAATCCCAAAGCCATTTCTAAGTGTAATACCAATCCCCAAAGCCATTTCTAAGTATAATATGAATCTTTATAAGTGTTAGCCATTGTTGTGTAATAAACAACTCCAAACCTCAGTAGCTTAAAATAGCAGGCATTTCTTAGCTCACACTGTAGAGTGGCTGGAAAGATTTTTTGTTAGGGGTTGAGAAGAAGCATTGTCTATGCATCTGAGGTCTGCTGCTGGTCAGCTGGAGACTGGCTTCCTGGACTTTGGCTGGGTTCTCATATATCAGACACCTTGCCTTAGAGAAATTAGCATTAAGCCCACAGCATCTCTCATTCAAAGGGATGAGAGTACCTTGTGGGTCCCCTTGGCTTGTTTAAATAGAGGTGGTGGATCTCTAAGAAAATTAACAGAAGGGAGACAGGCCTCTTAAGGTGTAGGCTCAGACCAGAACACTGCATCTATTAGCCAAAGTACATGCCAAGGCCACACCTATTTATGGTGGGGGAGTGAAGAAATAGACATTACTTATAACAAAGCAACATTGTAAAGGGACATAGTTGTGGTCATTTTTGGTAACAATTCATCATAGACAGGACAATAGGAAAGGAGATCTTGATGGATAGACTCACTCATATGCATGTAAATTGGAAATGAAGAACCCTAAAGGAAAGTTAGGGTCCTATTGCTACCAGAAGAGGAAATAAATGCTGAAAAGATAAAAGATATTTTGCAGGTAGTCCTCAAGGGCTTGGGTCTATTGGAAGGTAGTGGTTTACACCATTGAACAAAGAGATATTATTGGGCTGTTTTTATTTAGATCTTCTTATATGAGCTCAATGGGGCCTCTACTTGGAGGACTCTTTGTTAATCATGGATTTTAACTGGATGAATAACAAGCTTCTTATCCAAAAGGATAAGAAAGCATTCTCAGCAGTGGGTGTTAGTGAGGAACACTTCTTCCTCATTGTCAAACATCTTCATCCTGTTAAAGCTTCCAGTTAGTATAACTTTGGGCCTTTCTCTGCCCCTTTGGCCTGTGGATTGGTGAAATGACTCACATGGCTGACATGTTTGGAAGGAATGATTGAGGATGCTCACCTGAGGTAACCCTCTATGTCTTCAGAGCTGAGAAAAGGAGAGGACTGCCCATGTCCAGCACTGACTGAGTTTGGTAGATAGGTCTTTCTGGGTCCAGAGTTTAGTATAATCGAGACTGCTAGACTAACCTACTGAGGATATATCTTCCATCTTGGCCTCCATCTATACTAAATGCCATGTGCGGCTTTCAATTTTTTTCTTTATTTACTTGTTCACAATCCAGGTAGAGAAGGGATTTTATTTTTGTGGGTCCCTTTGGCAATCGCAATAAAAGAAAGTAATGTGAGCAAAATCACAGCAGCATAAAACAATTTGGGACATTATAGGAACTCTCTGTCTCATATGCCTGGACTGGAGGTGTGGAATGGGTCTAAAGCTAGAAGGCACATGGTGACCTGGTAAGGAAAACCATACTGAACACTGCTGTACTGAACACTGGGCATTCTATATGGAAGGCAATATATGAGAGGCTTTGTAAGTTGTTGTTGTCATTTATAGCAGATGATGGACATGAAGAAAATGTCAGTATCTTGGAAAATCTACTCAAGCACTGTTGATTATGTTCTGCCAGAGTTTCAAACACAATGCAATGGAGCCAAGTCCAAGTAAATACCACTGTATAGATTCAAATATGTATACTCCATAGGATACAAACAAGCAAATGAAACCAAGTAGCCAAGAAAAGGAGAAAAGCATGAAAGGGAGGCAGAGAGGTAAAGAGAGAGTTTCCAAATAGTACAGGTGATTTCACTGTCCTGCCTTATCAATTAGTACGTTGGAGTTACTTTGGCTACTAAGTCACAGAGCCAAAAGAACAATGTATGCCCAATACCAACTTCAATCTGAAATTGTTGATTTCTGAATCTTGAAGGGCTCAGAAATGATCTAATCCATTTATCACACAGGTTTGATGATTTGTGCCAAAATGTCATATTTTAATTTTCAATGTCATTTTCAGCTGGTGAAATTAGCTCTACTACTAAGCTTCCTTATTTATATTCCATAGGCCAGGCTTGAGAGGATGCTGTCGTCCTTAACTCTACCTGTTTCCTCTCTCCCCCTAATTAAATTAGTTACCTAGTGACTTGTTTGTTGTGCCTTAGGAGAGCTCTTATTGCACTTCCATTGTAGTAGAGCACATTATTCATCAGGTCAGCTCTCTGCTCAAAAGTTGTCATTCAACAAGGATGTAGAAGAGTTGAAATACAGGGAACTCCGAAATATTTTTTGTACCAATATTTTATGCTTCCTCTTATTGAACATGTCCTGTGTACCCAAGCTTGGACTGGGTGCTTGGGAGATGCCAGATTGGGGGACTTAGGCTCAAATAAACACCAGATTTGCTCCAAGCCACTGCCGTTCTTGCCTCTGTTTATGCAATGTTTTCCGCTGCTGTTGCCGTATGCTAAATCTTATAGTTTCAGAAAGACACAAATCATCTCTTGCAGTGGAATTTCCCATCGTTTTCTGTTCAGAACAAAAGTTGGCAGTCTGGCCTACAGGTTGGACTCCACTTTTTATAGGTTTATTAGAACAGAGCCATGCCCATCATTTACATATTGTCTATGGCTGTTTTCACGCTGCAGCAGCTAAATCGAGTAGTTGCAGCACTGGCCCTACCTCTCACAAAGCTGCAAATATTTGTTCTCTAGCCATTTACAAGAAAAGTTTGTTGACTCCTGATTTAGAATATTAACCACACAGTGCTTGGCTTTTACCTCCCCGAATAATAAATAATGCCTTTTA
The DNA here is from genome assembly GCA_036589455.1 of Ateles fusciceps. Lineage (NCBI taxonomy): Eukaryota > Metazoa > Chordata > Mammalia > Primates > Atelidae > Ateles > Ateles fusciceps. Next base: position 597,466 of record JAZHEH010000672.1, read on the forward strand.
ACAATAGTCACCACTGATGGAATAGGAAGATTGACTGAGAACTTAGATAACAAGCCGAATCCTCTTTTAACATTACAGCATTTGATGTTCATGCCATATCTGAAGAGTCGATATGAGATTCACGTATTACTGATAACTAAACAAAGTGCTAGACTTGTTCTGGAAACTAACCCATAGTAAGTAGCAGAAGTGGGATTTGAACTTATATTTTTTCTGATCCTGAAGTCTGTACTCTGACATGCTCTCCAGTGGATTGTGTGTATCTCTTCTCTCCTGGGCTGAATTTTAACTTTCTCTTTGTACAGGGTTTAGCTTAGTATCTTGGGTATGGAATGTGATCATCGTGTTTAATCAGTAACTGAATGTACAGCTACATTTATGCATACAGGAGAAAAAAAGGTAGCAAGGGAATCATTTAAAACTATCAGCTGTTTCTTGGTACTCTGAATGTAATCAGGGGAATGGAGTGTTCTTGCTGTTTTAATTTTTTTTTTTTTTTTTAGTAATCTAAGCTTCTTGAAGGCAGAGATACATATCTCCATTGAAGCAACCAAAAAATAAGTCATATCTGGGAGTAGAGAATGCTTAAGAGCTACAATGCAGGAACTAAGTTTTCTAGTTATGCTTCAGCTGCAAATTAAGTGTTATCTTGAGCAAAGTGTTTTATCTCTCTGAGCTCACTTATTAATTTAAATGTCAAGAGAATTTTATTTGTTGATTTTCAAGGTTTTGTGACAAAGCCTATTCACATCTAAGAATTCATGAGCATGACTATAACATGACTTTTAGTATATTTATCATAGAATCATGAGATCACAAGCAGAGGGGGGAGAGGAGGAGCTCTAACTTATAAAGTACCTGCTATGTTCGGGCACAGGTCTGGGTGTGTTTCATGTAGTCCTGTGAGGAACAATCATGATTATAATTAAGGGAAGGTTCAGAGGAGTTAACAAAGTTTCCTAAATCAAGCACAACATGAGAGCAATCACTATTATAATTAAGAGAAGGCTCAGAGGAGTTAACAAGTTTTCCTAAATCAAGCACAACATGAGCAGCCTAGCAGGGATTCTCACCTAGGTCCTATCATGACACATCATGTGCTCTTCCCAGTATGTCTAGTTCTGATACACCATGCCATACCACATTTGGCACTAAAGAAGGCTGGAGTTCATTCTTTTGTTTGCAGCTCAAGGTAATTGATCTGAAAGTGTTGGAAAAAGTTAAAAGTACAACAAAAGCATAAAGCATTATTAGAGTGAGTCTTCAATTTCCAGATCTTCTGAGTCACAGGCTGCCTGATACTGAATTCTGTTGTGTTAAGTAATAAATCTGATTAATTCTCTTAAACATAATACTCCATATTTCCTTCCCCTTCCCACCACCAGCCTCTGAGCCTCGGTCTTCATGGCTTGTGTCCTTTACAACAGGCCATTAGAGGTTCTGTCCAATCCTTTAAACAAACCTTCAAACTTTTCCCAAATAATTTTTATGTTGATCAAAGCTGATTATGTTGTGCCCAGATTAGAAAAAAAGTTAAACGATTAATTTAGCACCTAAGTTCATATCCTTGAAAGTAACATAGCATTTTATTCCATCACATTCTCTGCTGATTCATATATACATATATATATATATATATATATATATATATATATATAGGCATGCTCTTGTGTGTGTGTGCATACACACACACACACACACAAGAACAGGCAACACAATTTATATCATATAAAAACATAGACACTAACAAAAATCAGTAATAATAGTCTGTGTGTAAATATTTTATAATTTCCATTCTGTATTACTTCAATTAACTCTCACTAGCCTGCAAAGCAGTACTGATCCATATTTTATAGACAAGGAATAGAGGCTCAGGAAAGTTAAAAGGCTCGCCAACTATAACTAACCTTTGCTGACGTTATTATGGCCAGGTGTGCTTCCAAATATTTTATATATGTTAATCCATTGTGTCTTTATGAGAGGTGAAGCCAGATGGGAGTACAGGCTCTCCAAACCAAATTCTATCACTTTCCTTCACACATTTCCACGTTTCTATGGGAGGTCCTGACCTGTCATTTCCCTCTTGCTTTGTTTCTCTTGGGATTGCTTATTTTGTGGGTTATTTTGTCTTATAATCAGAACAAAATACAGTGTAAAGAATGTAGCATGGCCAATAATTGCATGGTGCTTTATAGTTTACCAATCAACTTTGCTAGAAATGTTTCATGTCTTCCTTTTCCTTACAATAACACAAGATTATTACTTTACACTTAAATTTTACAGATTAAAGCAAACAAACAAAAAACAGAAGCTCAAGAAAGCCTTATATATTCTTAGTACCAGTCCACATATTTTCCTTTCTTATTGCTGTTTCTCTCTGTCCACACTCTGTAAATGACGAATTATTTGTCCTGACTCAATATTCTCCACCGATTTTAAAAGATGATCAGGTAAAAGAGAAGATACCAGCCAGCCCAAAGAGAGTAAGCATTTAACCTACTACCTCTTCACATCCACCTTGGTGTTATACCAGCAGACAACACAGGTTTCCAGGGCTGAAATTAGGGAGATTAGATTTTATGATGATGAAAATCTCTCTCTGGAGGGTAGCATTTCACCTTGTGAGCAACGAAAGTCTGCTCTGACAGTTCCAATTATCAGAAACACTCCACCACTAACGGTTTGGCTGTGACTCACCTCCAAGAGTGTCTGTCAGCAACATCTGTCCAATTTGCCTTTTCTTTTTAAATCATGATTTTAATTTTACATGGAGGATGCTTTTGTAAAGCAAAACCCACACATCACTGTTTTATCAGGGAACCACTTAAAACAAGCATGTGATTTGGGATGCAGAAAATACTTCAGCCTCCCAAACTTTTCTAAACAGATTCTGGTCTTGTGTATCATTTCTGTAGGGGAGTAATAGGGCTAAGAGCTGAATTTTATGCTCTCAGTAACTGAGAACACTGGTAGACGATGTGCTTGTATTCATAAACCATGGGCCTAGCAGAATAATGTATCCTATTCTTTAATATTCAGATTTTTTTTTTACTCAGGTTTTTAGAGAGGCCTTGGTGTGCAGTTCCTCATCAAGTTCAAGAGTCAGTTGTCTAGGATAATATTCCTCTCCCTTTATGACCACCATGATTTATTTATACATTACCTTTGTCATGTGGTATATTTTCTGAGATTTTCTCAATAACCTCCCTGAAGCTAGCAAAAATTACCTTCTTAATATTTGAGAAATATTGCAGTTTTATGCAGTTCCTTAAGAACTCTGACCCTTTTTAAAGCTAATCCTAAATAAATTTTATTTCTAACCTCATTGTTTTACATACCAAAGTTAATTGTGACAATGTAGTTACTTTTATGCTAGACCTTATATTACAGGTTGATATGGTTTGACTGTGTCCCCACCCAAATCTCATCTTGAATTGTAATTCCCTATCATAATCCCCACATGTCATGGGAGGGACCAGGTGGGGGGGTAGTTAAGTTATAGGGGTGGTTACCCTCATGATAGTGAGTGAGTTCTCACAAGATCTGATGGTTGTGTAAGGGCCTTTTCATTCTTTTGCTCGGCACTTCGTCTTCCTGCCACCGTGCAAAGAAAGATGTGTTTGTATCCACTTCTGCCATGATCGTAAGTTTCTTCAGACTTCTGCAACCATGCTAATTTGAGTTAATTAAAACTCTTTCCTTTATAAATTACCCAGTCTTGGATAAGTCTTTATTAGCAGCATGAGAATGGACTAATACAGCAAATTGGCACCAGGAGAGTAGGATGCTGCCATAAAAATACCTGAAAATGTAGAAGCTACTGGAACTGGGTAACAGGCAGAGGTCGAAAGAGTTTGGAGGTCTCAGAAGAAGACAGAAAAATGTGGGAAAGTTTGCAACATCCTGGAGACTTGGAAGGCTCAGGAGACAGGAAAATGTGGGAAAAGCTTGGAACTTCGTAGAGATTTGTTGAATAGCTCTGACCAAAATGCTGACAGTGATAAGGCCAATGAAGTCCAGGCTGAGGTGGTCTCAGATGGAGATGAAAAACTTCTTGGGAACTGGAGTAAGGGTGATCTTGCTATGCAAAGAGACTAGTGGCATTTTCCCCCTGCCCTAGAGATCTGTGGAACTTCGAACTTGAGAGATACGATTTAGGGTATCTGGCAGAATAAATCTGTATGCCGCAAAGCATTGAAAAGTTCACAGAGCATAAAAGTTTGGAAAATTTGCAGCCTGACAGTGTGATAGAAAAGAAAATCCTGTTTTCTGGGGGAGAAATTCAAACCTGCTGCAGAAATTTGCATAGTAACAAGGAGCCAGTGTTAATCACCAAGACACTGGGGAAAATGTCTCCAGAGCATGTGAGAGGTCTTCAAAGCAGCCCCTCCCATCACATGTCCAGAGGCTGAGGAGGGAAAATGGTTTCTTGCCCCAGGCCCAAGGCTTGCTGCTGTGTGCAGCCTTGGGACTTGGTGCCCTGCTTTCCAGCTGTTCAAGCCATGGCTAAAGAGAGGCCAAGGTACAGCTCAGGCTGTTGTTTCCGAAAATGCAAGCCACAAGCCTTGGCAGCTTCCACGTGGTGTTGTGTCTATGGGTCATGAATTAAGGTTTGGAAGTCAAGAATTGAGGTTTGGAGACCTCCACCTAGATTTCAGAGCATGTATGGAAATTTCTGGATGTCCAGGCACATATTTGCTGCAGAGGAGGGGTCTTCATAGAGAAACTCTGCTAGGGAAGTGCAGAAGAGAAATGTGGGATCAGAGTCCCACACAGTTCCCAATGGGGTACTGCCTAGTGGAGGTGTGAGGAAAGGGCCACTGTCCTCCAAATCCCAGAATGGTAGATCCACTGACAGCTTGCAGTCTGTGCCTGAAAAACTGCAGGTGCTCAATGCCAGCTTGTGAAAGCAGCCAGGAGTGGGGCTGTACTCCACAAAGCCACTGGAAGGAACTGCTCACAGCCATGGGAACCCAACTCTTGCATCAGCATCCCCTGGATGTAAAACATGGAGTCAAAGGAGATCATTTTGGATCTTTAAGGTTTCATTACTGCCCTATTGGATTTTGGACTTGCATGGGGCCTGTAGCCCCTTTGTTGTGGCCAATTTCTCTTATTTGGAATGGGTGCATTTACTCAATGCCTGTACCCCCACTGTATCTAGGAAGTAACTAACTTGCTTTTGATTTTACAGGCTCATAGGTGGAAGGACTTGCCTTGTCTCAAATGAGACTGGCCTTGGACTTTTGGGTTAATACTGGAATTAGTTAAGACTTGAGTATTGTTGGAAGGGCTTGATTGTGTTTTGAAATAGGAGGACATGAGATTTGGGAGGGGTCAGGAGCAGAATGATATGGTTTGGCTCTGTGTTCCCACCCAAATCTCACCTTGAATTGTAGTTCCTATAATCCCTATGTGTCATGGGAAGAACCCAGTGGGAGGTAATTTAATCATGGAGGTGGTCACCCTCATGCTGTTCTCATGATAGTGAATGAGAACAAGATCAGATTTTTTTTTTTTTTTCGAGACGGAGTTGCACTTTTGTTGTTGAGCCTGGAGTGTAATGGCATGATCTTGGCTCACTGCAACCTCTACCTCCCAGGTTCAAGTGATTCTTCTGTCTCAGCCTCCTGAGTAGATGGGATTACAGGTATGCACCACCACACCTGGCTCATTTTGTATTTTTAGTAGACACAGGGTTTCTCCATTTTGGTCAGGCTGGTCTCGAACTTCTGACCTCAGGTGATCCACCCACCTCAGGTTCCCAAAGTGCTGGGATTACAGGCGTGAGCCACCATGGCTGATGATCAGATGGTTTTATAGTGGGTTTTTCTTCCTTTTGCTCATTCTTCTTCTTCCTGCTGCCATGTGAAGAAGAATGTGTTTGGTTCTCCTTCTGCTATAAATGTAAGTTTCCTGAGGCCTTTCAGGTCTGAGGAACTGTGAGTGAATTACTCCCCTTTCTTTATAAATTACCCAGTGTCAGACAGTTCTTTATATCAGCATGAAAATGAACTAATACAGAGGTTATGTGACTACCAGTGTGATACATGAGTACAGAGACTATTTCTTATTCATTTCAAAATCTCAAGCACTTTAACTCATCTATAGCTCAATCTAGAATCATACAGTCTCTAATTAGTGAGATTTCTTAGGATCATATCCTAGATCAGCCTCTAATTACTATTTGACCTTGGAAATGTGTCTTAACCTTTCTGAGTTTCAATTTCTGCATCTGTGAAAAAGGGCTACTAATGGCACTTACACATTTTGGTGGCAAATTAAATAAAACTGAATTAATTTATTTCATTTTAAGTGTAAAACACTGTGATTGACACAAAGTAATTGTATAAAAATAGCAGGTATTATTATTAGACATGGAGACTACTAAAAGTTTGCTAAACTAATCTTCAATAAAGTTGGATAATACACAATTCTGTAAACAGAATTTTGTTACAATAAAATTATAGAGAAGTCACTGAGATGTTGTGAAAAGAATAAATATACTTATTATCAGACATCCTGGCTTTGTATCCCTGCTCTCTGACTTATTAGTGGTCAAGTTTTCCCATCACTCTGAGATTTATGGACTTTTAGTGGTAATCATGGATAGTACTAATAGTTACTGCCTGAGTTTGTCATGAGGACTGTATCTGTGAATACATTCTCCAGGGCAGAGGTTTTCAAATTTTAAATCCAAAAGTTTTTATTCAAAGAACTTTTCTTCTCAAAGAGAGCCCAAAGAATAAGCAAAGAAAACAAATAACAACAGAGCTGAAGTTATGGGCTTGAATCAGGGGTGAATGAGAGGTTGCTGAAATCCCACCCATCCCACACTTTACCCCATTCCCTTCACAGCAACCAGACAGTTAGAAAAGTATTTTTCCAGGAGAAGGAAACTCTGAATCAGTAAAAGATTATCATGCCACAAGGCCTGAATATGCTGGAAAATTTCTCCTCTGTCTCTCCTTTTGTGGTTGCAAATATTTCTAGCATGCTTCATACTCTTCCTGGATTTGGGAAGAGGATCCTAGTGACCCTAACCAAGGAGGCTTTTGGGAAGACCAAGGCTTTTGCAGAGATCCAGGGTAACCAGACTTTGTACCAGTAAGCACTCTTTAGGCTATAGATGGTGGTGAAGAAAATGGGGAAAATTGGTGTCTGGTAGCTACTGAACCGAGAACAACTCACAGAATTAGGATTTTAGTGGTGGAATCCTGGTTTCATGAAAGTAATCTCTGTTTACCAAGTTCCATTTGATTGGTTTTTCTCAAATGACTAATTTCACTGATGGTTAATACATTTGGTAGACAAGGAAGAGACAATAAAATAAGATTAAAATTGAGAACTTTCAAGACCAATTTGTTTGAAAATCTTTGTTTTACAGATAGAGATGTTAACATCCAGGGAATTAAGGGGCTTTCTCAACTATCATATATAGGAAAGTGACTTGGCTCAATCTTAGTGTGAAAAACTCCGTTGTTATTAAGGTGGTGGAGTGATCTCTCTGGGTGACTCTCACACCTTTAATGTGAGTGATAAGGAAGAGAAAACATACATACTTACTTTTGAAAGAGGTTCAATCACAGCCAGACAGATAGACAGATAAATGGATGGATAGATAGATAAATAGATGTATAGATAAATAGATATTTGATGGATAGACAGATGGATAGATAGATGATAGATGAATAGATAGATGGATGGATAGATAGATAGATGACAGATGAATGTTTAACATCTTTGATAGACTCCAATGTGACAGGTGGTGCTCTAAGTGCCTTATGCATCATATTTTATTTACTTTTCACATCAGCCCTATAAAATTATTTCATATCATTATCCCTATTTTTCAGGTGAAGAAATTGAGGCACTGAGAAGTTAGCTATTTTGCATAAGGTCACCCACCTAGTATAGCAGAGTTGAATGGAACTTGGGAAATCTGACTCCAGAACTCCAATATCTAACCACTTTTCCATCCTACTGAGGAGAGAGACCCTGAACTCTCCAGAGTGGGCGTGGGACATAGGGAGAGGGTAGAACATTATGCATGGCTCCCCCTGGTGTGATGAGCTGATCCCCCAGGTATCACCTCTAAGGCTTGACCACCAGTCTGGAGCTTACTGTCCTACACATCACCCTCTTCCTTCTATCTCTCCTGCCACACACACTGCACTGCAGTCTTGAGTCTCTCTGGACCTCAGTTTCTACCTCTCTTCCTTTAGAGATGCTTGCTTTTTCCCAAGTCATTCTTGCAGCTCATTCTTGCTTAGACTGTGAGTTGCAATTATTTCCCCCTTCACTTGTTTCCATGGCTAGATTAGGTAAAATAGAAGTCAGGGACCCAGTGCTGTGCTTATCCAGTGCCAAGAGTACAAGCGATAGCTGACTTTCCAGTTTCCAGCTGATGTTGTAATCCATCTGGATATCAACTCTGTCTCTATGTTGGTGTCTTGTCTGGGAGGTGAAGGTCACATGGGGAAGGTAAGTGAGCTGCTGGGAAGGCTGGCTGAGACGGAGCCTGACAAAAGAATTTTCCCTCATGGTGGGAAGATACTTGCCCAGGAAACATTTGTAGAGAAACGTTCTGGTCTTCAGCTGTAGCCCTGGCATATCAATATGACCACATTTATATGAAGGGTCACATTTCTGTAGCCAGCTGAAGTTCCTGCAGCTTCACTGGCATAGCCTCCTCATATCTTTGCCTGTGCTGCTGGGTCTAGAATTTTCTCCTTTGTCCATTAAGGGACTTTCACCATGGTTTATGCCCCCTCCCCCCAAAAAAAGACAATTACAAAACTGTGCCATAACTGCTACAGTAGGGCGCTGTTGCGGTAATCTGGGATTACAAAATAGTACTTAAGGTAGGAGTCAGCGAAGACTTTTTGAGGCTAGGAATCCCTAGCATTTAAAAATCCTGCTGAGTGTCTCACACATTCCCCCACTAGTCTGCCTTAAGCTCTTGTAAGTTTGGTTCTCAGCTCTTGTGACTAGTGCTGGGTCTCCCCCTGTCTTTGTGCTTGTGCCTGCTTGCTGCTCCTTTTGTGCCTGTTTGTCAGTGGTAGACCAAGAGTTTGTGGCTTCCAATAGACTCATGAGAGAGCGGCCTCTCACTTCCTGATAAGTCATGTGTGGTGTCTCCTCCTCTGTTTCCCTGGCTCTGCAGCGCTCCCCATTTCTCTTGATTTTGGTGTCAACAAAAAGAGTCAAACTCTAAAATATTTGAAGAGATTTATTCTAAGCCAAACATGAGTGACCATGGCCAGTGACACAAGCCTCAGGAGGTCTTGAGAACATGAGCCCAAGGTGGTCAGGGTACAGCTTGGTTTTATACATTTTAGGGAGGCACGAGACATCAATCATATACATTTAAGAAATACATTGGTTTGGTCCATAAAGGGGAGGCAAATGAAAGTGGGGGCTTCCAGACCATAGGTAAATTTAAACATTTTCCATTTGACAATTGGTTGAGTTTGTCTATAGACCTCGGACTGATAGAAAGGGAATGTTCAGGTGAAGATAAAAGATTGTGAAGACCAATGTTCCTTCAAAGTCTTATGGTGGCTGCCCTTAGAGACAATGGATGACAAATGTTTCCAGTTCAGATCTTTAAAAGCTGCTACACTTTTAGTTAATCTCTTTAGGTTTGAGAGGATGTGGAAGAAAAATATCTAGCTATGTTAATAGAGATTCTTTAGAGATGCAAATTTTTCCCCCACAAAGAACAGATTTGCAAGGACCTGTTAATATATGGCAAATAAACATGTTTTGGGGTAAAATATTTTGATTTTCTTCCTTTTCTTGTAATATTATGCTAGAGTCAGGTTGGAAAGTCAAGTCATGATATGTAGGGCTAAATAAAACCCCTCTGATGAGAATTTATGGTTTGTAGGGCATGACTCCCCCAGGCCCCTTAGATAGAAATTTGGGCAAGATAAAAAAAAAATCAGAGCTTAGTCCTCACTGGTCTTATAGACCTTCTTTCTACATGACTCATTCTCTACTATAAAAAGGAAGAATATTTAAAGCGTCTTCTGGAAGTAAAAAAGTTCCTTTCTAATTAAGGTCCAGCATCACTTAGGAATGTCCTTTGAGGTCCAGTCCCACACAAGACGGATTGCCCATTTGTAGAAAGGCATTGCTACAGAATGGGTTCTATGAAGCAGATCCTTAGACAAAGTTCAGGGTGTAGGACATTTATTCAGGAGTGATCCTGAGATTGGTGCCCATGAAAGGGACAGAATGAGAGCAGCATGGACACACTAAAAACTTAGTGTGTCCATTGAGGTTCTCTGGGAAGCAGAGGCCAAGATAGAGTTAGAAGGAATGTATTTCAGGGAGGTGTGCTTGTGAAGGATAAAGGGGAGAATGCATGGGGATAGGTGGGAAATTCAGCCAATCTTAGGGTAGGTCTGGAATCACGGAGAGAGGTAGAGCCTCAGGTGGCAGAGCAGATCTGAGAGAGTCTTGGTCAATGATTGGGAGCCCATATTAAAGCAGAGATCCTGCCTAGGCAGGATAGCCATCCCTATTATTGCAATGTGCTCAGTCACTGACTAGAAGCAGCCCTAGGAGGGTGTGACATAAGTGTGAACTCTGCAGCAGATCCCAAAGGTGTGGCAGCTGGAGGCTGCAGCTTCAATCCTTGCAGCAGACTGCCTCATGAAGGGAGTGCTGGGTGGCACACCTTCATGGCTCCTGCAAGGAAAGACCAAAAATTGCCTGGGACAGCACCTGAACTTACATGATGGTGTAGCCAGTGTGCTTTGTGAAATCCACTATGATCCCCTCTCTTTGATAATTGTACCATCCCATGCTGGAGCAGAGTGAGCTGGAGCATCATGCATCATTTTAACCATGGGATCTTCCTCTTATGGGTCCTAAGAGTAGGAATGGAATCTCTAAACTGTGAATGGAAAATAAATCTTGGTGCTCCCAAATCACTAAGCTAAAGGGAAAAGTCAAGCTGGGAACTGCTTTGGACAAACTTGCCTCCCATTCCTCCGCTCACTGAGATAAATGCATATCTCATTGCATTCTTTGGAAAGGCTAATCAGAAACTCGAAAGAATGCAACTGTTTGTCTCTTTCCTACCTGTGACCTGGAAGCCCCCTCCCTGCTTTGAGTTACCCTGCCTTTCCGGACAGAACCAATGTACATCTTACATATATTGCTTGGTGTCTCCTGTCTCCCTAAAATGTATAAAACCAAGCTGTGCCCTGACCACCTTGGGCACCTGTTATTAGGACCTCCTGAGGCCGTGGCATGGGTGCGTATCCTTAACTCCGGCAAAACTAACTTTTTAAATTACCTGACACCTGTCTCAGATATTCAGGGTTCACAAAACCGACTAAGCTAAACTTAACTTTTGTTTATATGAAAATTTAGAAGTAGAAATTTTTATCATGCTGCTGATAAAGACATACCAAGAGACTGGGCAATTTACAAAAGAAAGAGGTTTAATTGGACTTAGAGTTCCACGTGGCTGGGGAGGCCTCACAATCATGGCAGAAGGCAAGGAGGAACATGTCACGTCTTACATGGATGGCAGCAGGCAAGGAGAGAGAGCTTGTGCAGGGGGAACTCCTCCCCTATAAAACAATCAGATCTGGTGAGACTTATTCACTATCATGACAACAACACAGGAAAGACATCCCCCAGTGATTCAATTATCTCCCACTGGATCCCTCCCACAACACATGAGAATTCAAGAAGAGATTTGGGTAGGGACACAGCAAAACCATATCAATACTTAAACAGATATTCATTGTGTCTGTTTAGAGTCATGGTAGCACAGCGGTGTAAAGGCATATTTGGGGACAAAACTGCCTGGGAGTAAATCCTGCTCCACCCACTGTCCACCGCCAAGACTTGATGTACTTTGGCCACCTCTGAATATGTAACCTGCTGTCAACAGAAACCACTGTTGCACCCCGATATATACTCTTCCAATTGACCAGTTGCTACATGACTACATGATTGGGCATGCCTACACTGGGCTCCTTTCATCTTAAAAGGGCAGCAGTTCATTCTCACAGTAATGGACACTTATTCTTTGCAGAAAAGGGTTTGCCTTGTCTTCTCACAGAACCTCAGACAGAATATCTTTAGGGTGACTTTCAGAGTTTCAGACTGAATCACAGCATCCTAAACAGCAGAGCTGTTCCCCACTGTGCTGATAGAGACTTCCAGATCTGTATCACGGCCAGGGCTCTCCCTGCTCAAACTTGCTTCTCTCATTTACTTTCCCAGGGGTCAGGTCTGCATCAGAGTTGGAAAGATTTTCTTGCCCAATTCTTCTTTTGCCTCCTCTTTTCCTTTTACAGGCCTTACTCCTTGGTAAATTGCTCGCGCTCCTACATGTATCTCCATATGTGCTTCCTGGGAGACACAGAATAAACCATATCCTTCTGTCCTTATAAAATATTTCCCATTTCTGTGTCAAGTACCTCTAGTAACTGTCTATTTTTTGCACTACAAAGAGGTTTAACTTGAAAATATCTTATATTTCTTTGCCTTCATTATGTTTCTGGGATCCTTTAACATTCATTTGCCCTTTGTTCACCTTAAATCTGACATGATCTACACCCAAATTGCAGTTGGTGACTGATTGTCTTTTTTGTGTTGTTCATAATTCCTGCCTGCTTCCCTTACTCCTCTGATAAGGTTCTAAGCTCTGAAATAAATCTAGATATATCCTCTTTTTTTCTATATTTCTATTGAGGCCTAGAGAAGCAGTGTCTGTGTGTGTGTGTGCATGTGTGCACGTGCACACATGCACACGTGTGTCTGCACTGGAGAGATGAGATTAAATAGGCAAGGTAAGGTCATATTTTTTAAAAATTAAAATAAACATTTGCATACTTGCTGTAGCAGAAAACAGTTTGCACTTATATTTGCAGATGGGTCATTCTGGATTTATTTAGAAAAACTGGGAAATGCCTTTCTCCCGAGGAAGCATTTCAAAGAATTTGTAAGTACATAAACCTTTTAGACTAAATATTGACAGCAGCCTCCTAAGAGTAGCGTACTTTAAAGTGTCAAGAATCATGCAAACACACCATATAATCATGCAAGATATTCTTGTTTTAACTTTTAGGGTCAGACTACTCACATTTTAGGTCGTGCAGTCTTAAGCTTAGTCCAGAAACTAGTTATACTCACTGCATTGCAGGTTTTTCCTCTGTAAATAGAATTTGGAGCATTAGGAATATTTCCAAAACAATGCCAACAAGCCAGACAGAGCCTCCACTCAAGAATTATTTGATCTATGAATGTGCTGATCCTGTGAATTAGGCATTTTCTTGGGCACTGGACATGGAGATGTTAAGAAATACACATACATCCTTAGCTTAAGGCATGGGCAGTTCAGTGAGCTCATTTTAAATGTAGATGCATAGTCCTTTTGGGTTAGCAAAAGCGTTCAGAATCAGAGTTAATAATAGGTTCTGTTACTTATCAGTGCTACCTTCTTAGGAAATAAATTAACTTTTCTGAGCTTCTTTCTTCATCTTTCAAATGTGGATCAAAATGCTTATTTCCTGAGATTGTTATGAATACAAAATGAGACAATGCTATGTAAAGCACATGATAAAATATCTGGAATATACAGGATGTATTCTTCCTTAAAATATTGCTTTAGCTTCCCTTCCTCACCACCCAATCACTGGTATTCACTTATATACACACACACCTCCACACACAAATATGTTCTCTCAATATACAATTTGGTAGAATTGTCACACAAAACAATTTTTACGATTAATATATTTCCTGAAATTAAAGGGTAAGCATTTAAACTGCAATGGTAAACCAACTAAAAGCACATTCCTTTTCTAATTTTGGGCAACCTGCTATGGCTGAAAAGATCTGGAAGAAAGAAGATTTTCCAACAACCAAACAGGTTAATGCTGGTAGATGGCATTCTGCTCCTAGCAGACTATGGTATTTGCTAACGTCCCAAACTACCTGAGATCTCTGTGGTCATCTCCTTTTAACTTTGACGGAAGTCCTCTATAACAAGAAAATATCTTTACCAGCATGATAGCTCAGGTTTCTGGAGAACTGGCTTTGAAACTTGCCTCTTTTGATAACTTGTACGAGGTGGCCTTCCTCTCTCAGCTTCATTCTCCTCTGTAGCAAGGGGTGACTAATGATGCCTCCCTTACAGGCTTGTTCTGACTATCCAATGAACACTAGTATAAGGAAAACCTGAGAGCAAAGACTGCCTCTGTCCAGCTTGTAGCTTTATTTTCTTCCTTGGTTTATTATTCATGATTCACCGTCTGTTGTATAACTCAATTGCCAAAGCCCCATCAGTGTGGGTCAACAAAATACAGTTACATTTCTATTAAATATCCAAATTAGAGTGGCTTAAAAGCTCTACTTACTCTCATAGCATAAACTCAGCTTTTTTCTTCCCCAAATTTCTAACCTCTGTGGCTTAGGGGTCAGTTAGTAGATCCAGTGTTCTTACTTAAAGCTGTTAGTAGAAGAAGTGAATGCCCTCAATGTTTATGTGTGCAGCCACCAACCCCACAGACAGTCCCTCCTTCTGCTCTTGTTGCACCAGGACCACCATCTCGCAGCTGATATTGGCCATCTGCTGAAGTTCTAAAACTCACAGTCAGCATTCCACTGAGCTGTTGGCTCTGGTACTCCAGGTGCCTTTCTTTCTGTTCCTCCTGCCCCACCTCCATGGCCATGGCAGGGAGACAGTTCTTCTTTTAGGGTGCTGCTTAGCCATCCTGTTTAGGCCTCCAGACACATCTTGGATAGGACAATGTTTTAGATTCACACAATCTAACCATTTCCCCCCAAAACATGCATTCACAGTGCCTGAATGCTCATCTGGACAGCTTTTAGTAATGGCTGCCTATTAGGGAGGCAACAAGCACTCACTGCCCACCTCAACCCCATGGTCTTCCCTTGGTCCCTTCTCTTGGAGACTCTCTTAGGGTTGCCCAGTCCTTCCTGTGTCCTGGGTCCAGGTCACTCTAGTCTATCAGACCTTTTATAACTTTGGACTTTGAAGGGAGGTAGACGAAGTTCTGATTCTTTTCTTTCCTCTATCCCCTTCTAACCATATGTAAATATGTGGAATCCAGGAGATACATGCTTTGCATCCCTGTTCTATGTTCTTCAGGAAATAATCTGAGCCCCAAATGCCAGTGGACGCATTGGATGTTGGATGAGTGCACTTCCTCTTGAAACCAGCTCAGAAGCAGACAGATTTCCCTCATCCAAGCATTTCTCAACTTTCTAAGACTGAAGTATTTGAGCGGGGATTGGAGAATAAATAAGCCACTCTGCAGAAGCAGGTTGGAAAGCATTATGGGCAGATGGGAAATAAAAAGATGAAAACTCATGCTGCATTTGGAAAGCAGCAGGTATTTCATTGCGTGCAGAATGTAAGGTGAGCAGTGGGACCATTAACAGATGAAGTTGAAAATGTACCAGACTCCATAGAACTCAGAAAGACTATGAATGCTATATTAGGGAATTGGGAGTTTATCCAGTGGCTACTGGGGCCACTGTTAGAGATTATTTAGCACTCAGCAATGGTGCTGGGTTAATCACATCAGACCAAGCATTTCCAGCATGTAAGAAGTTGGAGCCAAAGCCCTTTCTACTTCCAGGCCTGAACACATGAGTACCCTGCAAACACTGCAGGCCAAGAGAGCAACTTATATATGAGGAATGGCATCACGTCCACTGAGGTGAGACTTCTGTGTGTTTCTCCTTTAAACAGATCCTTTTCTTCAACCTTTCTCTCTCTCTCTCTTTCCCTCCTTTCTTCCTTCCTTCCTTTTTTCTTTCTTTCCTTCTTTCTTTTCTTTCTTCTTTTTTCTTTCTTCCTCTCTCTCTTCCCTTCCCTCCCTCTCTTCTTCCCTGCCTCCTTCCCTCCTTCCTTTCTCTTTCTCTCTTTTCTTTCTTTCTTTCTTCCTTTCTTTCTTCCTTTCATTTTGAAACAAGAAAATTATCTTGCTAATGTCTGTTTATATTGATTAAACATTGGTAAGCAATTAGAGTTTCAAATAGTGTTAAAGCTAGAAGTGAGCATGAAGGGAAGCAGCCTTTAACTTTCTATGTACACACTGTACTTTTATAGCTGTTACTGAAGTTTCCTGTTTATAGATCTATACTTTTGACTAGGCTTTGCACTTCTTGAAGGCAGGATTTATATTTTAAATTATTGTATTTCCAGCCCCTACTTTTGTGCCTAACTCATAACGGGTATATTAACTGCTTACTTAATGAAGAAACGAATGAGCAAATCCACTACTATAGACTCCTCACTGATAAGCAACTGAGCATGAGATTATTTAGAATCTCTTGTCAAATTTTTTACTTTGGAGCTGACTCTCACAGCATCCTCTTCCCTATAGGGTTATGGGTTGGAGGGAGCTGAGGGTAAATGTGTGCCCCTTTGAGAAGTTTAAGGGGAAGAGGCAGTCATCACCTTCTGAATACCATCACTGGTTAAAGGAATGAGAGCTTAATGCAGGGCTGCCAGGAATTTCCTGTTTATCCGTGTCTGTGTCCAGCTCTCCTTCTGATTACTGGTCCTGACAAGCACACTGACCCCCCCCACCCCTGCCACCCCGCACCACCACTAAAATGCTTTAATGCAAATTTAAAGAGGTAAATCTATAAAAGCTAAGAAGCTTTCATGAACTTTTCTATATCAGCACCCTCTACAGTCCCAATTCAGCAGTTGGGTGTGTAAGCTCTGACTCTCTCACCCATGCCAGGGCTGGCTGGGGTACACCAGTTGTCTAAGGTCTAATTCTTACAAATCTCTACTTCAATAAACTTCATAAAAGTTCTGTTACTTTGAATGGACTCTGGCTGATATGTATGTATACCACATTTTATTTAGAATGTAAATATGGCTTATATATCTGTATAAGTTTTATTACTCTTTTTTCTTTTTTTGAGATGGAGCCTTGTTCTATCACCCAGGCTGGAGTGCAGTAGCACAATCTCAGCTCACTGCAATCTCTACCTCCCGGGTTCAAGATAACCTCGTGCCTCAGCCTCCTGAGTAGCTGGGATAACAGGCGTCCGCCACCATGCCCAGCTGATTTTTGTATTTTTAGTAGAGACAGAGTTTCACCATGTTGCCCAGACTGGTCTTGAACTCCTGGCCTCAGCTAATCTGCCTGCCTCAGCCTCCCAAAGTGCTGGGATTCTAGGCGTGAGCCACCAGGCTGGGTCAAGTTTTATTATTCTTAAAGTTTTATCATTTCTATGGCTTCATAAGCATACAAATCCACTGGGGAAAGGAGACATTGCAATAGTTACAAAACACTAGCATTTGGCCTTATTTTTTCATTAGGCTTCCTTGTTCTCATTGGCCCTGGAGTTTTAGTTGGAGTTATTTCACAAGCAAAAGGGTAGATCCTGAAAGATGCCATTCTTACTCAGATCAGGAAAACCACAGCTGAGTGCTTCTTGTAAGCTCCAAAGCATGTGTCCATTGTGGTCAACCACAGCAATCGTGTTCTCATAGCCTAGTTTACAGAAGAGAGGGGGAGGTGGAGCTGTGGCAAATGCTGAAGAGCCTGTCTCTGAGTCAGAATTAAGCTATGCAAGCACATGCAAATACACACACACACACACACACACACACACACACACACACACCCCCCACAGGTCAGTCAGGGAAGAAGAACCTCCAAGAGAATTATGGAATCAGAGCTTCATAGGAATTAGACCTTAGAAAACTGGTCTGCACTCAGCAGCCCCAGTGCTGGTGAGCAAGTCAGAGCTTGCAGGGGAAACTTCAGGGATAGACAAATTTATTCACTCCCTTGAAACTGTGGAGGAAGCTGGTGCAGAAAAGTCAGGGATATCTCTTTGACATACTAATTCCATTTTTTGGAATATATACCTACCAGTAGGATTACTGGATTATATGGTAGTTCTATTTCTATTTTTAAAATTTTGTGGACCTCCATAATGGCTGTGCAAATTTACATTCCCATTAACAGTTGTCCAAGGATTCCTTTTTCTCCACATCCTCACCAATACTTATTTTTTTTAAAATAATAGTCATTCTAGCAAGTATAAGAGGATAGCTTGTTGAGGTTTTAATTTGCATTGACCTCATAATTAGTGATGTTGAACTTTTATTTATATACCTGTTGGCCATTTGTATGTCTTCTTTTGAGAAACATCTATTCAAGTCCTTTGCCCATTTTAAAATCAGGTAATTTTTTTAAAATTATTGAGTTGTTTGGGTTTCTTAAGCATTTTGGATATTAACCCATTATCAGATACATGCTTTGCAAATATTTTCTCCTATTGCATAGGTGGTCTTTTCACTCTGTTGACTGTTCTCTTCACTGTGTAGAAACTTTTAAGTTTGATGTAATGTTGTTGGTCTATTTTCATTTTTGTTGCCTGTGCTTTTGGGGTCATACCCAAGAAATAATTGCCCAGACCAATGTTGTGGAGCTTTCCCCCCTGTATTTTCTTCTAGTAGTTTTACAGTTTAATTCCTTAATTCATTTTGAGTTAATTTTTATGTAAGGTATAAGGGTCTAGTTTCAGTATTTCAAAAAACATCTGCATTCCCCCTGTTGCTTGCAACTTTATTCACAATAACGAAGATATGGAATCAAACTAAGTGTTCATCGATGGAGGAATGTAAAGAAAATTTGCTATACGTACAAATGGAATACTACTCAGCCTTGAAAGGAGAGAAATCATGTCATTTGAGACAACATGCTTCAACTTGTAGGATGCTATGTTAAGTGAAATAATTCAGGGACAGAATGACAAACACTGTACAATCTCACTTTTATGTGGAATCTAAAAAAAAAAATCTTAAAGTCATAGAAACAGGGAATAGAATGGTGCTGACCAAGGGCTGTGGGGTTGCAGCTGAGGATAAAGTAATGGGTCAACAGTCTGTTTTAACAAAAACATACAATTTAAGTTAGATAGGAGGAACACGTCAAGAGATCTATTTTATCACATGATGAACATAGTTAACGACAATGTATTTTATTCTTGAATATGGCTGAAAGTAAATTTTTAGTGTTCTTTGTTCTTACCACAAGAAACGAAATGTATCTGAGGTTATGTATATGTAAATTAGCTCAATTTAGTAATTTAGCCATTACAGAATTTATACATATTTTTTTTAAAACAGGAAAGAAAAAAATGTATGCAGTTCTGCATAGAAATCTGTAATATGTATGTATTATTTAATCCATAGTTTTCTAAATGTGTATGTTTAAAATTTTCAGAGGCAGACAGACATTACTGAACAAATCATGAATAAGTCAGGAATCAATTGCCCAGATGACAATATTAACGGTGCCTCACTAGTTTGCAGGATTTATAAAATGTGATGATGCTTATAATAATAAGAGTTTCCGACATGTATGGGCACTAGGGGTGATTTCTGTATTTGTAAGGTTTTACCATACTTAAATTCAGTAAAATTATCTAACTCCTCTGCCTGCCAAAAATGTCTGTTAGAGATCATTGGCCAATTGTAGGTCCATCTCTAAATTTTCAGCAAAGCATCTCTCTCTCTCTCTCTCTCTCTCTCAAACACACACACACACACACACACACCCCCTCATACGCACTTGAAGTTACTGTAAAAAGGCCATGCTTTTATCATTGGTTAGCCTCTTCTACTTTTATTTGACATCAAATTTTCTGGTTTAAGAGCTAATTTTCCCAGAAACGAGAATAATAAAATTCGCATTTTTTTTAACATTTTAATGACACTCTAATTTTTCTAAAGCACTTTTACCTTTGGAACTAACCACAATGGCCAGGAAACTGCCCGCACTGGCCTGGACGTTATTCCTCTTCAGCAGAGGGTGAAGGCCAAGTTGGTGAAGGGGCTCAGCAGAATCAGGACTTGAACGCAGATTCTGCTGAAGACCTGTCCAAGGAGAAATTGCTCTTTTCTATCATGCTGCTTCTCCTTAAACACCAAACCAGACCTAGAAACTGAGAATTACATATGCACATGCAAAATAAATGACATAGGCACCTAATTTGAACTTTAAATAAATGCAATAATACTCATCCTGGATAAGGTAGAATTTGGAAAGTGATTTCAGTAAATCCACAATTATATCTAGAATAAGTTTTTTTAAATTGACACCCACCCATTCCTTGGCTCCTGGAAGTTCTTGGATGCCTTAAATTATATGCACAATGTCTATAATGTAAGCACCTGAGAAAGGCCATCACGTAATGGCTAGTTTTTATTGAGGTGCTGGATACTCATCTCCAGTAGACTCTGGGTACTCACCTACATGGCCTCCCGAGGCACAGAGAAAATGAGTTTGTGCACAAGATTGTTCTGCTCCCCTTATACAGAACAATACCTGAGTCCTGAGCAACCCTCCTGCCCCAAATTGTAGAGTCACTGTTTGTATTGATATTCTAATCTCCCACCTTGGAATGGGAGGAATGCAATGAACAAGCTCATTCTTCCCGTCAGAGCTCCTGCTGACAGCTACTTCCCTCCTTAACAGCTGAAAAGGAGGCAATGTCTGATTAGGAAACTGGATTGGGATGAAGAAGAGTCACAAATACCTTCTTATTTGCTCCTCACCCACTACTGTGTATTAGGGAATGCTCGGCTTAGACCTTTTCTGAGGTCAAGGCTGCGACAGAGGAATGTATTCATTCCTTTGGCTCACATGAGAAGATATTTAACAAGTTTGTTGAGTGAATGAGCTAACTGTCAAGAACAACACCAGGAAAAAGCGGGGCAGATTCAGCTCCTAGAGAGAAAGAAAGTTTTGTTATGTGGAGCTCACTTTTTAACCTCCCCTCACAGACAACTTTCTCCTGGCTCTTAAAGAGGCCACGAGGTGGGGCAGGGGGGGAGGGGGATGGTGCTAGTTCAGGAAAAGCTTTGGGGTTATAACATTACCACCAAGCTTTTTCTAATCAACTGTTAAAAGAAAAATCTTAGACAAATTAAATTTAATGGAGTTTGTTTGCGCAAAGGAGCAATTTACAATTAGGTAGTCTCCCGAAACAGAATAGAGACTCTGGCGCTGCTGTGTAGTAGATTTATGGGAAGAGAAAGGAAAGTGACATACAGAAAACAGAAATGAGATACAGGAACAGCTGGATAGGTTACAGCTTAAAGCTGGCCTTATTTGAACATGGTTTGAACAGTTGGCCATCTATGATTGGTCAAAACTCAGTGATTGGGACAAAGTAGGTTATAGTCTGTTTATATATCCAGTTAGATTATAGTTCACTGTGTACAGAGAAACCTTTAGGTACGACTTAAATGTAAGAGGGAAGCTTTAGGCTAAATTTAATTTAACACAACCAATAAGTAGAATTCCTGGGCCAGGAGCAAATCAGAATGAGTGAATCAAAAGAAGCTCTCACCTGTCTGTGGTGCTTTCTACTTTTGCAAATGCCCTGCTCTCTAGAGATCTACATAAACCAAATAGCTGACATGAAAAATAACTTTAGTGAAAAGGTGACATACACTAGGTGCCCAGTGAAGTAGGGAGAAACTTAGGGACCATGGAATTTTAGAGCAAGACTCACAGAGAGGCAAAAGTGGGAGGTCATTCAGGTAGTTGCTGTGTCAGAATTGTAAACTGCCCTAGAGGATAGCCAAGGACATCTCAAATCCCATCAGCCACTTGCTACTCCAGTGATCATGCACATCAGTAGTTTTCAACCGTGGCTGCACATTGGGATTCTCACTGGGATCGTTTAGGCTAAAGGATTCTAGTAGGTGATCAGCAAAGAGAATGACCGAGCCAGGAGAAGCAAGGAGGAAAAGAATGCTGTGAGGAGCCTGTAAGCAAAGGGAATTGCCTGTGGAAGTCAAGGAGGAGGAGGGAAGCTAGCAAGAGTGGAGGAAAG
Organism: Ateles fusciceps; assembly: GCA_036589455.1. Lineage (NCBI taxonomy): Eukaryota > Metazoa > Chordata > Mammalia > Primates > Atelidae > Ateles > Ateles fusciceps. Next base: position 619,345 of record JAZHEH010000672.1, read on the forward strand.
GTATTTATAAGGCAGCAACAGCAGATGAAGTCACAGCCAGCTTGAAGCCAAGTTTTCTGCAGACCTTAAATGCAGGCAAATGTGTTCCCTCACCACGTGACAAAAGGCTATCTTCATTTTTGTTCTTAAGCACCCGCTAAATCCCAAGCACAAACATTTTACTTTATCTTTTTAATCCTCACAAAATATTGATTGACTCTTGTAGTCGGAATCTATTTAGTGCCTGTTATGTAGCAGACACTGCTATGGAGAGCCAAACAGACATGCTCTCTCCTTAATTCTAACAGTAGAGATAAATTTTTATCAAATAAGCAACTAGCTACAAAATTCATTAATTTAAAAAAATTTTAAATCAAACAATCAAATAAACAAACATGATTTTTTTCTTAGCAGTAGTAAGTGCTAAGAGTAAGTTGTATGATAAAAGAGACCTTTCCAGATTAAAACAGACTTTATGATGTCTCTTAATATTCTCTCTTCTTAATTCAAAAATTCCCAGTTCCTTCAGAAGTTTCTATAATACTTTCTATGACCTTTACAGTGCAAGGCACAGTGTTACCTAAAGAGAATATTTGATTGATGAAAGAACGTACGCTCTGGTTTGAATCTTGACTTGAACTCACCAGCTGGGGGATTTTGAGAACATTCTTTGTTTCTTTATGGTAAAAATGCAAAGAGAAATCTTGTCTCTTAAATCTGATTGTCTGGATGTAATGGCAGGATGCAGATGCAGTTTCTACCACAGCTGTTGGCACATAGGGAGTGTTTAAAACAGTCTCCTTTCCTTCACCCCCACACCGTGTTCACGTCATAGCCAAGCCCTTGAAAACACACATATGCATGCACACCTGGCTGTCTGGATGCTCAAGGATGGACTGTTATCTCCTACAAAAGACAACTACAAATGTTGGGAACACACAAAACAGCCCATTGATATACATTTGGCTGCTACAAAAATTTAAATATGAAAACTCACTGAGCAGTAATACTGAAATTACACCCTCAGGCAATTCCTTCTGCAAACTACGTAATTTATGAACATGGGGGGACTCCTGCCCTGGTCCTAGAGAGATCACTGGAAGTATCAGGACTAAGGTCAGAAGGGCAGTGATTCACAGACTGGTCCACCTTTAAGGATGGTCCCCAAAGGTCTGTTTTTCATGGAGTGTAATAAACATGCCTTCTAAGGTTATATAGATACACATTTGAGTCCAGGGCTCCTTACAGTATTTCCTAGGTAACTAATAGGATCTCGGAGGAATGAGATCAGCCAATGCACACCCAAGCTGGCTTGTCTGTTCCTGTGCGGTGAGGTGGAATCCCTTCAAAAAATGAGTGACATGTGACCGCAATGAAATAGGTGTCTTTGGGGCCCCGATCAAGACACTTTATGAAATGGTATTTTTATTGGGAGTGTGTCTCAGTTAATTGTCATTATATAAGTTTTGATGTACTGACATTTTTCAAAAGTGAGTTTAATGATGATATCGTATCAATACTCTAATAGAGAATTGTACTGTAGTTTTGCAGGATGCTACTACCTGGGATAACTAGCTAAAGGGCCCATCGGATCTCACTGTAACATTCTCAGAAATGCACATGAATCTGCAATGACATCAAACAAGAAATATAATTTAAAAATGTTACTTAGGCCATCCACCAAACAGATGCAATGTGAAGATCTTTTTTAGATCTTGATTAGAGTATACAAAGTGTAAAGGGCCATTTTCAAATCAATCAAGAAAATATGGAATTAGATGTTAGCTGATATGAGGGAATTATTTTTAATTTTGTTAGACATAATAACATCTCTCCTGTTATAGTGCATGGTGGTAATATTTCATGAATATGCCCTTACCTGTTAGATATGTATAACAAATTATTTATAGGTACAGAAGCATCATATCTAGAATGGAAAGAACTCAAGAAAAAAGTGTGGGGGAGAGAGAGATGAGACATGATTTACAAATGCTAAAGTTGAACTATAGGTATGTACATGGTTAATAATTATGAATAATTTTTCTCTCTGTTGATATATATTTAAATTCTATGATTATAATGTTTAAAAAATGTCAGTTCAGGGTCAAGCACTAGGTGTGACAAATTCGGCTAAAAACTGTAAGACCACACATGGCTGGATAGTCATTGGTCAGCCAAGGCCAACTCAGGAGGCACTGTTCCCAGTGTGTAATTTAAACAAATAGAGTGATTAATTCAAATGAGAAACGTAACTATCAAGAATCAGAAACTCATGAGTGTGGACATTTATGCAAGGGGAAAAAAGCTAAAGGAGTCCAGCTGAGTGAATGGACATGGCCACCACCCTAATGTTGGCAACCTAAGATCCTGGGTGATGCAGGATGTCACTGGATTGCAAATCCACCAAGGCAGGTGCCTGTCTGTTGTGTTTGCTTCCAATCACAGGCACTAGCACCATTCTTGGTCCAAGGCCAGTTCTCAAAAGTCAGCAATCAAATAAATGCATGAAAAGGGGCAAGTTCTGAAGTGTTCAGGAAGAACCAAGAGTGGGAAAGAAAAAGCTGAGGGTAGGTTGAGATGGAGAGAGGTCATCTCCAGTAGCCGGATCTCATGAAGCAAGAAGGAAGCATTTTCCAGGAAAGCGAATGTGAGCTGGCTCATCCAGCAGGAGTGAGGGCACTGGCCAGTGTGCTCCTTCTTTCGCTGCTTCTCTGATTTGGTGTACTGTTTATAAAGTAAGGACAGTACTTGCTCCACAGTTTTCTTTTTTCTTAATTCAATTTTATTTTTTTTATCATTATACTTTAAGTTCTGGGGTACCTGTGTAGAACGTGGAGGTTTGTTACATAAGTATACACTTACCATGGTGGTTTGCTGCATCCATCCCCCCCATCATCTACATTAGGCATTTCTCCTAATGCTATCCCTCCCCCTGTCCCCCCATCCCCTGCTATCCATCCCCTGGCTCCCCCAGCTCCTGACAGGCTCCAGTGTGTGACGTTCCCCTCCCTGTGTCCATGTGTTCTTGTTGTTCAACACCCACTTATGAGTGAGAACGTGTAGTGTTTGGTCTTCTGGTCATGTGTCAGTTTGCTGAGAATGATGGTTTCCAGTTTCATCCATGTCCCTGCAAAGGACATGAACTCATCCTTTGTTATGGCTGCATAGTATTCCATGGTGTATATGTGCCACATTTTCTTTATCCAGTCTATCATTGATGAGCATTTGGCTTGGTTTCAAGTCTTTGCTATTGTGAACAGTGACAGAATAAACATACATGTGCATGTGTCTTTATAACAGAATGATTTATAATCCCTTGAGTATATACCCAGTCATGGGATTGCTGGGCCAAATGGTATTTTTATTTCTAGATCCTTGAGGAATTGCCACAGTGTCTTACACAATGGTTGACCTAATTTACACTCCCATCAACAGTGTAAAAGCGTTCCTATTTCTCCACATCCTCTTCAGCATCTGTTGTCTCTTGATTTTTTAATGATCGCCATTCTAACTGGCATAGGGTGGTATCTCAATGTGGTTTTGATTTGCATTTCTCTAATGACCAGTGATGATGAGCTTTTTTTTTTATATGTTTGTTGGCTGCATAAATGTCTTCTTTTGAGAAGCGTCTGTTCATATCCTTCGCCCACTTTCAATGGTTTTCTTATGGGGATTAAACAGATTATAACAATTTTACTATGTACCATCCAGATTACTTGTCTTTAATTCTCATCTCTGTTAATTCTGATCCTGGGTAAGTCCCTTAACCTCCCCCAGCCCAGTTTCCTCATTTGTAAAATGTGGCGAGTAAGAGCACCTACCCCGAGGATTGACGAGGGGTTGAAGACTTCATGTGAATGGTTGGCATCATGCTTGATGCTTAGGCAGTGCTCTACAAGTGGAAATATTACTGTTTATTATTATCATCATCATTAGCAAGCTGCTTCACACTGGAGGAGCGTCTCAAAGGTTAACTCCTTTTTTTCTTCTTTTTGCATTTCCCTTTCACTCAGGACAATTCAATGAGGCTTCTGCATCACAGAATGAGAAATGAGCTTCAAAAGAACAGAGGAACTCCACATACAAGCTCAGTCTTCAATGTGGCATGTAATAAACACTAAAACAAATAAATGAACAAACCTCAGCCTTATTATTTGTAATTCTTAGTGCTTCTAACCCCCGATACAGTATTCTTCCTTTTATGTTATGCCCTGTATTTTCAGAAATTATTACAATTTGAAATACGACTTGCTGATGAGAGAACATCTGTTGTGTGTGCTCAGGTTTTCTTTCCAGACATCTGGCAGTATCCACGATTTTCAACACCCGAGTAGTCGAGTAGTCCAGGTTACTTCATTTTTGAGCTCCAGTGCCCCTTGGAGGAAAACAAAAGAATTTTCTTTCTTTTTTTTTTTTTTTTTGGAAACAGGCTTTGTTCCTGTCTAACCCACCAAAAAGAAAGCATATACACAGGCACACATACACACACAGGCACACACTCACACATTTATACACATGTGAACACAGGTGCATGTACACACACAGGCACACACTCAGATGTTTATACACATGTGAACACGGGTATGCACACACAAGGCACATACTTTCACGTGTGTACACACATGAACACAGGAGCATGCAAAAACACGGACGCACACTCTCATGTTTATACATACATGAACACAGATACATGCACATGCAAAGCACACACATGTGTACACATGGGAACACACACATACACATAGGCACACATGTGTACGCATGTGAACAAGACATATGCACAGGCACACACTCACACCTTTATACACATGTGAACACAGGCACATGCACACACAGACACATGTGTGTGCACACGTGAACACAGGCACATGCGTACACAGACACACACACGTGTATGCACACGTGAACATAGGCACTTGCACATAGTAGAAGAACAGCAGTAGGAGGGCTGGTGAGCCTGTTTGGCAAGCATACTCAAAAGACGAGGTGAAAAGAAAGTAGTGGGAGGGCACATGAGCTTGCAGTTCTCTTGTGAGCCATTTCCTTTCTTCTCTAATAACAGAAATGCTGGCTTACAGGCAGTTTTGCCCCCTGGGATGGCAAAGCCCTCTCTGTAGTTATTCTTAGAGATGCTGGTTATATTGGTTGAGGGAAGCTTGCTGCTCTGAAAGCACAGGGCTGAGAAATGTCAGGAAACTCGTTGCAGCTTGGATCTGAAGGTTGAATGCCAGGAGTCCACTGAGATCAAGGTACATGCGATGATTGTGCTTGCAGGAAAGGCAGGGTACGGTGGAACTGGTGTTAGAGGATTAGAGGTCAGCTTCTAACTAGCTCTCTGAGTTTGGGCAAGCCACTCCCAACCTCTATTTTAACAGGTGTTTTTAAACACCCAGTAGTAAGTCTTGAAAAGTGCTCCACACAGTTCCTGGCACACAGCAAAGCCTAAATAAACACTAACACCCATGATTGTATACATGGTACTATGCTAAGTGATTGAGGAGTGAACAGTCCTCCAGAGGAGTACATCATTGAACACAGAAGCAAGAGCAAGTGTGACCACAGAGGCTCTTACAAGACACAAAGAACATACTCACGGGGAAGGATTTGGTCTTTCTTTAGGGACAAGGTAGAGAAATACATTTCCCAGGGGCAGTCATATTGAAGCTGAAATAAGGAAAATCAATGAGAGGTCAGAGACATAGAGTAGGGCACTCCAGGCAGGAGGAAGGGCCCGTTCAAAGCCCAGAGGTGTCTTTGGGGAGCTCCAATGAGGCAGTTTCTTGCCAAGAGAGAGGGAGAGGTGTGGAAAATAATGTCATTGAAATAGTCAGGACCAAAGCATGAACTCCAAGCGTGCTTCCATCCATAACAATCTGCATGACTCTAAGACTCCCTACTTGCTTTTTCTATCGACTAAGTCATTAACGGGTCAGGCTTCATCATGATCTGGCAGAGCAGATGCTTACAATCTGACTGCTGAGCCTCGAGAGCGGCATGGCCTGGAGCTGGTGCCAATTTCTTCATTATCTTTAAAATTGGCAATGAATGGATATCTGTCTTTTCCTAAGCGTGGGGTTGTTCTGCACATGTGGAGGATGGATAGAAGGTAATACTGATCAATTGCTGGTCACAAGACCCAAAGATCAGCCCCCTGGCCACTGGAGCAACTTCATTTGGAAGCGTGATCTTCTTCCTGGGTGTCTCCAGCCAGCATGCCTACTAGAATAGGTCACAGGCTGGCTCTCTCTCTACTCTTGGTCTCCTTTTTTCTGATTGAACACCTGAGAACATCCCTTTCCCCCTGAACTGGCTACCTTCTGTTCAGTTTTTAGGTATTTGTTAAAATTTTATTTTTAATTTTTAAAAAAACTGTCAACATAGTAAGCATATAAAAATGTATATAATAATTATGAATAAGTTTTAAAGAAAAAATGAACTTCTCTACATCCATGATGAAGCTGAAGGTATTTTTTGAAGTCAGTGGGTGTAAGCCATGAATATATGATCACTGATTATATTTGAACATTGTCCCACGGGGCCTAGCCAGCATAGAAAGCAAGACAATAAAAATGAAATGTATAAAGATTGGAATGAGAGATAACTCTCATTACACACACATGATATTATTTTCTATGCAGAAAGCCTTGAAAAATCAAAAGATAAAATTATTAGAATAAGAGAGTTAGCAAATTTGTAAATGCAAAATCAATATGCCAAAGTGAGTTGAGTTCCTTATCTAGAGTTTGAAGTTGTAAAATATTAAAACCTAAAGTTTATAATATTCAAACAGATACATATATAACAACATAAATCATCTAGAAAAAGTTCAACAAAGTTTATGCAAGTTCATTATGACAAAAATTTAAAAAATCTTTTGAAAGGTAATAAAGACGTAACAGAACAGATAGAGAGACTAGATTCAATACTGTAAAGATGTCAAACTTCTCCCCAGATTGAGCCGTAGATCTAACACAATTCCAATGAAAATGTCAGCAGGGTATTTCATGGAACTTGGCAAGACCTAAAATATAATTAGAAATGTTAAGGTCAATCATAGACAAAAACCAGAAGAATAATGGATTAGGTGGATTTGAGTTTGCAGATGTAAATTATTATAAAGTTAGAGGAATTACACACCAGTGATATTAGGCATTGGCAAATTGACAAGTCAGTATTCAGCCCTCACAAGTAGCTTGAGCAAAAATGAAAATGTGATTTATGACAAAGCTGGTGTTGCAAAGCAGTGGAGAATGAATAGACTTTTCAAAACATGATGCTAGGACTCTGGGTTATCAATAGGAAGAGGAAAGAAATTAAATCGCTACATCATTCTATACATAAAAAAATCAATTCCAGGTGGATTAAAAATTAAATTTGAAAGGGAAAACTATAAAACTTTTAGAAGACAGTATAGAAAAAAATATGTTTAATCCACTAGGGTAGGGAAGACTTCTTAAACAAGACGCAAAATGCAGAAACAAAAAGGCAATGGCACAAGAGACGGAGATTGTACCAGAGCTTTGCAACTTGCAAGTGACTTGGGTTCTGCCACGCCCCAGTCAAATATGTGGGACCCAGGAGACAGGCCAGGGAAGAGGGCCTCTGGTGACTAATAAAATTCATCCCATATACAATGACTGTGAAAGCTATTAATTTTGTGTTGTAAAGCAATTAATTAAAATTTACAAATGATTAGAGAAATAGATTGACAATTTGCACAGACATCAAAAGAGTGTATTTTCATTATGTAAGATTAGGAAGAACACTACATCCTCTTTGAGTCTACAAATATTTATACAAATTTAATTAATAACACAAAAGACTAATTGAGATTAGATTTATGTCACAATTCTGATCTTTACAAGCTTGACAAGCATTCACACTACTGGCTTACCTACTACGTATGTAAACTTGCCAACTGCTTCATCAAAATTGATCTTTGGATATTTATGTTCAGTTCTCAGTACTGCCAGATTTGTCTATTTTTGGTCATTGTTGATACTTCATCTTCTATTAATCTCAATTTTGAAAATTTTCTTTCATAGACAATAATAGGTATACACAAATAAGAAAAGTCTTAAAGGTAAGGATACATTTGGCAGATAATTATGAATAATAAATTCTATAAGTTATAATATTGTCCATGTGTATTTTTTGTGATTAATTCCAATGGCTTTCAAGTGTTTCTACAGTGAAAAATTTTCCACAGAAATGACTTCACTTGACAATATTTTATAAATTTTATTATACTTGGTAAAGACTTCCAAAAATATTTTTCCTCTGAAAATATCAGAGAAATGACTGAATGAGAAGACATTGAGATTACCACATCCATTGCTTTAAAACAAGTGCTCAGATCTTGGTGAAGATGATGGAGGCATTTAAACTTTGTCCTTTGGATTTCTTCCAGCAAAAAAAAAAAAAAAATCCAGCATCTTTTTTTATTCCTCCTAGATTTCTTTATTGTATATAAATGTCTATAATTTGCCATCTTTTTTTATTCTAATTAACTTCATCCATAACTTTACACCAAAAGAAAAGGTAACACAGGAAAAAAAATCCCATAGATCTATAAATTTTACTGCATAAACATAAAAATGTGTATTAAGTCACAGGTATTAGAAACATGAATTGCACTTGACACAAGCTTGAAAAAATTTAAACTTAGGAATTTACTCTCCAGCCTGGACAACATGGAGAGAACTTGTCCTTACAAATAACAATAATAAGAAAAATTAGCCAGGCATGGTAGTATGTGCACCTGTGGTCTCAGCTACTCTGGAGGTTGAGGCAGGAGGATTGCTTGAATCTGGGAGGCCAAGGCTACAGTGAGCTGCGTTCTAGCTACTGCATTCCAGCCTAGGTAAAAGGGAGAATCTGTCAAAAAAAAAAAAAAAAAAGAAAGAAAGAAAAGAAAAAGAAATGATTTATGATTTTATTCTCTAAATAAGCACATATAGTTGAATTTATGTTTGTGTTTATGGAAGTCCACTCTGCAAATGGGAGTTCTCCAAATGGACTTCCATGTAAAAATACTATATTTATGAAAGACAGCTAATAAAAATATCCTAATATGAAATTTTCATGCACGTTATCAAAAACTGGAAGTAAAATAGCAATTGTTTAGAACTGAGAGCAACAGAAGAATTTTTCAGGATGAGTACATATTTTATCATGAACCTTGTGTAGATTTGTTAGCATTTGATGATACACAAAGCATATGGACTTCCAGTTGGTTTTACTATTGTTTTAAAATTATTTATAGACAATAAATCACTTTGTTTTCTGCATGTCAATCAACCACTCCCACTGCCCCACTCTTGGATCACCACTGTGCATGGCCTCAAACAAAACGCTCTTGAAGATATACAGATGTTCATATATTTAACTTTCGGTTATTTAAAGTAGGTCACAAAGCTTTCAATTAAACTATTGTTTTGGAATTCTTCACTTTTTGGGATGCTGGACTAAAGATCAGAATGTTAACTTTAATGCCTCAAATTTTCCCAAGGAGGAAAATGTTCAAAATCACGCATAGCATCCATCCTAAATCATTTTGAATTCAGACATAAAAGGAATATAAAGAGTGTAAAGAAAAGAAACGAAGGGTTTTTGTTGTTGTTTTAAAAAAGTATCCACAAAGATCTTCCTCGTCCACCAGCTTCCGTAGACAGTTTCAGGTCTTCAGTTCAGCCCTGGGACTCCCCGGATTCCCACTTTTGAAGAGTTGGCTTTGGTGCTCACTCACTCTTCAGATTTCTCACTTCCATCTGTGCTTTTGACCTCTCCATATTCCTTACTTTCCTCCCAACTCAGATAATGATTAAAATCATTTTCAAAATATTTTCAGTCTCAGTCAACTTTTAAGCTGTTTAAATCTGAAGTGTCATTCAGGGTATCTCATCAGCCAACCCTTTGGACGTTGAAATTGTCTGAAGATGTTTTTCTTCGATTCTTCCAGTGTGACCTCCAGATAACCCTAACAGGGTCTTAGCATTGTGGTTTATACTCTCATAGCTCTGAGCGCTTTCCCTTTCATAACAGCTCCTTATGATATTTGTCTATCCTCCTCAACTAACTCTCAGTTTCCGGAAGCATCTCTGCATTGTTTCCTGTAATATCACCACAACCTTTCCCAGGTGCACTGGAGATGCCCCTTCCTCTCCTTTTTCCTATCCCCTCCTTTCTCCATTCTTTTTTCTTTATTAATTCCTTCAATAAATATTTAATAAGGACCAATAATGTGTCTGGTCTATTTAAATAAACAGCCAAAATATAGCTTTATTTTATTAAGATATGGCAATTAGAGGAGAACGTGGGAAGTATACTTCAGACAGACTAAAGTGGACCACATCAATTATCTGCTTGTTAATATTTTTGCCTTTCTCCTTTCCCTTTGTCACCACCCTCACTGTTTTACACTTCCTAGAATCATCTCCCAAAGAAACCACCAGCACCAAACCCTTGTCTCAAGCTCCTCAAAAAAAGCTAAGCAATGACACCAGTGGACCATCCTACCTGTCTTGCCATTTCTCTCTGTAAGGCAATTTCCAGTTCAGATCCTGCTGCTAACCACCTCACTTACACCAAGTTTTTCATATTAAATTTCCAAAATGGAATTTTATTTTCCCAGATCCTCTTTCTACACCAGGCTTTTCTTTCCATCATTGGAAGCCTATGGATTGACTGTTTTGGGCTGGGTGAAGATCCTCTCCCTACTCCAGTCCACTGTGGTCAGCTGCATGGGACACAGAGGGCTGTGCTCAACAGAACGTGTTGACAGAACACTAAGCTTATATGACTGCGGGCCCTCTAGTTGAAACTCACATGCAGTAGGAATTGGATTCCTTCAATAGTGCTGTATAATAGGTAGTGTTGTTGCCACCATCATAGGGGGAACTGACACTAAGCAGTCAAGGGACCAACTCAAGATCTCACACACGTTAATGATGATGTCTGGACTTACGCCCAGAATTTTCTAAGCCCAGAGTTCTCCCTCCCTCCCTCCCTCCCTTCCTTCCTTCCTTCCTCCCTCCCTCCCTCTGTCTCTCTCTTTCTTTCCTTCTTTCCTCTTTCTGTTTTGAGAAAAAGTCTCACCTGTCGCCCAGGCTGGAGTGCAGTGGTGCGATCTTAGCTCACTACCACTTCTGCCTCCTGGTTTCAAGCAATTTTCCTGCCTCAGCTTCCTGACCAGCTGGGATTACAGGTATGCACCACCACAACTGACTAATTTTTGTATTTTTAGTAGAGACAGGATTTTGCCATTTGTCCAGGCTGATCTCGAACTTCTGACCTCAGGTGATCTGCCTTCCTCGGCCCCCAAAGTGCTGGGATTACAGGCGTGAGCCACCACACCTGGCCTACCCAGAGTTATTTTCATTACACCATAGTATGTCTTCAGCATGAGGTGCTGGGCCCAGTAGATTAGACTCTGAACCAATATGCCAATTTAACTTGATTATGATAGGCTAAAAAGTAACTTATCTTCTAAAATGAGCTCATCCTTGCTCCTTACATTTCTCGTTTTGAGGGCTATCCATAAGAGAAAATTCAGAAGCTATAAACAATGAATTACACATTTGCCATAGAACCAGAAACCTGTGGGCTAAGTAGTGGGGTAGAGAATGGTTTGTGTAAAGGCTCAGAGTAGCAGGTAATTGGTGGCATATTTGGGATCTTAACAAGAGACATTATCCAGGTAGCTGCAACAGCCTGTACATACAAGGCCTCTCTCACTCAGAGACAGCATCTTACCACACCAATACAAAAGCCTGTAAGTCAAAACTTTGTCTGTAAGGTTCCCTGTTGACCAAATCTCTACTTCTGCCATGGGAAGCAATAGCCCTTCAAAAACATACACAGTATGAAGCATGATATTAACTTTTACAAGCAAAGAGGGACTGTATTGCCTCAGCACAATAGAAGATCCCAGTGGGGTAGATGAAACCAGCTCTATCAAGAGCCAGGGTTGCATAATATCAACAAGACTCAGTTCCTCTATCCCTTAGCTCTGCCTTTGATTGGTAAGATTTTAGTCTCTGCCAGATGAAAGTAGCCATTCAAGACCTTATCTCTCCTGTCCCAGATTTCAAGATCAGAACAAGAGTTTATATCCAAGGAGCCTCAGCACTAATTTTAGTGGATACCATTGATGCGAATGTGATGATTTTTGCCCATCTGTGAACCAACCACTGTGGCAAAAACAATAGGAGTGCCTGGTTGTTGTGCCTGATTCACTGGCTCAGTCATAGCATTAGGTTTCCCTAAAACACTCAAAAGGAGAGTGACAGGGAATCAGAACACTTATAAAAATCAAGGGGTTTTTATCACAAGAAGTGGGAACAGAGTCCTGGTAGCAGAGTACCCTCACACACATACCTGCAGTAAACATCCTCTATGTACACTGCATGCTCCTCACAAAAATGCCGTGGTCCCAACATTCTGGGATACAGGTGTATTAAGGAGTCTGCTGGACTTTAGCCATCTTCATTTTCAAATCATTAATGAAATGGCAGGGCTCACAGATGGAATTACAGGAGCAAAGGATTCAACCAAACAAGGCAAATCTGGACTGTTTTATTGCTTATCTTGCAAATTCCTCCTCATCCTTCAACACCAGCGTGTTGGCTATCTCCTCTGGGAAGTTCCCCCTCATCTGTCCTCTAGCCACTGTCCCTCCCTTTCCTAACAGTGGTGATTTACTGTACTTCAGTCTTCTGTTTTGTCCACTCATTTCTTATCTTATTCATCTTTGCATCATCAGGCTTCCCCCGGGCCTGTCCCACGTGAAGTCAGCAGCACATGTTTACTGGGCAAATTGAATGAAGCACAATACTCAGCACCGTGCTGACGCATAAGTATTCAGCATGCTAAAAGTACTGAGCATGTATTTCCCTGGAACAAAAAGCAGTGCTCGTCCTGTTTTTTGGTGCAAATCTAATTGTATTGACTGTATTTGACCTGTGATAATTCGATGGATGCATCAGCAATAAATGCATCAACAGCCAATCCTCTGACATCTTGTTTACCCAACGCTATCTCTCAAGCGCGCAGCCCAAAAGAACAGTTCTGAGAGGTCCTCGTAAGGAGTGCATGGGCTGCAGCACGTGTTTTATTTTGATTTATTTTGGCTTCAAAGACCCATTTGTGACTGATTTCCCACTTCAGTGAGGTTGCTGATGAGTGTATACAGGATAATAGTGAGCCCCAAACTTTTAATCTAACTTCACACATCCATCAAAATATTAAACACACACACACACACACACACACACACACACACACACACACACAAGCACACACACACCATATCCATTGCCTTCCCACAGACCCAGGGTAGAATTCCCACATTTCTACACATTAACAACTGCACACAACACCTGTGCCCCTGGGATTGTTATATGTTTTTCCTGAGTTCCAATTATTTATCTGTTAAAGGGGAAAATAACTATATCTATGTCATGGGGTATACTAAGAATTAAGAAAAACAACATTTTTACCACCCTACCCTGTGCTCAATGAAAGTTATCCTTTATTTCAATTCTCTAGCATCTATTTTACACTTGTTATATGCCAAGTTCTCTGTTAAGCGTTGTAATAAAACAAAAGTAAGCAAGATACATGTATTCTTCCCTGAAAGCACTTACAACTCTAAAGACAACGTATTGTTACAGGAATACATAGCTAAATGGATTAACTGATCCTTTAATTTTTAAAAAAGATTTAAAAATGAAGAAAACTATAAGCGAATTTTTCTTATTTGAAACTGACAGCTGGACTTATTTTGCCTTTGGATGCTTTTTCCTGCCCTTCCTCATTTATCGACTAAAAATCAAGCTTCTGATCCTGGCACACATCTGCCCACTGCCTTGTCCCTGAGAGCCTCACCTGCTTCGTCTCTTACAACATCCCAGCTCCTTGGTTTAACAGTGATACACCGACATTGTTGAGTCATGACTTTCTCAAGCTACTCCATTCCCCCTCGAGCTCCCTCAAGCTCCTTTTCAAGAGGTGAGAGATCTCCCCGCATTTTCCCACGCTCAGCAGGCACTGCATTCACCGTCCACTCTAATATGAGGGGCACATCCTTCTCCTGTGCTCCCACAACACCTTGCATAGAATTAAGCCACAGCACTTGAATTTGTCGATATTTATTTACATAATTATCTCTCCAACTAGATTATAAGATCTTCTGGAGCAGTGTCTGGGGCTCATTCACTCTCACATCCCTGTACTCAAGCATGGGCGTGGCACCTAACTGGTGTTCAAAGGTGCTTTTGTCATGCAGGCTGGCTGAACTTTACTCACAGTAACTTTTAGGGATGCTGATTTCAGTTCACCCTCAGCTTTCAGCCAGACTTCAGTGATAGACACAGCTTGTGGTTCACTTTCAGGAGCAGACATTGGATTCCCTTAGCTTCACAAAATAGTGATTCATCTCTGGGTATTGAATCACACTCCAGCAAAGGAGAAGGAAACCAACATGTGAAAGTATTCATTTGTTTGGAGAAAGATTGTGGTCAATATTTTCAGCAGCCAGACTGGAGAGCTTCCTTTGATTGAACTGAGAGAGATGGCAGCTTGCTTGGAAGACAGTAAAGAAAAATGTCATTAATTAGTGACATCCTCTTTTCACCAGTGAAAGTATGGCATTTAGAGTCAGACAGATGGAAATTTAATTTTTACCCCAATCTCCACCTGTGTAACCTTGGGAAAGTTACTTAACTTTTCTAAGCCTCAATATTATCTTTACTTATAAAATAGAGATGGCTATTTCTTGCTAAGAGGGCCATTGTGAAAAATAGGAACTAGAATGAATGATACCTTACGTATTATCTATAGTATTAGTATGTAGTACTTAGAATATGGTACCTGAAGGATCCTAGACGCAAGACCCTTCTTGGAAAAACAGCAGCGGCTTTTACGGAGCTAGACTTTCTCCTAACACTGAATGACCTGAGTCAGTCCATCAGGACATTCTCAATGCTAGAATAACAGATTCTAGGCAACCCAACTCCCTTCTTTTCTGTACTCCACCACTTTCCTTAACAAAACCATACTACTACATTAATACTTCTCTATCAGTTCGTTCTCACGCTGCTAATAAAGACATGCCCAAGACTGGGTCATTTACAAAGAAAAGAGGTTTAGTTCACTCAGTTCCTCATGACTGAGGAGGCTTCAGGAAACATACAATCATTGTGGAAGGGGAAGCAAACATGTCCTTCTTCACATGGCAGCAGCAAGGAGAAGTGCTGAGCAAAAGGTTACAAAACCATCCTGTCTCATGAGAACTCATTCACCATCATGAGAACAGGATGAGGATAACCACCCCCATGAGTCAACCACTCCTCACCAGGTCCCTCCCATGACACCTGAGGATTACGGGAACTACAGTTCAAGATGAGATCTGGGTGAGGACATAACCAAACCATATCAACTTCTTAGGATAACAGTGTAACTGAAGCCCTGAAGCTTGAGGAATCCTTTTGTTTGGCAAGACCCAAACACAGTCTGAGCCCTACCTTCCACTGGGTTATTTCAAAGAGGTCTCAGCAAATGGCTAGCTCCATGAAGCAGCTCTAGGACTTTCCACCTGATGATGACCCTTCTTGACTTTTCGTCCTTGACCTTTTTAACTGTTGCTATGATCTGTTAGACTCTTTAGCATAGTTTATAAAGCCCTCCACACCCCCCACACCCAGGACTTTGTATACGTGTCCCCCTCTGCCGGGAGCCCTATTTCTGCCCAGCTTAGCTCCCATCCCTCAGGCCACAGGTTAGCTGACATGCTGACCACCCCACCAAGCCTTCACCAACCAACCCTGCACCAGGTCATGAGCCCTGTTGGTGTTTGCATTGCACTGTGTGCTTGTTCCGTCCATCACTCACCACACTGTACGGTGCTTTGGGCTGTAAGTCTCAAAACATAGTATTTTGTAACTTCTGGATTTAAGAAGGATAATCTACATTTAAGCAAAGAAGGCTTGTGTCTGTTACCCAATTTCTGGCAGGCACAAACTGAATGTTCCATAAACAAGGGGCACATGAATGGGTGTGGGTAGTACTAGCGCTGTGGGCATATCTGCTGGGAGGTGTGGTTTGGGCTGGAGAGAACCTGTCCTGGAGCCAGGCAGGTCTGGTCGGAAATATCAGTTCTGCTGCTTCTCAGCTAGGTAATCGCAGGCAAGTTAATTCTCAAAAACTTAGTCTCCTCATCTATAAAATGGGAACAAACGTTTCTCCCTCACAGGGTTGCTGTGAGAATCAGTGAAATAAAAAAACATATTGAAAAATAAACACAATCGCCCTACGCAGAACAAGTGTCTTATTTATGATAGTGGTCATTTTAAGAATTTAATTCAATTGAAAATTCTAAAAGCTGGGCTGCATGGAGTCAACACTGTTAGATCTGTGTGTGTGTGTGTGTGTGTGTGTGTGTGTCTGTGACGGTGTGTGTGTGTGTGTGGTGTGTGTGATGGTGTGTGTCTGTGAGTGTGTCTGGTGTCTGAGTGTGTGTCTGCAAGTGTGTGTGTGTGTCTGTGGGTGTGTGTGAGAGTGTGTGTTTGAGTGTGTGTGTGAGTGTATGTGTGAAAGAGAGAGAGAACACCTGCCACTGTCAAAGCAGAGGGCAGAATGAATGGAAATGCAAGGCGACCAACATGGTGCTGTCTCCTTAAGCAGCCATGGGAATTTAGAGGCTTCAGTGGATTATTGACCTGTCTCTCATCCTACTCCCTCTTGCTGCTAATGTGTCCTTCACGGTCAGGTCTTTCTTTCCCTGGTTTGATCTGAGCCCCTCCCCTTATGCCCTGGCACTATCACCAATAAGAAAAAATCCATTTTTGATATCAAGAGCTAAATAATGTGTATACACAGACAGAGAGAGTGGAATAATAGACATTAGAGACTCAAAAAAGTGAGAGGGTGGGTGAAGGGTGAGGGATGAGAAATGACCTAATGGGAACAAGGTACACTAGTTGAGTGATGGCTGCACTAAAAGCCCAGACTTTACCACCATGCAATCAATCTAGGTAAAACAAACAAACAAACAAATAAAAAACCGCACTTGCACTTCCTAAATCTATGAAAAATCAGAATAAAAAATAAGTCAGATCCATATCTGTAGAAAGCAGGTTTTCTTGTTGTCCTCTTAATTTATTTGGACCTTAGTTGCCTCCCCCTAAAGAAAACAGGAATGGAAACACCTAAGATAATTTATTTGATTCTTTCTGAGAACAAAAGAAAATGACCCAAAAGAAAGAAGTAACTGTGTTCTGTTATGCTTCTGTTAGGTTTAACTAGCTGGGTCGTCGAACATCTCTGAACCTCTTAATTCATCTGTAAAACACAGAGAGGGCTTTTTGCATCGGTTTATTACATTAATCAAATGAGTTAAAAAATGATCTTAAAATATGACATACAAAGTGTTAACCTAAAATATGAATGGTGCTATAATTGACACCCTATCTCAGAGAAAGGAGATCCCCAAATCTAGTCCTAAAGAGAGTATCCTCTGAATGAAGTTAAGAGCTGGAGCAATGGAGTGTGGCCTCAAGCTTCAGGTCTGAAAGTGCTCTGATGCGCATAGAAAAAGAGGCAAATTCCCTGTTCTCTCCAAAATGCTTTTTGCCTCATTTTTGCAGCTCTTTTCTTAAAGCTTACACCTTCAAACTTTAGGTAAATGATAAGCACTTTTTTTGTTCTTTAAAGTCATGAATGTTTTTCAGGCAAAAATTATTAGTTTAACACCATTTTCTTGGCACCAAATTGCAGTTTAATGACAGATCTAGGGTAGGGCGCTGCTAGTTTCATGGCAAAGAGATCTGGACCGCATTTCTAACAACATAACAAAAGTGGCCCGTGCCATCCCTCAGGTTGCAAAATACACTGTTCGGTGTCAGCTCACCTGCTCACTTTCCATTGAGAGAGACACCAGATATTAATTTCAATCTATTAAATACCTGTGACTATTGAGTCCTTGCCATGTTGACATTGTCTATCTCTCTATGCCTTGGATTACAGGAAGTGAAACTGACTTGTAGTGTCCTATATCTAAGTCTCCCCCACATACTGGCCGTGGGGCCTTTAGGCAGCAGCCTCGTAGCCCTGTTTCCTGATCTGCATAAGTGTTCATAAAATTATTAACCTGGCCACTGTAAAAATCCCGCCCCAAGATAAATGCACAATTAATATTCATTACTTTTCTACTTGCTTCTGGGTATCTGGTGTTTCTTCTTGAAGCACTCTCACCTGCCTATTCCCTCCTGAGGACCCTCCGAGGAGTATGCAATGCATCCACCCTCCAGGAGCTGAGAAATTGAGTTCCCAATTTCCACCCCTCAATCCTCATTTGATGGGAGTGTCCCTGGGGGTGTTATAGCCTCCTTAGGGTCCTCTGCAGGTGGCTTGATAGCAGCCCCCTGGAGAAAACCAATAGGCAGACACTGCAGAGATGCTGAAGTGTGAGGAAGGATGCCGTTAGCCACCAAGAAGAGAACACAGCACTGGGCAGAGGATGTAGGGCATGACATCCACAGCCTATGTCTATTGCATTGTACACCTGGAGTTAGAGTTGTCAGGCTGTCTTGTACACCTAGAGTTGGGAGGTTGCACTGTCCACCTAAAGTTAGAGTTGACAGGCTGTCTTGTATACCTAGAGTTGGGAGCTTGCATTGTACTCTTAGATTTGGGAGGTGCATTGTGCACCTAGAGTTAGAGTTGGGAGGTTGCATTGTACACCCAGAGTTAGAGTTGGGAGGTTGCATTGTACACCCAGAGTTAGAGTTGGGAGGTTGGATTGTACACCCAGAGTTAGAGTTGGGAGGTTGCATTGTACACCCAGAGTTAGAGTAGGGAGGTTGCATTGTACACCCAGAGTTAGAGTGGGGGTTGCATTGTACACCCAGAGTTAGAGTTGGGAGGTTGCATTGTACACCCAGAGTTAGAGTAGGGAGGTTGCATTGTACACCCAGAGTTAGAGTTGGGAGGTTGCATTGTACACCCAGAGTTAGAGTTGGGAGGTTGCATTGTACACCCAGAGTTAGAGTAGGGAGTTTGCATTGTACACCCAGAGTTAGAGTAGGGAGGTTGCGTTGTATACCCAGAGTTAGAGTTGGGAGTTTGCATTGTACACTCAGAGTTAGAGTTGGGAGTTTGCATTGTACACCCAAATTTAGAGTTGGGAGGTTGCATTGTATACCTAGAGTTGGGAAATGTGCTGTGCACCCAGACTTAGAGGTGGGAGGTTTTGTTGTACACCCAGAGTGAGAGTAAGGAGGTTGCATTGTACACCTAGAGATGAGAGGTTTCATTGTACACCTAGAATTAGAGTTGGGAAGTTGCATCATATACCTTGAGTTAGAATTGGAGGGAATCAGAAGGTGCTAGCAGAAGCAACAAATACAGAACAGAGAGCATCAGGCATAGTTCTGTAGGGAAATTAGGGAGCAGACAAATGGAAATATGAGTTAGATGGAATGGTCTAGGTGGAGAAGCATAGCTAGATCTATAAATGTCCCATCTGAGATTCCCCAAATCCCCTTGGACCCAGACACATGCTCCATCTGCAGTGTCTATGAGGCCAATTACAATTCCTTTTTATGGTTTCTGTGAGACCTGGTCTTCTCCTCCAACTCCGATTCATCCTTAAATTATCCAACCCCTTATTCCCTAACCTGGCTTGAGTGACTCTGTCCCTTACCACCAAAACATGCCTTAAGCCCACAATCCAACTTCATCTAAATCAGAGTACTAGGGTCTGCCATAGATGTTGGTCAGTGTTCTGTCTGTCTGGCAACATGGTAGGATGTTAAAAATCTGGAATAAGATTACCTGAGCCCAATTCTCAGCTCCTCCACTTATTCGCTGTGTTACCTTGGCAAATGACTTTATCTCTCCATGCCTTAGTTTTCCTTATCTCTAAAATGGGATAACAATAACACTTACCTTATTATATTGTTGTAAAAACGTAATACATTAATACAAGATGTGTTGGGAACACTAACTGGCTCAGAGTCAGTGCTTAGTAAGCATTAGCTGGTTTCATCATCTGACTTAACTGCAACTAGGATCTTCCTCTTGCTGCTCACAGCTTCAGAGACAGGCACAACGGGTTCAGTGCAGCGAAGTGGTAAAGTGTAATCAAATATCACTGGGCATGTACCTTGAAGGGATCCCTGTTGAGTGCCAGCAGTGAACAAAGCCCCGTAACAGTAGATCCTGACCTGCGTGAATGACCAGCACTAATCCCTGCCCCGTACTACTTCAAGTCAAGCACAGGTTGATATTGTTCCAAGTCCTTACTACAAAAAGTGGCTGAGATTGCTACTCTTTTATTAATATCTCAACAGATAGGAGGGTAATTGAAGATTAGGTGAGCTGATCTGGAAAACTAATGTTGTTCCAGGATTTAATGCTTCAAGTATAATTCAGAGAACAAGCAAAGCAGTAAGAGCCCCACCTTGACAGAGGTTCCGTAACAGGGACTCTTGTGTTGTTCGAACCCTCAGAATTTCTTACTGCATAAACTAGGGCCAGCCATACAAAGACATACTCATTCTCTGTTTTGAGACATTATACTTACCCCAAGCTGGGAGTTTAGCTAGGTCTCTGAAGTGGAGCATGTTAGCGATGGCTCAAAGAGTTTTCTAGTAAGAATCCCTTGTAGCCACTGCACGAAGCAGAGGTACTGTTAGGGCTGACACCTCTAGCAAGTGGGAACTGGCTGGTGTTGCATCACCATGCCCAGGGTCAGTGTCATATTAAGCTATTACAAATTTCTAGTCTCTGCATATATCCTGCACTGCACCCTAGTTCAGTGACATTCCCAGGACTCTACACCTGCTACTTCTCAGGGCTGACGCTGGTTCTGCCCCCTCTGTTGGTCCCACCAGTCTATGACCCCTGAAGGCTGGAAAAGATCTAAGTTGAAAAAGTATTTGGTGCTCAAGAAATATTTGGTGCATGAATATATGGATGAACAAAATATGATCGCATTCCTTCTTACCTTGGGACATTCACATATGCTGAAATTCCATGCCTCATCTAAAACACTCTTTCAATACAATGTGGCCTTTTAAAATTATTTTTTCTTTAGCTCCCAGCAAATATGTCATCTCAGAGGTATAGTCCCAGACTGAGCAATTCACCAAGCCTCCTCCTTGTACTATGATGCTGACCTCTGTAACATATCATGATGGTGATTCATTATGTTAATCGAGTGATTATAATTTTAATATGTGTCCTCTACCATTTCTCCCCTCCCAATTCTAAGCTTTATTATGGCCAGAAACATATCATTTTTGTGCATCATCATCTTAAGTGTCCAGCAGAGTGGCTGGAACATAGAAGAGCTAAAAAATATTTGCTGAAAGAATGAACAAATCAAAAGACTGTACACAATAAATATGTTTACTGCAGCCCCATAAAAGATGGAAAAGCCAATAAAAAGATGGAAAAGCCAATAAAAAGATTGAAAAACCAATAGTTGGTTTTTATGGATTCCCAAGGTTGGTCAAAAACACCTGGAGGAGAAATGGTTTAGGAAATACACGAGAGCTCTTCAGTTATCTTTGTTAAAGGGCATCCATTTAGACAGACAATTATGTTCCCTTGTTCTCTTTTCCGTAAACAGGTTTCTGAACAGAGTTGCATTTCCAAAGATATTTGCCAATTTTATAGATGGATTTTTTTTCTACAGCTGATTAGTGAATGCTTACTTAAAAAAAAAGTGATTCAAATGGAGGTAGTTTTATTCCACTAAAGTACTTGTTTACCATGATATTTTTGCTTAATTGTATTGAGAAAAACAGTTCTTTATCAATAAATAAATTGAAATGATGTATCCGTTAGTGTCCTATGGATACTGATTACAGTAAATGAACCAGCAAGCTTTCTGAGATGTGACTCAACCTCGTCATTGTTTCCTTTATTATTTTTTTATTTTTAGTGTAACTGGAACCAAGCTGTCCACTCCCCCCCACCCCACATGTGATATTTTGAAGCACTGTCCATGTTAATTCCAGATATTAATTGCAGTGCTCATGCGACATGTGAGCAGTGTAGGGGATGAGGGTTTGTCTGTAAAAAAAAGGTTCAAATTCCAAAATGATCTTCTTTAGGGAATAAAAAGGATGTTTTCGTGCACGTATTTGGTATTACATCGAAACTGTTACAGGAAAGAGGTCCCGATTCAGACCCCAAGAGAGGGTTCTTGGTTCTCATGAAAGAAGGAATTCAGGGCAAGACTGCAGTGCAAAGGAAAAGCAAGTTTATTAAGAAAGTAGAGTGGAGAAAGAACAGCTACTCCATAGACTGAGTAGGGTGTTCCCAGCACTAAGAGGAGGGAAGGCATCTACCCTAGGTACAATGCTTGTATATATGGGGAGATGTGTTCTGCTGCAAGGCTTGATGCTGAAGGATTAATTTTCTTAATTACTATATTTTGCAAGAATTGATAGTATTATCTTTTTTTTGCATTTTAAGTTTTGGGGTACATGTGAAGAACACGCAAAATTGTTGCATAGGTACACACATGGCAGTGTGATTTGCTGCCTTCCTCCCCCATCACCTATTATCTGGAATTTCTCCCCATGCTATCTCTCCCCCAACTCCCCACCCCCTGCTGTCCTTCCCCCTATTTCCCCCAACAGACCCCAGTGTGTGATGCTCCCCCTCCCTGTGTCCATGTGTTCTCATTGTTCAACACCCACCTATGAGTGAGAACATGTGGTGTTTGATTTTCTGTTCTTGTGTCAGTTTGCAGAGAATGACGGTTTCCAGTTTCATCCATGTCCCTACAAAGGACACAAACTCATCCTTTTTGATGGCTGCATAATATTTCATGGTGTATATGTGCCACATTTTCCCTGTCCAGTCTATCATCGATGGACATTTGGGTTGGTTCCAGGTTTTTGCTATTGTAAACTGTGCTACAATGAACATTCCTGTTCATGTGTCCTTATAAGTAGAATGATTTATAATCCTTTGGATATATACCTAGTAATGGGATTGCTGGGTCAAATGGAATTTCTATTTCTAGGTCCTTGAGGAATCGCCACACTGTCTTCCACAATGGTTGAACTAAGTTACACTCCCACCAACAGTGTAAAAGTGTTCCTATTTCTCCACCTCCTCTCCAGCATCTGTTGTCTCCAGATTTTTTAATGATCGCCATTCTAACTGGTGTGAGATGGTATCTCAATGCAGTTTTGATTTGCATTTCTCTAATGACCAGTGGTGATGAGCATTTTTTCATATGTTTGTTGGCCTCATGTATGTCTTCTTTTGTAAAGTGTCTGTTCATATCCTTCGCCCACTTTTGAATGGGTTTGTTTTATCTTTAAAGCAAGATTAGGAATGTCTTTGTTCTCCAGATGTCGGGATATCTGGACACCCCCATGTCTGGGTCTGCTTTAGTAAACATTATTAATTTGTTCCTTTAACCATAAACATCTAGAGGATAGGAATGCTTCACTTTTTGGGAATGCGGCCCAGCAAATCTCCACCTCATTTTCCCAGCCCTCATTCAGAATGGAGTTGCTCTGGCTCAAAAGCCTCTGACAAAACTGCCTAACTCAAGATGCTTCTTTTCTCTCACTTAGGTTACTCTGAGAGACTTGCATTCATAGATTTTCACTAAATTAGGCCAGTGTTTTCCAGCTGCTGTTTTATCTGAAGTATTACCTTATTTTCTCTTTTGACAGGCTTAATGATAAAGCAGTGTCTTAGGTGAAAACTATTGATTTATTCCTTTTGTTCTTTTGTTCATCTGTTTGTTCAAATACTTGTTTATTGAGTTAACAAAACTTTATTTAAAGTCTACAGCCTGTCAGGAACGGTGTTGCACTCACTGAAAACCCTGACTGGCATGGTGGTATTTTAACTGCAGTGCTGGTTCCGTTGCTTGTTGCTTGCAGAGTTCAATTAAAAATAACAAGCTCTGGTATTAATATAAAGAAAATGACGGTTTATTCCAAAACTAGCTTAGAGGAAGAAGTAGAGCCTTGTTCCATCAAGAGTACTACTTCACTTTAGGGGCATAAAGGAGGCATTTTTAAAGGGGGTTTAACATGAGTAGCACCTTGGGGGAGGGGGAAGACAAGGAGGTGGGGGTGAGGCACGTGTTAGCTTGGTGCCTTATCTAGTGGGCGGTAAGCTGGTTACTGTTGGTGTCTTTGTGAGTGGGAATACTTCAGGTTGTAAATCAATTATCTCGAGAGAACTTCCTGGTGGGTGAGAGTTTCTTCTGGCGCTCCTAAGCACTTAGTTAGATCAACTTGCCCTGTAGGCAGTGTCTGGTGGGGTGGAGGTGTGGGGCACAAAGCTATATTTGCATTTCTGAAGGGCTAAGTAGGAAGTGAGGAAAATGAGAAAAAGGGAAGAGAGAGGGAGAAAAAAGAAACTCTCAGAAAAGTGGGGGTTCTTGGTTACCTTACCCTAGCTCAAGAGGCAATTCATTGCACCTGGGTAACCTGGCTGCACCATATTTTCAGAGTCTGCAGACACTGAGGTCCCTGCCTTGGTGCATCTCTTTCCTTTTACGGAAGCCTTACAATGAGGATGCAGAGATGAATAAACTCTGTGTCTGATTTCAGGTAGGAAAGACAAGCGAGTCAGATATGACACCTCAAAGTGGCATCAGTTAAGATGGGGCTGTGTGTAGATGCCTGTGCTTGAGTACAAATAAAGGTCACAGCCCCCAGGCTGAGAGTGTGGGGCTGGAAAGGAAAATGTCAGGTAAGCTGAACATTGACAGGTGAGCATGCGTGAACATGAGGAAAGGGAGGAGAAAGAGGACTCAAGGCAGGGGATTTCAGCACGATTTCTACAGAGCATTTCCTGAGAATTAAAAAAGCAAAAAGAGAATATTTCTGGAATTGGGGGAAAGGCAGATTTTTTATTCAAATATGACATGGCTTTATGCAAGATACAGCATCCCCTTACCTCCTTACTTTTCATTCCTCCTGATTCTCTCTCTCATCTTCTACATGGCCTTCTATGCTGGGCTTCTTTATCGCAGTGGTACCCATTCAAGGAGGGTGCTTGTAGCAAGCATTCCATGATTGTGTCTTTTCAGCCAGCGTAATCCCCCAGCTGAAGCCCTTGCCAGCCATCTGCTGAACTTGGCCAGCTGTGCAGACTCAGCACCTCTGGAGGAAGGTGGTGGTGAGTCTTTTGCAAACAGGAAGCACTGGGGCTAATTCTGCTGATGCTGCAGGATGAGAAAGGTGAACAGGCAGTCATGGTTTTTAAGCTGACAGCTGGAAATAAGATGATGAGGCCAAATGTTCACTGGGATAGAGCATCTTGATAGGAAAGTTGAAATTGAATCAACTTAATGAGGAGAGGTGGTGGCTTTAGTCTTATTGTGTTTTTGAACACCATGCTTAGCCTGATAAAACCTCAATGGTTGGCTTAACAGATATTAAGGAAGGAGATAAGGCTTCCAGGAAGCCTCCTGTGCTTACTATCTGCATATAACATCACTTTATCAGCACCAACTTACTTGTAAATCAAAATCTGAAATTCAGGAGCGGAAGATGCTTTTTCAGACAGATTAATACCATAGGACCCAATTAACTGGGGACAGACAGAGAGGGGAAGATAAAATAGTGTATAATGAGATCATCAGGGGTATGCAAATGAAATCCCACAGTCTGGTAACATTGTGATGGAAAAGATATTTATACAAATCATTATATTTGTATGTGGATCATCAAAGAGCTGTTTCAGTCCTGCATTCTGCGAAATCACCCTCCAGGCTGCAGAGGACTCCAGGCGCAGTTAGATCCTGGTGTCAGAGTTGCTTCATCCAGGAAGCCCTGGGGTGAATGCATCACACTTTAGGAGCCTGGAGCTGCACTCAGTCTCTGGGAAACATATCAGAATTCTCAGCAATGTATCTTTGCCTCCTGCAACTTTTATTTAGTATGATGTTGCAGAAAAAGGTAACAAAAGGGAATTAAAAAACCCCAGTAATTTTTATGAGTGTGAAAGTTGCTGAACAATGCATTTCACATATCTCCTTTAATTTTCTTTACATTCTTGCAAGAGAGAGGTGATTGTTCTCCTTTACAAGTCAGGACCCCAAGGCTGAGAGGAACTAGTTTGGTCAAGGCTGCATAGTGTGAACCCAGAGAGTCTAGGGGAACCATCACAGAAATACTTGAAGCAACCTGCATGACCCTGCACTGTATGGTGAGAGTGAGTACCCTAATGAAGGCAGCCATGTTGCAGGTGCTAGCAAAGGGGATGTAGCTGGCCTCTTCCCAGATCCTGGAGCCTCTATGGGATTATATTCCAAGTTCCTGGCTCCTTGATCTCTGGTAGACATGACTTTTGCCTTTCTGTTCATGCCCCTTCAGCGCTTACACATAGGTGTAACTCCCTGCCACTAGAAACCTGCTCTCAGGTGGGGTGCATTTAAGATGGGAGGAAAATGCACAGGCCATAAGCCTTCTAGAGATTCAGATTCATTTCAGCATTTCTCTGTGAAATCACCCCATCCAGTCTGTGTCTGAACTCAGACTCCAATTCATTCTCTGTACTTTTAATATTATCAGTTTAAAAAGAATTGGTTGCCAATTCCAAATGCTTTTTAAAATTATATTCTGCCATCCCTTCTAATTACTAAGGTTAAGATTTTATGGTTTTCTTCCTTCTCCCGGTTTTACAACTCCAGCCTGGTGGCTCAGATCCAGGCTGACGTCACACCTCTACCCTACTTCATTACCTGTCGCAGACAAGAGGCTTTGGGTTTCTAGGTGCATCTGTGATTTGAAGAGACATGTGTTATCACACCCTTGTCCTCTCACCTTTATGAGTCTACCCTTCCTAGCAAATGTAAACAAAATGTGTTTCCAGTTTAAGATGCTTGACTTCTCCTACCCCTCAATAGCCCAGGAATAATTAAGGGAAAGGCAATATAGAGATTGGGTTAGCTTAGCTTACTGTTAAATTTTCTCACTGTTACAACATTTGGCAAAAGCAGTTTCAATAACAATTTTAACTATACAATACAGCATTATTAACTATAGTGACCATTCTTTACATTAGTCTCCAGAATTTACTCATCTTATAACTGAAGCTTTGCACGCTTTGACCCAACATCTTCCATCATCCCCCCTTCCTCCAGCCCTTGACAACCACAATTCTACCCTCTGCTTCTATGAGTTCAGTATTTTTAGACTCCATATATAAGGGAGATCATGCAGTATTTGTCTTTCTGTGCCTGGCTTATCTCACTTGGTGTAATGTCCTCCAGGTTCGTTCATGTTGTTGCAAAGGCAGAATTTCCTTTTTTAAAGGCTGAACAGTATTCCATTGTGTATGTATACCACAATTTTTAATCCATTTATTTATTGATGCACACTTAAACTGATTCTATATCTTGGCTATTCTGAATAATGCTGTAATAAACATAGGAGTCCAGATATCTTTTCAAGATAATGGATTGCATTTCCTTTGAATATATACTCAGTCATAGGATTGCTAGATAAGTAATTCTGTTTTTGTTTTTTAAAGGAAACTTGAAGTAGAACTTTCAATTTACTGCAAGACTTCTGGGATACTCTATTTATGTACTCTATTTATGGCTTTTAAATGTCAGTTACACATAATGTCTAATATTGGATCCCCAAATTTTACCTTCAATGAGGTTCAAGGAATATGGTTGGATTTATATAACTTCTTGCATTTAGCCTGAACTATCTATAGCCAAAGCAACCCAAACCCATCGTGGCCCCACTCAGCCTTCATGGGGCAGTGTGGTAGTTCCCAGGGTGTCTGGAACTCTCACAACCTTTTAAATATATAATCCTTTGTTTACAAAGGCTGTGTCTTGCACTTACTGGGGGATTATAGCCAGCTGGAGATTATCCCTCATTTATCTTTGTTCTTGAATTTTTATTATTTCTTTTTTGCACTTTACATGTGCAAACATATGAGTGGTTCACGGGCACTCAATCAATGTTTACTGTTTAAATGAACAAATGTGTGAAAGATGACTGAATAAATTCACCTTTCCAGTCGTAAGAGCCACAGATGGCCGCGTGACCTCTCTATCTCAGTAGATGTAGCACATTTGAACCTATGTGGTTGTGGTATTGTGTTGAATTTTGGTGGAGGTCTCGTAGGGTTAATAGTCTTTTTGATTTATTTGGGAGGTATCCAGGTCTGAATCCATGATGAGGAAGTTGAAGGGCAAGCCACCTTCATCTCCAGTAACCACAGGGCACTCAGTGCATATGGCAGTGCACCCTCCTTAAGTCCCAAAGTATCTCAGTGTTGGAGAAACCCAAAGTACAACTAGCTCATATAACAGCTCATGACTGCAGGATTGGCAGCAGGCAATGCAGTAGCAGACGTCTCTCCACACACTTTTCCTTCTGCAATGAGCAATGCATCTTTTGAAAGCCAGGCTGCCAAAGGGGCCCGTGGGCCAGAAATTGACCCATTTGGTGTCTAAATGAGTAACGAGGGCAGTATTTTAAACCGGAAATATTTAGAGTCAAAAGTTTTCAGCATGCTTTTCTATATAATGTTTTTATTTCATAATAACCTCATGAGGTAAGTAGAGGAAGGGTTATTATTTTCACTTTGCAGATGAACAAATAGGTTTGAAAAAGCAAAATGAATGACTTACCCAAAGACCTAGTGCCAATGAGTGATGAAGCCGGAACTCAAATCTGGTTGTTCTTTTCACTCCGCAATGCTGTTACTTAAATTAAAAATAAAAATAGAAGGAAAAAAACGTTATCTAACTCCATATTTCCTTTTATGCAT
Organism: Ateles fusciceps; assembly: GCA_036589455.1. Classification (NCBI taxonomy): domain Eukaryota; kingdom Metazoa; phylum Chordata; class Mammalia; order Primates; family Atelidae; genus Ateles; species Ateles fusciceps. Next base: position 648,109 of record JAZHEH010000672.1, read on the forward strand.
GTGAATTGAACCAAACTTTTCTGACAAATGCCAAATCATGTAGATGGTGTGTTATAATGAAAAGAACAAGTACTTAGGAATGAAGACAGGCCTATATTTGACTCCCTGCTCCCCTATCCATATTAGGTAACTTCGGGCGAATTAATGGACCTCACTGAAGGTCAGTTTTCTCAACACAAAATGCAAAGAATACACCTACCACAAACACATATTCTGAAGAGTGATAAAATGATACTGCTCTGCAATGGCACAATGCCTGGCACTGAGTGCATCTGCCAAACGAAGTGCTAATTTCTGTTACTCTAATTGCCTCCCTAAAGTAGACCTGAGACTTAATAAATGCTTTATTTTATTGATTTTAAGTTTATTGATTTGGGGGGCTGCAAAGCTTTAAAACTGTATCTCATTTGGTAATAAGTTTGATAAATCAGGCTGGGTGCAGTGGCTCATGCCTGTAATTCCAGCCCTTTGGGAGACCAAAGTGGGTGGATTGCTTGAGCTCAGGAGTTCAAGACCAGCCTGGGCAACATGGCAAAACCCTGTCTCTACTAAAAATACACAGATTATTGGGGTGTGGTGGTCTGTGTCTGTATCTCAGATACTCGGGAGCCTGAGGTGGGAGGATCACTTGAACCCAGGAAGCCGAGGTTGTAGTGAGCAGAGATCATGCCACTGCACGCCAGCCTGGACGGTAGAGTGAGATCCTGTTTGCAAAGCTAGCATGCATGCATGTCTGCATGCGTGGAACCATGAGCTATGCCTGGCCCATAACCTTCACCAGACTTCCTGATAGACTCTACATTCTTAAGGGTTCAGCTTAAATCGCAACCTCAGTGCTCCTCCCAGCAAGCCAAATTGTGTACTCTCTGCAATCAATCTGTGCCAGGTGGAGGGTCTCATATAGGACAGCCCTCCACACAAGTACAACACATACATCTATAAAACATGGTTTTCTTTATGTTGTGCTCTGAATGTTTGTGTCCCCCCCAGAATTCATGAAATCTAATCATCAATCTGATGGTAGTAGGAGGTAGGGCCTTTGGGAGGTCTTGAGGATGGCTCCTTTGTGAATGGGATTAGTGTTCTTATAAAAGATGCCCAAGGGAGCTGCCTTGTCCCTTCTACCACATGAGAAGTTACCATCTATGAACTAGGAAATGAGCCCTCACGAGACACTGAATTTGCTGGTGCCTTGATCTTGGACTTCCCAGTCTCCAAAACTGTGAGAAATAAATTTCCGTTGTTTATGAGGTACTCAGTATACGGTATTTTTCTACAGCAGCTCAAGTGACGAAAACAAATGTAATTATGAAACTTATGCCATCCCTTGAATTCTCCATTAGCCAAGGTCAGTGCTCTCAATTTTTTATCTGATCTTCAATTCCCCTTTACCATCCAGAACCATCAAGTTTGGCTGAATCTCTAGCTTGAGGTGGGCTTTGCCATCTCTCACAAGAAATACGGTAGGCTTGCTCCTTTACCTGCCTGCCTGAGACCTGTCTTTGATTCAGCATTGGAGAACCATAATCCTTTATAATTAATCTGTTTTTATAAATTTTTACATACTCTATTGCTTCTGTTTCTCTGAAGATTCCTAGCTAATTATATACTTACATATGCACAAATGACAGAAAATTTTCATAATTATTTCATATTATTAAATACGAAATTAAGTATCCACACAGAAATATATAAGAAAGATATTTAAAATTACCAAAAATCTTAATGCCCAGAGATAAGCCCTAACATTTCAGAGACTATCCACTGTTATTTTTTCATGCATATTCATTAATTAAAAATATGTATTGATCATGTAATATGTGTCAGGCAATGATGAATGAGATATTTGATGGCCCTTGGTTTTGTTGCATTTTCAATATGAAGGCAGGAGTGAATAATAAGCAGGAAAACAACTCAACAAATAAACAATTAAAAGTTATAGCAAGTGCTATGTGGGGAGAAAAAGTGCTTACTGCTAGCAAATGGGGAAGTTAATATAGAGTGACCAAGGAAGGCTTTGATAAAAAAATGGTATTTCAATTGAGGCCTAAAGGATGCCACAAACTAGGGAAGAATGGCTCAGGGAGAGTAAAGAACAGACACAGGGCCTAAAGTGAGAGAGATCTTGGCATGTCCACAGCACTGAGAGACACCAGTGTGGAATGAGGAAAGAACCATGGCATGATACAGGACAGCAGATGGGGAGGAAAGTTGAATTTGGACAGGACAGCTGCCCTAGGTTGTGAGGCGCAATAAAAAGTTTGAATAAAGTGGGAGTTGAACAATGAGAACTCATGGACATGGGGGAGGGGAACATATCACACTGGGGCCTGTAACTAATATAGATGACAGGTTGATAGGTGCAGCAAACCACCATGGCACGTGTATACCTATGTAACAAAACTGCACATTCTGCACATGTACCCCAGAACTTAAAGTATACTTAAAAAAAAGTTTGAATAGTTTTCCCAATGAACAGACATTAAATTGATTTTAAGCACGGGTGGCAGTTTTTGAAAGTTATATGAATATATAAATGTAAAAACAACTTTAGAGAAATAGGATTATAATAATTATATTACTTTATTACTGCATAAAATGTTCTGGATGCCTTTATATGTGGGTAAATACAGCTCTACATTGTTATTTAAATGGTCATAGAGTATTTTGTTATATGCAGGTACTGTCATTAATTTCACCAGCATCTTATGGATCAACATTAAGTTTTTTTGCTGTTATAAAAAATGCTGTGTTGAACATACATGTAGCATGTTATTACAGACTTTCCTCAATAAATTGTAGGCAAAAATTAACTGAAAAGGAATGCTGGGTTAAAGAGATACGCAATAAAAATCTTGTATATTATTGCTTGATTCTCCTCCAAAAGTTATACCACTTTCTACTTCCTATGCCATTGTGGAGCGCCATGTTCTCCTCACACCATAATCGCTTATCTTTCTCATACCTGCTGATATGATTGATAGGCTAAAAACTTTCATTTTATTTCTATGTTTTTTCATTACCTGTGGAGTTGAATGTCTTTTCATCTGTTTCCTGTCTGTGATTCATGTTTTGAGAATTCTATATTGGTGTGGTTTATTCATAATTATATTGACATCATTGTCTTATTTTTGCTTATTTCTTTGTCATAGTTTTCATTACAAAGCTAATAAAGTTATTTATTACATTTCAAATTTCAATTTCTGTTTCTAAGTCATCCCAATCACCAGTCTTTTCTTTTACGTGTTCTAATTTTTTGAGGTCAACTTTGACAGAGGTACAAAATGATGTTACAAAGGTGTTGCAATTGCATTTCATGAAAACCTAGCAAGACTCATTGAATCACCAATGTATAAAACAGGAATGTTCAATAAATTTAGTAGTAATAAATATGCAAAAATTAAAAGCTTTCTTGTAATGCAAACTAAAACAAAAATAGAGCCAATAAAACTCCATTCACAACGCTAATAACATGAAAACACAAATAAAAATAAACTTAATAAAAAGACATAGGATTTCTAGGATGAAAACCGAAAGCACCTAATAAGAGTAACATGAACGAATAAGCAAGTGAAGAAACTTGCCTGGCTTGTGAGGAGGAAGACTCAGTACTGCGAAGGTGACAATTAGCCCACACTTAATCTACAAATTCAATTCACTTCCAATCAAAATCCCAATTATTTTTAATTGACAATTATTTTAAAGTCCGTTGTGGAAAACAAACCTGTAACAAAAGGAAAGACAACTCTGAAATAAAAGAGTAATGAAAAGGCAGATTTAATGTTACACATCAAAATATATTATAAGCCTGCTGTAATTAAAACAAATTGGCACAGGAATTTGTCAAAATGATGAGTGAAAGAGAATCCGAATTAGAACAAGGTACACACAAGAAGTTAGGATATGATGGAGGCAGCATTGAAATCAGTGAAGCAACATGGATTATTCAATAAATTGTATTGAGACAACTGAGAATCCTTTAGCAGGAAAAAAATTAATTGGAAACCTGTATTTACCTATTATACCAAAATCAATGTTAACGAAGGAAAAAATTAAAGTGGAAGCCAGAAATGAAGTCACACAGATACTTTAATAAAGTTATTATTATAATTTGAATGAGGAATGAGGGTCCTGCAACATGGCGATGGCAGTAGAGATTGAGAGGGGGAGGCTGGGCATGGAGGATATGAAAGCACTGGCATTGACAGGTTTGGTGATTGATTAGACATGGAGCGTGGGGAATGAAGGAGGAAGAAGGAAAAGCGACTGAATTCTTTCAGGGAAGACACTGAAGGCACACTAATGTCATAATCACCTGCAGAAACCTTCTTATCTTTCCCCAAACCTGGGATCTAGACTCCAGGTTCTTAACAGAAAATTCATAAAGGACCCTGACATGAGATCGACTTTTTAAATAACAAGCCAGTATGTGTCTCCTTGTTTGGGTTTACTCTGACTTGAGCCAACTGACTGACCTACCTAGATTCCAGACTTTTGAGACTTTCCCAATCAAAACTTGCTTGGATATCCAGATTTGTGAAGCCAGCCTCGTGCCTAATATCTAGTATTAGTGAACATCTTTGTTCCCCAACTGATTGTTGGTCATAATAAACTCTTCATCTTGACTGGTGGAGCCAGAGACTACAACACTGCCTCTTTCTCTGGTTGTCAGCCCCCTTGAGAATACCACTGCCTAATAGTACTTACAACCTTGCAGGAGTTAGCTTTCAATAAGCTGATAATCACTTAGTGAATGCTGTTTGGGCTGAATTATGTCTCCACAAAATTTGTATGTTGAAGTTCTACCCTCCAGTACTTTATTTGCAATAACTTTATTTGGAGATAGGTTCTTCAAAGAGGAAATCAAGTTAAAATCAGGTCATTAGGATAGAGGACCTAATCCAGTATGACTAGTGTCTTTATAAAAAGAGGAAATTTGGACACACACACACACACACACACACACACACACACACACACACATCCATGAAGACCACCATGTGAAGATAAAGGTAGAGATAGGGATGAGGTTTCTGTAAGTCAAGGAACAACAGAGACCAGCAGCAGAGCTCCAGAGGCTGGAGGGAGGCCCAGAAAAGGACCTTCACTCACAGCCCTCAGAAGGAACCACCCAGGCCAACACCTCCATATCAGAATTCTAGCTTCCAGAACTGTGAGGCAATACATTTCAGTTGTTCAAACCACTCCATTTGTGGCACTTTGTTACAACAGTCCTAACAAACTCACATACATGCTAACACATTTTCCCTTTTCCTAAAATTTTCCTTTAGGTTTAAATGGAGTCAAAGGAAGCAGGAGATACTCAAGACTATCACCATTTTGTTACTGATTAAATTTTACAGAGACTGACGGTGTAGTGAAAATAAATACAATTAATCATGAGAAGGGTTTTTGAGAATTTCAGCTTTATTAGTCAGAATCCTTAGTTGAAAGCAATAGAATCCCTATAGTGGTTAAACAGAAGAGTAATTTATCAAAAGATACAGTGTAGTCCTAGGTATTCCCTGGATGGCTGGAAAGTGGACCTCTGATGCTGTGCAGTCAGGGATAGTGTGGGGTGACACTGGAGGAGTCTCCAGGCAGCCCCACTCACCTACGAGTGAATGGGTGCCTGAGGGAGCATCTGGGTCTGTTTCCAGATCTGCCACGCCAAGTCTTACTGAAGCAAAGCAGCTCACATGCACTGACTATAGCTGCAAGAGGGTCAGGATGGGGATTTTCTGTCTTCCATTTAAGGATGGCAGGACTCATGATTACCAAAATCAATTGAGAGTGCTCAAAAATATCCGCCAAGGATTCCAGCCCTGATCTCATCACTGGTACACAATGGAAACAAGGAAAAGGTTACCTGCTCTCTGGGCCACTACATCATGACTTGCAAAATTGATAACATAGTCAACAGCACAATAAGGAAAGACCCAGCTGAGCATGGTGGCTTACGACTATAATCCCAGCACTTTGGGAGGCAAAGGCAGGTGGCTAATCTGAGGTCAGGAGTTGGAGACCAGCCTGACAAACATTGTGAAACCCTGTCTCTATTAAAAATACAAAGATTAGCTGGGTGTGGTGGTGTGCGCCTGTAGTCCCAGCTACTTGGGAGGCTGAGTGAGGAGAGTTGCTTGAACCCGGGAGGCAGAGGTTGCAGTGAGCAGAGATCCTGCTACTACACTCCAGCCTGGGTGACAGAGTGAGACTCCTTCTCAAAAACAAAAACAAAAGGAAAGACCTTCTCAGATTCATAATCTCACGTATGCTATGATGTGTGTTTTCCAAAACTTCATTTTTATTACTTATTATTACTACTATTACTATTAATTTTAAGTTTGTTTCGGAGTAATTAAAAGTTTCTGAGAAACTCCATAGGAAATATATCAGAATTAATTTTTTCAAAGTTTATTTCATGCCAAAACTAATTGGGATAACATAGTATCCTAGATGGGATTATTGAACAGAAAAATAACATTAAGTATAAACCAAGGAAACTGGAATAAAGCAGAAACTTATTTAATAATGCTGATATTAGTTTATTGGCTTTGACAAATGTAGCATATTAAGGTAAATATGTTAACAACAGAGAAAATTGCCTGTGGAGTTTATTGAAACTCTCCACAGTCCACAATTTTTCTGTAAATCTAAGCTGAAAATTGTACATTAAAAACAGTTTATAAAAATTGGCAAGAATCACCTTTTCTCTTTAAGAAAGTAAACAGAAGTTTGTGATAATGTATATAAGAAGAAAAACGAATCTGCACATTGCTCACCTTCACTTACAGAATCTGACGGGGAAGAGAGAAGGAAGAGGTCATCCTATCACAGCCGCAGCCAGTCCTTGCAGGTCAGTAGAGGTGAAGAGTAAAACTGAGGTGTGGTATTGACAGAGAGGGTGAATAAGTAAACGTATAATGGCCAATGAACAGCTCAACTGTTCTGAATAAAAATCCAGGGAGCTAGGTGGGCTAGTCTTGAGGGACAGAAGAGGCTTAGCCCCATGGTGGTGTGCCTGAGATTGAGTTTTACAATCAAGGAAATCACAATAAGTAGAAAACCCTTGGGCCAGGCACAATGGCTCACAACTGTACTCCCAGCACTTTGGGAGGCCAAGGTGGGTGGATCACCTGAGGTCAGGGAGTTTAAGACCAGCTTGGACAACATGGTGAAACCCCCTTCTCTACTTAAAATACAAAAAAATTAGCCGGGTGTGGTGGTGCGCACCTGTAGTCCCAGCTACTCGGGAGGCTGAGGCATGAGAATCTCTTGAACCCGGGAGGTGGAGGTTGCAGCTAGCTGAGATTACATCACTGCATTCCAGACTGGGCAACAGAGTGACTCTATCTCAAAAAAAAAAAAAAAAAAAAAAAGCAAACCCTCTATCTGCCAAGTCCACTAAAAGGTGCTACATCACAGGTTGGGCACGGTGGTTTACACCTATAATCCCAGCACTTTGGGAGGCTGAGGAGGGCAGATCACAAGGTCAGGAGTTCAAGACCAGCCTGGCCAACATGGTGAAACCCCATCTGTACTAAAAATACAAAAATTAGCTGGGAATGGTGGTGCGCATCTCTAATCCCAGCTACTCAGGAGGCGGAGGCAGAAGAATTGCTTGAATCTGGGAGGCAGAGGTTGCAGTGAGCTGAGATTATGCCACTGCACTCCAGCCTGGGTGACAGAGCAAGACTGTATCTTAAATAAATAAATAAGTGCTACATCACAAATGCTGTGTATAATTTTTTAAAAAACGTTAAAAGTAAAGAGGATAATTTTCTTCTTTTGTAACTTTCAGAGTGGAAAAAGGGATGGACTATGGTTAGTTATTCATGAAAGAGAGCAAATGTCCAGCAGAATGAGAATGCAAATGCAGAAAGAGTGCATTCTAAGAAGTCTTAGAAGTTTGTAGAACATTTGGGGAAAGCACTGGACACTCCACATCAATTTTATGTAAAATTTTTAGGATTGGGTGGCCTTGGCTGACATTTGTATTTTGGAACATTTGGGGAGAGCACTGGACATTTGTATTATAGAACATTTGGGGAGTGCATTGGACACTCCACATCAATTTTATGTAAATTTTAAGGGTAGGGTGGCCTTGGCTGACATTTGTATTATGGAACAGCAAACCAAACTAAATTCTTGCAACTTTAGGTGGCCAAAGCTCCCATGGGGAAAGGAGTATTTAAACTTGGCTCAGGAAAGTACTCTCTCGTCCCTTCAATGTTAGCCTCTTTGAAATTGATCATAGCTACAGATGATTTTCTGAAACAAACTCTTGGTATCCAGAGAGAAAATGAGAGGACTGCCTGCTGAAGCACATGGTTTTGATTGCCCTGGTTTTTGGAACCGAGGGGCCCCAAGATAGTGTTAATACAAATAGTTTTCTGAGAAAAATTCTTATTTACATGATTATTTTAAGCATATTAATCTCTAAATTATGCTTGCCATGATGAGACCATCTGTCTAGAAACAGGAACAGTAGGGGTGTGTCCCCGGCAAGCCAAAGATGACTTTCATGACGTAAACACATTCGTCAGAGAAGTGCACCTGAGACGTGACCTTCACGTAGTTAATAAAGAAGGTTTGTCTCCTGCTTCCCCATGAGTGGTTGTACGGACTAGCACACAAGATTCTGATGGTAACCTGTTGAAAATGCTCTTTCACCTGTTATTTGACTGGATTTTTGAAATATGCTGGTACTGCAGAGAGAGCTGGGGCAATTCCCCTCTATTTGCAAACAGAAAACCTGAAGCTCAAAATTCGCTGAACTATTTAGCACTAATAGAGCCAGAAAATGAACACCACCATTTCTAGAGAGGAATTCCATTCCCTTTGGATTAGAGATGCTGTTTGTATCACTTTCTAAGTTTACATATAATTAGTATTCACTTGAAAATTTTTATTTATGAGATCATATACTTGTTTTGACCTCTTGTAAAATTTTTATAATTAAAAAGATTTAACAAATTTAAGGTTAGACTCTGGGCTAAAAATTTGCTTAGCTGCCTCCAGGGAAATGTAGTTTCTATTTTAAAAAGCTTAGGAAAAATTTAGAAGCATTCTACAAAAGAAGAGAAACAAGACAATCTGGACTAGGAAGGAAATTGTGCTTATTAGTTCCCTTAAACTGAAATGTTAAAACTTTATTAGAGAGACAGTTCATATTAATTAACTTCTACTTTTTTCTTCTCTTTAATATCCAAATTAAAACAAACGTTAAAGTAGTACATACATTTGAACGCAAACACAAATTAATTTTATTTTTTCTAATTAAACATTTTTAGTGATTGTCACCTAAGCATTCATTTCTGTTTATAACTAAGAAAAAATGATTATTTTTGTCTTTCTTTTGCCTCTAAGCTTTCTCGAAGCTTACTGAGTGTTATTTGGAAAACACACCCATACACACATACACACAAGTACACAACAATATATATGCACACACACACACTAGTTTTCCTTTTGCAAACTTCTATACTTAATCTGTGACCTTCGATTATGTTTAATTTCTCTTCTTCAGAGCAATTCTGCTTTGCCAAGATGCATCTCTCTCTCCTCATAGAAAGAGGTTCATCTCCAAATAGAAGCGTGTGTGAAAATTATCACTCCAAGGTTCTGATTTTTTTCCTGAAAACCTGGTTCCTGGTAGGCATATATTTTTGATAAAGAGTCTGGAATTTGTAATCAGATGTTGTTACTTATAACATTTCAAATTCAACATATATGATGGGATATTTCTTTAAAGTTGTTCAAATTTATGAACACAGGCATTTCCAAAACTTAAAAGATAATCTGAGTGAACATCAATGATATTTTTCCAACTAGTCTACATTATACCTGCTTTATTTAAATATGACACACATATTTATTGAGTTCCTTCTATGTACCAGGCACTGTTTTGGACACTAGGAATTCAGCATGAACAAGACACCAAATTTAAGGCTGGGAAAAGGGTGAAAATAAAGGCTCCCAGTATGTATGAGGAATGGCATAGACACACACAGGAGAGGACTAAGGGTAAGTTTCTGAAATGTGGAAAATCAGAAGAAAGAAGTGACAAAAACGGATATTGTAGCCATGATTAAGCAAGGGGCATGGCTGAGGGAACAATTAGGGCTATTTTTAGAGTTCAGGAGAGACATGATGATGGCAGGAGCCAATGGTAGTCGTACAGGGTGAGAGATGGTCAGGTTCTAGGTATTTTTCAAAGTAGAGCCCAAAGGAACAGCTGATACACTAAATGTGGGTGGTATGAATAGAGGCAAAGCAGTGATGGAGGATGCTCAGGCTCTTGACCTGAGCCACTTAAGGAATGAAGCTATCATCTCCTAAGATGGGGTCATCAAGGGGAGATGCAGCTATGGAAAAAATAAAAGATTGAAATCTCAGGTTTGCCTACATTAAATTAGAAATGTCTGTTAGATAACTAAGTGGAAATGCCACATAGGCAGTTGACTATTTGAGCTTAGAGTTTAGCACAGGGGTCAGTTAAAGGTAATACGTAGATTTCAAGTCATGGAATATTGTATCTGGCCCCTGTGTTAGGACAGTGACTAACATTGCCTGCAAACGGCAAATCATCATCACTGTCAATAGGTGTGTTGCTAATCCTCCCTTCTGCATTAAATGTGAAGTTCAGAAATGACTTTGACTTCAATAATGTTATTGACATCTTATGCAATGGTGTCCATTTATTTGATTGATTAAAATGGAACAGAAAATGATACTAAATTTCTGTAATAGCTCATGCAAGATATTGGGGAAGGCATTCTTTTCTAGATGTTTACTGAATATTCTTTTAGCCAATAGACATTTATAGAAACCTTATTATGTGTCAGCTACTGACTATATCCAGATTACATAATGAAAAATAACAGGGGAGTCTTCAGATTTAAGGAATGCAAAATCTGTAGAAGGAACAGCAGCAGGACTGCGGATGATAGTCTTTAATGTAACCAGCTTAAGAGTTATTGTGAGATGTCAAAGAAGTAGTTGATGTATATCGTTAAATTATGGCCATCTATGCATCGTTAGTATCCCCTTTCACAAATACAGATTTTAAGGCAAGGCATGTCAAGTGGCTTTTGCAAAGCAAAACTGCGTCTCAACTCTAGATTTTCTATTTTCTCTGTCAGAACTTGTGACTACATTGAACTGACCGCTGCTGACTCTCTCCTAAAAATGACATCATTTTGAAAGCATTCTTCAATCTCTATGAGCCTTCAGTTACTTCTTTGAAGGTTAAAAAAAAATAGGCAGAAAGAAAAACATTTTCAAGTTAGTTACGTGTAATATTAATGAACATTCAATGAGTTAGTGTGTGTGAATATTTGAAATATTAAATAATGTTGTTCCAGGACTTTCTGAGTGGCCTCAGACAAGTTGCTTAATGTCACTGAACATCATTTACTCATCTGTAAAAGGGAAGAATAACTATTTTGAGAAGTTGGTGTGAGAGTGAAACAAATCACTCTCAGCTGAACACCTGGCTCTGAGCATGTCCTGAGCACAACCAGCTCTCGCTGTTGTCAGTTTCATTATCATCCACAGCCAAGTTCATAGGATTCATTATCATTTAAATCTTCTTGTCCTTCAGTTTTGATTAGCTAGCCCACGGATTTCTCAAATGGGAGAATAAACCTTTGGGGGAAAAACAAAAAACAAACACTAAAACAGCAACATCAAAAAGAAAAACCTCTTCCAAACAGGATTATTTTGACTGATTCCGAAATCTCAGTTTTATGAGATTTATGAGATCTCTCTATCCAGGTTTGTATTTCTTCTGAAGAACTTAATGATAAAAATGTTAAAACCCCTGACAAATATAGTATTGGAAAGTAATGTCTACACTTTCTTTCTGATTTCAATTCTTATCATCCAATTTCCACCAAAATAAAGTGATTAAGGGGTTGAGCCTGATATCTACATGGAGAAAAATTTTAAAAAATCATTTTTGATTGATTCAAAATTAGAAATGAGCATAGAGTGACTTAAGAATGCTGCTTGAGTCATCAGGGTGGGGTGGCAGTTGTGAGACAAGACTTGAGGATCTACTCTGTGTCTTACATTGCTGGCTGCTTGTTATGTGTTTACACTACATTTACACTTGCCTTATTTTGACAGATAAGAAAACTGAGGGTCAGAGTGACCATGTCACACACCCTAAGTTATGTGGGTAGTAAGCTCAATAATGAAATGCCAGGGGCATCCCCTGCTAAATTCTGTTCTCTTTCTATTATATCACACTGCCCTGATGACCAGCATTTCTCTTGTGATAATTGATGCTTATTTGTCATCTAATGATTGTGGCCTGGTTTTAGGTATTGGAAGAACAAGCAAGAGAAGATGAACTTCAGTATTGCAGTTGAGGGGGTAAGGCCCAGCACCATTGACTTTCTTGAAGTGTTTCACCTTGGACTATTGATAGTTTTGGTTGGATAATTCTGCCATGCTGGGGTAAATGGGCTATTCTTGCATTTTAGTATATTTAGCAGAACCCTTGGCCACTCGCCATCAGATGTTAGTAGCATTCTCTAGTATGACAATCAAAAAGTCTCCAGATACTGCTAAATGTCTCCTGGGGGTCAAGTCTCCCCCTGGTTCAGAACTAGACTGAAGCCCTCTGGGTTCAAAGACTACCTGTGGATACTTTGCTGTTGAATTATTTTCCCAAGGCCAGAAAACATTTAAACGCATATCTGTAGGCCAGCTGGTTCCATCGGTTGTATTATAGTTATCTATTCTTCACTTCCTAAGTTTTTTACGCATCTAAAAGTTCAAAACTCATAAAAATATCAGAAGACAATTTAGGACCAGCCAAAAGTCACTGCCCTCAGAGTACATTTGTCTGCCTTTTGAAAAACTGAACTTGTTTCTTCTCTGGATGTTCTTCAAGGTTCTCCGTTTCCAGATTTGTCTCTTGCAGAAATAAATTTTTGCATGCCCCAAATTCAGGGTTCCCTTGAATTCTGAGTCTCTTGATAAATCCAGTTGCTCTCCCTCTGTGTGAGGGAGTATGTAATAGGATTCCTTCGCTTCTGTCCTTCTTTCTTACAAATACTGCTGACCTTGTGTCAATTACTCTATCTCATTGTCCTGCTTTTTTTTCCTTTATAGTGTTTACCACTCTCTAAAGTCACTTGTTTGTTAGAAGTTCTCTATCTCCTCTGACCACCTCATTTCCATCCAAACTCCACAATGAAGGATGGCAAGATGCTGATCCGTGTGGGTCATCTGGGTAATTCCAGAGCCTACAATAGGGTCTGGGGCCACTAAAAACAGTATGTGTTGAATTCATTAATGTTTAATTCGTTTGAAGTCATGTGTTGCTTAACAAGGAAGATAGTTCTGAGAAATGCACCGTTAGGTGACTTTACTGTTGTGTGAACATGATTTAATTGCAAAAGCCTAGATGGTCTAGTCTACTGCACACTTAAGCTATATGGTACAGCCGATGGCTCCTAGGCTTCTCACCTGTACAGCATGTGACTGTAATGAATACTGTAGGCAATTGTAACACAATAATAAGTATTTATTTGTGTATCTAAATATGTCTACACATAAAAAGATTGTGGTGGTTAATACTGTCTGTTAACTTGAATTGGATTGAGAAATACAAAGTATTAATCCTGGGTGTATCTGTGTGGGTGTTGCCAAAGAGATTAACATTTAGTCAGTGGGCTGGGGAAGGCAGATCCACCCTTAATCTGGTGGGCACAATCTAATCAGCTGCCAGTGAATATAAAGAAAATAATAAACTCCTCTTTATATATATGTTATAAATATATAAATATGATATATGTGTATAAATCTTTATTTATTATATATATATATACACACACACATATATATATATCCTGTTATAGGGTTATATATATATTATATATATAATATAATATAATTATATATATAATATAATATAATTATATATATATACACACGCATATATATATATTCTAAAGTACTGTACCATTCATTATATTTTATGCCATGTTTCTACTGTACCTTTGTACTAGTCAGGGTTCTCTTGGAGGGACAGAACTAACAGGAATATATATATATATACACACACACATGTTTATAATATGTATATACATATACACATATCCATATATACACACAAGCATATATACGTGTATATGTATATATATATACATATTATATATGTGTGTATATATACGTATATATGTATATATACGTATATATATATGTATCCTGTTAGTTCTCTCCCTCTAAGAGAACCCTGACTAGTACAAAGGTAGACTAGAAATATAGCATAAAATATAATAAACGGTACCGTATTTTAGGACACTTATGAATGGAGCTTGCAGGACTGGAAGTTGCTTTGGGTGAGTCAGTGAGTGAGTGGTAGTGAATGTGAAGCCCAGGACATTACTGTACACAACTGTAGATTTATATACATTGTGCACTTAGCCTACACTAAATGTATACACAAATTCTTTTATATGCTTTTTAATTTTTTAAACTTTTTTCTCTTTTGTGATAATATTTAAATTTAAACACAAACATATTGCAAAGCTGTACAAAAATACTTATTTCTATACTTATTCCATAAGCTGTTCTCTATTTTTCAACTTTTCAACTTTTTTTTTTAACATTTTAACCTTTTTTTTTTTATTGTTAAAACTAAGACATAAGCATACACCTTAGCCTAGGCATACACAGGATCAGGGTCACTATAAGGTCACCAGGAGATGGGAATTTTTCGGCTCTGTTATCATCTTACAGAACCACTTCTGCATATCCAGACATCCTTGTGCAGTGCATCACTATATTTTGTAAGTAGGTTTTACTAAGCATTTTGGTAGAAGATGCCATAGATATACTGTCCCTGTGCCCTGGGCACTCACGGGTTCCATGGCTACAAGGATTTTTAGTGCTCTGGCCTGAGGGGTCTCTACTCTTCAGAACCTGCTCAGCCTGACAGTGTGGCAGGCCAGGGGAGCTATTTTTCCGAGGCACAGCCCACGATCATTAATGGATAGAGCCTTCTGGGTGGACACCCCAGCTTCTCCACCCTGAGAGTGAGATAGCTACAGACAGTTTCCCAGTGTCCTCAGTGGGACTGAGGCTAGCGGCTGTAGCTGGTCCCATGCTAATCAGTGTATCCTGTATAGCCTCCTTCCTTTGTATATCAGTGCATTCTTGTGTTGCTATAAAGAAATACCCAAGACTGAGTAATTTATAAAAAAAGAGGTTTAATTGGCTCATAGTTCACAGGTGTACAAGAAGCATGGCACCAGCATCTGCTTCTGGTGAGGACTCAGGAACCTCACAATCATCATGGAAGGTGAAGCGGGGGACAGGCCTGTCACACAGTACCACACTCTAGTAAACAACCAGATCTCACGTAAACTCAGAACAAGAACTCACTTATCACCAAGAGGATGTGGTGCTGAGCCATTCATGAGAGACCTGCCCCCATGATCCAATCACCTTCCACCAAGCACCACCTCCAACCCTGGGAGTTTCGTTTCAACATGAGATTTGGAGGCACCAACATCCAAACCATATCACCTTGCCTGTGGCAGCTCCCCACTCCCTGTCTAAGTTTGCTAGGGCTGACTTAAAGTAGCACAGACTGGGAGATTTAAACAGCAGAACTTTATTCTTTCCCAATAAATTTCAGAGGCTAGAGATCAAGGTGTCAGCAGGGTGGGTTCCTTCTGATATCTCTCTCCTTGGCTTGTAGATGGCCATTTTCTCCTCCTGTCTTCAGCTAGACTTCATTCTGTACACATGTCTGTGTCCCTATCTCCTCTTTTATAAGGACCCCACTCATATTGAATTAGGCCTCAGTTGGATGACCACCTCATCACCTCTTTAAAGACCCTGTCTCCAAATACACTCACATTCTGAAATATTAGGAATGAGGCACTCAACACACAAATGCTTACCAGATATAAATAAACTCATAACACGCCCCTATCTGGGTTTCCTGCTTTCATCTCGCAAATTAACTTCTTGCCCTCAAATCCCTGTCTGTCCACTCCCAAGGAAACCCAAACTAAGGCAATTTTGTTCTAGTTTTTTTTCTTTTCCTTTTCCTGTAAATGCTTTATTCTCTCAATGCTTCTGCCAAGGTATAATTATCCACACTGTGCATATGGGGAAACAGACTCAGGGAGGACATATATATTCCCAACAATCTGTAGAGGGAGAAAAGGAGGGAACTGGCATCGAAACACGGATCTCTGCGGGTCGAAGGTCAGCATCTTTACCTCCCTCCCTCCAGGCTCTGCTGTGGGTTCCCAGTGATCTCCAGAAAATTCTCCAGAAAGCTCCCAGAGTGCTCACGATACTACAAATAAGAGGCTTAACTATTCTAAGAAGTTTACATTTCCTCAAAAAGTACTCATATTGATACCTGAACAGCTTTTCAAAGCTCCTGTCTTTCTGTGGAAGGGAAGCACAGGTACGGCTTCAGGACTGGATTCCTAGCTCTCAGGTCAACTTAATCCACCTCTGCTCAGCACAGACTCGGGGGAGATGCACCAACCTGGCCCAAGGGACATACAGGATAAATAAGTTCCTGTCCCCATTGAGTACCCTGTGAAAAATGTCATCTCAATTTTAGTACCAAAAATGTTTCCATTTTCAGTATGGAAAGAGATGTTTTCCTTTTGGAGATTTAGAATTTAATAACAGCTAATATTTCCCTTTCAAGAAAGACTGCCAGGAAATACGAGGTTTATCCATATCACTACATATTTGGATTTTTTTGCTTTTTGAGACGGAGTTTTGCTCTTGTTGCCTAGGCTGGAGTACAATGGCGTACAACCTCGGCTCACTTCAACCTCCTCCTCCTGGGATCAAGGAATTCTCCTGATTCAGCCTCCTGAGTAGCTGGTATTACAGGCACCCACCACCAGGACCAGCTAATTTTTTTGTAGTTTTAGTAGGGACAGGGTTTCAGCATGTTGGCCAGGATGGTCTTGAACTCCTGACCTCAGGTGATCCCCCTGCCTCAGCCTTTTAAAGTGCTGGAATTACAGGCATGAACCACCGAGCCTGGCCGCATATTTGGATTTTATTGACATTTTCTTGGATGGATTTTGTGTACATATTTACACTCTGATATTTCAGGGTCCAAACAATTAAGCAATGACCACAATAGCAACAATAACATGTATCATTACTAATATCAACAAAACATGATGTTGTAGGCTCTATGATTTATGTGCATTTCATCATTTTACATAGCAACCCAGTGAGGTATTTGAGTAAACAAACAATAGTCAACAACTCTTTTACAGATGAAGACTGAAGTTTAGAGAATGAGCTTGTTTCCCTGAGATCATACGGCTGTAAAGTAGTCCTCCGAGGTTCAAACTCATGGCCTTATGACTCTGAAGCCTGGAGTTAACCTTGATGCTGGTCCTCCGCAGGTCACATTTTAAGTCACCTGGATCTTTTATGAAAAGAAGTGAACTCTATGTCATGGAGGTTCCCCCCGTTAGATATTCTACTGCAAGGACCAAGATGGACCTTCAGCCAAACCCACTGCGTCTTCAGATCTTCCCCAGGTGAAGGCATAAACACCCAGGCCACACTTCCCTGGGGCTGCTCTCAGACAATTACTGAGCAGGTAGGGTTCCTAGTGCAGGCCCATTCCTGCCCTACAATGGAAGCCTCTTCCAACAGGTGACTTTCACTCAAAAATGCTGTCTTAGTGCCTTCAGGCTGCTCTAACAAAATGCCATAAACTGGGTGGCTTATGAACAACAGGTATTTGTGTCTGGCCGCTTGGAAGTCTGAGATCAAGGTGCCTGCAGATTCCGTTTCTGGTGAGGGCCTATTTTCTGGTTCACAGGCAGTGGCATCTGTCTGTCTTTACGTGGTGGAAGGCATGATGTGTGGGGGGTGGTGTCTCTCTCTGACTTCTTTTATAAGAGCATGAACCCATTCATGAGGGCTCCATCCTTATCACCTGCTAAAGGCACCATGTCTTGACACCATCAGGTTTGGAATTAGAATTTTAACATATGAATTTCGGTGGGACACACACATTCAGATGATAGCAGATGACCTTACTGACATCTGGCTGAGACTTTCTCTGCATGGCTTTGAAGTCTGAGGCTCTTCCTGTTTTATCTCCTTTTACGGGTGTCACATCTGCGTCAGGGTCTAAGCGTCTTCTTACCTGCACCTGCTCTTTCCCTCTTTATCCTTCAGGAGCATTTCTTCCAGTAAGTCTCTTGCACTTCCAATCGCATTTTAGCATCAGAAAAAAATCAGAGTGAGAATAAAACAAAAGGAATGTATTTATTTTTCTATTTATTTAATGTAATCCCAGAGCTAATGGGATGCCTGAGACATATTAGGTGCTTAATAAATATTTGTAAGATAAATACCTCCTATGCTCACGTTGCCTGCAAAAGTGTATGAGAGGCACATATGGTAATAGAAAACTGAGGCAGGAGTCAAAACACTTTAAAAAAAGTTTAGTTCTGAGAGAAGAGTAAGTAAACTGCTTTGGTTATAAAGGATTATATTGAGGAAACCATCGGGGGCTTCATGGAAGAGGCAGCATTCTGCATAATTTTAAAGGGTATATGAGAGTTCCATGAGTGAAGAAGTCAAAAGCTTTAGAAAATAGTTTGTGAGCAAAGTAGGGAGATATATTCCACTATACGCTTAAGCTGGACAAAACAGTGGTGCCATATATCTGGGGTGACTGGGGTATGTGGGGTGGCTTTTTATAGGGCATAAATAGATTTTTTATAAGATGAAGAGGGGAACACAGAGGGAAACTAGGGAAAGACCTTGTATATAAAGTGTGTATGAGGTATGTATGTTATATGTATATGTATGTATATGTACATGCATGTCTTTGTACATGGGTGTAGTATATGTGTATTTATATGAGGTGTATATGTATATGACATGTATGGCTTACTGTTTGAATGATCATGGAATAAGAATAAAGATAGTTATTCTATAACAGTGGTGTCTTTTTTTTTTTTGTATAAATGTATGAGGTACAAGAGCAATTTTGTTACATGAATAGGTTAGGTGGTGGTGAAGTCAAGACTTTTAGGGTATACACACCACCCAAATAAAATCCATTGTACCCATTAAATAATTTCTCTTCATCCACCTGCTTCCATCCCTTCTTTCTTCCAGTCTCCATTGTCTGTGTTTCCATACTCTACATCCAAGTGCATACATAATTTAGCTCTCACTAATGAGTGAGAACTTATAGTATTGTTTTCCATTGCTGTCTAATAGAAATACAGTGTAAGATACAAACTTGAGCCATATGAGATTTAAAATTTTGTAGTGGCTGCATTTAAAACCTGTGTAAAGAAACAGGTAAAATTATTTTAATAATGTATTTCATGTTTTCCAAAATATTATCATTTCTGCATGTAATCAGTATAATTATTAATGTGATATTTTACATTATGTTCTCTTACTAAGACTTCAGAATCTAGCATTATATTATGCTTAATAGCATACCTCAGTTCAAACTAATTACATGTAAGTGCTCGGTAGCTACCTGAGGCTAATGGATACTGTACCAAAGAACATAATTGTGTCATATCTGATCTGGAATGGCCTAACAAAAAAATGTACAGAGTCTAGAGCTGAGAGATGAAACACTTTCAGAAGATGTCCTGAAGAACTCTGCAGATCACGGGGAGAATGCCAGACCTTCCAGCCCGGGAGGTGTAGGCTGAAAGTACAGCCTTTAAGAGAATTGGCTTTGGAGACTTGCAAGAGCCTGTGCATTTGAATCTAGCTCTCCTGATGACTAAGTGTGCAACTGTGAGCACGTCAGAGCCTCCCTGAGTCTGTTTCTCCACCTGTATGATGGCAACAAGACCATTCAAGCCTTTCGTTGTTTCTTCTTCCATCGTCCTGAACTTTTAAAAGACTGCACTGGGAGCTAACTACTTACAGAGATCTCAGACCAAGCCATCCTCTTACTAAGGTCATGGTACAGTCAAAGCTGTCCTTCCTTATTGAAGTGATGAGACATGACCCAAAGAGAAAGGGAAAACAAAGGTTCCTGTGATATTGACAGTCAGCCAGTCAATCACTGAACAGGGAAAAGTGTGTGTATAGTGGGTACCCAGTATCCACATCCACACAAGCCCTGGAATAGATAGACCACGCCCACAAAGCACCCACTTGAGCTGAAGAGACAACAGTGAGAATACAGAGATTTCTGTTGCATGCTGGCTAATCAGGAACTCCAAATCAAAGCCAAAACATAGACAGACCACACAAAAGTATTTAGGAAATTCTGAAACCATAGCTCCCTTTATTCTAGGCAGTTACTATTCTAAGCAATAAGAGATGTATGATTTAAACACAAAAAAAGTTTCTTTCTCCATCAAACTTGGAAACAGAGTAAATAAGAAAATGAATATATATTTTATATGCATGTAAAAATAAGATATAAAGATATGAATTTAATAGTGACGAGCAATAGAAAGATGAAGAAGCAGCAGGAGGAGAGGACTGAGGGAGAGAGGGTGCTTTAGTTAAATGGAGTCCAGGGAGCATCTTTGAGGAGGTGGCATTTGGATAGAGACTGGAACTAAGGGTATGGGGGAGTGGGTCAGGCAGAGAGCACAGCAGGCTGTGAGGCTGGGCAGAGGGAGTGAGGGGGAGGTTGGCAGGAGCCACAGGATGCCAGACAGGGCCAGATTTGTACAGAGTGTGAGACCTAATTCCCAGTATAGATGCCACTGAGCAGGAGAGTGACATCATCCAATTTACGCTTTAAAAAGATCAACCTGGCAGCTTTGAGAATGACTTGGAAGCCGAGAGGATGGGTTTGTAGGTTGTTGCAGCAGCCCAGGGGAGTGGCGATGCTGGTGTTGACTAGGGTGATAACAGGAATGAGAAACAGTCTGAACTGGAATTACACTTGAGAAATGCAGGTGTCAAGGAAAGAGCATCGACTTTGAAGTTAGAAGACCAGAGTTTGAGCCTTCACTCATTATTTTGCAAGCTGTAGGATGTTGGGTAGCTTATCACAAGTCTGGGATGCTGATTTGTTAATGTACCTAAAAACAATAATCATGGCTATGTCTTATCAACTATTAATTAAATGGCTGGCACCATCCTGACTGTTAATTTCTGCAGAAGCAAACTATCTCAATACTTGGTGACTTACAACACTAACAGTGTATTTTCTTTCATGATTCTGTAGGCTGAACAGGTAATCCTTGACTTCTGATTAGAATTGGCTAGGGCACAAAGATGACTAGAAGTTGGTACCACAGGCCATTGACTGGCAACTCAGCTGTGACTGCCGTACAGTCATCTTGATCCTCTTCCATGTGACCCTCTCTGGGTCGCTGCTTGGGCTTCCTCACAGCATGGCAGCTGGCTTCCAAAATGCTGTGCTCCAGGCATATGAAACCAGAAGCTTCGAATTTAGCCTTAGAGCTACACAGTGTCGCTTCTACCACATTTCTGTTTGTTCCAAACAAGTCAGAAGGCCAATCCAGCTTCAAATAAGGCAAAAATGTCTCCAGCTCTTGATGAGGACATGGCTAAGTCACAAGGCAGCACAGCATGTAGAATGGAACATGCTGCTATAGCCATCTCTGAAAATGCAATCTTAGACTCCGTGTTGAACGTTATTTTATCTGGTCCTCTCACAATTTTAAAGGTTAAGCAGTAGAAAGGGGCTCTGACACTTTCCAGCTGCACAATTTCAACAAGCTACTAAATCTTCTGTGCTTTTGTCTCCTCACATTTAAGTGAGGAAAATCGTAGTACCTACCACATAGGAGTTCTTGAAGACAAAATGAGTTACTCTATGTGAAACACTAAGAGTGGTACGGGGTCCACAGTAAACAATATTAGCTGTTATTCTGTTTTGCTGGGAAGTGGTTATCTTTCCATGGCACAGTTTGAAAACATCAGAAGTTGGAGTCAATGCCAGAATTCAGAATCTAGTTCACAGGCTCCCCTGGCATCCAGACACCACAGGCATTCAACACATATTTGCCAACATCCCTAATGCCTTCGTGCTCACCTTGGTTGCACTGTTTTGTTTACTTTGAATCAGGGAAGTGTGAGTTAATCAGAGAGTATATATACAATCACTTTGTAAGCCATAGATGTCTTGTTCATTCATATGAGATTGGTTATTCTTATTGAAATAATTAGGTGATTAGCCAAAATGAAAAAGGAGAATAAGGCCAAATAGAACCAAAGAGAATGACAGTTAATGCTAACAAACAGACTACGTGGGAGGAAGGAAGGTACGATGTTTATTTCTCAAGCTCTGATTAGTTCTTTGTTGCAGGAGCTAAAATACATACCTTTCAACACTAATTTAATTTTCCTAACAGCTCCATGAGGTAGGCACTACTATTTCTCCCACTGTTTAGGAGAAACAGAGATAAGAGTGCCCTGGCATTGAGAGAGGTGAGCAGACTCACCCAGGGTCACCTGCTGGATAAGTGGTGAAGCCATAATTCAACGCTGTCTACCTAGCTCCAGATGCCAAGCCCTTGTCATTACGGCTTGCTGTCTCTCCAACAGGGCTTTGAGACCTCAAATTTAAAAAGTGGGTATTTCCAGGGATAACCAAGGACTCTTTAGGTAGCAGAGCTGAGTCCTGTACCAGAGTTTATATAAACAAATTCTATTCTTCCAGATACTTAACCTGAATCAGACAGGCTTGTAATTAATTTCTATCCATATAGAGGTCTTCAATATTATATTCTCTTATATTGTAAAGCATTGAATGGGTTAACAAGCACTTTCAAGTGCATTTACACTTTTCATCTCTAGGAGAGGGACATTATTCATTTTCTTTTCTGGAGAGTGAGGGAAAGTTTCAGAGTACAAAGAGACTTGTCCAGGGTCTTGAAGTGCAAATGGTCTTGACACGAGGTCTCTAAATTCAGGTTGGAGATCTTCTGCCACATCCTTAGTCCTGCGTACAAGACATGCATACACTGGAAGGAGTGTTGCTGCATGGATTATTGTTTCAAAAGTCTACATGCCTATAAACTTCCTCTTGCCTTGGGGCTTTGACTCTTCATGTTCCTTTGCTTCGTAATAAGTGTGACTCATTGTTGCAGATTAAATAATGTCCCACCAAAAGGTACTGAAGTCCTAACCCTCTGTACCTATGATGTGTGACTATTTGAAATTAGAGTCTTTCCAGATGATCAAACTCAGATGAGGTCTTTAGACTGGGCCCCAATCTTACGTGACCACATTCTTACATAAAGAGAAAATTTGGACACAGAGAGAGAAACTCCTAGAAGGAAGACAATGGGAGGATCTCAGGAGAAGAGAATCATCTATACCTTGATCTCCGTTCTAATCTCAAGAATTGTGAAACGTTACATTTCTGTTGCTTAAGCCTCCCAGTTTGTGATTCTTTGTTACAGCAGCCACAGGAAATAGCCCCCAAGATCTTTCAGCAGCTGGCTGTGAGATATAATGTGAACTTATTTGAGAGGCCCTTCCTGGGTACCTTCAAAGTTTACGCTGACTCTTTAGTGTCTTCTCTTTTCTTTTTCTTTCTTTCTTTCTTTCTTTCTTTTCTCTTTCTTTTCTTTCTCTCTCTCTTTCTTTATTTCTCTCTTTCTTCCTTTCTCTCTCTCGCCTTCCTTCCCTCCCTCCCTCGCTCCCTCCCTTCTTTCTTTCTTTCTTTCTTCCTCTCTCTCTCTCCTTCCTTCCCTCCTTTCTTTCTTTTCTTTCTTGCCTTTCTTTCTTTCTTTCTTTTTCTTTTATTTCTTCCTTTCTTTTCTTTTTTATTTTGAGACAGAATCTCACTCTGTTGCCAAGGTTGGAGGGCAGGGATATGATCTTGGCTCACTGCAAACTCTGTCTCCTGGGTTCAAGCAATTTTCTGCCTCAGCCTCCTGAGCAGCTGGGATTATAGGCATGTGCCACCACGCCCAGCTAATTTTTGTATTTTTGGTAGAGGCGGGGTTTCACCAGCTTGGCCAGGCTGGTCTTTAACTTCTGACCTTGTGAGCCACTCACCTTGGCTTTCCAAAGTGCTGGGATTACAGGCGTGAACCACTGTGCCCGGCCCCAGTGTCTATCATTTCAGTACTTCTTTGCTTGTCATAATTTAAAACAAAAATCTTGCTTATGTAGTTATGTGTTTAAGGTCTACTTCCCCACATTAGAATGTTTGCTTTATGAAGGTAAGAGCCCTGTTTGTCTTATTTATCAAGAGAGGTTGGCATACAGTGCAAATAATGGCCAGGTACAGTGGCTCACACCTGTAATTCCAGGACTTTGGGAAACCGAGGCAGGTGGATCACTTTAGGTCAGGAGTTTGAGACCAGCCTGGCCAACAGGATAAAAATACACAAAAAATTAGCTGTGTATGGTGGTGTGTGCCTGTAATCCCAGCTACTTGGGAGGCTGAGGCAGGAAAATAGCTTGAACCCAAGAAGTGAAGGTTGCAGTGACCTGAGATAGCGCCACTGTGCTCCAGCCTGGGCTTCAGAGTGAGACCCTGCCTCCCCCTGCCCCTTCCCCCAAAAGTGCAAGTAATATGACCAGTGAGAAAGGTAAGGAAGAATGAAGGAAGAATGGAAGCACCTTTAAAAACTAAGCTTATACTGGCTTCTTTTGTGAAAGTGCTTTACGATGAAGTGTGTAGGTATTATTATTGATAATGCTATCATAATTGTTACATTTTTATTCATAAGTGAGTCCATTTATATGCCATTATATCCAGATTTTGGAAACCAGCTGAAGAAATCTCCTGCCTCTCTGGAGATGTTTGCCCACAGTTTTATTTCGTCATCAGCTGTAGATTCCTTTTGATTTTGAAGCACACTGATTCCAGGATCTGCTAAAAATAAATATTTGCCTTATTAATGTGCTCGCTCATTTACTAATTGCTTTTTTTAATACCAGAGTCTTTTTTCCAACTGGGGTTTGTATAACCTTTATCGATCTTACTTAACTTCTAATTACGTGTGTTCTTCATTTGTAGCCAAATGTAACTCCTGTCATCATTCCTGTCAGATTTGATCCATGACACTTTAATTATTATAATTTCTTTTCCCTGCAATAGCAGCAAAATTGTCCACATAAATCTTTGTCAAGCCAATTTCTCATCCAAAGGAATGACAATTTGGATTTTAAAGAAGCAGATTTTTAGCTGTGGTCCCTATCTGTGCTCTTTGAAGAGTTGAGCTTCCTCCACTCCTTCCTTATTTGGGGCTGACCCACTTTACTGCACTATCACTGCAGTGGAAAGAGAAGCCGAGTTAGAGAAAAACCTCAGTTCAAGCTGGAGACCTGAAATGTATTCCTGTTATTACTGTTGTGGGCTCTTGAACAGGTCACTGAAGTTTTCTGACCTGTAGTTTCATCACCTTTGAGATGAACACGGTAAATCACATATCTGAGAGCAACCCAGCGGGGGTTGCTTTAGACGCAAACCCCCATAACATCGCACATGACATGAACCGCAGCATCTTAGGAAATGGCAGCCACTTACATTGTGCTGATTTCTTCTTCGCTTAAATATTCTTTTACCTTGTTTTTGATTCCTTGATGAGAGTAGGGGGATGGGAAAGGCAGGGAAAGAGGGAGGAAGAGAAATAGAGAGCAAGCCCTGCTCTGTTGCATCCTAAAGGTGCCTGTGCCTTGATCAAGGGCCTTCCAAGCAAGAGTCCCCTCCTCAGCCCATGGGTGTGAAGACGCTGGTTTACCCCCCTCCAGTTCCACAGAGTTGGTGGATATGTCCAGACAGATAACTATGAATTAGTCCTGGTTAATAGGCTGGTCTAGGGATCCTAACACATGGAAATTAACCCAGTAAAATCGCAGGATTCATTCTCAGAAATGCGGGTCATGGACTCCTCCATTCCAGACCTTGCCACCTAACAGGGTAGAGAAGGCATTGACAACATCAAGAACATCCAGTGAGGCAGGTGAGATGTGTCTTGGAAAGAGAGAGAGCCCGGGCTGCAGGGGGTCCATCTCACTTCCCACCCTGGAGCAGAGTGGAGGCAGCACCACAGTCTTTCCCCTCTCTTGCTCCACTGTCAGACGGAGGTCGCCTTGGGGGGGAAGTAGGAAGGCAATATGATTCTTGCACAGCTTGAGGCCATTGTGTGTGTGTGAATGTGTGTGTGTGTGTATGTGTGTGAGGATACATGTGTATGCATGTGTATGTGTGTATATGTGTGTATGCATGTTTGTGCATGTGTGTGTAAGCATACGTGTGTGTATATGTGTGTATGCATGTGTGTGCATGTGTGTGTGCACATGTGTGTGAGCGTGTGTGTTTGAGAGAGTTTGGACATAGAAGGAATGAAGGGAAGTAGATGACATTTTTAAGCACTTCCTATATACCAGGAACTATGGTGGAAACTGCTCTATGATTAGGTGGTAGTGGCTTTGGTAAAAATTAGAAATAAATTGTCATTCTTGGGTAGCTGGAGAGTACAATGTGTGAGTGTGTGAGGGAGTGGGAGTGTTGGAGTGTGTGTGTGTCGAGGGACGGAGTGCAAAAAATAAAGCAAGACCTATACATCAGAATCCTAGTTCTGCCACCAACCAGCTCAGAAACCTGACAATGAGCTATTTAGCTTCTCACATCCTTTTTCTCCTTATTTGGAAAAAGTATTTGTGAGGGGAAAGAGAAGATTCACATAACAAATGTTTGAAGAGCAGGCCTAATACATTGTGCTTAAAAGTGTGCAATTTGTATTAACATAAATTCTGTGGGACCCTCTTGGCTCTTGGTATTGGAAACTTTGGGGTGCATCATTTGCCTTCCTTGCTCTAATTTGGAGTTGATGTTTCTGATTTGGGGGGTAAGTCTTTTTGATGCTGGAGGGTGAGTGGAACCAGGTGGGGACTGAGGAGGAGGTCCGGTTTTGCGGAAAATGGAGAAGCAGCAAGGAGCCCCTTAGCACTTGCATCCCCCTCAGCCAGTCAGCACCTGTTTCAAGCCCGCTTCACAGTGGCAGGACACACTCTCCGGCACTTCTCACCTGCCTGCCCGCTGTTTCTTCTAGAAAGAAGAGTATAGGGAGTTAAAAGCAGTAACAAAGCTGCCTCAGGAAACCTCCAAAACCTCCAGTGTCCCATTTTCTTTTCTGTTTCAGACAATAGCATGTGTGCTGCACAGCGTTTCTCCTGTCTCCACTCTCTACCCTTTACCCAGAACCCTGAGGCCACCCAGCATGTGTGGTCTCAATGAGGCCCTTGTTTCTGGCTTCTGAGGGGACCCCGTTGACGGGAAGTGAGGCATGAGGCTGGATGGGGCCAAGGACAATGGTGGGGGGGCTTCACTTGGCTTCCTTCTGCAGGGTCATGATGGCTGAGTGTGTTGACCTGGGACTGCTCACTCTTCCTGTTACACAGCCCTTTCTTTCCTCTGGGTCCTGGGATCCACCCTTTCCCTGGCTCTTTCAAGCCTAAACATGGGGAGACCACTCCACACCACTCGTGCCCTTGTGTGCTTTTCTCAAAACCTGCCCACCCCTTTGCAAATTATTCCTTTCTTAAAGGCTCTGTGCATCTCCAGTTTGGGCCTGCCTGCTGTCTGTCATTGCCTGTGAGGGCCCTGACTGATGTACATGACTACCTGCCCCAAATACCTGTTCTCCTTGTCCACAATGCAGAATTGTTGTTGGGAAGAGGACTCCCACCCAGGGACTTCTTTTTCAGGCACCATGCCCCAAGGTGGGCCACGCAGACAGTTTGGGCCAATGAAAAGCGAACCTGCGCGGGCCTCCCTGGCATTCTCATGCTGTCATCTCCTCCTAGGGCAATCCTGGGAGGCTACTTCTTGAAGACTATCTATCACAGGTCTTCAAGAAGGGGTTATTACAAGATGCAGAAGGAGGCTGGATTCCTGAACTATTACTTAAAGGAGAGCCACCTGCCATGGAAAAGGAGTGAGAGATAAGCTTATAATATGGAAATCCACCGAGCTTGGGTGTGGTTCTGTCAGCCCACCCTGAGTCATAGAAAGGAGTCATTTTTATTGTATCTATTGTATTTTAAAAGTACATAGTAAATTTGACGACACAACTTTAATCTGAAAATCATGATTGCAGATTAATGATGATTACCCTGGAAATAGGAAATGAAGACTCAGTAAGTTCCTCCTCTGAGGTCACATGACTGTTATGTGCTAAACTGTGACCTCCAAATGTTCATGTTGAAACCCTTGTAATACCTCAGAATGTGACTGTGTAGAGATAAGTTTTTATGGAGGTGATTCATGTTAAATGAGGTCGTTAGGCTGGGCTCTCATCCAATGGCCGGAGTCCTCATAAGAAGAGATGATCGGGACACAGATGCACACAGAGACCACATGAAACAGAGGAAGAAGACAGCCGCCTGCAAGCCTGAGGGAGAAATCAATGTTGCCGACAACTTGACCTCAGATTTCTGGTTTTTTTTTTTTTGAGATGGAGTTTCACACTTGTTGCTCAGACTGGAGTGAAATGCGTGATCTCAGCTCACTGCAACCTCTGACCCCCCGGGTTCAAGTGATTCTCCTGCCTCAGCTTCTCGAGAAGGCGTGAGTCACCACAGCTGGCTAATTTTTGTATTTTTAGTAGAGATGGGGTTTCACCATGTTGGCCAGGCTGGTCTCAAACTCCTGACGTCGTGATCCACTCACCTCAGCCTCCCAAAGTGCTGGGATCACTGGTGTGAGCCACCACGCCCAGCTAACCTCAGACTTCTGTTCTCCAGAACTGTGACGAAAGAAATTGCTGTTGGTCCGTGCCACTCATTTTGAGGCACTTTGCTATGGCATCCCTAGCAAACAAATACAATGTCATGATCAGGACGGCACCTTGAGTGTCCCTGTCATCCAGAGCTACACACAATTCCTGGAACACACTTGCAGCCTCAGCCTTAGATCCTGTACTTGCCCAAGACAGCTGGTACGAACAAAAATTGCTAGATCAAATTATTAAGTGAGCTGGCATAAATTTCTGAGTGTCCCCATCTCCTCGTATCAGCTCACTCCATTTCTCTATCAGCACTCTTTCCACTTTACTCTTGGGTGAGATTTCAGGGTGACCTAGTTTAGTCACTGCCCCCCCTCCCCCATTTTGTAGATGTGAGACTCTCGCTCCGAGAGGCAAAATCATATTTCTGAGGTATCAGCTTGATGTCCTGTAACTTCAGTATACTGCTGGGGAAACTGGAACTCACAGAGGTTAAGTGGCTTGTCCATGGACACCAAGCACAAAGTCTTTTGACCTTGACATCACCTCTCAGCCCTTACAGCATAAGCAGAGACAGATTGTTCTGCAAAGAATGACACCTCCTTTCAGTGACTATGAATTATACAATATTTTTATATTAAAAACGATTCTGTGCTCTTTAGAGGGAGGATGGAATTGATATTGAGTGATGAATGAGCCCTTGCCAGATACTAGTAATGTAAATGAGCTAGGTTTTAATATGCGAAAGAATACAGCAAAAGAACTGACAATGACATCTCCACCGTGGGAGGGACCAGTGTTGGGGCAGGAGTCTAAGGGCATTTGTTTCAGAAACAGCTCAGCTTCTGAGTAGCATTTGAATGAGTTTGGTGGCTTTCTTTGTTTCACTTTTAATACATCATTTTGTTGACTTCCACTGGCATAAAAAGCCAGCTGACCATTGGAGTCAGATAGCCTGGGGTTATTCTAATTGTGTGACCTTGGGCAAATACTTGAATCTCACTGAGACTTACTTTTCTCTTCAATAAAATGGGAATAGTAAAATAATTCCACTGGAGGTTTGTTGAGACAATTAAGCGTGTTAAGTGCCTAGTACAGCATTTGAGACATCATACTCGATCCGTTGATTTTAATTCTTCCTGCCCTACACATTAATTTTTCTATCTATACAACATGCATAACACTTCAATTGTTTAAGTCTCAAAACAGTTGTCAGGGATAAGTTGGGTTATGTATTCGTAGCAACTAAAGAGTTTTCAACTGTTACACACATGTAAGGTAATAGCAGTTATTTTTTTCAGCTGTTGTGTCCCAGACTTTGGCACACGAAAGCTGTTCAGTAAATTTGGATTGAATTGAATTATGATAAATCAAAGTCCCCCTGCATAAATGTTATAATTTTATTGATGCCAGAAATTCACAAGTATTTTTCTGAATCAAAATGCTAAAGCTGTTGGCAATTTGTGTATTAAAGAAAGGAGAAAAACAACCTGCATGTGGATTTAATGTTGCTGTACCTGCTATAAATGATCGATTAACAACTTTGCCCATCAAAATGTACAACTACAGATTGTCTGATGAGCCACTGATTCCTGACATACAAATCATTGTATGGTCAAGGTTAAGTAAATATTTTTCATTTCAAGATCATGCTGCTTTCAACAAAATTACCATCATATTTAGGGGAAAGCATACAGAAGACCATTTAAAAATGTTTCTGAAAGTGATCAGAGAATGGCCTACAAGAGTTCCTGGTACAGATTCCTAATCCTTTCCCTGTGTGAGATAGCACAGTAGTCAGCTGGGAAACTGTGGCCGGTCTTAACTTTCAAAGTTGAAAAAAAAGGTGAGTAAAAACACAGCCTGCTTCTTCCCAGATTAAGCAACATAATGGTAGAAAAACATCCAAGATTTCTAGAAGAGCAAAATAACTTGGCCATATAGTGTATTACCTGTTTTACAGACTCTCAGTTCTTTTGCAAAATCCTTACATGTGTAGATCGGATTATGGCTTATAAAGGACTTTTTAAGATTAACCTCATTTTATTCTTACACTAACAATAAAATGTTTTCATTCTTATTTGACAACTGAGAAACTAAAGCCCAGAAATATTTCTGTGTGATGGATTAGACATTTAAGCTTATGTTTTAATTTCCAAGCTCATACTATTTGTGAGTTTGGGAATTAAAAATTTATGATGCCTTTATGCTACCAAAGAAGTCAATTAATATGCAATGTCTTACACTTCCCACCCTTTGGTGTCCTCTCATGGGGCTCCTAGTTTTGGGGGAGAGAATTAAGCCTGAGATAATGATTAGCATTCTGGTAAGTAATTCAGATCCAGGGACAAAGATTTTGGAGGATGGACTTTCTGACTTTTCTAAGAAAGCTGTTCTCCAATGGAAGTAAGATTTTGTATTCTTATATGAAGACATCATTAAGTTAAATTCATGTCAACACATTTTTTTAAGAGTTGGAGGGAAAGGGCAAGGCATTTTTACTTATGTGTCTGCTATGACCCCAGAGAGTGCCAGATATTAAGGGCATAGCAAAGAGAAAGAGACCTAGATTTAGACCTTGTCTGAACCCATTAAAGTCTGGATGAGGAGACTTGATTCTGTGTCAGAATCGTCTCTGGAGTTTATGGGGCAATAAAGCAAAACACAGTAAAACAAAATGAAAACAAGTATATATTTTTAGCACTCCCTTGACGATGTGAATCACTAGATCTGGAGGAAGGTGCAGAAATCTGTATTATTTAAATCTCCCCCAGGGACACAAAGGATGACCAAGCTTGGGAAGTGCTAGACAATTAGAAAGAACATGGATTCTGAGCTTGGGTTTGAATTTTGTTTCGGCCTGCATTTCCTACAAAGCTGAGCCTGAGATAAAGCTTATGTGTGAGGGTTTTTATTGGGACATGTGGTCCCAGGGAGCAGACAAGACAGATAAGAGTGAAGCAGAGAAGGAGGGAGAAGCCAGTACAAGATGCTCATGGGATGCTGACCACTAGCATGGGGCTCGTTGCCCAATCCTGTATCGCAGTCTGATAAGTCACATGGAATATACCTTGGGACCACGTTCCTGGGAAAGCAAGAAGCAACGCTTTTGAAGGCCAGCTCCATGCACCTTTAGCAAACTTACCCACAGCCTCATGGCCAGGTCACACAGGCAGGGCACCCCTAGACCACAGAGATGCCTGGGATGAAGGGGAAATGGGTAGTTTAGGCCTGATAGAGTCTGTACCACCTTGAAGCTGGTCTGTGTGGCTGCAGAACTGGTAACTGAGGCAGTTACAGAAATGAAAATGATTAGAAGCAGTGTACAACAAATGTCTAATAAAAACCCCACCTTGTCTGCCCTCTGTGTGGCCGTAGACTTCTTACCCAAACCTACTCTGCCTCAGTTACTGTAGGGTCAAACTAAGATTATGCATACTTTCCTGGCAGGGTTGTTGAGTGGGTTAATCAGATATCATTTAGCCTAGCACGATGTCCAGCACACATGCGATGAATGGAAAAATGTGACCTTGCTTTCCTGTCCTTCTCCTTTCAAATGCAAAGAGTTTTAAGTCTCTCTATGCAATATGGCCTCCTCCAGATCCCCATGGGGATCCTCTGTAAGATTCTCTCACCTCATCCATTGAAGGGAGAATATAAAACTCTAGAATTATCAGAAGATGAAAGAGAGGCCCACAATCTGGAGCCAACAGCAACACAAAAAGTCACTGTGTTTGTTCTGCAGAGCCGACAGAGAGGCTTGATCTTCACATAGTTCTTTTTTTATCAATCAGAAAAAAACAACACAGGATAAAAGCTGATTTTTTTTTTTTAACACAAAGTGTTAGATCAGGTCTCAAATTTGTGTACTCAAAGAAGAAAGATTAAAAAGACTCCCAGATGCTGTGAGGGTTTCTAGTGCAAGATAGATAGATACATACATTAATTTTAGTTTCTATACATTTCAGATTGGGATGACAGTAAGTTTGCAGATAGTTGTACACAGGTGGATATAGCTGCTTCTTGAGTTCAGAAATAAAGTCATGCTCTGAGTGAGAAAACGAATGTGAATTACTGCTCCAACAACGAAAATGTTTAGCTAGCCGTGGATGTGCTCCAGAGATTCACTGAGAAAAGGGAAGAAATGGGCAAGTCACCAGGGAGAGCAGGGGAAATCTCAGGAAGACAGAGCTTTGATGTAACCCACTTATTTACTGAGCCAACCCAGTGAGCCCATTGTTTCCAGCCACTTGCTAGGAGCTGGGGACACAGAGGTGGACAGGGTTGTGCCCGTTGCCTTCCCTGAAGACTGCTATGGTACCAAAGTGGACATGATGCTTGAAGATGTAGATGAAAGACTTTTATCCTGTAGAGGTTAGGCAAGGTCTCCAGAGGAGGTGACATTGGAAGTCAATTGGAACGTTCACCTGGTATCTGCCCGACACTGTGGGAGCAGAAAGGGCTCATTCTATAAGCACTTTTAAGAAATTAAAAAAATCCCAGAGAGCTAAATTTAATTATTTGTACACTCCAACCTGAAGTGTTGGCTCTTATCCATTGAAAACAGATTTTTGAATCAGAAAAAGCTACCTTCAGTTCCTTGCTGGTTTACTTCCTATCTGCCGTCTCTACGCCTGCATCAAACACAAGAAACTTGGAGCTCAGGAAGTTGAAGTAACTTGCTCAAAATCAACCTCCCAGGATAGGTGTGAAGACATAAAGAGCTAGCAGACGTGAAGCCTTCCCCCAAGGCCTGTCATGCAGTAAAGTCTCGGCACATGGGACTGTTATTTTTCACTGTGTGAGGATGGATGAGGGTGAGCTCCACTGAACCATGGCCAAGGTGTGCCCTGCAAATAACCCCTCTGTCCTGTGCATCCTAGTCAAAAAAAGGCAAGGTCTGGACAAGGAAAGATGAGAATTCTGGTTTTGAGGGAAGGGGGTCGCAGTGAAAGGATAAAGATGGTTTATCCTGGGTCTTCAGGACTAGGGCAAACCATCCCTTCCCCACTCCCCTCCCCCGTCTCTGCTCCCACTATGCTTACACACCCAGCTTCCCAGGGCTCTTGGTATCAGGAGAAGCAGAGCTCTGCTCCGTGGTAGCTCCATAAAGCCTGCTCTACTGACTGCAGCTCCCAGCCCACCATACCATCACTCATTTTGCTTGGGATTTGTACTTTTTCCTCACGGTATTTAAACCTTTTTAATAACATATTTTGTTTTTATTTGTTCTTTTTATAAGCTTTCCCACTAGAATGTAAGTTCTAGGAAGGCAAGAACTTGTTTCCCTCCTGTTTTCCCAAAAGTAATATGTTCTTAAAAATAACTATTGAATGGATGTGTGAACGAATGATCCATGAACTGAAGGGTAACTTGGAAGGGAAAACTCCAAAGGGTCAGCCCCTCTTTTGTTTTATTTATCTTACTGATTTTCACAATGTTCCTTTCATTTTTTTCAGCCTCAAACTTGGTTAGTCTCTGATACTTCTCTCCCTTTCTGTCTCCACAGACACGAGAACACTCGGTTGTCTCATGAATTATGTTTTGTAACTACTTGTCCACGTCTCCCTGTCTCTGCTGCTGGAATAATTGTTAAACTGGGGCACCATAATAACACCTGGACTGCTCTCTCTCTCTCCTTCATGTCAGTCTTCACTGGTCTCCATCCTGTAATCAGAAAGATCTTTCCAAAATGAAGACCTGACTGTGCTAACCTGTTCAAACTCTTTACATGTTTTAGAAGTTTTAAGATTCTTCAGTTTCTCCAGTTTCATTTTGTTCTTTACACGTGTACCTTGGGCTCCAGCAGAAATGAACTCCTTACAGCTCTCTGCAGCTTGTCTCTAGGCAATGACGTATGCATCACATTGATTGTATTTCTGACTTCTACCCAGCTGTCTGTAGCACATCTGATCCTTAAGCTTCTTGAACGCAAAGACTACACCTGTGAATTACACTGTATATCTACACCTACCAGAATCCTCAGCACATGTAGGAGTCAATAAATATGTAAACAACACAGCAATTCTACCAATCCCTTGAATGTCTGGTTAGAAAATTCCAGTCATCTTGAAACTGATCACCTGAGAAAACAATTTTCAAACGTAAATATTGAGGAACTGACACTAAAATTTGATCCCTCTAAGGTATAAGCTCTCCGTAGAAATATTTCTAGTTGGTTATCAGCCTCCTTTTGGCCATATCTGTCTCTCTCCTCTGTAACATCAATGCTTATTATGACAAGAAAACCAACCAGGAAAAGACCTATAGCTCAACAGAACAGTCTAAACAATGCTTTTCCCCTTTAACTGAGAAAAGGAAAACAAAACATTCAATCCTGCACTCTCCGTCGGTTCATCTGTTTCTTATAGGCCATCATGGTGACAGCTACCAAGAAGGCTGGCCATGAACAACACCTCCTGCTGCCCGGGAAAGACACATCTGTATGTGTCTGTGTTCAGAAACAGACAGAGTTTAACATAAGCATATTTTTCAAAAGTGCAGTGCAGTACAACAGACTGAGTGCCTGCAAACAGGTTGAGTACATACTTGTTTATTTTAAAGAACAGAAAAAAGACTAAATGCTTCATTAATTGGTGGACTTGAGGATGTACAATAGAGATACGTGGGAGAAAGCAAAAACTGAAACTCGGTGGTAAGAGGAAAGTTAATACCAACAACAACAATAAGAGATACGTTGCTGTGGGCCGAAACTGATGGAATTTTGTAGCAGCAAGGCACTTTGCAGATCACCGGATTCCAGGCACAGGCTTTCGTAGATCTGTGTATGGGAAACCGGAGAAGTGAAGTCAGTTATCTAAGGTAGCATGGCAGGATGGGAAGGAAAACAGCTTAGAACCCAGGTGCCCACACAAATCAATCTGATTTAGTCACCTTTCTGGGTGAATAACCTCCTTGTCCATGAAGAATCATTAACTCTCTCAAGGTCAACTAGCGGAGGCAGTCCAGATCTGGGCATTGAACACCGTTTTGGGTATTCTCCCAACAATTCTCTCTCCACATAATTTTTTTCTGTTGTAGATCTAAGTACTTGATGTCTGGACCTTGAACAGAGCACAATCAAGTCTGCATGATCAACTCCAGAAAAGAAAAGGAAAGAGCAAGGACTTGAGAGTTCACTCGGATTTAAATTCCAATTCGGCCAAATACTGCCGATAAAACGGGGGACACGTTAACCTCTTAAATTCAATTCTTGATTTCTTTTTCTGTATAATGATGGCAATAATCTTTTCCAAGAAGGGCACTTTGTAAGGTTGAAGTGAAACTGTATCTTAAGACTCTGGCAGAATGCTTGCACGTACCATCTTTCACATAGTGGGAATACCAATTTTTCTCAGCAAACAAAGGGAATGAGACTTAGGCTAATGCATTATTTTGAAATGTACTTTTGGCTACTACTTTTACATTACCTAGTGACAGGTAGGTGCAAATTTTAAAATAATTAGAATTTATGACACCAAATAAATACATTAAGAAAACTCATAGGTAGCACTTAAAAGTGAATCTGGCAAAATGTGTTACTCTCAGCAGAACAGAGTGAGTGTGAAATCTCAGCAGAGTAAAAGGTCAGAGCTCCTCAAGGAGCTATAGGACTTTGTTGGAAAAGCTCAAAATCATATGGATTATACTGTAAATATATGGTATACACTCACACACATGTATGCATGTGTGCAATTATATGTATGTATGTGTGCTATATAGCTTTATATATGTGTGTGTATGTAGCACACATACATATATATAATTGTTTTCATGTTTAAACGAGCTGATTACATTTAAAGTCAGCTTTTGTGAAGGAAGTTAGCATCTGAGGGGTTTTATTTTCATATCCTGTAGGATGCTCATGGGTCAATTGAACATAATTTCTCTCTTTCTCAAAAGGTGAGTATGGTGAACAACTGGAATTCACAAAAGATCACATTACAGTTCTTGCCCCGTATCTTAATAAACTTTTTTTTTCTGAGATGGAGTTTTGCTCTTGTCGCCCAGGCTGGAATGCAATGGTGCGATCTTGGCTCACTACAGCCTGACTCCCGGGTTCAAGCGATTCTCCTGCCTCAGCCTCCTGAGTAGCTGGGATTACAGGCTCCCACCACCATCCAGCTATTTTTTGTATTTTTTAGTGGAAATGGGGTTTCTGTTGGCCACGCTGGTCTTGAACTCCTGACCTCAGGTGATCTGCCCGCCTCGGCCTCCCAAAGTGCTGGGATTACAGGCGTGAGTCACCACGTCCAGTCTTAATAAACTTTAAACTCAGACCTGCCACTTATACTCTCTCCTTCTTAGTTGGCTCATTTGTGAAATGGGGTAATCATGGTTCTTCCTATTCCCCCAATTCCAGCCTTATTTTAAAAGTTAAGAAAAATGCCTAAAATTCAGACATGAAACACCAAATGTGTGTTGATTTATTCTTTTTTCAAGCTCTGAGGTATAGTGAGGGGATGGGGCAGCCCTGGCTGGCGTCATCCTCTCCAGACTCACAGGATCAATGAAGGATGCAGTGAACAAGGAACTGGGTGCCAAGCGAGGACCTGGACAGGCTATGAGGGGTTGAGAGGGGAACTCAGGCATTCTCAGGCTCAGGCATTGTCAGGAAGGTCAGCAGAGGCATCCTAGGAGAGACACTAAGTAGATTCCTAAGGTATGAAGGGAAGCAACCAACTTAAAAGGAGGTTAGGGGTCAGAAGAGGGGTGGTGAGGTTTCCCAGCAGAGAGGATATTTGGCACATACAGAAGAAAGGCAACTTGTCCTTACACACACATATTTACAGCAGTACAATTTGCAATTGCAAAAATGTGAAACCAACCCAAATGCCCATCAATCAACAAGTGGATAACTGTGGTATATACACATACGATGAAACACTGCTTTGTCGTGAAAGTCATGAAAAGGAATGGATTAATGGCATTCACAGTAACCTGGATGAGACTGGAGACTATTATTCTAAGTGAAGTAACTCAGGAATGGAAAACCAAACATTGTATGTTCTCATTCATAAGTGGGAGCTAGGTTATGAGGATGCAAAGTCATAAGCATGACCCAGTGGACTTTGGGGACTCAGGGGGAAAGGGTGGGAAGGGGGTGAGGGATAAAAGACTACATACTGAGTGCAGTGTATACTGCTTGGGCGATGGGTGAACCAAAATCTCACAAATCACCACTAAAAACTTACTGTAGCCAAACATTACCTGTTCCCCAATAACCTATGGAAATAAAAAAAATAAGAAAAAGAAAGGCAAATCGTTACTTGTCCAGAGAAGGGAAAGACATCTGGTCCTTTGAATCATAGATTTCAAGGGGGAGAAGTACAAGAGGGAGGTAGGATCGGACTGTACCTGTTCTTATTAGACACCTTTCACTTAGACTTTGAGATCAGAGAGAGGCCTTTGAAGTATGTTAAACAAGTTATTGTTATGATTGGAATTGATCTGGTAACTTAAAAAAAATGAATGTTTTTTAAAGATGGGAGTCTGGCCATGTTGCTCAGGATGGTCTCAAACTCTTGGGCTCAAGCAGTCCTCCCGCCTTGGCCTCCCAAAGTGCCAGGATGTGAGCCATTTGGCAACTTAAATGCTAGGAATTCCCTGTATCCAGAATAATGTGGCTCTCACAAATAGAAGCTTTTGTTTCTGTTCCTTGGTCCCTTCTCCTGCCCCATCCCCAACCTCTACATCGCTTCTCTATTTCCACGTTTTCACAGTTTTGTGAACATCTTCACCCTCTCCATACCGTGATATTGGTTCTGCCTTCAACAGGAGACACTTGAGAGTTCTGTGTCTGAAGTCAAAGCTGTTCTCGAAAGCCTAAAAACCTTTTTAGGAAGAAGTTTTAGAAGCTGCGCCATCTTTTCCTTGACTTAGTGCTGCTGCACCGCACTGTGACGGCTGCTACATGATACATAGAATTGAAGGTTTAAAGGATTCTAGAAATCACAGCATTTCCATGGCCATCGCCTCTCCTGTGCCTCACGGAGAAGGGCTGATGGCCTTTTTTTTCCTTAGAGACAGGGTCTCTCTCTCTTCTGAAGCTGGAGTGCAGTGATGCCATTATAGTTCACTGCAGCCTTGAATTCCAGGACTCAAGGATCCTCCCACCTCAGCCTCCAAGTAGCTGGAGCTATAGGCTTGCTCTACCATCCCTGGCTAACGTTTTAAATTTTTTTTTTTTTTTTTTTGGTAGAGACAGGATCTTGCTATGTTCCCCAGGCTGGCCTATTAACTCCTGGCCTCAATCGATCCTCCCACCTCAGCCTCCTGAGTCACTGGGATTAGAGGCATGCGCCACTACACTCAGCTGTTATATCCATCTTTTTAACCCAAGTTCCATTTATAACAGTGCCGGGTCCAAGATGAATACTCTTTAAATGTAGGAACAAACAACAGAGGGGGAAACAGGTCCAGAACATGGGTTACAATCATGGCTTCCTGACTTCCAGTTTTCTGTTTTCATTAAGAAAATACCTGGGTCACTCTTAATTACAGGGGATGAGTGTACTCTTCCCCACTCCAGAAGTTCTATTCCACAGGCTGAAAGCACCATGAGGCTGATGCTCTGGCTCCTCTCTACTCACTCACTCTCTCGTCTCCTGGTTGGCAGGAATGACATAACTCCACAGCGGAGTTGAGAAGCTGAGAGTTTAGGGGAAGAAACAGGGCAAGTCCTGCCTAGCCAAGCCCAGACCCTTGTTCTCCCCTCGTCAGCAGGTTCTCTGCTCGGTGCCTCGATCTCTCCATACAGCAGACATTGCAGTTAGGGCCTCCTCCTCCCTGGGGTGGTCTGTGGGTCTCCACCCTTTGCACCCTCTTCTTCTCTCCCTCTTGGGCTGAGTTCCTGCAGGGAGCATGCATTTTTTTAGTCCACATTCAGGTGCAGCAGCCTATGCCTTGCCTAGGAAAGCTGTTCTGGCCCCAAATGACCTATGACTTCTGGATGAGTCTGGCTGATTCTGGGGATTCAGATGTAAGTGACATTTCCCAAGATGATCTTTGCTTGCAATAAAGACAGACTTTTTTTTCTCCCACCTTCTTTAAGTCTTGTTTATATCCCTATTGGCTCAGAACACAAGCTACATAAGTTGATGCTATTTTGGGGCCCCCTCAGCCAACTGTGAAAAGCAAATTCCCCCTGGCTCCTGAGGGGCCCTGTTCAATGGGACATGTGGGATGTGACTATGTCCCCCATGCATGCCTTGCTGATGATGCTGGCGTGCATGGAGACACATTCACATGACGTCTTTCCTGGGCTGATCAAGGCCAGCTGCACATCAGGATTTGCAAGACATGCAGACTAACAAAGGACTAAGTCACCTGGCCCTGGGAATTTCCAGAATGGATCCAGCCAAAGCCTTGCAAACATGAATAGGGCCAGCCCCCAACTGCTGGTGCTGAAATTTGTAGATACAGCCCAGGAAGGGCTCAGCTGTGTTGAGACAGATGTGCCTCATGACTTGCAAAGGAGCTCCCAGGCTGAAGTGTTGTGTACTGAGCTTTGTCGGCTCCCTGGCCCACTGACCAGAGGGTTTGGAAGGCAGCTGGGCCATTTGGCAATCTGTTGCCTTACATTTGACAATGTAGGAGGGGAGTATCTCATCTCCGTTGTAGGGTGTGAGGGTCAGTATTCAGGACACCGCTTTTGCACTAGTGGCCAAAATTTAAATCATGTAAAACACTCCAATTTCTTTCCCCCTCCAGTGTTAGAGTGTTAAAGTTCAGGAACAGCATTTCTTATACAATAACAAAGTAAAATTAAAACTTATATTATAAAATGTTGGTTTTAAAGCTATACATGTTTGACAATTAAAAAGAGAATTACAATCAGGCTGTTATGTACACCAAGATATTTCAAAGAGCATCTGACTTTTGAATTCCTCTGCATCCTTAACATTCTTTGAAAAATATTTCATTTTTCTGACAAAAAATGAAATAACCGTAATTATACAACATGTAGAAAATGAAAACACATACAAGAAAGCAAAAATCACCCTTAATTCCACCATCAGAGTTAACTACTTTTAATCAGAGTATACTGTATTTTGTATCCTGACTTTTATTATCCAAAAAATAAATTGTAAACACATTTGGGTATCTTCAGATAGTTTTAAAGCACTATTTTCAATGGCTGAATAGAATTACATTGTGTGGCTGAAAAGTGTATATACTGTTGGTCACATGAACTAACCCTGATACAACGTGGAAGGGGCAGTCAGCGTCATTAATAGACTGTGCCATTATTAGAGGGCTTCTTTGAGGATTGCTACCACAAGCCCCCAATTGACTATGATTAGGAAGCACGCAGAGAAAGCTGTGTGTATCCCAGGAAGGATATTTTGTCCAGTGCTCCCTTAGATATG
The DNA here is from genome assembly GCA_036589455.1 of Ateles fusciceps. Taxonomy (NCBI): domain Eukaryota; kingdom Metazoa; phylum Chordata; class Mammalia; order Primates; family Atelidae; genus Ateles; species Ateles fusciceps. The sequence continues at coordinate 689,165 of JAZHEH010000672.1, forward strand.
GCCAAACCTCACACATGTTAGAATGACTACTATTTTTTTCTAGATAGAGTTTTGCTCTTGTTGCCCAGGTTGGAGTGCAATGGTGTGATCTTGGCTCACTGCAACCTCTGCCTCCCAGGTTCAAGAGATTATCCTGCCTCAGCCTCCTGAGTAGCTAGGATTACAGGCACACACTAGCACGCCCGGCTAATTTCGTATTTTCAGACGGGGTTACTCCATGTTGGTCAGGCTGGTCTCAATCTTCCAACCTCAGGTGATCTGCCCACCTAGGCCTCCCAAATTGCTGGGATTACAGGTGTAATTCCAGGCCATTGCACCTGGTCTAGAATGGCTACTATTAAAAAGGCAAAAGGTAAGTTTGGGAGAGGATGTTGAGCAAAGGGAACCCTTGCACACAGTTGTTCTGAATATAAAGTAATACAACCATTAAAGAACACAATATGGAGGTTCCTCAAAAAGTTAGAAAGAGAGGCATCATATGTTCCAGTAATCTCATTACTGGGTACTTATCCAAAGAAAATGAAATCAATATATTAAAGAGATATCTGCACGCCCATGTTCATTGCAGCAAAATTTATGATAGCTAAGATATGAAATCAACCTAAGTGTCTCAAGAGATGGATGGATTAAAAAATGTGGTATCTATACACAATGGAGTACTATTCAGCCTTAAACAACAAGGAAACTCTCCACTTGTGACAACAAGGATGAATGTGGAAGAAATTATGTTAAGCGAAGTAAGACAGATGCAGAAAGCTAAAGTACTAAATGATCTCACTTATATATGGAATCTAAAATTGTTGTATAGTCAGTTTTCATGGTGCTAATACAAGATATACCCCAAACCAGGTGATTTATTAATGAAAGAGGTTTAATGGACCCACAGTTCTGCTGGTTAGGAGGTGTCACATCATGGTGAAAGGCAAAGGAAGAGCAAAGGCATGTCTTACATGGTGGCAGGCAAGAGTGTGTGCAGGGGAACTGCCCTTTATAAAATCATCAGATCTCTTCAGACTTATTCACTATCACAAAGACAGCATAGGAAAGACCCAGCCTCATGATTCAATTACCTTCCACCAGTTTCCTCCCACAATATGTGAAGATTATGGGAGCTACAATTCAAGATGAGATTTGGGTGGGGACACAGCCAAACCATATCAAGAGTTGAACTCATGGAAGTAGAGAGTAGAATGGTGGTTGCCAAAGGTTTACAGGGATTTGGAGTCATTGAGGGGTGTTGGTGAAAAGACACAAAATTTTACTTAGGAGAAATAAGTTCAGAATATCTATTATACAACATAGCAACTAGAGTTAATATCTATGTATGTATTCTTGCAAATTGTGGAGGCTATAAAGTTTAAGTGCTCTTATTACAGACAATAATTAGTAAGTGAGGTAGAGTGTATGTTAATTAGCTGAATTTAGTTATTCCACATGTGTACATATTTCAAAACAATGTCTATACCATAGCAGTTTTTATTTGTCAATTAAAAATTTTACAAAAATGATAATGGAGAGAAAAGACATTGCAAACCTTGGATTCAAGGCCCAGAAGAACATTGGGCTGTGGAGCTACTTCCAGGAAGAACCAGAGATTGATCAAGGAGGCCTTCCCACTCCAAGACAGTGGATGGTCACGTTTGCCCAGGAGAATTTCAAAATTATGACTGCCTGGTGTCTGCTCTGTTTTTTCTTATTTTCCCCTTTACAGATGAGGGTGTTGATTGTGGTTAACCTGTCCCATTCCACCCAGCACATTTTGGGCATGTGGAGGAATATTAATTATCTTTTCAGTTCATAGGTCCATGGATAAGAGGAGCCATCTTCAGATCTGAAGTGTAAACCATTGTAAGATGGACCTTGAGCCTGGTACCATTTTTAGATGAGATACTGTATCTCGTTTCTGGAAGGAAGGGAAGAGAGTATTTGTGTCTGAAAGTGTGGATTGCAATATTTATATGGTTTGACTGTGTCCCCACCCAAATCTTATGTTGAATTGCAAACCTCATAATCCCTACATGTTGAGGGAGGGACACAGTGGGAGGTGATTGAATCATGGGGGTGGTTTCTGCCATGCTGTTCTCGTGATAGTGAAAAAGTTTCCATGAGATCTGAGATCTGACAATTTGATAAGGCAGTTTTCCTTGCTATTGCTATCTCTGCTTCCTGCCACCATGTGAAGAAGGCCTTTGCTTCCCCTTTACCTTTTGCCATGATTTACAAATTTCCTGATGCCTCTTCAGCCATGTACAACTGTGAGTCAATTAAACCTCTTTTCCTTATAAATTATCCAGTCTTGGGGGAGTTTTTATAGCAGTGTGAAAACAAACTAATATAAGTATATTTTGCTGTTGCTCAAAACGTAGTAACTTCCCCTTTCCACTCTCCTGGAAATAGTACATTTTGGTTGTACCAAAAGATTTGTACTCTATTGTACAGACGACTATGTCACATGACCAAGCCCAGTGGCTGTCAGACTTGGTCATGTGACACGGTTTGGCCAATGGAATGGGAAGAAGTGTAGATGTGCCCTTTCTAAGTGGAAGCTAAAAAAGTCACTACAAATCCTGCAAGTCTCTCCAAGGTCTAGCAGCACTCTTGCACTCGCCCTCTACCTTAAGAATGTCACATTCTTTCTCCTTGTGAGTCCTAGAATGAGAAGATAGGGTAGGGCATCCTGAATGAATTCACTGCTTAAAGCAGAACCCAAACACTTGATATGAGTGTGAAGCAAATATTAGTTGTTGCAAGTCACTGAAACATTTAGGTAATGACCTATGTCACATGACATCACTATGGCACAACATAGAGAATACAAAAATAAGACATTTAAAATGGTGGGTAGGCTGAGATAGGTTTTTGAGGTCTTTGACTAGTTATCTGAAGAATTAATTTGTGTATAATCGAGAAACTACTTACTACTTTTTATTGTAGCAAAATATGCAAAACATAAATTTTTCCATTTTACCATTTTTAGATGTTCAGTCCAGTGGCATTAAGTATGCTCACGTTGCTATGTAACCATCACTCCTAACCATCTCCATAGCACTCTCTTTATCCCAATGGAAATACTATACACATTAAATAATCGTTGAATATTTTTGTGGAAAGGAAGTCCTGTTTTTCACATTTTTGAGCAACCAACACTTTATAATAATGTGTGCTAAGACAAATGATCACAATATTTTCATTGATGTTTGTCTTTTCCATATTTCCCGTGGCCTTGATTCAAATTGTGGAAAAGTCATCAGCAATGCCTCACCTCAAGAAATTTCTTACAAATATAAAAGCAGAAATTCCCAGATATTAATGTCACTTTTTGTTCTTTGTAAAGGTCTAGGCTCATTGGAAACAATTGTTGTTGAAAAGAGAGGGCAGAAATAGTGACGCTCTGGGGACAAGGAGAGAAGGCAGGGGAAGAGAAAGGCAGAACAGGGGAAGTGAGAGAGTGATTGTGGTGAGTTTGAAAGCAGGTAGCTGCCCTTGGGATGAAGAGCACTGGCACCCTCCCTTGTTTTGATCATCTCTATTCTGCAGCAGACACCTGGATGGCCAGCAAAGCCATCAGACTTCCAGGAGCCACAGCGCTGGAGGTAATGAGGGTGTCACAGTGGCCAGGACAGCATGAAAGTCAGAGGCCAGAGTTAAACTTCCAGACATCTACAACACACCCGGAAGATGGTGAGGTGCAACATAGACTGACATTAGATTTCCCACTAAGCTGGGGTGAGGCGTCATATTTAATTTGATTTAAATAAGGTAGAGCTGTACCTCTCTCTGACTTTGTGGACTACATTTTCACCCCTTTTGGATGCATTACATCTTTTTTCTAAGGTTGGGGTTATGAATTTCACTTTTTTCACAAGAGCAGAGAGTAAAGCTGAAGGGGCTAGGACAACTGAAGCAAAGCCATTCTTCTCCTACATAGTATGGTCATAGTTAGAACCCAATCCATCTGGTAAATGCTAACATCTAGCTTTCCAGAACCTCACCTGAAGAGTTCTTCAGGGCATAATGCCTATTGTAAGGTTATTATCTAGAAGGATACGAGAAGAGAACCAGATGATTATTAACCTGCAGAAGACCCTGTCTCCTCCTTTATATTTTTGCCAATATCAATTGCCTAGGGGTCTAGAGATGAATTATTCCTTGTTCTAAAGCCTTTCTTCAAGCACTACCAGGTAGTGATTTATAAAAATAAAACACATTGACTAAAAATAATTATAGAAAAATATATTAAAAAGTATGTCAATAATAGCAATAACAACTGACACACTAAGTTCAGAGGTAAAGAGAAAAAAAATAATAAAAAGTTTTTTAAACAGATTAAACAGTTGAACATTTATATAATTGAAAAATAACTACATGTGTCAAACTTTAAGTCAGAAAAACAAACATTTGGCAAATTTAATGAAGAAAACAAAAGAAAATATTATAAATAACTTAGAGGCTAGAAGAGTAATACAACAAATGTATCATTCACAATTGTAAAAAAAACGTGTACTAAGCTATCCTGAAAATATACTGCTGAGGTTAGCACATTGTATTATAATTGCGAGTTTATTTGCCTATCTCCTCAATACTAGGTTTTTGAAGGCAGAGTCTCTGTAGTCCTTGTTTTTTTTTTATCCCAAGTACCATGACTAAACACAATAAAACTAAATAAAAGCACAGGTAGTTCCAGCAGCCGGGGGCTTTCAATAAATAATAATGAGTGGGTTGTTTTTTCAAAACATATTTATCTGAAAATGGCTGAAGAAAATGAAAACATAAATAGGACAATAACAAAAGAAGCAATTAAAAATTATAGAAAATTATTCCTATTATATGCTTTATGTGTTATTTAAGACTTAAAACGAGAAACATTCATTATTTTTGAAAGTACATAAAGCGAACTCAATTCATATTATAAAACTAACATAATTTAGAATTAAATAATACTTTAATAAATGTCTCTTAAATTGATGCTATACAAAAGACACATTACAGAGCTAAGTCAGAGTTTTTGCATATGAAAGTCTGGGTTTTAAACACAGCTTCTACTTTTTACTAAGCATAAGATCTAACGTGATGAGTTCCTGAGTTCCCGTTGAGGGTCAGATTCTGTATTCATAATGAGGCAATGACATTTTTTTTGTTCAGTCGATTTTCCTAGGTAACAACCCAGTCCATCACAAATTATAATGTTGCCTTATTTAAAATAGGCACAATTTTATCGTTTTGTGGTTTATTCCATTAGCTGGAAATCATAGGATGTGCTTATATTCTATGCCAGTGTTCAGAGCTATAGACCATAAACCCTTGCTGTCTGCTGTTAAGTACCTTACAAGTTTGATGAAATGGGCATTTATTATGCGCCTATGCTGACAGTTACTTCTTTAGCTAACTAGAGCTCCAGTTTCTTCATCTATAAAGGAAAGGAGAAGAACTAAATCACTATCTATACGTCATTCAATTTCAAAATTGTTTGGAAAGTATAAGTAGAATTTGGACCTTAAAGTGATATTCTTCTTATTTTTCAGAGGAAATCATTTTTTATATTGAAAATTACAGATACATTGTGTGAGAGAAATTGGCCTAGAATGCACATCTCATGAATTCAATGTTTTGTACCTTCCACAAGAATAGTAGTTCGTTCTAAATATTTGAATGGCTCAGGTTCCTTTAAAAATATAATAAAATCTGTTGACCTTTTCTCTGTGAGGGGGGGAAGAATATATGAATTTGCATATATATATATGTTTTGTATATATACAACTTATATATAAATATATAATGAATTATATAAAATAAATTATATATAATTATGTTATATATTATAATAATATATAAAATTATATTTAATATATTAAAATCATACACAGATTTTATTTCCACTTGCATATCTATGTGTAGATATGTATGAATTTATATATATAATATATATTTTGTATATTATGTGAATTTATATATGTATATAAATTTATGCACATCTCCATATAGACAAACAAATGGAAATAAAATCTGCATATGATTCCTGGGGATCCCTGCAAGTCTGAAACCTGTCCTTGGAAGTCCAACACTATAGAAGTCTTTGTCCTAGGCCTTTGTGGGTCTAACGAAATATAAAAGCAGTTCTGAAAGTTTAGAAGTAATTTTTCAAAATTACTTCCAATATTTTAGTGTTGAAAGAATTGAAAAAGAATGATTGCTGATATTTATCTTATGAAACTGTTATGATATCTTCTGAGTAGGACATCCCTCTCCCACCCTCCATCCTTCCCAGAGTGTGGGTGAAGTGAGATGGTTTGTTGGAGGCCACATGCTTTATTTCCTATACAGGTTCCCATCAATCCAAAGACCATCATTATCATATCCCTCACGCTGCAAACGGTGGACCTGGAAGTGACCTCAGATCACCTCTAGCTCAGATCCCTTACTTGGCTAATAAGAAAAGTGAGACCAAAGAAAGGGAAGACATGTGCTCAAGGCCACACAATTCATCTTTGCCTTTCCTGGTTAACTAGCTGCAGACTCTTTGGAAAATAATGTTAAACTAATATTCTTATGATTTATTAAGAGCATTGAACTCCAGTATTGTCTCCTGTAGCCTCTCATTTGGGGTATGTATACTCAATTTAATAATTTAAATACTTCCAAAATAACAATATTCTATTCAGTGGTTAAGATTTCTTTCAGAACACAGTGAAATATGGGCTTTAAAAAATTTTTAAATATATCCAGAGCACTCTGGGTTCTCTTTTCTTTTGACAGACTCAACTGAATTCTCACAGATAGCTGAACAATTTATTGCTTCTGTAGAGTTTCATGTTCCGCAGCAGAGATAATGCGGTAATTATCCTGATTGCTGTAGTGCTTGGAGTGTACTTGCATTGCACTTTTTGTTTTGCTTTTATTTGGTAGAATGCATAACAGCATCACAAAATTGTTACTTCTTCAAAACTTTTTCTAGTGTTCAATACCTGTGATTCATCCCCCAAATTGAGATATCCTGTTTCGCTACATTCCATCTGCACTTGGGTAGAAGGGCATGTATTCATTTTCACCTCATCAGTCTTACTGAAATTGCCCTCTCTCAGACATCCTTGAACTTCTGAGTTCGTGACAATGGAGCATATCTTGTTGTAAATGGAGGGGGAAAAAAAAGCTGTGATTTGAAAGTGGTAAAATGCAAGTATCACATGCAAGGCTTCAGCAACCAGAGGAAAGAATAAAAACTTCTCCTGGTTAAAGCAGGACTAAAGGTGGTCCTAGAGTTTGTAAATAAATGATGCTGAAGGAGAACAATGAACATGTAATCAGAAGAAATAAGAAGGCCAACCCTCTGGGGTACTGACTCCTATGTTGAGCTGAACAGAACTTCACATTTCCTGGAACATTTTGCAGTTACATTAGGAACATCAGTTATATGTGTTTGCTTTGCATAAGAAGGGCTCAAGTACCAGAAAACTAAATAAACAAATAAAGGAAGGTGTAGAGAAAATTGGACATTTCCCAACATAAAGTCAAAAGAGAAATGACTGAATCAGAGAGAGGGCAACCTATAGATGTGTCAAGACCCCAGAGGCCCCAAACCTTTGCAGAAACCCATTACGACGCACAACTCATAATTTTCTAGCATTTCAGCAGCTCTCCAACTCAACTAGTAGACAATTGCTGTGAAATACTTTGCTGGGATATTAAATTCTACTTTATTCTTTGTCTTGCTGTGTTTTTTCTCACTTTGATTTAAGCCCTTGGGCCACCATTTCTTTAGAGGCAGTTGGTGTTGCAAGACTAAAAGCAGGATCGTCTGAAGTTAACCTCCTTTTGTAGCTTCAGCCTTTGCACTGAAACAAAAGCAGAGTTTTCTCTTTGACCTGGAAGCCTAAATGATCCTCAGCAACTGCAGATAAAAATTTGATACCTTATCCAAGCGCAAGGGAGCTTATGATCAGATTTAAACTGATTTGAAGAAACTATCGCAACCCACAACCTCTCTTATGTATTTGTGATGTAAAATTCCTAGTCTCTACCTATTTCTTTCTCCACTTTCCGCCTTCACTTTGCCCTCTACCCTGACACCCACTGTGTTTTCTGTGGCTGGCTCTGCACTCCCGAGAAAAGCTAGGCAGGCCCTGTTTCTTGGAAATGGAAGGGATCTAGAGGTCATTTAATCCATACTATCAATTTACAGAGTGAATGGAGAATCTTGCCCACTTCCCTGGGATCACGGGGCTATGTTCTTTCTTTCAGATTCTAGACTAATCCCATGTTTCCCAACTCACTTCAAGACATATAAAATAACTGGCATTCCTATATGAAGAACAGGTCCTCCAAGGAAATGTGATGCTCTCTAGGTTTAGCATCTTCTGCTCAGTGAGACCAGCCGATACTCAATGCATTGGAGAGTGGAAAATGACCATTGGTACATGAGCCACTGGGGTGTTTATCAAAGACTCAGCTCCAATACCATCCCTTCCTCCTATATAAAGATGTTCTGGCTCCCAGAGTCAGAATTCACTGCTCTCTTGTTCACATGTCCAGAAACCCTTTTCACCATCATACTGCGTTCTAAATCATGAGGGTGCTCACTGATTTTCACAGAAAGCCAGGATTGTGCTTTATTCATCTTTATTCTCATCATGGTACTCAGTTCATTCTCTGGCCAGGAGTAGATTCTACCTAAAGGCTTGATAAGTTGGATTAAGTTAATAGAATCTAATTATATCTCAAATTGCATTTCTGCAATGACAACCTATATAATCAATTTCATAAAATGTTTGAAAGACTGTCATATGAAGCTTAAAAAACCCCAATATTACTGAGCACTTACCATGTGTCAAGTCAGATGCTAAATCCTTTATATGGATGATCTCATTTAATCTTTACAGAAATCTTATGAAGTAGATATCATTATTACTCTACAGAAGAAAAAGCTGAGACACAGGAAGCTGAAATAAATTTGCTCACTCACACGCCTCAGTATGACATTTTGGATTTGTTCCACCTGAAGCAAAATGCAGAGTTGAACATGAATTGAAGACTGGAAACCCCAGGGATTAGGATTTTGGCCTCATGCAAAGAAAATTTCCAATTGTTAGAGCTGTCTTGGGAAGTAATAAGCTCTCTGTCCCTGAAAATAATTTGTAATCCAAGGCTGGGAAAATTCTTGACAGATACATTGTAGGAGAGTTCAAGTATAGTACCAGAATGTTTAAATGTTTACAAGAATCTCTTTTAATCCTAATGAAGTATGATTTATCAACATCTATGTGTGTGTGTGTGTGTGTGTGTGTTGTCTCCTATTTATATTTTGTATGTATTTTGTTAGCTAGACTAACCACTTCCGTGTTCATAGGATCGGTTTTTTTTTCACTAACTCACAAAGATAAGGGTCAAGCTTGCTATCTGCTACAGCCTCACATAAACACAGAATATTTTGTTGTTACTTTTGCTTTGAAGAACGAAGTTAAGTTTAGCTTGGGAACAGAAAATGATTTTCAGAGAAGCAAAAGCATAGGCCTCTGAGAGCCACAAAGCGCCATCTCCAGGCACGTGGGAAGGCTGCCTCGGAGCTTCCTTTTGTTGTTGCTGCTGTTTGGTTTTGGTCATGTCTTTTCTGTTCACCTAAATGGTGCGCTGCTCACACAGGGAGGAGTTCCTGGCAGCTATAGTCGAGTGTTTACAGAAATGCCCCTCATCCGCGGACCTCTTCAGAATGGCGGAAACCAACGCCCATTCAAGGGGGCTCTTTCCTCTCCATCCACTTCCGCAGCCTGCCCATTGTTTGCCCGCTCACAGGAAAGGACCAATTAATCAGCACAGGGTGTGCTGTTTATGGGGCCACCTAATGAACTTTTGAACTATATGTGCCTTCCAAGAACAACTGTTAAGCACCCCTTGATTACCCTGAACAGGCTGGGCACAGTGTTGTACTCTTGCTGAAAGAAAGCAGACTTCTGAGAGATCCCACTTCGTACAGAACCTCAACCTCATCTCAATGAGCAGGTTAATATGACACCCGTCGGCAGGCTGCCCCGTCACGGCAGCCCTATCTCTGTCTCCAGGTTGACACTTCATGTTGCTTCAGAGAACCAGGCCCTCAAGTAGACATGGCTTCTAAATGTGTCCCCTGTCACACCTAACCCCGTTTCAGGCCACTAGTAGAGGAGGCCCACAACTTCTGCTCAACATTTTTTGAACTGGCTCCTAAATTCCTTTTAATTGGGGGAAATAATAATAGCTAACGTTGCTTGAATTCATATATAATGCATTATTGCTGTAATTAGTACTTGAGTTATGTCTTAGTCTCTTTGGTGTGACTATAACAGAATACCTGAGACTGGGTAATTTATAAAGGACAAAAATTTATTTCTTGCAGTTCTGGAAGCTGGGAAGTCTAAGATCAAGGAAGAAGCAGGCTTGGTGTCTGGCGAAGTCCTGGTTTCCACTTCCAAGACAGCACTTCGAACACTGCAAGTTCTGGAGGGAGGAACACTGTTTATCTTGTGGCAGAAGAGCCAAAAAGTGTAAACACATTCCTGCAAGCCAGCATTTTTTTTTTTTTTTTTTTTTTTTGAGACAGAGACTTGCTCTGTCACCAGGCACCAGACTGGAGAGCAGTGGCACAATCTCGGCTCACTGCAACCTCTGCCTCCCGGGTTCAAGAAATTCTCCTGCCTTAGCCTCCCCAGTAGCTGGGACTACAGGCGTGCATCACCACACCCAGCCAATTTTTGTATTTTTGGTAGAGACAGGATTTCACCATGTTGGCCAGGATGGTCGCGATCTCTTGACCTCGTGATCCGCCCACCTCGACCTCCCAAAGTGCTGGGATTACAGGTGTGAGCCACCGCGCCCGGCCCCTGCAAGCCATTTTTATAACGGCATTAATCCATTTATGGGGGGGGAAGTCCTCTTGACCTAAACACCTCCCATTAGGTCCCCCTTTCCAACACTGTTCCACTGGGAATTAGGCTCCCAACACATGAATTTGGAGGGGAAAACATTCAAATCATAGCAATATCTTTTAAATAATTGCTGTCTGTTATAAAATCCTGTGAGTAGGATTTATTAGCCCACTTTTTAAAAGAAGAAACTAAGACACGTAGAAAGGTTGTAACTTTCCTAGCACTAGGAACTGGTTTTAGAATAAAGATTCCAACTCAGTCTCTTTATCTCCAAATGCCGGGCCCTGAATTATTACATATTGCACTGCCTCCTAGGATCTTACCTGTCGTAGCCTTGGGCAGTGTGATGTCTAAATCAATCTTCTTCTTGCATTTTATTTCTTATTTGTAGTAGCGCCTGCATATTGGATACTGCCCTTGAAAGCAATTCTGAGTGGAGATAATAATAATTCTGTCCCAGAGACTGGTACAGGAAAAACCATAAATGTATAGAAAGTGCCATTTATCTTCTCACATGGCATCACTACAGAAATGGTGTGACTTCTTTTTCAGATACAAAATTTCACCTGTTGGAACAATCTCTGCAGAAAAAACATTTAAAACACCTGGAGGCTTTTAAACATGTGGCTGTACACATAAGTGCACCTTCCTCTATGCACCTGGGTCATGATTCCTGATATTAGTGATGGCTGTGCTAGAATTTGAGAATGATGCTCATGCAGCTAGGAGTGCAACATTACAGACCTCACTTTAAATGGCACTAGATTATTGATGGTTTTAAAATTATTATTATTTTAATATCAGAAGTTCTTACATTGTCTTATTTATTTTTTTAATTCATTTTCTTCTTTGCTTTTTAGCTGGCATCAACCTTTTACTGAACCTTGAAATTTTCATTTTGGATGAAATGAAATGTTTTGGACAGACATCCAAGGTGGTTTGAATTCAGAACAACTACAGATGTAGGTGGAACACAGGATGAGCAGATCTCCAAGGAATTTAATAATAAAGATGATAACAGATCAAATACTTATTCCAAATATGTTACAGGATGTGATTCTTTGCCTTATTAAAAATAGATATTACATACTATGTAAACAAAGAACTGTATTACATTTATTACTTCTGTCGTCTGCCATTGCTCTCCTGCTTTGAAAACCGTATCACCATATCACACCTAATTTCCAGAAATTCTTGTGTTTTTTCTTTGGCCATAGAATTTAGAGAAACAATGCTATCTTCATCTGAAAGGAGTTCTCCTTAACCTACTCAAAACCATTGTATAAGTTTTAATGGGCTCACCTTGTAACTCTACTTCATCCTTGAAAATTAGTTCCATGGTAAGTCACTGTTAGTAAAGAAAGTATTTTGTCCTTAAGACAAAAAATAATGGGTACCACTTTGTAAGAGACAATGCGATGTGTTGAAATTTGTGCTTGTTTTAGCAACATAAGGGTCAACTCTATTACTGTGATGGGTTTTTAATGTGTCAGCTCAGTTACAATCTTTATCTATGCAAACAAACACTAAGGTAGGTGCCAGTGTGAAGTGATATTGCAGATGAAGTTAAAATTCCTCATCAGTTGTTTTTAAGCTGGTCAGAAGAGAGATTATCCTTGTTTGGCCTGACCTAATCAAGTGAACCAAGCTCAGCTGCTGTAAAAAATTTGTGCCCTGGGGAATTCAATCCACCTGTGATCTGCCCGATTGATTCTGCTTCTCTGGTAAAGGCCTGACAAACACAATTATTTAATAGTTGTAGAAAGGATAGTTAACCTCTGAGTTTCTAACTCATTAAGATTGAGATTTGTGAGAATAAGTGAACTTCTAGGAGCATAGTAGGTTCTTTTTTTAAAATATGTATTTTATTGCATTTTAGGTTTTGGGGTACATGTGAAGAACATGCAAGATTTTTGCACAGGTACACACATGGCAATGTGGTTTGCTGCCTTCCTCCCCCATCACCTATGTCTGGCATTTCTCCCCGTGTTATCCCTCCCCAACTCCCCACTCCCCTCTGTCCCTGCCCTAGTTCTCCCCTACAGACCCCAGTGTGTGATGCTCCCCCTCCCTGTGTCCATGTGTTCTCACTGTTCAACACCCACCCAAGAGTTAGAACATGCAGTGTTTGATTTTCTGTTCTTGTGTCAGTTTGCTGAGAATGATGGTTTCCAGGTTCATCCATGTCCCTACAAAGGACACAAACTCATCGTTTTTTTATGGCTGCATAGTATTCCATGGTGTATATGTACCACATTTTCCCTGTCCAGTCTATTATCGATGGGCATTTGGGTTGGTTCCAAGTCATTGCTGTTGTAAACAGTGCTGCAATGAACATTCGTGTGCATGTGTCCTTATAGTAGAATGATTTATAATCCTTTGGATATATACCCAGTAATGGGATTGCTGGGTCAAATGGAATTTCTATTTCTAGGTCCTTGAGGAATCGCCACACTGTCTTCCACAATGGTTGAACTAATTTACACTCCCACCAACAGTGTAAAAGTGTTCCTATTTCTCCACCTTCTCTCCAGCATCTGTTGTCTCCAGATTTTTTAATGATCATCATTCTAATTGGCATGAGATGGTATCTCAATGTAGTTTTGATTTGCATTTCTCTGATGATCAGTGATGATGAGCATTTTTTCATGTTTGTTGGTCTCATGTATGTCTTCTTTTGTAAAGTGTCTGTTCATATTCTTTGCCCACTTTTGAATGGGCTTGTTTGTTTTTTTCTTGTAAATCTGTTTGAGTTCTTTGTAGATTCTGGATATTAGCCCTTTGTCAGATGGATAGATTGCAAACATTTTTTCCCATTCTGTTGGTTGCCAATTCACTCTAATGATCATTTCTTTTGCTGTGCAGAAGCTGTGGAGTTTGATTAGGTCCCATTTGTCTATTTTGGCTTTTGTTGCCAATATTTTTGGTGTTTTAGTCATGAAGTCCTTGCCTATGCCTATGTCCTGAATGGTTTTGCCTAGATTTACTTCTAGGGTTTTTATGGTGTTAGGTCTTATGTTTAAGTCCTTAATCCATCTGGAGTTAGTTTTAGTGTAAGGTGTGAGGAAGGGGTCCAGTTTCTGCTTTCTGCACATGGCTAGCCAGTTTTCCCAACACCAATTATTAAACAGGGGAATCCTTTCCCCACTGCTTGTTTTTGTCAGGTTTGTCAAAGATCAGATGGTTGTAGATGTGTGGCATTATTTCTGAGACCTCTGTTCTGTTCCATTGGTCTATATCTTTGTTTTGGTACCAGTACCATGCTGTTTTGATTACTGTAGCCTTGTAGTATAGTTTGAAATCCAGTAGTGGGATGTCTCCCGCTTTGTTCTTTTTTCTTAGAATTGATTTGGCTATGCGGGCTCTCTTTGGTTCTACATGAAGTTTAAGGTGGTTTTTTCCAGTTCTGTGAAGAAGTTCGTTGGTAGCTTGATGGGGGATAGCATTGAATCTGTAAATTACTTTGGGCAGTATGGCCATTTTCATGATATTGATTCTTCCTAACCATGAGCATGGAATGTTTCTCCACCTGTTTGTGTCCTCTCTTATTTCGTTGAGCAGTGGTCTGTAGTTCCCCCTTGAAGAGGGTTCTAAATACATATAAATTAGAACATAAAAGTTCAAGGTTAGGAATTTGGAAAGAAGCCAAAGATGTCTCAGTTTAAAATATAAACTTTAAGTGAGATGTGTGCATTTTCTCTAAAAAAGAGAATAAAATCAAGTACATACTAATCCCTTGGAAATATATTTATTCCCCTAAGATTAACACTGCAATTCCTTGACTTCAGTTTGCTATCCAGGGAAGGTTACATAGTAAAAATACTTGGAGACTTCACTTAGACCCTCCATGCTGGGTTGGAATTTTAATGAAGGCAGTCCAGATTTATTTATTCTGTTAGAAAATTGTTTCAGATTTTCCATTTTAACATATGTAACACAAACAGGGACAGCTGAACAGAAGGCTAAGGGACACACACATGGTCAAAGTCCATTGTGCATGTGACATTTGCTTGGTTACTCAAACATTTCTGGCTGTGCTGCATTCTTGATCCTTGAGTCTGATGGCTCCTGACTTAAAAATATGTCAGTGATCACCTATGGAAATGACTAGTTAGGCAAACTGGGCATAGATGCTATATACCAGCCCACTTCGAAAAATATATTTTAAAAGTTGAGGAAAACAGATCTTTTAAGTTAATGAGGCATGGTGTGATGAAATAAGCAGCAACTTTAGATTTAGGGATTCAAGAGTTTAAAATATGGATGTTCTTTCTCCTAACAATTTTGATGAGCCTCTTCAACCAAAACACTATTTAAAAGCATGATTTTTAAAACAACAAGAATTTGGGGTCTATGAAATTGTAGCAATTCATATATTCTTTTATTTACTTATTTTTTTTTGTTTTTTAATTGTACTTTAAGTTCTGTGATACATATGCAGAACATGCATGTTTGTTACATAGATATACAGGTGCCATGGTGGTTTGCTGTACCCATCAACTAGTCATCCACATTAGATATTTTTTCAATTGCTATCCCTCCCCTAGCCCTCCAACCCCCAACAGGCCCCAGTGTGTGATGGCCTCCTCCCTGTGTCCATATGTTCTTATTGTTCAACTCCCACTTATGAGTAAGAATAT
Organism: Ateles fusciceps; assembly: GCA_036589455.1. Taxonomy (NCBI): domain Eukaryota; kingdom Metazoa; phylum Chordata; class Mammalia; order Primates; family Atelidae; genus Ateles; species Ateles fusciceps. The sequence continues at coordinate 704,697 of JAZHEH010000672.1, forward strand.
GCAATGTTTGGTTTTCTATTCCTGTGTTAATTTGCTGAGAATGATGCTTTTCAGCTTCATCCATGTCCCTGCAAAGGATATGAACTCATCCTTTTTTGTGGCTGTATAGTATTCCCTGGTGTATATGTGCCACATTTTCTTTATCCAGTCTATCATTGATGGGCATTTGGTTTGGTTCAAAGTCTTTGCTACTGTGAATAGTGCTGCAATAAACATACGTGTGCATGGGTCTTTATAGAATGATTTATAATCCTTTGGTTATATACCCAGTAATGAGATTGCTGGGTCAAATGGTATTTCTGGTTCTAGATCCTTGAGGAATCACCACAATGTCTTCCACAATGGTTGAACTAATTTATACTCCCACCAACAGTGTAAAAGCATTCCTATCTCTCCACATTCTCTCCAGCGTCTGTGGTTTCCTGACTTTTTAATGATCACCGTTCTAACTGGCATAAGATAGTATTCATTGCAGTTTTGATTTGCATTTCTCTAATGACCATTGATGATGACTTTTTTCACATTTGTTGGCCACATAAATGTCTTCTATGAGAAGTGTCTGTTCATATCCTTTGCCCACTTTTTGATAGGGCTGGTTTTTTCTTGTAGATTTGTTTAAGTTCCTTGTAGATTCTGGATATTAGCCCTTTATCAGATGGATAGATTGCAAAGATTTTCTCCTATTCTGTAGGTTACCTCTTAACTCTGATGATTGATAGTTTCTTTTGCTGTGCAGAAGCTCTTTAGTTTAATTTGTCAATTTTGGCTTTTGATGCCATTGCTTTTTGTGTTTTAATCATGAGGTCTTTGACCATGACTATGTCCTGAATGATATTGCCTAGGTTTTCTTCTAGGGTTTTTATGGTTTTAGGTCTTATGTTTAAGTCTTTTTTTACACCTTGAGTTAATTTTTGTATAAGGTGTAAGGAAGGGGTCCAGTTTCAGTATTTTGCATATGACTAGCCAATTTTCCCAACACCATTTATTGAATAGGGAATCCTTTCTCCATTGCTTGTTTTTGTCAGGTTTGTCAAAGATCAGATGGTTGTAGACGTGTGGCATTATTTCTGAGACCTCTGTTCTGTTTCATTGGTCTATATATCTGTTTTGGTACCTGTACCATGCTGTTTTGATTACTGTAGCCTTGTAATATAGTTTGAAGTCAGGTAGCATGATGCCTCTAGCTTTTTTCTTTTTGCTTAGGATTGTCTTGGCCAAATATGCACTTTTTTGGTTCCATATGAAATTTAAAGTAGTTTTTTCTAGTTCTGTGAAGAAAATCAATGGTAGCTTGATAGACATAGCATTGAATCTATAAATAACTTTGGGCAGTATGGACATTTTTAAGATATTGATTCTTCCCATCCATGAGCATAAAATGCTTTTTTTTTTAAATTTGTGTTTTCTCTTATTTCCTTGAGCAGTGGTTTGTAGTTCTCCTTGAAGAGGACCTTTACATCCCTTATAAGTTGTATTCCTATATATTTTATTCTCTTTTTAGCAAATGTGAATAGGAGTTCACTCATGATTTGACTCTCTGTTGTCTATTATTTATGTTTAGGAATGCTTGTGATTTCTGCACATCGATTTTGTATCCTAAGACTTTGCTGAAGTTGCTTATCAGCTTAAGGAGATTTGGGGCTGAGATGATGGGGTTTTCTAAATAAACAATCAAGTCATCTGCAAACAGAGACAATTTGACTTTCTCTATTCCTATTTGAATATCCTTTCTTTCTTGCTTTTGTCTGATTGCCCTGGCCAGAACTTCCAATACCATGTTGAATAGAAGTGGTGAGAGAGGGCATTCTTTTCTTCTGCCAGTTTTCAAAGGGAATGCTTCCAGCTTTTGCCCATTCAATATGACATTGGCTATGGGTTTGTTGTAAATAGCTCTTATTATTTTGAGATACATTCCATCAATACCTAGTTTATTGAGAGTTTTTAGCACAAAGGGATGTTGAATTTTATTGAAGGCCTTTTCTGCACCTATTGAGATAATCATGTGGTTTTTGTCATTGGTTCTGTTTATGTGGTGGATTACGTTTATTGATTTGTGTGTGTTGAACCAGACTGGCATCCCGGGGGATGAAGCCAACTTGATTGTGGTGGAGAAGTTTTTTCGATGTATTGCTGGATTTAGTTTGCCAGTATCTTATTGAGGATTTTCACGTCAATGTTCATCAGGAATATGGGCCTGAAATTTCTTTTCGTTTGTTGTGTCTGCCAGTTTTTGGTATCAGGATGATGTTGGCCTCATAAAATGAGTTAGGGAGGAGTACCTTGTTTACTATTGTTTGGAGTAGTTTCAGAAGGAATAATACCAGCTCCTCTTTGTACCTCTGGTAGTATTTGGCTATGAATTTGTCTGGTCCTGGGCTTTTTTTTTTTTTTTTTTTTTTTTCGGTTGGTAGGCTATTACTTAGTGCCTCAATTTCAGAACTTGTTATTGGTCTATTCAGGATATCGACTTCTTCCTGGTTTAGTCTTGAGAGGGCATATATGTCCAGGAACTTATTCGTTTCTTCTAGATTTTCTAGTTTATTTGTATAGAGGTTTTTATAGTATTCTCTGATGGTAGTTTGTATTTCTGTGGTATCAGTGGTGATATCTCATTTATCATTTTTTGTTGTGTCTATTTGATTCTTCTCTATTTTCCTCTTTATTAGTCTGGTTAGTGATCTATCTATTTTGTTAATCTTTTCAAAAATCCAGCTCCTGGATTCACTGATTTTTTTGAAGGGTTTTTCATGTCTCTATCTCTTTCAATTCTTTTCTGATCTTAGTTATTTCTTGTCTTCTGCTAGCTTTTGATTTGTTTTGCTCTTGCTTGTCTAGTTCTTTTAATTGTGATGTTAGTGTGTTGATTTTAGATCTTTCCTGCTTTCTTCTGTGGGCAGTTAGTGCTACAAATTTTCCTGTAATCACTGCTTTACCTGTGGCCCAGAGATTCTGGTACATTGTGTCTTTGTTCTCATGGGTTTCAAAAAACTTATTTATTTCTGCCCTAACTTCGTTATTTACCCAGTAGTCATTCAGGAGTAGGTTGTTCTGTTTCCATGTAGTTGTGCAATTTTGAGTAACTTTCTTAATCCTGAGTTCTAATTTGATTGCATTGTGGTCTAAGAGACTATTTGTTATGATTTTCATTCTTTTTCATTTGCTGAGAAGTGTTTTAATTCCAATTATGTGGTCAATTTTAGAATAAGTGTGATGTGGTGCTGTTGATTTGGGGTGGAGAGTTCTGCAGATGTCTATTAGATCTGCTTGGTCCAGAGCTGAGTTCAAGTCCTGAATATCCTTGTTAATTTTCTGTCTTATTCATCTGTTTAATATTGACAGTGGGTGTTAAAGTCTCCCATTATTATTGTGTGGGAGTCTAAGTCTCTTTGTAGGTCTCTAAGAACTTGCTTATGAATCTAGGTGCTTCTGTATTGGGTGCATATGTATTTAGGATAGTTTGCTTTTCTTGTTGTATTGATCCATTTACCATCATGTAATGCCCTTCTTTGTCTTCTTTGGTTTTTGTTGGTGGAAAGTCTGTTTTATCAGAGACTAGAATTGCAAACCCTGCTTTTTTTTGCTTTTGATTTGCTTGGTAAATATTCCTCCATCCCTTTATTTTGAGCCTATGTGTGTCTTTGCATGTGAGATGGGTCTCCAGAATACACCACACTGGTGGGTCTTGATTCTTTATCTAATTTGCCAGTCTGTGTCTTTTAATTAGGGCATTTAGCACCTTTAGATTTAAGATTAATATTGTTATGTATGAATTTGATCCTGTCACTATGTTGCTAGCTGGTTGTTTTGCCTGTTAGTTGATGCAGTTTCTTCATAGTATTGATGGTCTTTACAATTTGGTATGTTTTTGCAGTGGCTGGTACTGGTTGTTCCTTTTCATGTTTAGTGCTTCCTTCAGGAACTCTTGTAAGGCAGGCCTGGTGGTGACAAAATTTCTCAGCAGCTGCTTGTCTGTAAAGGATTTTATTTCTCCTTTGCTTATGAAGCTTAGTGTGGCTGGATATGAAATTCTAGCTTGAAAATTCTTTTCTTTAAGAATGTTGAATATTGGCCCCCACTCTCTTCCACCTTGTAGGTTTTCTTCAGAGAAATCCATCGTTAGTCTGATGGGCTTCCCTTTGTGGGTAACCCAACCTTTCTCTCTGGATGCCCTTAACATGTTTTCCTTTCTTTCAACCTTGGTGAATCTGATAATTATGTGTCTTGGGATTGTTCTTCTTGATAAGTGTCTTTGTGGTATTCTCTGTATTTCCTGAATTTGAATGTTGGCCTGTCTTGCCAGGTTGAGGAAGTTCTCCTGGATAATATCCTGAAGACTGTTTTCCAACTTGGTTCCATTCTCCCTGTCACTTTCATGTATGCCAATCAAACATAGCTTTGGTCTTTTTATGTAGTTCCATATTTCTTGGAGGCTTTGTCTGTTCCTTTTCATTCTTTTTTCTCTAATCTTGTCTTCACACTTTATTTTATTAAGTTGATCTTCAGTCTCTGATATCCTTTCTTCTGCATGATCGATTCAACTATTGATACTTGTGTATGCTTCATGAAGTTCTCATGCTGTGTTTTTCAGCTCCATCAGATCATTTATGTTCTTCTCTAAACTGGTTATTCTAGTTAGCAATTCTTCCAACCCTTTTTCAAGGTTCTTAGCTTCCTTGAATTGGGTTAGTACATGCTCCTTTAGCTCAGAGGAGTTTGTTATTATCCACCTTCTGAAGCTTCCTTCTGTCAATTCATCAAACTCATTCTCTGCCCAGTTTTGTTTCCTTGCTGGTGAGGAGTGGTGATCATTTGGAAGAGAAGAGGCATTCTGGTTTTTGGAATTTTCAGCCTTTTTGCTCTGTTTTTCCTCATCTTCATGGATTTATCTACTTTTGGTTCTTGGTGTTGGTGACTTTTGAATGGGATTTATTTGTGGACATCTCTTTTGTTGATGTTTATGCTATTTCTTTCGTTTGTTAGTTTTCCTTCTAATAGTCAGGACCCTCTGATGCATGTCTGCTAGAGTTTCCTGGAGGTCCAATCCAGACCATGTTTGCCTGTGTATCACCAGCAGAGGCTGCAGAACAGCAAAGACTGCTTCCTGTTCCTTCCTCTGGTAGCTTTTTCCCAGAAGGGCACCAGTCACATGCCAGTCAGAGTTCTCCTGTATGAGGTGTCTGTAGACCCCTACTGGGAGGTGTCTCCCAGTCAGGAGGCACGGGGGTCAGGGACCCACTTAAGGAGGCAGTCTGTCCCTTAGGAGAGCTCAAGATTTTTGTTTGTTTGTTTGTTTTTGTGAGACAGGGTTTCCTCTGTCACCCAGGCTACAGTGCAGTGGTGTGATTACAGCTAAATGCACCCTCACCTTCCTTGCTTCCAATGATTCTCCCACTTCAGCCTCCTGAGTAGTTTGGACTACAGGCACACTCCACCATATCAAGCTAATTTTTTTGTTTTACTCTTTGTGGAGATGGGGTCTTACTTTGTTGCCAAGATGATCTCAAACTCCTGGGCTCAAGCAATCCCTCTGCCTCAGCCTTCAAAATGTTAGGATTACAGACAGGGCTATTGCACCCAGCCACAATTCATATATTCTTGCATTCAATTATACAACTGTTTATTTATGCAAATTTTTTTAAAGGAGCAATTAGCATGATCCTGGCAGCTGAAGTGAAGGCATGAGGTGGAAATTGGAGGAAAGTGATCGGTAGATTAACATCACCTATAAAAGAGGCAACAAAATGCTTCAATTTGAGAGATGTGCTTTTCATACATGGAATAAGGTCTAGACATCAGAATTTTATGATGCTTCGCAGTAAATCTGTTGCTCCCTCAATTTTGAGAACCATGCTGGTTCCTCAACACATAGAGCTATGAATGTAGGATAGAGTCCCCTGGGTATGAGTGAGAGTCTGGAGCAAACTGCTTAGGTTCAATGTCTCGTCCATCCTTACCATTTGCATAACCCTGAGTATGTTCCTGTGCTTTAATAATTCCATCTAAAAGTAGAGGATAATGTTATGTTCCTCATACAAGGGACTCTTGAGAAAATGGAAAGTTGAAATTACTTTTAGCAATGTTTGGCCCATTGCAAGTCCCCGATAAATGTGCAGATAAGAGGAAAATAAAGTCTAGCTCCCTGAGACCACAATGGAGAAAGCCATCTGGTGGAAACAGGTTTTCTAGACCTGTGCTTTGCAGCCAGTTACCTTTCAGCTGCCACCTGATTAACAAGAAACTCTTTCTATGTTTGACTATCTCAGATACTTAATATACACTCTAGTGCCTTGAGTTAACAATAAGGTATCATGAACTTAAAAATTTGTTTGTTAAAAGAGCAGGCCTCATGCTGTGTTTTTATCACACATGTACATAAAGGGTCACAATAAAACTTTTAAAGGCAATGAAAATGTTTGTTACCTTGATTGTGGCGATGACGGTAACAAGAGTTATGTCCGAGTTCACCAAATCATACACATTAATTATGTGCAATTTTTCGTATACCAATTATGCCTCAATAAAGCTGAAGAAACAAAACAAAACAGAACAATACTCCCCTAGCTGTCCTAATTTGTCCAAAGTACAAATTATTTTTTGTCTCTGGCTCCTCAAATGAGCTGTTAGAATGGAGAACCCCTGCTGAGGGTGGAAAATTCTAATAGAAACATAATGGAGTCAGAGCAAAGTGTAATCTCTATTTGGCTACAGACCTGGATAGGGATTTTGGAACAGCTGGAACGATTTGTAAGTGTGCTCACATGATGAGAAAATTGTCCTGCAGAAGTCCGGGAAGAGTGCACCATCTGTTTAAGGTGAAACCTCAACTGGAATTCGTCTTGCATGCAATTCTTGCCCATTCATGCTGTTGCCTTTTGTTTTTGGCCATATGTGGTTTAGCAGTAAATATGAGACAAATATCATTATTTTCATATTATAAGAAGAGAAAACCATGGCCCACAGATGCAATGTCCCATGAGGTCTGTGCCGACCCCTACCCTAAACTCAGGCCACCGGATGAGCCAGGTGTCACAGCACCTTAGCTCTGAAGCGTCCATAATGTTAGCCCTGTATATGCAAGTGTTTTTCTTCCCCCCATGACCCTTTGAGATGAATTTTTTAGCCATTTCTTTCAGATTCAGCTGTGCTTTATTCTTCAGATTAAGCACTAAATACCATTTCCTTTGATCCAGATTGATTACTATTCATCAGAATTCTAGTCCTCCAACCCCTAGGCTTCATCATGTAGAACTTCTCTCAGTTTGGTTTGAAACCAAGACCCTATTATCTCAAACCCTTCTGTGTGGATGGGAGCCTCATTGGTGTTCTCTGGCCCAAGGATCTGGAACTGATTATTTGCTAATTGTGACATGGGTGTTAAACCCAAACCTTCTAATTTATTTAGTAAAGATAGACAACATTTTACTGCGATAAAACAACCTCAGACTCTTAGTGGTTTCACTAACAAATGCTTCATTCTTTCTCAGCCTATGTGTTCCCCAAGAGCTGCTTGTGTGCTTGGGTCACAGGTAATATAGCATGTTTAGACTGGGCATTTTTGTGTTTTTGGTTCATACCAGAGAATAGATTTTAAATGGTCGACTTGGAATAGAAAAGTCAAATAAGGATAATCTTTGGATAGGGCCTGGATTAAATATCAGAGACAGATGAAAACATGCATTTTGAAAGCAGACTTGGACACAGGTCACCATGCTGAGAGTGTCATAATCAGAATTTAAGGGACAAATTTCAAGATCACCAGTAAGCAAGTTTAAAAAGGAGCAACATAGTAGCAACGGTGTGACCTGTAATGGATTTTGGAAACCTCACTTGACCAATAATATTCTTCAGGGTCAGGAACTGCCCAGTGGGGTGTCACTATTGCTTAAAGGTCACCATCCTCAGAGAATAATGCCTGATTCCTTTCAGTACATTCTGTTATGTGACTTGAGAAGCCAAGCAAAATGGAAGGGAGCTAACATCTACCAAAACAAGATAATTTTTAAGTAGACTCTTATTTAATTGTGACTGCAGTCATTCTAGTAGTTATTGGCTTATCTTAACACATATATACACAGAGAGAAAGAAACAAACAGAGTTCATGAAAAATGCAGGTATCAAGCAAGCAGGGTTTAAACCTGAGTCAGTCCAACTCTAGATAATACAAGCACTGCCCCCTTTGCCACACTGCCTTCCATTTTGGGATTTATGAGGTGGGCCCAGGATAACAGGTAATGATGATGCTCAGTATATTAGGCAATGCTGCTCAATAACAGGTAATGATGCTCAGTTACTATCAGGTGAAGATTCCCCGTACATAGCAACGCACATGCAAGCTCCTCCAAAGGTCCTGATGATGTTGTTCAAGAAAAGCTGGCAAGGCATCTGCTGCCATAAGGCTTCTCTCAAAGTGTGCCCAGGCTTGGCTATAATCACCAGAACCCAGGAAAATTGCATGGGCCGTCAGCTCAGAGTTATTGCTCACAAGTATTGTCATATCTTAATTTCTACTTGTCTGGAAGGCAGAGCTTAAGATGTTCTCTCCAGGGGTCTTTGAGTAAGTTAGTACCCATTACCCCACACTGACATGCATTTTGCTCGTAATAAATGCGTATCAAAATGTTGAACAGTCTCCTGCCTCCAGGATTTGTCAAGCTGCCCTGCTCCTTTGCATTACGCCTACACCAATCTTAGCTGTGGCCACTTTGATCAGGTTAGACTCCTGCTGAAGTGTGTCCAATAATCTGCTGTTGACCTCATTGCTCCCTCCTCCACTGGCATCTGTTTTCGCCTCTCCCTGTGTTCTTTCCAGCTTGAGTCTTCTACCCCATGCCTTCATCCATCTGTCTTTCAGATATGTGTCTATCCTTCCTCCCTGTCCTTGCACCTGCTATTGCCACCTTTCTGCTTACCCAAATAGAATATACTCATTTGGAAGGATCACAGGAAGTTCCTAGTGACATCTCATTCCTCTCTGCTCTTATGGTTGGAACTGATGGTTTTAAAATTTACCTTAAACTACATTGGGATAGATATAGAAACACAGAAGTAAAAGTAGAAGTGGAAATAGAAATAGAAATACATATGCATACGCATATACATATAGGAAGCCAGCTGCCATACCATGAGGACATTCCCCCTAGCAGCTCAGTGGGGAGGTTTCTGTGGCAAGAAATCGCATCTTCTTGCCAATTGCCAATGCCGACTTGCCAGCCATGAGGGTCCACCACCTTGGAATCAGATATTCCAAGCCCAGTCCAGCCTTCAAATGGCTGCAGCCCCGCTGACCTCTGACTGAAATCTCACGGGAGACTAACAGCTGGAATTAACCAATCAGGTAGCCCATGAATTGCTGACCCTCAGAAACTGTGAAATAATACATGTTCATTTATTTTATAGAACCACTAAGTTCTGTGGTAATATATAGATAGAAAGGGGCCACTAATATAAATGTCTAGGGTTCACTAGGGACCAGCTATGTGCCAAGCCATTTGCTACCTGCTTTACCTATCTCATCCTATGCATTCTTACTCCACTTCAGAAAAGGACTGCAGTGTTTTTATATTCATTTTTCCAGATGGCTACCAGGACTTAAAGATGTTAGGCAACCTATCCAAGAATCCAAAATGATGCCAAGGCCCAGGGAATGATGAATAGACTCTTACTTACCATCCAGTTCCCAGTGGTGTCCTGGTATCTCATACTGGGGCCTTAAAGGCCATGTAACTTTCTGCTAGTAATTTATACTTCTCTGTTTTTCTTCTTCTAGTTCGAAGTGAGCCTTTTGAAGGCAACCTTCTTTCTTAGACACCTTATTTAATGTTTGAGTTTGTGACATGCCTTAGATTACAGAGGTAGGGAGTGGGTCGCTGAGACCTTTGCTCTGTGTGTAGGTGTGTGTCCGTTACATTGTTGAAGTCACAGATGCAAAGGCACTTTGCAAACTGTGAAATACTATAAATGTATTAAAAACCTCTGCATGCTGGAGTCTTTATGAGTGTCCCTCCCCAAAAGAGCACACTTCTCCTCTTCCAAAGTCTGAGTGATTAAAGAAGTAAAACCAGATAAACATAGAGGCCCAGACAGAAGCTTTGTTAACACTAAACCCTGGAAGTCTTAGCTTAGTGTCAGCACAAAATGGCTTTGGTCACTGAATTTGGAGGATCAGGCAGTGTCTCAATCTGGGTTCCCCACAAGTCAGGGACTGTGACAAGGACTTGGATGTAGGTTGATTATTTGGGAGATGATTTCAGGAAGCAAAAATGAGGGTGTTGGGGGAATGAGACTAGGGAGGAGAAAAAGCTGGCACAGTAGTGTCTTATCAAGGTCAGTTCTGGTGGAGGCTTGATTGTTCCAAACACCCTGAAATAAACAAAGCATGCTTGCAGAATTACCGTCTGAAGGAGGAGAAGCTGGAACATGAAGCCACTGGCTCCTTTCCCATGGACTAAGGGTTGCCCCTAGAGGTTTAACTGCCCAGCATTTCTTTCTTAATTCTTTATGAGACAGAGCCTTGTTCTGTTGCCTAAGCTGGAGTGCAGTTGGGCCATCATAGCTCATTATAGTCTCGACCTCCTGGGCTCAAGGGATCTTTCTGCCTCAGCCTCCCAGTAGCTGGGACTACAGGAGTGTACCACCATGCCTGCCTAATTTTTTAAATGTTTCATAGAGAAGGGATCTCACTATATTAACCAGCTGGTTTCAAATTCCTGGCCTCAGCGATTCTTCCACCTCAGCCTCCTGAGTAGTTAGGACCACACATGTGCACCTCCATGCCTGGCTGTGCCCAGCATTTCTTTTGCACAAGTTTGTTGGCCAAATAGGCTCATTCAGCTTCAGAGAGTCCCGGAGGCAGAAAGTGGTAAGACTTGCAATGTATCTTGGAGGGGAGATTCTCCCATACCAGTCTGAACTTGAATTACTGCAGCTGTGAGCCAAAAAGATGGGGTGCAGGAACCGGAAACCTCTGCCACAGCAGACGTCTTCACATGGCCCTTTGCCAGGTGAGATTGGACCAGAAGGGTGCCACTTCTGGCTTTTTTTTCCAGCTCAGCAAAGGTGACTAGGACCACGTGAAAAAGACAGACTGAGCTGAGCTGAGCATGCCCAGTATAATTTTCCTGAATTTGTCAATCTGGTGAGTCACTTCACCTCTTCAGGGAGGACTGAGTAAAGAGGACAGAGAAAGATCTTAAGCGTGTTTAGGAAAACAAAACTCCCTCTTTATGGAATTTACGAGTGGAATAGGGTATCCCCTCCTCTAACACTGAGACTCTAGGTGCCTCTGTTGGAAGGGCCAAAGGAATGAATAAAAACACATGGCGACTGAGCATGGTGGCTCACACCTGTAATCCCAGCACTTTGGGAGGCCAAGGTGGGTGGATCACCTGAGGTCAGGAGTTCAAGACCAGCCTGGACAATCTGATGAAATCTTGTCTATACTAATAATATAAAAATAAGCTAGGCATGATGGCGCTCACCTGTAGTCCCAGCTACTCAGGAGGCTGAGGCATGAGAATCACTTCAACATGGGAGACAGAGGTTGCAGTGAGGTGAGATCACACCATTGCACTCCAGCCTGAGTGACAGAGAGAGATTCTGTCTCAAAAAACAAAAAAACAAAAAACAAAAAACCACAAAACAAGAAAACATGGCAAATCTTCAGCTATGATGCTTCACCGAGCCTACCTGATAGGAAACCTTGACATCTCCCCAACACCAAAGTCAGTGAAAATCAAGCATGATAAGTGTTCTCCATTTCCTTCTCTTTATTAATTTTTTCACAGAGCCTTAGAAAAATTCATTTTAGGAGATTGCAATATATTCCAAAAATCTTTAGAGTTCCCCACAGGAAATATAACCAATATATTTACTTCCCTTTCATGTCTTTTTAGTAGTTTATGCCAAAAGAAAACAACAAAAAAAAAACCTGTTGTTTTTAAATCAGTTTCCAAGTGAGCAAATCCTGTGTGATCAAGAGAAGAAAAAATAACAACAACAAAATACATCGCTAGGATATGTTTAGGTGTGAGAAAGAGCTGAAAGATGCCCAGGATTGTCATCTATTCAGTTTCAGGCAGCGTTTTAAAGTACAGACCCAGGAGACCCATGGTCGGGGTTCACACCTCCGGCACCTCGGCACACAAGCTCCATGATCTCTTTGAGCCTCAGTTTCTTCCTCATAGGATGAGATAAAATAGTAGTCCATATGAAGAAATAATGTAAGCATTAAGTAAGTTACTGTATAAAAAAAGCTCAGTGTGGAGTCTGACGTGTGGCAAAGGCTATTTAAGTGCATGTGTACTTATAGCACTGTGGCGTATGGAGCGGCCTGAAGAACATCTATTCCAGGTAACTGAAGCAGTGGCTTTTCTGAGGACTTACATGTTTTCTCAAGTGGGTCCTTTGCTCTGGACCACACTGGACCACTGATGAAGGATCTCTGCAGGCCTCTGTGTGTTGTATTCAGCCCAGAGCTTGGCCTTAGAGGTACCCTGCACATCTTGGTTCAGAGGGTGACAGGATTGAGACAGGAAGAAGAAACTATTGAAGGAAGATCTTCAGTGCAAATGTTGAAATCAGATGAGGGACACTTGTACCATGGGGTGCTGATTTTCCAGAGCCACTTTCACTCTCGGACACAGGAAGGTCAGGACAGGGAGAAGAGAAGGGAAGGATGCTTATTGAATATACAGTGTGTACCAGGCCTATGTTGGGCATGTGTATACATTTCTATGTCTTTATATGTATGTGCATGTATGCATGTGTGTGTAGGTGTGACCGTGTGTGTGTGTGTGTGTGTGTGTGTGTAAGTAATTTGTTTCTTAGGCTGTCACGGCAAATTACTGTAAACTTGGTCACTTAAAACAGTAGGAATTTTCCCTCTCACAGTTCCAGAGCCCAGGAATCTGAAGGCTCAATGAGAGAATCTCTTCTTGCCTCTTCTCACTTCCGGTGTTCCCTTAACTCCCTGGTATGTAGCCACATCACTCTGCCATCTGTCTTTGTTTCCACATGACCTTCTCCTCACTGTCTCAGACCTCTGTCTGCCTTTCTCTTATAAGGACATTTGATGTTGAGTTTAGGAAAAAGCTGGATAATTCAGGATAATCTCATCTTGAGATCCCTAATCCCTCAATCTCCTAATTACGTTTACAAAGACTCTTTTCCAAATAAAGTCATATTCAGAGGTTTCTGGGGTGAGGATGAGGACTTCTATTTTGAATGGGGCTCACCATTCAACTCTTCCTGTCTCTGTCTCTCTCTGTATGTATATGTATACACACACATATATCTGTGCATATACATACACATTTATACACATACATATATGTACTCTATATATTTAATTTTATTTAATGCTCACAAAAGATACTGAGCTGGCAGAGAAGTATAAAGCAGAAATGCTTCTGAAGAAATGGAATGTGCATCTGGATAGACCCTCCCCCAGCTGGATCCAGGTGCAAAGGTGCAGAGCTGTACTGGCACAGGGAGGAGGAAGGAGCCTGAGCTGGTGCCTTCCCCCGCTGGCTCCCCTTAAGGCTAACTTGCTTCCATAGAGAGGCCAGCCTTGAGATTCTGCACATTTCTAATGAAAACGCTCACACAGAAACTTGAACTTATGAGTGTCCTTATTTCTGCTTAAATAAAATTTCAGCATACATATTTTGATTAATGTCCTTTTCCAGCGAATGGCAATGTCAAAAGATCAGAGAATTAGCACATTGCTGAGAAGTATGACAAGAATGAAGAAGGCACTGAGACCCAGGAAGAGGACGTCCCTGTCCTCGGCAGCTTCATCTGTGGGCGGTAAAACTTACGCTACTGCTACCTGCCCAGGAAGGCTGACAACTGCGTTAATGAACTGAAAATGAATTCTGCCCATTATTTTAAATCATTTGAACTTGAAACTATACTGCCTTTAACAAGCAACAGATTTAATGGGCTGTAGATAGCAAGAAATACTAATAACCTCTTTGTTGGACTGTTCACAGTATTAAAATTCAGTCGTGGTAATTTGAGTATAATGTTGGAGTTAAACATGCACAACCAAAGACAAAGCACATAACGAAGCGAATCTATTTTTCAATAATGCCTTAATTTCAAGTCCATTTTCCCCTAAAAACAATGTCTTGTTTCTGCTAAACACCAGGCATGGAAATTCCCTTTTGGATAACACACATGTGGAATCAGAACTCAGTGAAATCAGAACTCAGAAACTCAGTACAGTTTTGAAAACTGTACTTCTAGAGAACGTGAATTAAACTGTACCAGTTAAGATGGGTCCCGGACCTGCCAGGCCATACAGTGTTTCACTGGCCAGGTTTTCAGTCCACGCTCTGGATGACTCATGGCCTGTTGTCCTGTGGGACCATCCCTAGCACCTTTTCACTCTCACTGGTACCCTAAGCAGAAAATAGTTACTGGAGCAGGCCAGAGACTGCTATCCTTAGAAAGGCCTTCTTGCCAAGCGGGCCTTTGGATGGTTTCTGGGGACTTGGCTGGTACACAGTTCCCTACACGGTTATAAACTTTCCCTAACTAAGTGTGGCTCACTGTGATTAGATGGTTTGTGCAAATATTATGGCTTATGCTGCTTTCCTTCTAAGAGTGTGGCATTTGGTCTGTGCTAGGCAAGGGTGCCATGTGATCAGTGCTCAATAAACATGTTGGGCATTGACCCACTGATAGATTTCTCTGGGAAGATACATTGTACACAGGTCTTTGTGTTTTCACTGCTGGGGGAAGATGAGCTCTGAATGATTCTGCATAGGAAACAGGGAATATAAAGAAGCCTGATGTGGATTCCTACACACTCTTCCTATGTGTATTTCCTGTATGCTTGACCCATGTACTCTTGCTATACCACTGTAATAAACCTTAGTTATAAGTGTAACTATACATGCAGAGTCCCACAAGTCCTCATGAATCTCCAAAGGCAGGTGTGGTCTTGTGGATGGATCCCTGGCACACAAGGGTTCAGTGACAGATTATCTTCACCGAGTTATATGGTGATCCCAGAAATAGTTGAGGGCTAAAATAAGTATTTCATTTTTAAAGATGAGAGACTGAAGCTCAGGGAGAATCTATATGACTTGCCTAGGCTCACCCAGCACTTACGTAGGAGAGACTGGATGAGAACCTGTGCTTTTTGTCTGTAGACCAGGAGAATTTCATGTAGAAGAAAGTGATGTGCCGGGAATTGAACCTCATTTCACACTTTATAAAGGGAGACGTGGGGGGTGGATGACTCTTCTCAGAGAATCAGTCTTCACCTATGCAATGAAGGTCATCACATCCAGTATACGGATTCTAGTAAGGATGCAGAATACAGGATCCCCCAGCCCAGTGCCTGGCACACACAGGTCCTCAGGGAATGTTGCTTCCTCTCTCTTGTGCCATTGCTGGCTCCAAGTACCGGTATCCCCTCTCTGACAGCAAAGCCTCAGTACAGATCATACTAACAGTCCGAGCTTTTTTGTGTTATGGTGCTTTAGAAAGAAATAAAATTGTTCAGTTGAAATGTCAGCTTTTGTTTAACAAACTGCTGATCCCTGGTCACTGGGGCTGTTCAGATTTTCACACATCCTGTCCTAACAATAACAAAGACAGAGCAAGTTAGGACGAGAGGAACACATTACCCTGGACAGGCTGATGGCTTGAGCATCCAGGACTCCCCCAGGTCTCTTTTGTTAAAGGAGACAAGCTGAGATGGTGACAGCTGATTTGAGATTGGAAGAACCATCTTTCCCTCCTGGTCTGCTGTTTCATACCCAAGGGCAGCCTTTGTCTTATTCCCATTGCTCTGAGATTTATGCCTTTGTGGAGTAAAGTGATGGAAGAGAGAGGAAAGCTGAACCCTGATTCATCGTGGACATCAGAGCTCTTGGACATGAGAGCTCTTCCTGGTGGGTTCACAGCAGCAGCAGAGGCTGAGGCAATTAGCTGCAAAACAGAAGCAAGAGTATTAGAAAGAACTAACATTTACTGTGCACCAAAATTGTGTGAGGAGACACTGAATCTCTCTTCCACACAACCTTCCTGTGGGGTAGAAATTCCCATCTCACAGATGAAGAAACAAGTGTGTTCCAGGTGGCTAAGTGATTTGACCAAGAACACCCAGCTAGTAGGAGAAATAGGATCAAAGACTGTAGATAGTCTTTCCATTACTACATTTTTTTTCTCACCACTTCGGCAGCTTTATTGGTCAGTGAGCTCCTTGCAGGTCCTAGGTTTTGTGAAAAAGCATCATGGATAGAGTGACTGGATCCTGGTTTATAGGGGAAGATAAATTCAAATGTCCACAAGATGGGTATTATTAAAAAGTCAGAAAATAACAGATGCTGGCAAGGTTGCAGAAAAAAGGGAACACTTACACACTGGTGGTGGGAAAATTAGTTCAACCATTGTGGAAAGCAGTATGACAATTCTTCAGAGAGCTAAAAGCAGAACTACCATTTGACCCAGCAATCCATTACTGCATATGCACCCAGAGGAATGTAAATTATTCTATCATAAAGACACATGCACGTGAATGTTCACTGAAGCACTGTTCACAATAGCAAAGACATGGAATCAACCTAAATAACAGATTGGAAAAAGAAAATGTGGTACAGATACACCATAGATTACTATGCAGCCATAAAAAAGAACAAGGTAATGTCTTCTTTGGAAACATGCATGGAGCTGGAGGCTGTTATCATTAGCAAACCAGTGCAGGAACAGAAAACCAAATACTGCGTGTTTTCATTTATAAGTGAGAGCTAAATGATGAGAACTCATGAACACGAAGAAGAAAACAACAGACACTGGTATCTATTTGAGGGTGGAGGGTGTCAAAGAAAGGAGGGGGAGCAGAGCAGAGAAGAGAATCATCGGCTACTGGGCTTAATTCCTGGGTGAGGAAATAGTCTGTACAACAAACTCTTGTTACATGAGTTTACCTATGTAACAAAGCCTTCACGTGGACCGCTGAACTTAAAATAAAAGTTAAAAAAAAAAAGATGGTCATCTCTACTATTTTTTTTTTTTTTTGACAGAGGAGCTTTGTTCTTGTTGCCCATGGTGGAGTGCAGTGTTGCAATCTCAGCTCACTGCAACTTCTGCCTCCTGAGTTCAAGCAATTCTTCTGCCTCAGCCTCCCAAGTAGCTGGGATTACAGGCATGCACCACCACAGTTCGCTAATTTTTTGTATTTTTAGACACAGGATTTCATCATGTTGGTCACGCTGGTCTTGAACTCCTGACCTCAGGTGATTCACCTGCCTCAGCCTCCCAAAGTGCTGGGATTACAGGCATGAGCCACCATGCCCTGCCTATTATTGGTGTTCCTCATGTTGCCTCAGTTAAGTTGGTTTCAGAAGTAGAGTCAAGAGTGGGTTGTCAGTGGGGTCTTCGGGGTTGAGAGCCAGAGAAGGTGAGAAAAGGAATGAAAAGTGGTGTATAAATCCCCCTCCAACCCCGCCGACCTCACTGTCTCGAGGCACCATGGTGAAGAATTCCTACTGCACCGAGGGTACAACCTGGTTTGGTGCTAGCCCAGCACCTACTAGAAATAACTCCTGACTCCAGGCAAGTCCCTTCTCCCTTCTAGAGACTGTTCTCAACTGTGTTCTTTGTATTGGGTTGGTGCAAAAGTAATTGTGGTTTTTCCCATCAAAAGCAATTTTAAAAGTTAATATTTAAAACGTTAACATTTAAAACTAATTTTAAAATCAAAAGTAAGTTTTTAAAAACCTGCATGTGATACAATAAGATTTATGTAAATAAGGATATTGGAGTAAAGGTAAAATACAGCTGGAATGCCAGGGTCTGGGTAGAGACATGTGGGTAGTAGAATGCACCCCGTAAAGCCCTACAATTGTTACCTTGCTCTGAGCTTCCTCAGAACCAAAGAAAAGTAAGGCAGGGTTGGTTATATGATTCATGTCATCTATAAGCTAAAAGCAAATCAATTTATCTCCACATTGGAGATCAGGATTGCATTCGTTCCTTAGTTCTGCCATGACAAAGTACCACAAACTGAGTGGTTTAAAGAGCAGAAATTTATTTTCTCACAATTCTGAAGGCAAAAGCTCTGAAATCAAGATATTGGGAACAACAAGCTCTCTCTGAAATTTGCAGCGGAGAATCCTTCCTGGTCTCTTTTTAGCTGCTGGTGGTTCTTGGCATTCCTTGGCTTATAGAAGCATCATCCCACTCTCTGCCTTCATCTTCCCATGATGTTCTCATTGCAGGTATCCACATCTTCCATTTTTACAACACTGGTAATTTTGGATTAGGGGCCCACTCTACTTTAGCGTGACTTCCTCTTAATAAATTACATCTGCAATGGCCCTATTTGCAAACAAAATCACATTCTGAGGTATTGGAGGTTAGAACTTCAAAGTGTGGGAACAAGTTTTAACCCATGACAAGGATTAAGAAGACTATGAGTGTAGGCTATGAGATCAGATGGCCTTGCTTAAATCCAGACACTAATACTTCTTAGCTGTGTGACCTTGGACAGTTTACTTCACCTCTCTGTGCCTTCATTTCCTAATTTGTAAAATGGTATTCTCTCTTATATATATATATATATATATACACACATATATATATATATACACACTATACACACATACATATATATATATACACACATACATATATATATACACACACACAATATATATATATATACACACACACACAATATATATATATATATATATAGTACTTTAGGCTCTGGGGTACATGTGCAGATCATGCAGGACTGTTGCATAGGTAGATACATGGCAATGTGGTTTGCTGCCTCCATCCCCCCGTCACCTGTATCTGGTATTCATCCCCATGTTATCCCTCCCCCAATCTCCCTATCCCCTGCTGTCCCCCCCCCCAAGTCCTCCCCAACAGATCCCAGTGTGAGATGCTCCCCTCCCTGTGTCCATGTATTCTCATTTTTCAACACCCACCTATGAGTGAGAACATGCAGTGTTTGATTTTCTGTTCTTGTGTCAGTTTGCTGAGAATGACGGTTTTCAGATTTATCCATGTCCCTATAAAAGACACAAACTCATCGTTTTTTATGGCTGCATAGTATTCCATGGTGAATATGTGTCACATTTTCCTTGTCCAGTCTATCATTGATAAGCATTTGGGTTGGTTCCAGGTCTTTGCTATTGTAAACAGTGCCTCAGTGAACATACATGTGCATGTGTCTTTATAATAGAATGATTTATGAGGTATAAAATGACATTAAGGACATTTAACTCATGGATTTTTGTGAGAAATCACTGAAATAATATATGTAGCGTGACTGAAAAGTTGCTTAATACATAGAATGCGGGCTATCTGCATCACACAGGTTGGTAAAGACCAGAGGCCATCTCCAAGTTCACACTGCTACTGTGTGGTAAAACTGAGTTTTCTAAGTGTAAGCAAATTAGTTGATTGCTTTTGATATATTAGAATACATATGTATTCTAATTACATCTATATTATCTATATAATTTAAAGACTGGTGAAAGAAAAGGACAAAAGGGGGAAATGAGGGAATAAAGGAAGGAAGGAGAAGGGAAGAGAAGGGAAAGGAAGGAAGAAGGAAGGAAGGAAAGAAAGAAAGAAAGAAAACTAGTTCCTTAAGAAAGAGATGAATTGAATAAAGAAAATTGTAAAATTAGCATCAAAAGTAGTTGAACTATTGCTAAAAGACAATAGTTCATCTGAAACTACTGAGAATGGCTACTTTGTTTTTTCTGTTTTGTTCACTAATAAATTCTTACTACTCAGAAGAATGCCTGACACAAAGTATGTACCTAGGAAATATGTACTGAACGCTGAATGTGAAAGTGGAAATACTTTACAAATGGGCATAGGCTTTAATCAAGAAATCTTGCTTTTAATAATTTCCTTTAAGGAAACAATGAAAGCTAAGGAAAGATTTAGTTGTATTAATTTTTACTGAAGGATTGTTTATACAACAAAAATGTTGGCAGCAGCCTAAATGTATGTTAATAGGAGACAAGTTAAGTAAATGATAGACCTGGAGTGATAAGATGGTATACCATCTCTGCCAGGAAAAAATAATGGCTCCAAAGATGTCCCTGTATCTCATACAGTGATCCCCAGAATCTGTGACTTTGAAAATTTAATTAAGGTTAAAGACCTTGAAATGGAGAAATTATCCTGGCTTATTCAGGTAGGCCCAATCTAAATGCATAAATCTCTAAAAGTAGAGAGCGTTCCTGGCTGTGATCAGAGTAAGAGATGATGGTGGAGGAAAGTCAGACAAATGCTACTTCGCTGACCTTGAGGAAGGGGGAAGGCGCATTGAGTCATTCATACAGACAGCCTCTGGAAGCTGAAGGCAAGGAGACAGATTCTTCCCCTGGAGCTTCTGAAAGGAGTGCAGCCCTACTGACACCTTGATTTTAGCCCTGTCAGAACCATGTCAGATTTCTGACCCACGGGACTGTCAAAGAATAAATACATTTTGATTTAAGCCATGAAGTGTGTGGTCATTTGTTACAGCAGCAACAGGAAACTCACATAGCATTCAAAGGTTTCTCACGGCTTAGTAGCGCAGGAGCCTCACACAGACACCTACAGCAACCAAGCAGTTACGTGCAATTGTGAACCTGGACTATGATGAAGCAGTAAATGATAAGTTTTTAAAATCAACCCAGTCTACCACATGCTGTCCAATTACTTAGTCTGTCAAGATACTATGCAGTAAAAAGGGAAAATAACTGTGAACCACCAATCTCTAACCTCTGCTGTAGTGGAAAATTTATGGGCATGAGCGAATGCTCACAATATATTTTTACAGAAAAGTAGCTGCTCTTAAAATAGCAGATGCAGTAGAATTTTTAAAAAAATCTTGTAATTGTATTTACATAGAAAAAGATTTGGAAGGATATGATCTCATACAGTAATTGGGAGGATAAGACAAATTTTATTTTATTTTATTTTTTTGATTTTCTGTATATTTTAATTACTTTGCAAAGGGTGTATATTGTTTTAAATGTAAACTATAAGTTAAATAGAGAAAGGGGAGGTGAATCACCCGCACCTGGCAGAGCAGGCAGTGGACCAGCTTGCATGACCTGAGAATCTCAGTGTGAGCTACATTCCAGGCTGTCACCAATTGTTCCCTTCTCTCCTGGGTGCTGGTGACAATTGCTTTTGATGCCATTTCAGCCATGCCTTATTCATTCTTCCGTGGGGCCAATTCAGTTAAAACTGTGCTGACCCCACAGAAAAGCCACTGCTCTCAAGCTGCCTCCCTGGGGAAGCTCCACATTGCAGTTATAAAACAGGACTGTGCAAAACTCATAAATCTCTCACCTTTTTGAATTAATAATTGTGCAGGGCAGTGAATACAATACATATTACCGGGTTACATCATCTATCTCAGAGGGCTGAAAAAGAACAGAATTTAAACCAGAGACCTGAATGAAATCTTTCCTGTGGCCATGCACTGGCTGCTTTACTTTCCCTGCTTCCAGACTCCCTCTATTGCTCAGCTCCTTTCTGGACCTATTAAAAACAAAAAGGTGGGGTCTGGAGGCAGGGAGACCTGAGATGGGACCCTAGCTTCACCTTTTGCCAGGTAGTGGCCTTGGACAAGCTCTGATCTTGCTAACATTCAACTTCTTCATCTGTAAAAAGGGTTGGTTTTATTTACTTCTGAGTTTATTGTGGAGATTAAATACATGGGAAAAATTTAGCATAATAAGCACATTGTAAACACATGATATGTGATCACTTATTAATTATTAATTATTTTTATTGTTAGGGTCACTGTTGTGCAGTTTCTTTCTCTGGATGACTTCCTAGGAAATATCACCCCCCATGTGTCGATTGGCTTCTGGAGATGGCTTGTTTCATGGTCTGTGGAAATATTCAAACATAATATGCTTTTTTTTTTTCCTATTTTCTCACTCAACAATCAGCAACAGACTTCTGTGACCCCCAGATGTGTGGGGATTTCTGTCTCCCAAAAAGCGAGCAATTAACTCTGCAGAAGATACCAGCTGGGTGTTCTCCAATTCAACTTCAACACTCTCTACCTGGAGATACCAGCTGGGTGTCCTCCCGTTCAACTCCAACACTGTCTAACGAATGGATTTAAGTTTGGTTGCCCACAATTTCATCTTTGCATTCAATTAATTTGCTGGGGTGGCTCACGGAACTCAGGGAAACACATTTGCCAGTTTATTATAAAGGATATTGCAAAGGAAACAGATGATGAGGTGCATAAGACGGGATATGGGGGAAGAAGCATAGAGCTTCCATGCCCTCCCTGGGTGCACTGCCCTCCCTGGGTACACCACCCTGCAGGAACCTCCACCCACATGTGTCCAGCTATCCAGAAGCTCTTCATACACTGCCCCCATGAGCCTTTTATGGAAACTTCACTGGATAGGCACAATTGATAACTGTATAGAAAGGTGATTGGAATAAAAGGGTATGATGTAAGAATACTAAATTGGGTGGGGAAAGCCTGCATGACATGTCTGCTCTGAGTTATCTTGGCCTGTCTGTGCAGTATTCCTTTCTCCAGGGCACGGGACAGGGTTGCTTCTGAAATAAAGGTCTTATGATTCATATTTTTGCCTTGGACTGGTGAAAGGAGGGCAGGGGAAGGTCAGATCAGCTTCTGTTTTCTAAGATCTGCTTCTGAAACCTAAAGCACCCCAATGTTTTAACAAAAGACTGCAATAAGGGCTATGGGAGGTGTGAGCCAGGAACCATGGATGAAACCAATATATGTATTGCAATATTACACTTGGGAAATGTTCATTGTTTACATAGTTAATACATAATAATATTACATAAAAGAATAATCATATAATCGATAACAATATTTTTAACATATTAATACATAATAATGTATACCAATGTTTATGTATTTAACCCAACAAAATGCCAAAATGATATTAAGGTAGCATATGGCATATAAGGACATTGTTATTGAGAAAATTGAGACAAAGGAAAAAAATAGGATAGGAAAATAGCCTGAGCTATTGGTTGTTGCCCAAAAAGGCTCATTCCCAAAAGGGAGCTGAATGGTTGTTGGTGTTGTAATTCTGTATACTTGCTAAAGGTATGCTGCAAATTCATTTCTAAATTTATTAGTGGCCAAAGAAGAGAAAGACATTAAGTTAGAAGAATCCCAAAGAGCATCTCATATAAACCAATGAATGAGCTGATTAGAAGAGTCATGGATTTCTCTTTTCTAATAGTGAAGTGTAAAAAAATTTCTCTCATGTGCTTTAGCGACAGGGGTACTGATTAAATGAACAGTATTTTCCACCAACTCCACAATAAATAAAATGTATCACTTTTTGAACAAAAGAATATGTGAACAAATGCAATTCTTTAAGTCATATGATCGTGCTGTCCTGGAATGCAAAAGCTGATTTGGTCCAGCAGCACAATTTAGAATATCTCAAGAAATGCCTGGATTCTCCACCCACGGGGCACATTCTCTCTGATCTAAAAGAGAATGGTGTTTACTATTAAACAAAGAGTTCAAGTCACATCGCAGTCACTTAGTGGTCTTGTGATTTGAAGTCACTGAACATTTTTGAGCTTCTGTCTCCTGATCTTCAAACTGGAGAAGCAAACAGTATAAGGTACATGTCCTTTCTGAGAGTAGTGTGAGAAATAAATCCAATTTTAAAAATAAAGTACAGAATATGTAGTAGTTGTTCAAGAAATAATAGATCTTTCTTCTACAGTTCCCTAACCCTTCTGTCATTTAAAAAAAAAAAAAAAAAAGTCACTGCAGATGAGCATGAAACCATTTCACAGAGTTTCAGGAAATTCCAAATGAGACCAAGAAGGTGAAAATGCTTCCAATCCAGGAAACATTGAGACCAATCATCCTGAGGCTTCATTCTCACAACCTAGGCCCCCACAGTCACTTACTTAACCCCATCTGTGCCTCTGTTTCCTGGTTTGTATAGCAGAGATAACAAGAGTACCTGCGCTTTAGGCTTATTGCAAGAATGAATTGGATAACCACTCTTCAACATTTAGTTGCTGCTGGATGTGAGAGCGGCATTCTTGGGAAATCTCTCTTGAAATTTCAGGGAGTGAGAAATTAAGTAGGTTTCTGTTATAATGTGGCAGAATGGAGACCACGTTGCACCAGGAAATGATGCAGAATTGAAAATAATGGGATGTCAGAAATGCACATTGTCAGCAAATATACAAATAAATTATTCAGTTTCAAGGCATCATATTATTCCAGAAATTGTAGTGATGTTTTGGTGATGTTGCAGGTGAGTTTGTTAATATGTTAGAGAGAAACCTTCATATGTTACAGCTCATTATGTTGCAGTTTACAGAGGGACTTCTTTATTTTGACTTGGAAAGCTAAGTAGGTCATTGAAATTTCGTTAGTGAGCATGGAAGCTGCAAAAGCCCGTCGCGGTTATGTGATAAGACCCTGTGAACTGTGCCTGCCACTAGCAGCAGAGCTCTTTCCAGATTCAGCATTTTTTTACCAGTGAAAACTGCTGAACTCACTCATTTTCATCTTCAGCAAACATTTATTGAATACAGGTTAGGTACCAGACATTGTTGTTGTTGGGTCTGGGGATACAGACATTTATCAGGCTGACTTCTGCCTTTGAGGATACTAACTTCCTCCATAGAGGATCATTTCAATCTACTACCCATGCTATTACACTGACTCCCTGTTTCCATCTGGGACACAAGGCTGACTGGTGTCCACTAGGGATGGCATATTTTATTTTCTTTCATAATTATGTACCCACTAGAATATAAGCTCCACGAGAACAGGGATTTTGTCTGTATGCATCAGCATCCCACTTAGAGCTGACTCTCAATATGTTAAATGAACTTGTGTGCCAATCACAACACACACTTTCCTTAACAGTATTGAGAAGTTGTGTTCATTCTGAGTCATGGAGAAGATCCACGCCAAGGCCTACACAGGCGTTAAGTATTGGAGCTGGTATGCAAACCAGGTCTTCTGGGCTCCTTGAGCTGAAAGCCATTGCAAGCTGTTCTTGTTTTTAAGAGAAGTTGCCAAGACTTCCAACAGGGACTTCAGACCCAGCACTGAACAAGGCAGGTTTTCCCCAGTGCCAACCCCTCTCTCCAGTGAATGACATCATCATCAGCAGGTTGACTAAATCAGGAATTTGGAAATTAGCCTGCACCTCATTTCTCTCTCCTTACTCCAGGCAGCCACTAGATCCCGCTGATGCTGTGCCTGAATATCTCTCATCCCAGCTTCCCTGTGCTATTCCTACCTCTGCGGTCCAAGCCGCTATCAGCTCTCATGAAGACTGTTGCAAATAGCTTCCCAACTGTCCTCTCCTCTTCCAACCTCTCTCCCTCCATGCTCTTGCACAAGCCTTGTATTTAAAAGTGTGAATCAAATCCTGCCCCTTCTTACCTGAGGCCTCTTGTGGCTCCTGTAATCATCAGAATGAAGTCTGAAGAGTCTGAGCTGGAGAACAAAATCCTTTGTTGATACAACCCCTGCTTCCTTCTTCTAACTCCCTTCAAGTTTTATCTCTGCCTTCAGTGTCCTGTATTCAAGTTACCCAGGTTCACTTCTAGTTCCTGAATGTGTCCACAAGGCTCAAGCTGCCAAGCATTTGCTTGACATTTTCTCCTTTCAAAATGTGTTTCCCCACCTGTCCATCCAGAGACTCCTAAATGTTTTTGGTTAATTACACAGACAGAAACAAACTTTCTGAGTTCTCCAGTTTCAATCCCAGCTGGTTATATAAGCTTGGGCAGCTCACTTTACCTCTTGTGCCTTCGTTTCTCTATCTGTCAAAAGGAGATAATAGTTTATCTACTATTCATACAATTCTTGTAAAGTGAACATGTGCAAAGCACTTAGAACTGCAACTGTCCCATAGAAGGAATGATATTTACCCTCAAGACCTGCTAAATCAGTCACTCTGGGTATGCAGACCGGCAAACTGTGTTTTAATAATCCTTCTGGGTGCTTCTGATTGTACTTAGGGTCTGAGAACCACTGCACTATGAAGCATACTAGGCACTAGTATTGATATCAGCACAGTATCTGTATTAGTATTGCTATCAGTGTGAGTGTTAGTATTAATACTGCTATGAATGTTGCCTATGTTTCAAGGTACAGATGTTCTCTGGGGTATACATATACTAGTTAAATTTCTGGTTTGTTTCTTGTAATACAAGTGCAAGTTTAAGTGGATAGGGCAATTGCTCTGTTGTTTACCAAAGTGCCTATAAAAATTTATACTCACACAGCAAAGTGTGTAAGATTTCCTGATGATCTGTATTTTCATCAGCCCCAGATAATAAAAGACTTAAATTTTGTCAATCTGGTTAATGTGAAATCATATATCTTTGTGTTTCTAATTTATAAGTATTTGATGAATTATGACACTAAGCATCTTTTAAAATATGTGTAGGTCCTCATTGGAGAAGTTTCTGTTCATAGCTGTCACACTTTTTTGGCCTTTTAAAACAATTTATTTATATATAACATTCATATTCAGAAAATTTATGTGACGTGAGGTTTAAATGAATAAGTGTATATAAACAGCTTGACTTAACCTTGAATTTCTAGAAAAAAATCGCATTTGGTAACGACATATTTTTATACAATACTGCATGTAGTTTTTTAATATTTACTTAAGATTATGTAAAATCATTAGGGTCTGGCATTTTCTTTGTAGAAATGTTAACTATTGATTTATGTTTAAAACAATAGAATTATTTTTATTTTATCATTTCTTAATGTTTATAAACAATGAGATCACTGATTTTTTTCCCCTCCTTAGATAGTTTAGAAAGTTTATTTACATATACACAAATGCATGTCACATATTTGTGTATATATATGCACACGTATCCCCATATTAAAAATTTGTTACCTAAATTTTCAAACTTATTAGGGTAAATGTTTTTCTAAATTTCCTAATACTCACAAAACCCATTTATAATTTTAGTCACTAAAGTATACAGTTCCAGAATATTTCTTTGTTTCTCTTTGTTCTTTTTTTGAGATGGACTCTTGCTCTGTCTCCCAGGCTGCAGTGCAGTGGTGCGATCTCGGCTCACTGCAACCTCCAACTTCCGGGTTCAAACAATTCTCTGCTTCAGCCTCCCGAGTAGCTGGGATTACAGACATCCAGCACCACGATTGACTAATTTTTGTATTTTTACTAGAGATTGAGATTCACCATGTTGGCCAGGCTTGTCTCAAACTCCTGACCTCAGTTGATCCACCTGCCTCTGTCTCCCAAGTGCTGGGATAACAGGTGTGAGACAGCATGCCTGGTCCAGATTATTTCTGAATACTAACTTTTTATTACTAATCTTTTGAACTATGCTCTCTATATCTTTTTTTCCTCTTAAATCTTACCAAATTACTGTCTTAATTTTCATTTTTTGTCAGAGTACCGATACTTCTTTCAGTGATTTTTCTCATCATTCGTTTGGACTTTCATATTTTTCATTGCCTTTGTTCATCTCTTTAGTTGTATTATGACTTCTAAATTTGGAAGTTTATTTTGTTAATGCCCTGTTTCTTCTTTTAAATATAACCTTTTAGGTCTATATACTTCCTCCTGAGCACTATTTTAGAAACATTCTACAAAAATAGTTGTTACACTTAAATTCTAAGTGTTTTCTAATTTTTATTGCATCATTTTACTTAACATACATTTCAAAGCATGTATGTGTGTCTGGTATGTCGTGGACTACTAAATGCTGGAGTTTGATGTCATTGCAATAACTGGAGTGATGAGAGGCCGGAGCCTGGAGTGAAACTGCTGGCACTTGAACTCTAACTCTGCACTCCTCAGCTGCATAACCCTGGGCAGACATTGTAAGACCTTTTTCCATTTTTGGTCTCAGTTTCATAATCTACAAAATAGAGTTGTCATGAGGTCTCACTAAGTGCGTACAAGTGCTTAGAACAGTGTTCGGCCCATAATAAGATTCACATAACTGCTAGTATGTTATTACTACTGTGTGTCATCAAAAAATGTGCCTGTATGTTATTCTTTGAACCTGAAGAGACTGTTGCTTTATAATTTAATGGTAAGTCAGTTTCCATGAATGTTTCATGTGTATCAACGATCTAATTTCTTCTATTGCCCAAATGCTGGTATTTCTCCTCTTCACATGTAGCCCATTTGAATTCAGGCACAAGGTCACCAGGCGTCTGTGGGGTCCTTCTCTACCCTGTCATGTCAATGCAGATACAGTGCTCACTCCACCCCCAGACACATACTTTCTTATCACTCATGCCCACTAGAGATCAATTGCCTTTACTATGACACCAACTCATCCATGCATTTTAAATATTTACTGTATTTTTTCAAGCATTTTTAAGTTTGGCATGTCAGGAAAGACTTCTATGAACATAGAAAATATTACTATCCAAAATACTGAAGGATGAAAACTCTAAATGAAGCTCATTGACTAGCAGTGGTCATGGAGATTCCCACTTCTCTTCTTGAATCTTCGTGCTTGTTAATAACATTCTCTAATTCTTTACTCTCTCATCTGAAAACTGAGAAAAATGTGTGCATTCCTGTGACAAAACAAAGAATACTCTAAAAATATTTACATAAATTATGACCCATAACAAATAGTCCTTTAATATATATATATATATATATGTATATATACACACTATATATATATATATAATAAATAAAGAGAGACATATATATACCAATAAACTTCTGATCTTTACAAATTACCCATTCTCGGATATCTTATGGCATCAAAGAATGAGCTGACACATAGACTCATAGGTCAAGTCTTACTAATTAAGTGATGCTAGACAAGCCATGTGCAATTTCTGTTCCACAGTTTTGTGTCATCCTTTCTTTCCTCCCTCCCCGCATTTCATATGTATATATATATGTATATGTATATGTATATGTATATGTATATAGCACAGTGAAGTGGCCCATTGTGTATTGGTTTGATCCAGAGTCAGGAAGAGTACATTGTTATTGTTCATATATATCAACTGTGGACTTCAATACATGGAAGAAAGGAAGAAATGCGGGGGAGGGAGGAAAGAAAGGATGACAGAAAACTGTGGAACAGAAATTGCACATGGCTTATCTAGCATCACTTAATTAGTAAGACTTGACCTATGAGTCTATGTGTCAGCTCATCCTTTGATGCCATAAGAGATCTGAGAATGGGTAATTTGTAAAGATCAGAAGTTTATTGGTCAAAATTCTGTAGGCTATAAAGTCCAAGGTCAAAGTTCCAGCAGAATACGTATCTGGTAAGGGCTGCTGTCTGCTTTCCTTGCTGCATTCTCCAGAGGACAGGAATGTTGTGTCCTGAGGTGGCAGAAGAGACAGAAAGGGAAAACTCTCTTCAAGTTCTTTTATTATATAAGGGTACCTAATTCTATTAATAAAAGTGAAGCCTTCATGACGCATTCACCCCCTAAAGGCCATACCTCTTAACACTTTTGCACTGGGGATTAAGTTTCAGCATGAATTTTGGAGAGAAAAAAGCATTCAAATCATGGAAATCTAAAAATAGGGTTCACAATTGTTCCATGCAAGTGCTGGCCATCCTCAGAACTACAGGAATCAGCTTTTAAGCTAACATCTGATGATTATTATTTTGCTTTAGTCATTGTATTAAGTACCAAAACGTTTTACTTTTGTTGGTATTCTAGGCAAACCTAGGAGGTAGGTTCTATTCTCTTTATTTTACAGATGAGAAAATAGAGGCAATGAGAGGTTATGTGATTTTACCATGTTCACCCAGCTAGTGACAGAACAAGGATTTGAACCCAGAAAGCTGGGCTCCACAGTCTATTTCACCCAAGTTTACAACTGGAAAATAGTGAAGTCAGTATTTGAGCCCATAGAATTTGTCTCTAGAGCACACACTTAACCACTAATCTGAATTGCTAGTGAGAATCTAACAAAACATCTCTTTATTCAAAAATCATTGAATGAAATGACTTTATGCATGTATTTTTATATATTTCATATGCAACTGGAATATTAAAAATAAAATTAAAAATTAATAGTAGCCACAATTTATGCCACATAGTGGATGCCAAGAATTTTTGTGAGACCTTAACTTCTCTAAGCTTCAGTTTCCTCATCTATAAATTGCATGAAGATTCTAATTTCAGTGAGTTACGGAATTTTAAAAAGCCAAACAATGTAAAATATTTTGTACAAAGAAGTAATGCTTGGAATTCAGAAATCTAGTATCCAATTCAGAATATATGACTCCAAACTCCATTATAATAATCACTACACTATATTCTCTAATAGATCCATCTCACAGCTAAAGAAAATGAGGATTAGAAAATAAAGTATTTTTTCCTTAGTTCACAATGCAGTGTAATTAGTTTCATTAGAATTAGGTCTAACTTTGGGAATTTCAATTGCCATTTTTTGGGTTCTTTGTTTGTTTATTTGTTTGTTTGTTTTCACTCTCTGAGAGACTCTCAGAACGCCCCCAAAATTTTTTTTTAAATACGTAGAAGTAGGCATGGGGCAAAAAGTATTTTCCAAAAATGGTATCAGAACCAGAATCATGAGCTAGATAGAAAAAAATACATGAGATGATGAGAGAGGAGACCAAGATCCTTACAACTGGACATTTCCTACATCAAATGTGGTAGGTGATGCTGTGGTGTGAATATTTGTGTTTCCCCAAATTCACATGTTGAAATGCTAACCCCCACGGTGATGGCATTAGAAGGTGGGATTGTTTGAGAAGTGGTTAGGTCATGAGAGCTCTTCACATATGAAGGGAATTAGTGCCCTTATAGAAGAAACCCTGGAGAACTAGTTAGCCCCTTATTCAATATGAGGATGCTGAGAGTGAAAAAAGCTTCATTGATGAACCGGGAAGAGAGATCCCTCATCAGACACCAAATTTGCCAGCATCTTAATCTTGGACTTCCCAGCATCTAGAACTGTGGGCAATAAATGTTTGCTGTTTATAAGGTACCCAGTTTACGGTATTTTTGTTATAACAGCCCAAAAGGACTAAGACAGATAACCTACTAAAATGGCCCCTACAGACCTGCACTTCCTCATATTCAAGCCTTTTTATATTCCCTTCCTGGAGCATGGGCTAGACCTAGTGACCCATTTTCAATGAGTAAAATCTCACAAAAGTGGTGAATGTAATTTCCATGATTTTGGCTATAGAAGACTGATTTCTGTCTCACTAGCACTCTTTCTTTTGCCAGTACTCTTTCTCTCTTACCTTCTCATGTGCTACTTTTGAGCTTTCACATTGTGAAATACTCTATGAAGAGGGTGAGGTAGACAGCAATGGAGGAAGGCATTTGGCCAAGAGCTCACAAGGAAGTAAAATGCTGCCAGCAATCATCTAAGTGAACTGGGAAATTCAGCCTTTTCCACTTGAATCTTCAGATGAGGCTGTGCCGTCTGCCAGCAACTGGATTACAGCCTTATAAGAGACCACGAAGCTGAGATTCAAGTTAAGTCATTCCTTGATTCCTGTCTCAGAGAAGCTATAATATAATACATGCAGGCTGTTTTAAGCCACTGCATTTTGAGTAGTTGTTACATAGCAATAGATAATGAATAAGTCAAATATGTCCAGGAGTGAGCCATGATTCAGGCCTTTCTTCATCCTCCCCACCTCAGTGGTTCCAAACCCTTGTGAGGAATCAGAGTGCTGTTAAATGCTAGAATTTCTGTTGCTGAATGTGATGGTATTAAAATACTCAGAAGTTATCAAGAATTACAGAATCACCACTAATAGGGAGGAGCTGGTTCTTGCACTTATGCATGAGGGTGCTGCTGAAGAACTGTGCACTGTCCTGCTGCAGTTTTTATGCTATTGCTAGGCAAAATTCCTGAGCTTTTCAGAATTAGCTATTCATCACCCTTTGCTTCTTACCACTTACCTGAGGTGCTTTGCAGCTCAGGCTTTTGTACTGTAAAACCCGCTTAACTTCTTGCTTAACCCGGCAGGCATCATCTTAATAGTGTTATACTCCATGATAGATTTTAGCTCTGTGCCCCCAACCAAATCTCATCTTGTAGCTCCCATAATTCCCATGTGTTGTGGGAGGGACTCCATGGAAGATGTTCTCATGATAGTGAGTGTGTCTCATGAGATCTGATGGTTTTAAAGATGGCAGTTGCCCTACACAACTTCTCTTTGCCTGCTGCCTTCCACGTAAGATGTGACTTGCTCCTCTTTGCCTTCCACCATGATTGTGAGGCCTCCCCAGCCATGTGGACCTGTAAGTCCAACTAAGCCTCTTTCTTTTGTAAATTGCCCAGGCTTGGGTATATCTTTATCAGCAACATAAAAATAGACTAATACACTCCCTTTGATCCACATTTAATTTTGCACATGGATGTATGGTAGTTGGTGAACCTATGAAAGTTTTATATTTTACCAGGTGAGAGTTACAGTCTCAGATCCTCTCACTAATTCAGGGAGGTCCTCCATGAGCTCCCCTTAGCTGACTGACGTTATCAGAAGACTCTAACACCTAAGGAAGTAACAGACAGAACCTTTCAAAAACTTTAGGAGGATACAAGGTGGCTTTTAGAGTCCCAAAGTTCTCTGATTTATCCCAGTTCCACACAGTCTTGCTAAGGTCTACTGGGGGATAGTTACATGCTCAAGCACTTCTTTTCCTAATGAAGTTATTAAACGCTCACTCTCCAGTTTCCTCCTGGGCCATTAACTCATATCTCTATTCTAGATTCCCAATCCCTTAACTCAGTTTATAATCACATGCTAGTGCAGCTTGCAAAGAGGTTTTTTTGACAGGCTTCATTTAAAATAAGCAGCTCAGATAAAAAAATATATATGTATCACGTCATTGTCATCATCATCATTAATAGATACTATTTACTAAATGTCTCTCACGATTAAGTGACTACAGGGTTCTTTCCTCAATGTTAAGTCTTATAGTTATCTCTTTTTTACAAATGAGGAGACAGAGACTCAGAATGGTTTTGACTTGCTCAAGAGCACATGACTAATTAGAGATGGGCCTAAGGGTCCAGCCTGCTCTCAAACCACTGCTTAGTGTGCTCCAGGGATAGCAGAAGAGCGGGAAACATATGCTTGTGTGTGATTTAAAACATTCTAAAACTCAGTCTTAATTATTTCACAAGTTAAGCTCACATCACTACTTAATTTTTTAAGATTTTTCTAAAGAAAGTGTGATTTTGGTCTTCCTTCTCATACAGAAAATGACATCTGTTGACTGCAAAAGTGCTCCTTTGAACTGCAAACTGGCACTTCTTTCTGGTAGAAGTAGCCGTAGAAATGTTCCCAAGCAGGTGAAATGGCCTTTCTGAAGTGAGGATTTTGCTCAACCAATGAAAATCTAGAAAATCAAAGCCACAATGAAAACAGCCTGTAATTAATATTGTTCATTTATTGGCATCTTAGCTTAAGACCCACAATGAAATATAAATTGGAAACATTTCCCATCATGAGAAGGCCTGACGTGAGATTATCTTTAACAATTCCTAAAATATCACTCAGTGTGTCAAAGGAGCATCAGTGAGAACTGGAGGCTCAAGTTCCTTTTTATTTTCTCCCAGAGGCCAAGTGCTGTCATCACACTCTTTACACACCTTCATTTTCAGCACTCACCAGTATCCTGAACTGACGGCACCTCTGCCCTGTACTTTACCCCTCTGAGCTCCTTAAGGACAGTCACCATGTCTGACACTTCTCTAAACTGCCGACAGTGCCTGGTATGCAGCCATTACTCCAGAAATACTTCTTCAATTAATGCATAAGTAAAGTATTTTTTTATTATTATTTGAGACAGAGTTTCACTCTTGTTGCCCAGGCTGGAGTGCAGTGGTGCAATCTTGGCTCACTGCAACCTCCACCTCCTGAGTTCAAGCAATTCTCCTGCCTCAGCCTCCCGAGTAGCTGGGATTACAGGCATGCACCACCACGCCCGGCTAATTTTGTATTTTTGGTAGAGATGGAGTTTCTCCATGTTGGTCAGGCTGGTCTCGAACTCCTGACCTCAGGTGATCTGCCTGTCTCAGCCTCCTAGAGTGCTAGGATCACAGGCATGAGCAGACACATGAATGAACAGGTAAAGAGCCATTTCAAATTTAAGTTTCCCTTAAAAAATAAATTAAAAATAACTGGTAAGTATAGTGTTAAGTTGTCAGATGCTGCTTATTTTGTGCTACCTCACTTAGTGCTCATAACTGCTCTCTGACATGGATACTATTATTAATCCCATTTCAGAAATAAGCATCTGAAATTCAGAGAGATCATGCCTCTTGCCATGATCATGTCTCTAGCTCAAGGTCACATGGACATTTAGTATCTGAGTTGGGGTTGGTAGCTACTTGCTATGTTGGCAGGTGGCCTAAGGTTCATTATTCCCATGAAAATTGAGATATGAGCAGGTGATAGGGTGATCCAAGATTTCAGGTGAGCAAATCTATTGTTTCTGTGCTTTTGCTTATATCCTATCATCTCATCCTGCTAACAAAACATGGTCAGGGGGAAGCCAGAAGCTGGATGGGAACTCAGATTTTCTTCCTCCAATCTTTTCTAAAATAAGGTAAGGCCCACCCAGTTATGGTCAAACTGAGAGAAGAGAGAACAAATGGGAGGCTTTGATATTAATTTAATATCACACTAAAAATCTGCAACTCCATTAAAAAAAGTTCTCACGGGCAGTGTGTGGTGGCTCATGCCTATAATCCCAGCACTTTGGGAGGCTGAGGAGGGCTGATCATGAGGTCAAGAGATTGAGACCATCCTGGCCAAGATGGTGAAACCACATCTTTACTAAAAATACAAACATTAGCTGGCGGTGGTGGCCTGCATCTGTAGTCCCAGCTACTCAGGAGGCTGAGGCAGGAGAATTGCTTGAACCCAGGAGGCGGAGGTTGCAGTTAGCCGAGATCACGCCACTGCACTCCAACCTCAGTAACAGAGTGAGACTTCATCTCAAAACAAAACAAAACAAAACAAAACAAAACAAAAACTCATGATAGCCCAATGGAATCCCTTTTATATTCTTTAACCTAAGCCAGGATTGAGGTTCAAAGACATTAGGGAATAGGCGTAAAGTCACACAGAGAGCACGTGGCAGAGCAGGGGTTGAACACAAGTTTGTGATTCCAAAATTCATACTTTATTTTTCCATGATAGCATGATTTTTCCAAAAGGTATTTTAAAATTGGCTTTTTATTTGTGTGTGCATTTGAGTGAAAAGGATCTACCATAACCAAGCCAAAAATAAACAGCAAAAATAAACCCATGGTGAGTTTATTTGACTCACATTACAGGATGAATCACCATAAAGAAAAAGGCAGAAGCAGAAAGAGAAACTGACCTGTGTCTCTGATTCGCTTCCTACCAGCCTCGGGTACTGGGGGAGCCCTTGTGGAATCCCCTTTGGAGTTGAGAGTTTCACAAGTTGTACAATCACAAGGTAGGCACCTGTCTCTGCAAGCGTTTCTTTCTTTCTTTCTTTTTATTGTTTTTATAAGCTCTTGTTACATGGTTCAGTTATTTCAAGTTTGCTGATAGCTTTGGGACCAAAATAGGCTATTTTGAAAGAAACAGTGAGAGAAGCAACTAACTGGGATGTACGGCAGACAGTGAGTCTGATGTGCCTCAGGGTCTGAATGTCACCTTCAACATTTCTGCTCTTGAGTTGAGTTCAGAGAGTGGATGCTTTGCTTTTCTCTGAGACTTGTATATGGTCCCTTTATTAGGATTAAAATATACAGCAAATACCATCAATTAATTTAACTGGGAGGAGATATTCTTTCTGTCATGTACAAAATAAATGACGTTGTGCAGGTGATGCAACATCTATTTGCTTGAATGCCTCACCTGTAAATTAGAATCAATGATAGGAAGTCAGAGGTTGTTCTGGGCATTAAAGAGCTAACATGCAGGACAGCACATGGTACCAACTTGGCGCTTAATCAATGCTGTTCTTTTGCATCCTGTATTATCTTATGGGTGAACCCCAACTGCAGATTTAATAAATCCTAGAATGCACTTCTTCCTGGTGACATTCATAAAGAATACACATATTTCAAATGCCATCCTCCATTCATCTGTTTGGTCAGGTCTGCTATATTTGGTGGGGGAATTAATTATTGAGCACCTAAAATTAATAAAAATGAAACTTCAGAACTTAATTGGATCATGATATATAAAACAAAGAAAAGTAAAAATTCTGTCCTTGCATTAAGATTTGAAATGCCATGGAATTAATAATGATAGTAGTGATCAATTATTGCTAATAATCATAATAGTTAATAGCAATAGAAGGGGAATAAGCATAAGAATATCCCACATGCTAGACATTATTATGGTCATTTGTATATGCTAATTTTCAAAATAATCTTGAGAAGCAGGTATTTTAAGTATTAGTTGAAAGCAATTGTTTTTCTCATAGGGTCTTTGAAATAAGAGAGAAATAAGCTAAAAGTGAAATCTGTGTTTATTAATCAGGTACTCTCTGCACCCTTGCGAATTGCTGCTGGCAAAGCTATTGAAGATGGGGAAGGCAAACATATATCAGGGATAGGTATCTGTCCCAGTACAGACAAACTGCTTTCAAGTCAACCACTGACCCCAACACAACGTGGCTGCCAGGAACAGTCTAGACTGCTCAAAGGATGGAGCCATGTCAAGGACTTGGAGTCCATCTGTGATTCTGAAAGTTCAGGCATACAGCAGCTGGAGACCTGTGGTTAGGCATGGTAAGAACCCATGCTGGTATATTCAAATGATACCTGCCTCCCTGCCACCATGGCTATACCAATCATGGGCCCACTTTCCAAGCACTGGGTGGCTGAGGATACAGGTGCCAGTTGCCCTTCCCTACGTGAGTTGTCATGCTAACTTGGTGATTCAGGGGTTCCTCTGAGGTGGATGTTTTCTGCTGGGCATTACATGAGGAACAAACATTGATAGCTATTGTTTTCACCTGTATGTGGGCATCCTCAAGTGTCTTTCCCAGAACATTTTGGCTCTAACTTCTAATATTTCTTTTTCCTGGTCTCTACTTAACTATCTAAGTCTTTTTTTTTTTTAATCATTTCTCAGTAGTCAGTTTTTAAACCTATAGCTGAGTCATTTGTTTTTCTACATAAATTTGAGAAACTCAACTTTCTGAATATGCCTCTTTAGGACAAAAATTCATCCCTAAACAATAATAAATTCACCAAAACAATGCCATCTGGAAAGGTTTCATGGCTACCAATGGCCACCCTCCGCCTTGCTCTATGCCCGTCCCTCCTAGTGTCCTCTATCTCTCCTCATATTATATAAATGCAGTAAGTACACACCAGGCCTTCTTTTTCTCCAGTCTTTAACAGTGACACTTATAGGTAACATTTGTTTATTGTTTTCACTTTTGCCATGAGGCAAACAAATCTTATTCCTATTTTGGGGAGAAATTACCACTGGGAATTATATATATGGGGAACAATTTTCCCCTGTACTGTGGAAGCTGAAGCAAAGTGAGATTCCAGCATGACTCTATTTTGACAAATCAGGTTATTTCCATCAGAGTTTAGTTTTTTAATTTTTTTAGACAGATTCTTGCTTTGTTGCCCAGACTGGAGTATAGTGGTGTAATCTCAACTTATGGCAACTTCTGCCTTCAGATTCAAGTGATTCT
Source organism: Ateles fusciceps (assembly GCA_036589455.1). Taxonomy (NCBI): domain Eukaryota; kingdom Metazoa; phylum Chordata; class Mammalia; order Primates; family Atelidae; genus Ateles; species Ateles fusciceps. The sequence goes on from JAZHEH010000672.1 coordinate 742,351, forward strand.
CCCGCCTCAGCCTCTCAAGTAGCTGGGATTACAAACCTGCGCCAACACAATCAACTATTTTATATTTTTAGTAGAGATGGGGTTTCACCATATTGGCCAGGTTGGTCTTGAACTCCTGATCTCAAGTGATCCACCCACCTTGACCTCCCAAGGTGCTGGGATTACAGGTGTGAGCCACTGTGCCCAGCAATCACCAGAGTTTGAATATTGAGTTGTTAGTAGAAAAGCATTAATGCTGCAGAAACTATGTTCCATGGTTCATCCAATAGACACAGTAATGAAGTCGTAGCACCAGTGGCAATGGCCATGACCGGTCTTTGTCCTGCAGGCCTGACTTTGACTCTGGTTTCTATTGCCAGATCCCTTTGGTTCCTGCCCATTCTCCAAACCTTGGTCTTCAATGTCCCTTGATTCTGCCAGTGAGTACATAAATTCCAATGAATTCCTTTCTGTTTACATTATTTTTTTCCCACCAAAACCTTAACTGAAACAATGTCCAACCAAATTTTATTTAGACACAAATGAATCCATCAAATGGGGGAGAAGGGGTAGTTATGAATGAGTTTTAGAAACCATCATAATTTGGTGGAAAGGAGATTAGCTTCGGAGTCAGGAAATATCATTAGGTTAATGCAACAGTAGTCATGGTTTTTGCCATTACTTTTAATGGTCTAGTTACTTTTTTTGAGATTGAGTCTTGCTCTGTCACCCAGGCTGGAGTGCAGTGGTGCAATCTCGGCTCAATGCAACCTCTGCCTCCTAGGTTCAAGTGATTCTCCAGCCTCAGCTTCCTGAGTAGCTTGGATTACAGGCATGTGCCACTGCGTCTGGCTAATTTTTGTATTTTTAGTAGAAATGGATTTTCACCATGTTGGCTAGGCTGGTCTCGAACTCCTGACCTCATGATCTGCCCACCTCAGCCTCCCAAAGTTCTGGGGTTACAGGCAGGAGCCACCACACCCGGCCAGGCAAGTTGCTTTTAATGGCAAAAACCGCAATCACATTTGAACCAACCTCATAATAATGGTAATTAAAATAAGCATCAATATTAGTGACTTCTACTAGTGTATAGCTATAACATTCTTCCTGAACATTTAAATTCTACTATTCTGTATATTGTTCTCCCTGTTGCTAATTATGTGGTGTCGTGGTAATTGTTCAACAACCATTGATTCAGTTTTGATTTCTTTGCTTCAGGAAAGAAAAAACTTCTGGTAGCATTTTGCCAATTTCTGTCCTGTAAATACTCCCACAATAGCCAATTTCAAGGTAACAATTTGACAACACTGAAAATGCAGTCAGGAGTAGATGCCCACAGCTGGTTCTCATGAATTGATATGTGTCAGCTCCAACACACCTCTGCGTTTGACTTCGATGAAATTGATTAATCTCCTCAGACTCAGTTTCCACATTTTCAAAATCAAAGTTGATAAGGTGATCTCTAGCATTCATCCCTGGAATGAAATAATATAATTTTACTAAGTGTGAGTACAAGGATTGTGCAAAAGATCAATTAAGCATAGCATAATCTTTTTGCTCAAAATATTTAGTAAGATTTGTGGATTCACTGTAAATAGAATCAGCTGTAAATATTTCTGAATGAGTATAAAATGACAAGAAATGTACTATGATTAAATTTCTATTTTTTAAACAGAAAAAAAGAAACATGTTTCCACTTTAGAAATCTCTTTGCCAGCTTGTTGGAAGTTTGTGAAAACAGTATTTTCAGTTGACAATGTGCATCAGTGGTGGGCAAAATACCAGAAGAGAAGGTCGAGAATTGGAGATGTTACACAAAGTGAAAGACTAGAAATGCAAACTAAAAACCCTGTTTAACTCAGCTGACATCAGAAGGCTTGTCTCACACTCTAGCAAATATTTAAAGCAGTTGAGACATTATCTAAAGGAGCCAAAGTAAGTTTATTTAAATATTTGAATCACACACACTTATTCTAATAAAATAACCTGTAGCAGCCTACCTAACTACATACTTCCCATGTTTTTTGTTTGTTTGTGTGTTTGTTTCTCCTAAGCTAACTCTATTCTTGACAACCTCAGGCAGGTAAGGGCTTGGGAGAGATGGGAAAAGAGCCGTCAACAGAATCTACAGTTTGTAAAGGGAGGGCTGGGATGAAAGTGAATCTCAACCGGTGTTAGCCAAACTTGGTAATTTCCATTTCCTCTACCACCAATTAATTTGGCAATGGTTACCAATGGCTGGTCAAGGAGCTATGGGGAAAGTCGTTAAAAAGATTCTAGGAAAGTTTTCTTTACCTTTAAAAAGGGATAGAGGAAAATAGCATTCCCTTGTAATCTGAAAGCTGTCTTTACTTGCTGCTTGGAACTATGGCAGCCATTGAGAACAAAAGGGAGACCAGGCCAAGATGACAATCACTGCAGTACAGTTGACAAATCAGAAAGATACAAAGAACTAGAATTTTTGATGATGTCACAGAGCCACTGAACTAATTAACCTTGAAACTACTCTACTTTGGGCACAGTTGTTTGAGATAAGTTTTCTTTTTTTTTCTTAAATTTATTTATTTTACTTTAGGTGCATACTATAACTGGCATTTCTCCCCATGTTATCCCTCCCCACCTTCCTCTCTCTCCCCACCCCCCATTGTCTCTCCCCTACCCCCTCAACTCTCCCCTGTGTGTGATGCTCCTCTCCCTGAGTTCACATGTTCTCGTTGTTCAACACCCACCTATGAGTGAGAACATACAGTGTTTGGCTTTCTGTTCTTGGGTCAGTTTGCTGAGAATGATGGTTTCCAGATTCATCCAAGTCCCTACAAAGAACACGAACTCATTGTTTTTTATGGCTGCGTAGTATTCCATGGTGTATATGTACCACATTTTCTTTGTCCAGTCTATCATTGATGGGCATTTGGGTTGGTTCCAGGTCTTTGCTATTGTACACAGGGCTGCAATGAATATATGTGTGCATGTGTCTTTATAGTAGAATGATTTATACTTCTGTGGGTATATACCCAATAGTGGGATTGCTGGGTCAAATGGAATTTCTATTTCTAGATCCTTGAGAGATCGCACACTGTCTTCCACAATGGTTGAACTAATTTACACTCCCACCAACTGTGCAAGAGTGTTCCTATTTCTCCACATCCTCTCCAGCATCTGTTGTCTCCCCGATTTTTTAATGATCGCCATTCTAACTGGTGTGAGATGATATCTCAGTGTGGTTTTGATTTGCATTTCTCTAATGACCAGTGATGATGAATATTTTTTCATATGTTTGTTGGCCTCATATATGTCCTCTTTTGAAAAGTGTCTGTTCATATCCTTTGCCCACTTTTGAATGGGGTTGTTTGTTTTTTTCTTGTATATCTGTTTTAGTTCTATATAGATTCTGGATACTAGCCCTTTGTCAAATGAGTAGATTGCAAAAATTTTTCCCATTCTGTTGGTTGCCTATTCACTCTAATGATGGTTTCTTTTACTGTATAGAAGCTCTGGAGTTTAATTAGATCCCATTTGTCTTTCCTGGCTTTTATTGCCATTGCTTTTGGTGTTTTAGGCATGAAGTCCTTGCCTATGCCTATGTTGTGGATGGTTTTGCCTACGTTTTCTTCTAGTGTTTTTATGGTGTTAGGTTTTATGTTTAAATCTTTGATCCATCTGGAGTTAATTCTAGTGTAAGGTGACAGGTAGGGGTCCAGTTTCTGCTTTCTGCACATTGCTAGCCAGTTTTCCCAACACCATTTATTAAACATGGAGTCCTCTCCCCCATTGCTTGTTTTTGTCAGGTTTGTCAAAGATCAGATGGTTGTAGATGTGTGGCGTTGCCTGTGAGGCCTCTGTTCTCTTCCATTGGTCTATATCTCTGTTTTGGTACCAGTAACATGCTGTTTTGATTACTGTAGCCTTGTAGTATAGTTTGCAGTCTGGCAGTGTGATGCCTCTGGCTTTGTTCTTTTTGCTTAGGATTGTCTTGGCTATGTGGGGTCTCTTGTGATTCCATATGAAGTTTAAAGTGTTTTTTTTCCAGTTCTGTGAAGAAGGTCATTGGTAGCTTGATGGGGATAGCATTTAATCTGTAGATTACTTTGGGCAGTATGGCCATTTTTACTATATTGATTCTTCCTAATCATGAGCATGGAATGTTTCTCCATCTGTTTGTGTCCTCTCTTATTTTGTTGAGCAGTGGTTTGTAGTTCTCCTTGAAAAGGTCCTTTACATCCTTTGTTTGTTGTATTCCTAGGTATTTTATTCTCTTTGTAGCAATTGTGAATGGGTGTTCGCTCTTGATTTGGCTCTCTGTTTGTCTGTTATTGGTATATAGGAATGCTAGTGATTTTTGCACATTGATTTTGTATCCTGAGACTTTGCTGAAGTTGCTTATCAGTTTCAGAAGATTTTGGGCTGAGACAATGGGGTCTTCTAGATATACAATCATGTCATCTGCAAATAGAGACAATTCAACTTTCTCTTTTCCTAATCGAATACCATTTATTTCTTTTTCTTGCCTGATTGCTCTGGCTAGAACTTCCAATAGTATACTGAATAGGAGTGGTGAGAGAGGGCATCCTTGTCTAGTGCCTGATTTCAAAGGGAATTCTTCCAGCTTTTGCCCGTTCAGTATGATATTGGCTGTAGGTTTGTCATATATAGCTTTTATCACTTTATGATATGTTCCATCAATACCTAGTTTATCGAGAGTTTTTAGCATGAACGGCTGTTGAATTTTATCGAAGGCCTTCTCTGCATCTATTAAGAAAATCATGCGGTTTTTGTCTTTGGTTCCATTTATGTGATGCATTACGTTTATGGATTTGCCTATGTTGAACCAGTCTTTTATCTCCAGGATGAAGCCTACTTGGTCGTGATGGATAAGCTTCTTGATGTGCTGTTGCAATCTGTTTGCCAGTATTTTATTGAAGACTTTTGCGTCAATGTTAATCATGGATATTGGCCTGAAGTTTTCTTTTTTAGTTGAGTCTCTGCCTGGTTTGGGTATCAGGATGATGTTGGTCTCATAAAATGAGTTAGGGAGGATTCCCTCCATTTGTATTGTTGATACAGTTTCAGAAGGAATGGAATCAGCTCCTCTTTGTACATCTGGTAGAATTCGGCTGTGAACCCGTCTGGACCTGCACTTTTTTTGGTTGGTAGGCTATTGATTGCTGCCTCTACTTCATCCCTTGTTATTTGTCTATTCAGGGTTTCAGCTTCCTCCTGGTTTAGTTTTGGTAGAGTACAAGTGTCTAGGAATTTATCCATTTCTTCCTGGTTTACTGGTTTATGTGAGTAGAGCTGTTTGTAGTAATCTCTGATGGTAGTTTGTATTTCTGTGGGGATCAGTGGTGATATACCCTTTATCGTTTTTATTGCATCTATTTGATTCTTCTCCCTTTTCTTTCTTATTAATCTGGCTAGCGGTCTATTTTGTTAATCTTTTCAAAAAACCAGCTCCTGGATTTATTGATTTTTTGAAGGGTTTTTATGTCTCTATCTCCTTCAGTTCTGCTCTGATCTTAGTTATCTCTTGTCTTCTGCTAGCTTTTGAGTTTTTTTGATCTTGCTTCTCTAGTTCTTTCAATTTTGATGATAGGGTGTCGATTTTAGATCTTTCCTCTCTTCTCTGGTGGGCATTTATTGCTATAAATTTCCCTCTTGATACTGCTTTAAAGGTGTCCCAGAGATTCTGGTAAGTTGTGTCTTCATTCTGGTTGGTTTCAAAGAACATCTTTATTTCTGCCTTCATTTCATTGTTTATCCAGTCAACATTCAAAAGCAAGTTGTTCAGTTTCCAAGTGGTTGTGCGGGTTTGAGTGTGTTTCTTGATCCTGAGTTCTAGTCTGATTGTGCTGTGGTCTGATAGATGGTTTGTTATGATTTCTGTTCGTTTGCATTTGCTGAGGAGTGATTTGCTTCCAATGATGTGGTCAATTTTATGATTTCTGTTCTTTTGCATTTGCTAAGGACTGATTTACTTCCAATTATGTGATCAATTTTAGAGTATGTGTGATGTGGTGCTGAGAAAAATGTATATTCTGTGGATTTGGGGTGGAGCGTTCTGTATACGTCTGTTAGATACACTTGGTCCAGCTCTGCATTCAAGTCCTGGATACCCTTGTTAATTTTCTGTCTCGTTGATCTGTCTAATATTGACAGTGGAGTACTGAAGTCTCCCACTACTATTGTTTGGGAGTCTAAATCTCATTTTAGGTCGTTAAGAACTTGCTTTATGTATGTGGGTGCTCCTGTTTGGGGGGGCATATATATTTAGGATAGTTAGCTCTTCCTGTTGGATTGATCCTTTTACCATTATGTAATGTCCTTCTTTGTCTCTTTTGATCTTTGTTGGTTTGAAGCCCATTTTATCAGAGACTAGGATTGCAACCCCTGCTTTTTTTTTTTTTTTTTGTTCTCCGTTTGCTTGGTAAATCTTCGTCCATCCCTTTATTTTGAGTCTATGTGTGTCTTTGTACGTGAGATGGTTTCTTGAATACAGCACACTGATGGGTTCTGACTTTTTAGCCAGTTTGTCAGTCTGTGTCTTTTGATTGGGGTGTTTAGGCCATTTACATTCAATGTTAATATTGTTATGTGTGAATTTGATCCTGCCATTTTGTTACTGGCTGGTTTTCTTTCTCATTAGTTGACTCATTTTCTTCATTGCATTTTTGGTCTTTCCCAACTGGTTTGCTTTTGCAGTGACTGGTACTTGTTCCTTTCCATGCTTAGTGTTTCTTTCAGGAGCTCTTGTAGGGCAGGTCTGGCAGTGACAAAATCTCTCAATAATTGCTTGTCCGTAAAGGATTTTATTTCTCCTTCACTTATGAAGCTTAGTTTGGCTGGATATGAGATTCTGGGTTGAAAGTTCTTTTCTTTAAGGATGTTGAATATTGGCCCCCACTCTCTTCTGGCTTGTAGAGTTTCTGCGGAGAGATCTGCTATGAGTCTGATTGGCTTTTCTCTGTGGGTGACCTGATCTTTCTCTCTGGCTGCCCTTAGCATTTTTTCCTTCATTTCGACCCTGGTGAATCTGACAATTATGTGCCTTGGGGTTGCTCTTCTTGAGGAATATCTTTGTGAGTTCTCTGTATTTCTTGAATTTGAAATTTGGACTGCCTTGCTAGGCTTGGGAAGTTCTCCTGGATAATATCCTGGAGTGTGTTTTCCAGTTTGGATTCATTCTCTCCGTCATATTCAGGTACACCGATCAAGCATAGATTAGGTTTTTTCACATAATCCCATATTTCTTGGAGGCTTTGTTCGTTTCTTTTAACTCTTTTTTCTCTTGTATTGCCTTCTTTTATTTCATTGAGTTGATCTTCAATCTCTGATATCCTTTCTTCTGCTTGATTGATTCAGCTATTAAAACTTGTGTTTGCTTCACATAGTTCTCGTGCTGTGTCTTTCAACTCCATCAAGTCGTTTATGTTCTTCTCTAAGCTGGTTATTCTAGTTAGCATTTCATCTAACCTTTTTTCAAGGTTTTTGGTTTCTTTGCATTGAGTTAGAACGTGTTCCTTTAGCTCTGAAAAGTTTGTTATTATCCACCTTCTGAATCCTGTTTCTGTCAATTCTTCACACTCCTTCTCAGTCAAGTTGTGATCCTGTGTTGTTGAGGAGTTGTGATCCCTTGAAGGAGAAGAAGTGTTCTGGTCTTTGATGGTTTCACCTTTTTTGCGCTGTTTTTTTCCCCCATCTTTGTGGATTTACCTGGCTGTGGTGTCAGAAAGCTGCTTGATGAGGTTGCTTGTTTGACTGTGGGGGTGCTACTTGGTTTCTAGGAACTCCTTCAGGTTACTAGGGAAGCTTCCTGTGTCTTATTTGTTTATGCTGGGAGATTAGACCCACCTCTTCCGCTGACTTGTAGGCACTGCTGGGTTGTCAAGAACGCTGTCCCATTGCTACGGTAGGCTTCCTTTGTTTTTTGTTAAAACATGTAGCCCAGTCCCACCCCTCTAGTGGTGGGTTGTGCCCTTCCTCCACTGGGCTGGATCATTCAGGGTTCATCTCAGACTGTGGCACTGGCTATACAACCCACTTGAGTTAGGTCTTCAGCCCTCTGGGGTTTGTGGGGGAGGGTAGGGACCAACCCAGCCACACCTGGCAGTCTTCCCCCTTTCAGCTTTCCCTCTCTCCAGTCATGGGGTAGGGGTTGCCCAGCTGCTCCTGCTTACAGCTCCCCTCTCTCCGGGCCGGGGGAGGGGGCGATAGCTCAGTCTGCAGACTCTTATTCAACTCTGCACTTGTAATTCATGGCACTTGACTGGCAAAGATCCCCCTGTTCTGTGTATTGCTGAGGCTTTTGGGGAATTGCTGTATCTGGACTGGAGCATCAGAGGTGGAGCCTCTGACTCGCTGGTCAGATGCACTTTCTGGGTGAAGCAGCACCCCTGCCCGCCTCGGTCTGCCCTGAGTGGGCTTTGCTCACCCTCAGACCAGACCCGTTGAAATGCACCTGGTACCTCAGTTGGAGCTAGGAGATCTCTTGGTTTCTGTGTCTCTCTCGCTGGGTGTTGTGCACTGGATTTGTGTCTAATCCACCATCTTGGATCCAGTTTTTTTTTTCCTAATTCATTTTAGTTGTCTAAACATTCATATGTAAATATCATAAACCTATTTTTACATGATCCTTAAACAGTACAGTGATTTTTCTGTTAGCAAATATTGAAATCTCTAGGTGTCACCACTGTTGTAAGTTCTGGGAATATAATGTGGAAATTAAATAAGAGTGTTGCTTTCAAGGAGCTTACATTTTAATAATTAGCAAGAGATATATATACAAATCAACTGAGTAATTATTGATGAAAATTAGTGCTATGAAAAAAAAAGCATGGCACTGATACAGAAACAACTTGGTGAAGATGTTCTACTTTATTAACATGGCCAAAGAAGTGTCCTCAAAAAGTTGGCATTAGAACTAAGACCTGAATAATAAGTAGCAGTCACCTTGTAGAGTTCTTGGGTAAAGTATTTTAGGCAGGAAAAAAAAATAATGAAAGCAAGTCTAAAGGGCTCGATATGTGAATAAACCAGGTATGTGCAAAAGAAACAAGGAAAAACATATGAAGAGAAATCAGTTCTTACCTGAAACTACCAAAACAAAAAAATAAACAGGATATATGAGGTATCTCTTTACAAGACTTTATAAACCAAGCAAAAAATAAGAACAACTTTGAAAGACAGAAAATAAACATGAGAAGCTTTAAGATTGTCCCAGCTTAATTCCTTGAGAAAGTTTTCAGGACACATTGTAGGGAGTGGGAACTAAAATAGAGCTCTGTGAACTCCATGAGTGGAGGAGATGGAGCTGAAAGCCCAACGAAACAAAATAACTAAGTTTACAAGACAGAAAAATGGAGATCAAAGGCATGCACAAAGAAATAACTTGTGTTATCTTTAGAGATTTCCTCTCAAATATTCATCCAAGTACTGATTCGAACATATAAGTGAAAAAACTACTATAGGCCAAGTAAAGAACCATCTGGAAGAACTAGTACCCAGCATCTACACAGCACGGTAATAGCCCTTGTTTTTGCCATTTCCACTGGGACACCACAGAATCCACAGGGAATAGAATTGAATATTCACAGTGAGGAATAACTGCCTTAGATTGACTACTCCTCTGTGCCCCAATAACACATAATAAAAGAAAGACCTAAAAGAATTGAACTGTGAAGTAACTTAACTGTTTCCCCCCAAAAGGCTCAAATATCATATAGCTGTCAAAGTAAAAATGTCTGTGTCTAGCATCCTAAAAAAATGAACCAAGCATGTAAAGAAGCAGAAAAATATAGCTTATCATGTGGAGACAAGTCAATAGACTAAAATTGACCACAAATTAACACAGATGTTAGAATAGCAAAAAAGAAGATGGAGATCATCATTACAACTATTTCCTAGATGTTTAAAAAGTAAAGTGGATAAATTGAAGAAATATAAAAGACCCAATTCAATTACTAGATTTGAAAATAACTTTTTGGAATTAACATACAATGAATGGGGATAAAAGTAAATTAAATATTACATTTTTAAAAAGCACAGTAGATATGGCAATAATATACTATCAAATAATGCATAAGAAGAAAAATATAATATAAAAATGTGAACAGAGCATCATTAGCTGTGGGAAAACTTACCGACTGAATGTATGTGACATTGGATTCCTCAAAGGAGAGGTTGTGCATGTAATGGGTCGGGGGGCATTGACAAAAATAATTGCTAAGTGTTTTTCCAATTTTTATGAATGCTATAGACCTACAGTTTCAAGAAACTCAGTGAACCTTAAAGACCAGAAGCATGAACAAAACTATGCCAAGATGCATAGTAATACAATTTCTTAAAACCAAGGATAAAGCAAAAAATCTTAAAAGCAGAGAAAAAAATATAGAGAAACAAAACTATGAGTAACAATAGATTTCTCATTGAAAATAATGCATGTAAGGTTGGGTGCAGTACCTCATGCCTTTAATCCCAGCACTTTGTAAGGCTGAGGCGGGTGGAGTTCAAGACCAACCTGACCAACACGGTGAAACCCCATCTCTACTAAAAATATAAAAAACAGCTGGGTGTAGTGGTGGGTGCCTGTAATCCCAGCTGCTCTGGAGGCTGAGTCAGAATTGCTTGAACTGGGGAGGTGGAGGTTGCAGTGAGCTGAGATAGTGCCATTGTACTCCAGACTGGGCAAGAAGAGCAAAACTACATCTGAAAAACAAACAAACAAAAAACCAAAGAAAATAATGCATGTAAGAAGACAGTTGAGTAGTGTCTTTAAAGTACTAAAAATAAGTGAACAACCAACAAAATACTCTCAACCTGTAATTAAATATTTAGGATGACAGTGCAGCAGCATTTAGGGGTAATTTATGGAATGACTCCTATGTTTCTAATTAGAAGAATGGCCTCAAATCAAAGATCTTAGTTTCTACTTTAAGGAAATAGAAGCCAACCTAAACCCAAAAGAAACAGAGAAAAGATAATAATTATTAATAAAAATTAAAAGATAAAGTATTAGAAAATTATCAGAATGGAAATAAATACAATAGAAAACAGAAGAAATAAAAAAATATTACTATGATTATGGTGATAGTAGAGATATGACAGATATTAAAGATAGATAATTATTATTTTTCAGTTAAGATAAAACTTTTAAAAAGGATTTCAGATAATCTTATATCTATAAATATGATAGCCAAGATTAAATGGATATATTCCTTGAAAGACACAAATTAAAGCATACTCAAAAATAGGTGGCACAATGAATGGAAGGTTTATGTCTTCTGAGAAGTCATAGGTTAAAATCTTAACCTCTGGGGTGATAGTATCAGGGGGTAGGGGTCCTGGAACGTGATTACATATGAGAGGAGAGCACTCATGATTGGGATTAAAACCCTTATAAAAGAGACCTCAGAGAGTTAAGTCTGCCCTTCTGCTGTCTGAGAACACAGCAAGAAGGTGTCATCTGTGAGGAAGGAGGCCCTAACCAGATCCTTAATCTGTGGCACCTTGATTTTGGGCTTCCCAGTCCCCAGCCCTGTAAAAAAAAAAATGTATGTTGTTCATAAGCTACTGTGTTTAATGGTATTTTGTTATAGCAGCTTGAACAAGCAAAGACTGCATAAATACCCTTGTATCTATTTGACACTTAATTTTAGTGAAAACATTTCCACAAAGAAATATCCAAGTCCAGATAATTTTATTAGTGACTCTCACAAAATATCTAATGAAGAAGTAAAAATAATCCAACACAAACTCTTCAAGAAAATAAAAAAGAATACTTTCCAATTCATTCTTTGAGGCCATATTATATGGATAACAAATCCAAATAAGCATTTCATGAGAAAATGAAACTACAGAACAATCTTTTTCAAAAACGGAGACGAAAATTCTAAACCACTTCTAGGAAATCAAAACTTGCAATATGAAGGATAGTATATGATGAGTGATGGAGGTTCATTCCAGGAAGGCAAATATGGTTTTACATTTTAAAATTAGTGAACGTAATTAACCACATTAACAAACCACAAAAGAGAAAATCTATATTACCATACATGTGCAAAAAAAGACAAAATTCAATACACATTTTTAAAACTCTCAGAAAGTAATAATAGAAGACAATGGTCTTAACCTAATTTTTAAAAATCTACAAAATACCTATAGCTAACATCACACTTAATGGCAAAAGACTGAATGTTTTCCCCATATAATCAGGAGAGTCTCACCCTCTCACTCAGTGTTACTATTTGTATCCAACATTGTACTAAAGCTTTGAGCCCTTGTTACTGAAGATAAAAAGAAATAATTCATTTACATGGGAAAGAAATAAGTAATTTTAAAAAACTTTGCACCTGACATGATCATTTATGTACAAAAATCCAATGTATCTGTTACACTTTTTTTTAAAGATAACTACTAAAAGTAATAGGTAAGTTTAGCAAGCATTTAGGATACAACATTAAATTACAAAAATCAATTGTACTATTTTATCCTAGCAAAGAACGGTAGAAATAAAATTGTAAAGAAAGTATTCTTAATAATGGCATGAAAATATAAAAGATTTAGAGATAAAAAGGCCTCTACACTGAAAACCACATAACATTGCTGAAATAAATTAAAAAGCTAAATAAATATGGAGATATACCATGTTTGTATATAAGGAGATTTCATGTATTTAAAAAGTTTACATTTCACAAATTGTTCTGTGGACTAAATGTAAAACTTTTCTAAGAATTGAAAAGGTTATTTAAAAATTTATGTGAAAAAGCAAACAACTTAAAATAGTAAAACAGTTTTGAAAATAAAGAAGAAAAATAATACTTCATTTTAGGACATCAATTCTGATTATACACCTAGAGGAATAAATTTAGTGTGAAATTAATATAAAGATTGACAAAAAAATCAATAGAACAGAATAAAGAATCCAGAAATAGATCTGTGCATATATGTTTGACAAGGATGCAAAGGCAATTCATGGAGGAAGAAAAGTCTTCAACAGGTAGTATTGAAAAACAAAATGTACATATGAAAAATTATTCTTCAATTCACACCTTGTACCATAAAAATTAAATCAACATGTATCATGCACCTAAATGCAATCAATAGCTATAAAATTTCTAAAAGTAAAGGTAGTATAAATCCTTTGTAACCTCAGGCTATTGTAAAACTTCTTTGTAGATACACTGCCAAAAGCACAATTCATAAAATAACAATTTGATAAATAAGACTTCATCATAAGTAAAATCTTCTACCCTTCAAAAGACATTGTAAATATATATATATTATTGCACTTTAGGTTCTGGGGTACATGTGCAGAACGTGCAGGATTGTTGCGTGGGTACCTACATGGCAATGTGGTTTGCTGCCTCCATGCCCCCGTTACCTATATCTCACATTTCTCCCCATGTTATCCCTCCCCAATCTCCCTACCGCTCACTATCCCTCCCTTATTCCCTGCCAACAGACCCCAGTGTGTGATGCTCCCCTCCCTGTGTCCATGTGTTCTCATTGTTTAATACCTGCTTATGAGTGAGAACATGCGGTGTTTGATTTTCTGTTCTTGTGTCAGTTTGCTGAGAATGATGGTTTCCAGATTCATCCACATCTTTACAAAGTACACAAATTCATCATTTTTTATGGCTGCATAGTATTCCATGGTGTATATGTGCCACATTTTCCTTGTCCAGTCTATCATCGATAGGCATTTGGGTTGGTTCCAGGTCTTTGCTATTGTAAACAGTGCTGCAATGAACATACACGTACATGTGTCTTTACAATAGATTGATTTATAATCCTTTGGATATATACCCAGTAATAGGATTTCTGGGTCAAATGGACTTTCTATTTCTAGGTCCTTGAGGAATCGTCACACTATCTTCTACAATGGTTGAACTAATTTACACTCCCAACAGTGCAAAAGTGTTCCTATTTCTCCACATCTTCTCCAGCATCTGTTGTCTCCAGATTTTTTTAATGACCACCATTCTAACTGGCATGAGATGGTATCTCAATGTGGTTTTGATTTGCATTTCTCTAATGACCAGTGAAGATGAGCATTTTTTCATATGTTTGTTGGCCTTATAAATGTCTTCTTGTGAAAAGTGTCTGTTCATATCCTTCACTCACTTTTGAATGGGTTTGTTTGTTTTTTTCTCATAAATCTGTTTTAGTTCTTTGTAGTTAGAACTGCCTTGGTAAAGGCGGACTTCCTCAGTAATGGGAGATTGCCTTGGTAATGGCGGACTGTCTCTGTAATGGCGGACTGCCTCGGTAATGGTGGACTGCCTCAGTAATTGCAGACTGCCTCGGTAATGACAGACTGCCTCGGTAGTGGCGGATTGCCTCGGTAATGGCGGACGCCCTTCCCCCGACATAGCTGGACTGTCCTGGGTCCAGCTGCACTTGCTGTGAAACTTTCAATCCAGAGTGTTTCAAATTGCTGGTCTTTGTCGGGTGGGACTCGCCAAGCCAGATCACCTGGCTCCCTGTTTCAGCCCCCTTTTGTTCAGTTGAATGGGTGGCTCTGTCTCCCAGGCATTCCAGGTGCCAGTTGAAATGGCTGCCCAGATTGTGTGAGTTTTTGTGTGGAGACTCGCTGTGTCAGCTGAAACAGCTGTGCTGGAAACTCATGTCACTTTTCAGCCTGGGAATCTCCTGGTCTGTGGGGAATAATAAGTTGTTTGGAAATGTGGTGATCCCTCACCCTCTATGTTGTTCTCACTGGGAACCTCACTCCAGAGCTGTTCCTATTCAGCCATCTTGGATCCTCCCAAAAAGACATTGTTAAAGGTGTAAGACAAGCCACAGACTGGGAAAATATTTTCAAAGCATATATCTAATAAAGAACTTGTATCTTAAATATATAAAGAACTCATGATACTCAATGATATGAAAACAAACCAATTAAAAAATAGGAAAATGATTGAACAGAATCATCACTAAGGGAGACATTTGGAGAGCAGATAGGCATATGGAAATATGTACATCATCATTTGTTCCCATGGGAATGCAAATAAAACCATTATGACATACCACTATATACCTATCAAAGTTTCTAAAATTAAAAAGTTTGATGTTCAAAAGTGTTGACTAGGATATGGAGCAAGCAGAACTTGTATACACTGCTGGAGGGAATGGAAAGTGCCCAACCTCTTTGGTAACAGTTTGGCAGTTTCTTAAAAACTTAAACTTGTACTATCATATAACCCAGCTGTACCACTATTAGGGATTTTTAAAAAATGGATGTATATGTCCACATAGACACTTGCATATAAATGTGCCTATCAACTTTATTTGCAACAGTTAAAATCTGGAATTAGCTCACAGGTTCATCAAAAAATGGTGGCATATCCGTAGAATAGAATAATACTCAACAACAAAACAGTGATGAACTATTGATATACTCTACAGTCGGGATAAATTCAAAATAAATAGTCTGAATGAAAGAGACCAGACAATAATGAGCACATACTGTATGGTTTTATAACAGAAAATTCTAGAAAGTGCAAACTAATGTACAGTGACAAAAAACAGATTAGTAGCTTCCTGAAGATAGTAAAAGGGGATGTCAAGGAAGGTGTTAAAAAAAAAAAACATTGCAAAGGAGCACAAGAGAACTTTGTAGGGTATGAATTCTTAATTGTCATGATAGTGGTGATTGTTTCACAAGTGATATATATATACATATATATATGTATATATGCTGAAATTAAACAAAATTTACACTTAAATATGTGCAGTTTATTTGCATGTCAAATACAGCCAAATTAAGATATTAAAAACATGCCCCCTCCCAAAAGTGAGGTCAGAGAGAAGAAGCAGGAGTCAGATTATATCCAGCCTTTTTGCATTTTACTCAAAGTGCAATAAAGAGGAATGACTTCAACAGATCTTAGGGATATTCACTAAAAGTAAGTGTAATAAAACAAAAGAGCTCCACGTTCGAAGCAGAGTGCTAAGCGCTTTCACTTAGGTGATCTCATTTTGCCTTTTCCGTATCCTGTGGTTATTAGTTTTACTGATAAGAAATATGATGATTGTGGAGATTAAGTGATTCCCCCAAGGACTCAGCAGCATGGCTGGAATTTGATCATGGCTTGGCTTCCTGAAAAACCCATCCGTGATCAACTACACAGAACCTCCTTTCCTAATGGAAAGGTGCTTGCATTCCAGAGGGACAGAGGAGATGAATCCCTAAATAACTATAACACAAGGCAGAATGTGTTCACTGTTATTCCAAAGTACAAGCAAAGAGTTTTAAGAGCTCAATGGAAAAGGGAGAGAAGCATCCAGATGAGAGAAGTCAAGCTGGAAAATAGGAACACTTTGCAAAGCAGGTTGTTTTTTCCTGGATCTTCAGGGATAGATAGGATAGGAACAGGTACACATGGAGGAGAGAAACTTCCTTGGTGTAAGAAACTGTATAAGTAAAGCTACAGAAGTCAAATAGTAAATAGAGTTCTTGGATAATAGTACATCAGCTCTTTTGGGAGTGGCATAAAATCGTTGACTAAAACAGAGTAAAAGGAACAGTTTGAAATTTAAATGGAGTCATATAACTTGGCCTAACTCAAAGCACCA
The DNA here is from genome assembly GCA_036589455.1 of Ateles fusciceps. Lineage (NCBI taxonomy): Eukaryota > Metazoa > Chordata > Mammalia > Primates > Atelidae > Ateles > Ateles fusciceps. Next base: position 758,902 of record JAZHEH010000672.1, read on the forward strand.
AGCTAAATTTTGTGTTTGCTGGTTAGATAACCAGGTTAGTCTTGAGGACTAATGAAGATGTTATATTCTGGGTTCTGGTGGTTTAGATACAACTATGGTTTTTCAAATCATGTACTTGTCGTAAGAATCTTCTCTATGCATCAATAGAGAATTAATGCTGAATGACATCACAAATCATCTACAGAAATCATTACTTTATTGATAAAATAGTGGCTGACAGGAGGTAACATGTCCTAGGTGAGTTGACTTAAAGATATACCTAAGTCTAAATTTATTAGACAAGTTTCCTTTCTACTATATGATATTGCCAGATACTCTCAGCCCATGGCTTTATTTTCCCTGAGTTTTCTGTACACAATTTTAATAACAAGGAGTTAAAGATAGGAACATTTGATGGAGGTGAGATTATCACAGCAAACAACACTTTGTAGGAAACAGATTGATGCCTGTGCTTGTGGGCAGAAGTCTAAAAGTAGTCCAGCTGGATTGCTGAATTAAGAATCTCTTAATATATTTAAATGAAAATTTTCTGTTGGAAGCTGAATACTGTGTATTGTGAGCTTGAAAAGAGTCTAGGGTCTTGAACAAAGGAATGAACTTACAATTATAAAATGCATGGGCTGAGCTGTTTCTATGTATACATACATCATTGATGGTATGAAAGAAAGAAATGCAAATCTATGCATTTGCAAATTCATTCTGTAAGTGAACATCTACTAAGCACTCCCTGTATGTCACACACAATGCTAAAGTAATTAGAATAACAAACAACTCTTGTTTTTGTCTGCTGAAGATGCCTTTTCTGCTTCTTTGGTCCCACGCAATACCTTTCTTTCTTTCTCCTCTGCCCCACTCTGTGTGATTTAGTTGTGGCTGACAATCACAGTACCCTATGGCTGTTGGGGTGGGCAGATCACTCTCCCAGAACTGCCCCCAACCATCTTAGCCTATCTCTGCAACCAGTGAGTGCCCTTAGGGGTGAACATTGAGACCCAGTCCTGACCAATCAGAATCTCCACTGGGAATTTATATGTGATCACTGAGAAAGATGTTCTTTTTTTTCTTTTAGGTCATAAAATACAAGGATGCAATCCCAAAACACCAAGCCACCACTACTTAGCAAAAGTCCATTTAAACTCTGTGCAAATAAGGCCAGTCCTCAGAGAAGAGCAGAACCAGAGTCAAATGACGTCAAGTTCTAGAAATTGGAGTCACTGGATGGAGTCACACCTGAGATCAGCGAGCCCCCATTCTGTGCCAGGTGTACACTGGGGGAGGAGCTATAGGGATGAGTATGGTGCATGCTCCCACTTTTGAGGATGTCACTGCTATTTGGGGGGATGTGCATGTAAATTATAATGTGAATAATAACACAATGTTATAACAAGAATATAAGTTAAGTACCTGGTATACTTAAAAGATAAAGAATGGGTCATGAAGATCTTCAAGATCTGGAGACACCAGTGCATGGTCTTCAACAATGAATAGTTTATTGCTCTGAAGAAAAAGCTGGGAGCAAATGGTTCCAGATGGAAGAGGAGTATGTGCAAAATATGGGGCAGCATAGTACCTTGGCACATCTGGGGGACCCCTTAGAGGGCTGGTATTGTTGTGTGGGTTGGGGTTGTTACTGGAAATGAATTGAAAGATGCAGAGTTGCCAAATGGTGAAGTGCCTTGGTAGACACTTGCCTTCCACACTGAGGACAAAGAGTTGTATTTCTTGTTGAAAAATTATGAGCAGACTCAGATAAATGATACAAGTGCAGTAAACAATGTCAGATGTAAATATACACAGACAGTGATCAAAGCAGACATCTCAGCTATGTTTGTCAACTAAAGGGAAATCTCCCCCTGTCCATCAATCAAGTCTCCAAAAAATCACCTCGTTTCCCAAGATACTTACTGATCTTGGAGAAGATCACATCAGAAATTTTTTGTGAACCTGTCATTACCATTCAAAGGAAAATTTCCTGGTTACATTTTCATCCTGTAGGTCCAGCAGGCCTTAAAGCTTGTCTGAAGTTTATTCCTAAACTATTTCTTATTCAGGAGGAAATGTTTAGGTGAAGTCTATGGAATCTATCAGCTATGTTATTTGATATTTATGAGATTTATGTTGCTGAAGAGCTAGAGCTGTTTCCTACTTATCTCGGAATCTTAATACTTAAGTAGATATGCAGTGAATGTTTATTGAACGGAATTGCTGGGTATATACCTTCTCCACTGTGAGAATACCCAGAGTGGAAATTGTACACCTTCAATTTCTTGAAAGTCTTGATGTGTTGTTTTCCCATTAATTATCCAGCAATCAGAGGTCTGGGTTTAATATTTTAAGAAGCAGAATTTTAATGAGAAGTGAAGTGTAAATATTTATGTCCAAAACAACATAGCAGCAATTAATAGGATCTCCAGCCTCTGAGTGTCAGAGTTTCTAGGCATTGTGATCTCTAATTATATTCTCTGGCTGGCGTTTGTAGGCACAATCTGTTTCTACCTCTCCTTTTGCATGGTCTCATTTTTATAAGTATAAAGGTTCAAGAATAAATACAAGGTCCAAATTAGACCACGAGAATTAATCTAGCATAAACATGCTGAATCTGTATGAGAAATTCTATTCTATTATCCATTTTTAAAGATTGACTCTTTATGCAAACCTGCGATCCCTTTCTATGTATAATTGTCTAAGCAGGTATTCGTCTTCTCAAACATCTGCTAACACTGGCAGGCCCCAAAATAAACTTCCACATTAGCAACTTGCACTTGAAAAAAAAAAATGTATCCGGAAACATCTGCTGAGCTATTTTCTGTTTTATTCCTCCCTCCCTCCCTCCCAGGTTTGTTGAAGTGGAGTGAGGTGTAAGTTGCAGCTTGAGATTTCAGCCTCAAGAAGGGGAAGCTCTGAAGGGAAACAGTGACTTGGCAAAGATAAATTAAGTGTTAGAGAAATCTCAAGAGAAGGAAATGAGGTTGGGGTGAGATGGAAGCTGTAGGGCAGTGGACATAACCCTGGGAGTATATGACACAGTGCCAGATTGAAATCCCTCTTCTGCCTCTTTTTGTTGGGATAGTTTTGGGCAAACAGGTTCACTGTGAACCACATATTGCCTTTTTAAATGACTGTATTAATGTCGGTCTCAGAAACAGCTTATGCCTTACACAGAATGATGTATGTAAACCTATTCAGTATATAGTAGCATTCGATATAAATGAATTGAATCTACCTGTGACAGACAAATCACTAGGACAGGAGAAATAATCTGTGAATGGAGATTCTCCTCCCGAAATCTCGGTGATATCTGGTATATAGTTACTCAAAATGTCCTCTGGCTGTTGTTCATATCACTTACATTCCAGCTCTTGAAAGAAAGCCAAACGAAGGTGAGAACATGTGAAAGAGTTGGACATTACCACCCACCACCTCATTCAAGGCCAAGTTCATTCTTCCTTCTTTAAGACAGAAAGTTCTTGAAAGAAAAAAAGACTAGAATTTACTTATTTGTTTTCCCATGACTTTAACACAGAGCCCTGAGCAAACAGCAGATGCCCGGGAAAGCACACTGAACATAACCCAGTTAGATCAGAGTAGGAAATAGAAAATGATGCACACTTCCAGTGTTGGCCTTTCCTATCAGTGCATGTCTTCTGGACAGTTTGGGAAATTCTAGCAGTTTTGAGACCTGGCCTACTCATAAAGCTCTTTATCTTCCAACCCAGATTCTTTCTAAAATGCAGTTAATTTTGGGAGAAATTTTGAGGAAGTTTTTAGTTGTTCCCTTTTTAAATTTCAAATATTACTTCTACTGGGGGAGATTCCCTCAGACATCCAGGCTCACCTCTGCACTCTTCTACTACATTTTCCATGTCTGGATATATTAGTCAAGATAATACTAGTTGTTATGGTAGATCAATGTTTAAATTTCAGTGCTTTACCATGAGAGAAATGTACTTCTTCCTTGAGTGGATATGACATTGACGGGTGAGGGGTTGTGCTCCACACAGTCATCCAGGGACCCATGCTGGTAGAGATCCTAGTATCATCAACATGTGACTCCCAAGTTCATCCAGGGCATTGATGTCCTGTATGTAGGTAGTGAAAGAGAATACATGAATAATCACGCAGGTTTTGAAGGTTGAACTCCGGAGGTATATGCATCCTTTTACCCAGTTCATTGGGCAGAGAGGACACAAGAGTGGCTAGACTATGTAGTAGCTGACTGAGCTGCCATTTTCTCAGTGACAATTCTACACAGGGTTTTCTGATTGCGTAATAGAGGCACAATTTCATGGTAATTAATAGAGTGGCCTTTGGAATCTGACTGCTTGGCTTGACTCCCAGTGCTATGTCTTATTCATTGATGGTTTATTTATCTATAAAATAGACAGAGCAATAATTGTTGAAAGAAAATAAAGGATTTATTGTACTTAAAGGGAGTAAGGTAGCATTGGGAATACTGCAAGAACTCAATGCATGCATCTTAGAATAAAGTTAACATCTAATAAGTGATATGCAGTTTTATAGCACAGTTACCTGGATTCCTACCAAATCCTGTTTCTGAGCTTGGTTTCTCAGCTATCCTTGCTCAACTGTGAGTGTAGTTTTTCTATCCAGTTCATTTTCAATTTGCTCCTTTTAACCACCATCACTTACTGTTGCCTGCAACCAAAAATTTCTTACTTTGCATTCTGGAGTGCTATTTATTCATCTATAAACTGTCAATATGAACTAGGTAAATTCTAAGTCTAAGCACTGAGTTTCCTGCATCCCAGTTCTGCTATTTATTTAACAATTTTAAGCAACTAATATTTTGGAAATATAGGTAAAGAGACTCTATACTTATTACATTTAATTTACAAATGCAGGATATTGCAGCTTAGACTAGCCAGATGGCTGCTATTTTTCTTCTTTTTAAAATTTTCTGGAAAATGCTACTTCATACACTATGTTTATAATTACGGGTAATCTGAAAATGCTATGTTCGATTGCTCTCTTGTCCTTTTTCAGTTATGATCACATTTCCTTAGATGAATGCTTTAACAAATAAATCAATTTAATGTCAATACAAGGAACTGTTAGAAGTTTCACGTGATGCTCTTAAAAATCTTAGAAAAAGAAATGTACACTCTTGTCACTACAGCATGTCCATTCACTTCTTTTTTTCTTTAAATTATGCAACTTACCAGTCTTTTGCAACATGTTCAGTCAGTCTGAATTTCATTTAAACAGTGCAAGTCCAATGAGATTCTCCTTAACTCCTGGCCTAGGGCCCTTCCACTCTCCACAGGTAATTAATAGTGGCCTGCTAGGTGCAGAGCCTCTTATCTTTCCAGCCTGACTTTAAAAGCCTTTATACACCTAGTGTTGTTTGCCCATGGTTTTTTTCTTTTTTATTAACTGTGATTTTTGACTATAAACATTTGCAGGTGGAACCATACTGTTTCATGCAATGAGCAATATGTCTCAGAGAATTATATGTATTAATATAGGTGTATCTCATTATTTGGGGGGCCACTTTAGTGTTCTATGCAATGTCCAGGATGACTAGCCATTCTCTTATTAATAGACGTAAGCTTCCTGATTTTTGCTTCTTGGCAATGTCACAATGAGCATCTGTATGCATGATTCTCTAGGTCCTAGTGAAAATGCTCCTTCAGAATAGACACTTAGAATCATAAATAATGCCAATTTGCCCTCCCAGTGGATTCTGAAAATGTACATTCCTGCCAGAATGTGAAAGAATCTTTGTTTCCCAGCCCCCTTCCTAAAATGGCTATTATAAATTTTTCCATCTTTGCCAAATCAGTGGGTCAGAAATAGTATTTTATAGTTGTTTTAATTTGCATTTCACTGGGCTAGAACAGCTTTTCATACATGTATTGATCTTCTCTATTCCTTCTTCTGTGGACACCATGCTTAGTTTTCTAATGGGCTGGCTACTTATCTTTACCTTGTTGATTCAGGAGAGTTATTTATGTATCCCTGATATAGCCACTTGCTTGCTACATACATTGCAATTTTTTTTTTTCTTCTGCAGCTTGCTACTCACTCTTGGTTCCTTCGACCTCTTCCTTTAAATCCTGTGCTTGTTGTTAGGCTCTTAGTGAAACGGGAGAGTTCCCTGACCTCCCTCACAGGATGTGTGACAGAGATGTGGGTCCTCTGTTTGGCTGTCCACACTCAAACTCCTTTTGGGAGGGGGGAGCACAAAGATGTGCAGGAGCCAGGGTGACTGCTTTTGGGCTCTGGCCCCATGGTAGCATCTACGGGTGGGTGCCTGCCATTCCTGAAGTTCCAGTGGGTGTCCTAGAGAGCTCTTTCAGCTTTGCTGCCCACAGACAGCTTAAGTATTAACCATCTCAGTGCCCTCTTGGTACCCGGGTTCCTGTCTGGCATCCAGGAAGAATCAGGTCGCACACAGACTTGAAGGATGATGAATATGGGGTTTGATTAGGTGATGGAGGTGGCTCTCAGTGGGATGGATAGGGAGCTGGAAAGGGGATGGAGTGGATGATGATCTTCCCTGGAGTGTTCTGCCCTGTAGCCCGGTCTCCTCTACCAACCCCAGCCAAACTCCTCTCCATGTTCAGACAATCCTTCTCTTCTCTTTTCTCTGTGGCATCACCTTTCTCCTCATCTGCCCATACAACCTGGGGTTTGAGGTTTATATGGGTACCAGATAATGGCGCATGGAGGTCCAAAAGGTAACATTTGGGTTTGAAAACAGAAATTCCTGTTCTCATTTAGGGCCCCGAGTTCCCAGGCTTGGGGGTGGGGCCTTTGCTGGGGGAACTGCCTTCTTCTACCCAGTATTTCCCTCCTTTATCCATATTATTTGGCTATGTATTCCTTCTGTCAAAATTCATGCTCGGCTCTATTTACCTTCCATAATTATAAACACTTAAAATTGCCTAACTTTGGGTCAAAGAGCCCTTTTGTTTCCTCGAACCAATAGATCATATGTTTGCCACTGGCCTTATACCCAGTTGAGTATTTTTGGTTGACCAATCAACATCCTAAATTTAAGACTCCATTTCTCCCAGGACTGTGCTGTCCATTCTGGAAAATGATAGGGTGGATCACATGGCCTGTGTCCCACTATTTCCTTAGCCAGCTTCTCAGCTTTCAACTTCAGTCTGTGAGAGAAGAGGCTGATATCACAATTTAAATACAGTCAGTCATTAAGGCATAATTACTATTGCTCCCTAAACAATCATATTTTTTCACCATTGCTTCCAGTTTACCAGAATAATGTTAGTTTATTAACATGTTCAAGGAAAGAATGACAAACTAAAAACATAGTGTTACAGTCAATGTCACTCCTTTTCCCTCTCACATCCACGTTTGTAGAAAGTTCTATTAATTCCAGCTACTGAAAGTGTGGAATTTTGGGTGTACAAAGCACAAAGCATAGAGAGAATGTTGAGTGTTTAGGAATGAATCTGGAATAGAATGGCAGAGATGAGGCACAGAAGACGATAAAAGTCTAGAGATTGGAGAAGTTTCAGAAGTAGGCAGAGAACATAATGTGAGCTTTGTTGGACAGAACAAAAATTTCGAATTCAATTCCAAATAAAATGGGGGCCATTGGAGAGCTTTAATCAGGAGAGAAATACACTCTAATATTATTTTCAAAATATCATTGTGGCTGCTGAATGAGAGAGGTAATAGGAGGGCAAGAGTTTTGGAAGACATACATGGGTGAAGTTTGAAGGTGTGTCCAGTGGACAGATACAGGATGCAAGGGATATATTTTCATTTTCAAATTTGTCCACAGGTGTATAAATCAGAGAAAAATCAGTAAGTCTTTGAGCCATTTTATCCTTAGTAGTCCTTTCTTGTACTTTCTCTTTTAATCTGGTAGAGCCTAAAATTTTGCTTTTGAGGTTGTGGCCAACAGGAATGGTATTTTCAAGAACAAGAAATGATTATCATTGTTTTACTTTAATTCTTTGTGTTATTTAAAGCTGTATTATTTAGACTAACTGCTATTATTCTAAAATCATAACTGATATGTCAACTTAATGAAAGTGAACTCATGAGCAAAGGAAATTCTGGCTAATTCAATCTAGGTCAAAAATGATAACTTCCTCTTTGTCTTACATCATCCTTTGCAATTAAAAAAATAAATTTCTTTCAGATAAATTGACAAAAAAATTATAATTTATGTGGATTTTCCATAGCATTCTTTGAACTCTTAAGGTCGCTATTGGAGGTCTAATTATGATCAAATTAAGCTATAATTATGTCATAATCACAAGCTTAAACTTTATTTAAGACATTTTAACATGGTAGAATAACCTAAGATTTAGGGTTAAAAAAAACCTGCAAATGCACACACACACACACACACACACACACACACACACTCACCGAAACACTGTGTCATTTACTTAAAATTTGACATCATTCAAGTTTCTTACTTTGTACAAGCATTATTTTCTTCTTTTTATTTTAAAAATTGGGATAGTTATAACACCTTTTTTGGTCATAGGGTTTTGAGATGATAAAGTGAGTTTTATGGTTATAAAGATTACAAGAAATAATTATTGTTGATGTTATTATTGTTATTCAACTAAACTAGATACAATTCAGCATGCTGAGATAAAAATGCACTTAACAAGTGTTCTAAAAATGCTACATTGAACATTTTCCAAAGTATTTTCTTTAGTAACCTGAAATGACTGTTGTACTTAATATATTTCAAGTTATTCTTTAACTCAACACATGTTTGCTGACTTAATGAGTGATTCTACCAACTAATCCCAGTGTGACTTTAGAAATAGCCCTTAATTTCATCTACTCCATTTATTCTCAAGATCTTGGCTCACCATCTCCTGCTCTGTCACAACAGTCTCCCCCGCTAGCATCCTTTCCACCTATTCTTGTTCTCCCCTCTCCCCAGAGGACATCCTACACACAACTTCTCAAAAGCATCTTGTTAAGTCAGTCCTCACTTATAAATCTTCCATGTTTTCTCATGTCCTCCACTGTGACAAAAGTCTACCTCCATACTATGGAGTTTGAGCACAGTGTCTGCATTTAATATATATCATTGAATAAATGACTGGATTGACTAGATTCACCCCCACCATCGCAGATTAGGTTAATGATTTGCAGTTATGTCTTTTTGCATTTTTAATTCTGGAATCCATTTTGTGCAACGGATCCCACAGCAGTCTCTCGCTCTAATTTTAGGAGACAGAATGTTACAGGAATAACAGCCATATTATGGGTTGCAAACCCTGTACTTATTTAACCAGGATAAATGGTCAATTACTGAAATACACCATATTGTTCCAATTGATATGGTTTAGCTGTGTTTCCACTGGACTCTCACCTTAAATTGTAGTAATCTGTACATGTCAAGGGTTGGGCTGGGTGGAGACAATTGAACGACAGGGGTGGTTTCCCCCATACTGTTCTCATGGTAGTGAATAAGTCTCATGAGATCTGATGGTTTTATAAATAGGAGTTCCCCTGCACATGCTGTCTTGCCTGCTGCCATGTAAGACATGCCTTTACTATGCCTTTGCCTTCTGCCATGATTGTGAGGCCTCCCCAGCCATATGGAATTATGAGTCTATTAAACCTTTTTCTTTATAATTAGTCAGTCTCAGATATCTCTTTATTAGCAGCATGAGAACAGACTAATACACCAATTATCAATACGATTGCACAGGCTGCTTTTCCTTACTTAGAATGTTGTCTTTTCATATGACTAACTCTTATCCTTTAATAACCCAGCTCTCGAGTAACTTGAAAGATGTCTTTTGTGTCCTCTTATTTTTGAGAAAAGTAATCTTTCTCTCCATTTGACTAATTGTGTACTTTGTATATATCTCTGTCATGGCATGCATCACACTCTGACTTGACTCTTCAGAGATAACATGAGGCTTAGGGTCTCAGAGTCCACATGCTGCTCTTATTGTGGAACTTAGATGCCTGGCATCTGCCACTCAAAAACTCTGGTGAGCTGATTTCCATTGGTTTGAATTTCTCTAGCAAATTCTTTTATTTTCAGTTTGACTAATATTTATTTAGCACCTGTTACATGACACACATGGGGAAAGATCTAGAAGATTAATTGTGATCAAGGCAGATGGATCTCTGCCTTTGTGGAACTTTTATCTAGAAGGAGAGACCAGCAACGTACTTATAATTGCAGTTGAGGTTGTCAAATGAACAGAAAGTTCCGTGAGAGAAGGAATGTGTTTCTTTTCTAAATTGCTCTGCACACAGCTTGAGCACAGTATTTGCATTTAATATATATCACTGAATAAATGATTGGGTTGACTAGATCCACCCCCACCGTCACAGATTAGGTTAATAATTTGCAATTATGTCTATTTGCATTTTTAAATCTGGAATCCATTTTGTGCAATGGATCACACAGGAGTCTCTGGCTCTAATTTTAGGAGACAGAATGTTGCAGGGCTAACAGCCATCTGTTTCCTTTGAGCAAATCTGCAACTGTGAAGTGTGACTGCAGATTTTTATAGCATTTGTTGCATTTTTATTATAAAATGTTTGCTTTATTTATTGAAAGAAATTTAGAATATTTTTTAAAAGGATAAAGAAGAAAATAAAAATATCTAGAGGTAATCTCTGTGAACTGTGAATATGTCTATATATTTTTTCTTTTTAACTCCTATTCATGTATATAAAAATTGTGTGTGTGTGTGTGTGTGCATGTACACACACACACATGGAGTCACTAAGGAGCCTGAAAATATAGATGACTACATAGTAAATGGTTCATTCATAGTACATTAATACTTAATAAAATACTATCATCTATGTTTCTAGAATCTATGGTATATATGCTAATTGGCATATGTTTGGTGGGTATATGCTGGGAGAGCTCTTCCCTGAGAGCTTAGAGAAGTCAGTAGGTTTTATACCCTTCAACTTCACTATCAAGTGTTTTGTTACAATAAATCAAGAGTTTCAGGAAATTCTGCAAAATTACAGCAAGTAATTGTACAAAGTAACAAAAATACAATCTCACTACCTTGTCTGTAGCTCAGGCATCTCCCCCTTCCCAACTGTCCTCCCCAAAGCACCCAGACTAATACTTGTCATGAAAGCTGACCTCAGAGATTTCTGGATGCAGGGTCTACCAGTCTTATGGTTGGATTTGATGATAGCCCTACAGGACCTGCAGATTTAGAAGCAGTGCAACCCTGGACATCAAATGTTACATAGATGACATTAGGCAGCTGGATTTGCAATTTTGATGTGACCTTGGTAGATCTCCTGATCTAATCACTTTGAACATTACTCTCATTGCCAATACATTAATTTCTACCAACCTTTATGTTAATTAGCACATTCTCTGGTGTAGATTTTAGCAACAATATTATAAGTGTCATGTAACCAAAAGGGATGATTCTTGCTAATGATAATTTAAATGCTAAATAATAGCCTAGAATTAAATTAAACTTTCCATACAAATATTAAATTTTATCTACAAACATCACATTATTCATACAGAAGTAATTTCAAAGTGAATTATGATGCAGATAATAAAAGGAATTAGTAAATATTCTTAAATTTAATGATCATCTGTAGTAAATACATATATTTGTTATACAATAATCCATCTGTAAATTATACATGTGACCATGCAGCTATAAACACAGGTATTCCTGAACATAACAAATTTACATTATTAAATGTCAGTTTCAAATTTCTTTTTTCAAAATGGCATTGCATAATTTACACAAGTATCTACATGTCTGCCTTCTACGTTTTCCAATAAGCATTGTACCTTGAACATTGTTTCTACGCCGTGAATATGCTTCAAGCACAAATTTTTTTAAATCTGCCTTTTGGAGTTTTTCTTTCCTAAATATTATACAGGCCATGTCTTAAAAATAAGAAAATGGTCTCATCGATTGCAAGTTTGCTATGTGTCAGAAGCGGTGTTAGGAATTTTCAAACATCTCACTTCATTCTCACAAATGTAGCTTGGAGGATTTACGTAACTTTCCTAAGTTAATATTATAATGTTGTTCAAATGTTTTCAAATATAAGATAGATTCTTATTTTACTAAATTGCCTTAAAGAGCTTTTGAGAAATTGATAATTAAGCAGTAAATATTGAATGTTTACTCTCTTCTAGGCAGTTTGTGGGGCCGTTTTTAAAAGCTAACTTATTTAGTATTTATTGTCCCCTATAGTTGAGAGCTTGTCAAAGGCTTTTTACATCCACTGTATCCTTTGATCCTTTAATCAGCCACCTGAGGTGGTCTCATGGAATCAAGGAATCTCAAAGCTCAGAGGATCAACTGCCCAAGTATTATCTAGTCCTCACCCATCTCCAGGAGCCTGGCCCCACTGCTCGCTGAGACAGCCCACACTCCAGCTAGCTTGGCTCTAACTGCCGAAGTCCTTTGGATATAGATAGAAAAGGAGGGGTCAAGTAATGTCAGAAGATGGCCTGGGGATCCAGGTGGCTTTTACCAAAGCATTTCCTTGCTGAAATCCAAGCTTTTCAGGATTTACCTTTCAACTTCATCATACCCTAAGAAGACCAAAACAGCCTCTCTATTTAGGGCAACTTCTTTTCAAGCTTGGATGGAACCTGCTACCATGTGGAGGTTAAAATGTCGGCTTTGGAATAAGACAACCTTGTTTTGTTTCCCCCCCTGCTGTTAACTAGAAGTTGGCAGCTCATTTTTCCTTTACAAGTTTTGGCCTTCTCAGAAGCAGGATAGAAACACCAATACTTTCCTTGCAATGCTCTTGTCAAGTGTGGAGAGAAATATATGTAATGCTCTTCAAACTGGGCTTAGGAAGCATTGGGTACTATATACCCAGGAGCGAATACTTAGAGTTACTAATGACAAAACGGCTGCCATATATTCATTCCATACGTATTGATGGAACACCTGCTGGAGCCAGGTTCTGTCACAGTAGTCCAAGGCTCATGTGGAAGGCATGGAACCTGAGTTAAGCAAAGAAATAAACTTGAGGAATATGATGGTGAATTCTTCCTTCCTTCATTTTCCATAGGGAAGCACATTTATTTAGTGCCTAAAAGTTCTTGTTTTAGTTTCCCCTGAGCTGCCATAATAAATTACTACAAACCTGGGGGCTTATAGCAGCAGAAACTCTCTCCTCTCGCAGTTCTGGACTCTAGAAGTCTGAAATCATGATGCCAACAGGACCGTCTTCCCTGTGACAGCTCCAGAGATACTCTCTCCTTGCCTCTTGTGGTTTCTGGTGGCTTCTGGTGATGGCATCACTGTCTTCCCAGCTTTCACCTTCACATTGCCACCTCTGTGTCTTGCTGTCTGTCAACTCCTTTTCTGCCTTTAATAAAAATGCTTGTTATTGGATGTAGGACCTACCCTAATTCAGAATGATTTCCTCTCAATATCCTTATGTTAATTCTGTTTGCAAAGTTTCTTATTCCAAATATAGTCATGTTCCATGGTTCCAAGTGGAAATATCATTTGGTAGGCATTATCAATGCATTACACCATAGATTTGCATTCTCTGTCTTTTGGAACATGCTATAAAACTCTGCCAAGTTCAGGCTTTTCTGTATACAAGATGAAGCAAAGAAAGAGGATGGACTATCATCTTTATAATAAAATTATTCTCACTAGGTTGTTTTTCATAAAATGTCAGCTGCCCTCTAGCTCCACCTCCCTGAGCAGTGCTTTGAAGCTAGAAACCTGCGTTTAACTTACTTCTCTGCCCCTTCACCTGCTGTGAGAGTCTGGGGCAAGTGATTTAACCTCTATGAGATTCAGGTCCTGCACATGTAAAATAGAAATAATGAAGCTGGATGTACTGGGTTGTTGTGAAGATTAAAATGACACTGCATGTGTAAAATATTGAGTTTCCTAGCAGACACATCACAAACTTTGGTTTATGGACAATCTTTCGTCCCTTGCTTTTACTGACTTGTATTCTCAGTCTGGGTTTCCCTGACTGGCCATAGCCTGAAAATCACATGGCTGAGAATAGATTTAGCTTTAACTCTCTGAAAGCAATTTCATCTATTTCAAAGTTGATGTGCAGTAGCTAACTCTTGGCCCCATGTCCTGTCAAAAAATGTGAGGCTAAATCTGTCATTCTTAGAGTTTCCATGCATTTCTCTGAGGCCATTCTCTTAGGCTGTTTGGAATCCGTTTAATTATTTTTTTTTTTGAATTAATGGTTTCAAAAGGCCAGAATAGCCACAAATTCTTGAGTCTCAAGTACAGCATTTTACCTGCAATGTGGTGGGTCTCAGGATGTGTTCACTGTAAGCCTCCATTTAAAATAGCGAAAGATGTCCATTCTCCATGCTTATGTCCTCAATATTTTCCTCTCAACATTTAACATTGTATTTCCTTCTCTGTTCTTCACAAATGTGTTTTTAAACCCCAGAGAAACCTCTTCCTTCACTTTGCACACGCAGCATATTTCTCTACCTAATCTATCCACTGACTGCACAGAAAAGCCCAGAATTACAACAGGACTAGGCTGAGCACCAGGTATAGCTCTGCTGTTTTCTGCTTGCTCTGTGCTAGAGTATAGAGGCTGCTCACAATGGTTTATATCAATGGGCAACCATGCCCTTGAACTTTGCTTAGGCATATTGGAGGGTGGTCGTGGGGGAGGGTAGAGGAGGGGGGAGCAATAGTAAGACCTTAAAACCACCAAAAAGCAAAGTTGGAGCTTTTATTTTCCTGGCTCCTTTGGGACTGGGGTGCCCAAGTCCACTGTTCCTGCTCCCAAAGCTCCACTCTTGCCAAAGGTCCTTTTAAGCAATTCTATCATTGGGTGCTAGAACTGCTTCCTCCTCTCATGCCTTATGGCCTGTGGGTGATAATGGCTCCCTGCTATTGCCAGCACCCAGAATCGAGCCTTCCCTCCTTGCCCTCCTTAAACCTCGACCACATCATTGTAATAAGTTTCTTTCCAAATAGCTCCTCAAATTCCTCAACTTGAGTATGTCATCTTTCTGCTGCTTGCACTCTGGAAGACATAGCAATTAGTGTCACAAGTGGCACCAGCAAAGAGATCCTCAAAATGATGATACTGTAGGTCACAGATACTCCCTTTCCATCCTCCCACCAAGAAGAGGCTATTTGTGTGTTTCTAAATATGCCGGCATCTTAATCAAAGTGGGATTCTGGGGTTAGGTTGCCGGTATACTTAGAAACACACAAAGCGCCTCTTGCTGTGAGGATGGGAAGGGGGTGTCTGTGACCTGTGGCATCATCATGACAATGAAATTATCATCAGTAAAGGCATAGTGGGAAATACAAGTGCAGAGCAAAGTATTGACAGAGACAGGAAAACTGAAAGCACAAAAGTGTGACTGCAGCCCTCACCTCACTCCCACGGAAGCTGGCTCTTCCGGACTTTTTAATCAGGTGCTTGGCTGCTCCAGTTGTCATAAACTGAGATTTCTACTGTTTTATTGCACGTGTGTGCACATACGTGTACACACATGTACAGTAGACCTACACATGTTAGCAAAGGATCAGAGTAGAAGAAGGAAAGGAGAAAAATCAAACAAACCAAAAAGATGTGGGAGGTTTGTTGAAACTCCCAAAGCTCATAAGTAGCCACACACAAACCCAGTCCCCTCGCCTTGCATCTGCCATTCTCTCTGCTCTCCACACCTGCCCCTGTCAGTGAGTATTCTTTGTCTCTGTAGATGCTATCAAATCAGTCTTAGCTGAAATTGTTCTCTGTGTTCTTATATCCCTAAACAAATTGTTGTAGTGGAAAGATCAGAATCCAAATTGGCCTTTTCCATTTGTGACTTTCAAGGCTTGTTTCACCGGATGTCTCCACATGGGCCACATGGTCCCTGACACAGCATATCAAACGTTTCGTCTCCAAATGCTGCCCTTTATCTCTGACTCTCTCTGTAAACATCATCGCTGCCTTTGAAGGAGCACAGCACGTACTTAAGACCCTTTGATGAAAGGCCCCTAATTGAATCCTTTGAATAATGAGTAATTATTATCTTTTCATGAGAAATATTCTGGGCAGTGCCCTGTAATGGGAATTGACAAGATCTGAGAAGAGGGTAAAGTTACATTTTCCAAGCCAGGGTTGCTCGTAATTAGTATAGATAGGATTATTAGCAAGCTCCCTGTCCCCTACTTACAAGAGGAGCACATGTTAGATTCTCTCAGAAAATGGTGTGGATGAGACCTGCAGAAAAGTCCAAGCCAGCCACAGATAACTGGATGCAGATGTCACACAGAAGAACTCCTTCTGGGGTCAGAAGACCCTCACACAAATCTCAGGACTGCCTGTGAACTGGCAAATGGTAAAACTTCTGAGCCTCAGTTTCCTCATCCGTAAAATGGGAATGAGTTAAAACTTGAAAACTACATGAGGAACTTTTGTATTTTTTCATTTTTTTTTTTTTTGAGATGGAGTCTCTCTGTGTCACCCAGGCTTAAGTACAGTGGTGTGATCTTGGCTCACTGCAACCTCCACCTTCCAGGTTCAAGCAATTCTTCTGCCTCAGCCTCCTGAGTAGCTGAGACTACAGGCGCCCACCACCACACCCTGCTAATTTTTGTATTTTTAGTAAAGATGGGATTTCACCATATTGGACATCCTGACCTTAAGATCTGCTTACCTTGGCCTCCCAAAGTGCTGGGATTACAGGCAGAAGCCACCGTGCCTGGCCTGTATTTTTAAAATACTGTTTGGGGTGCAAGTTTTCCTCATTGCCATCATCATTGCAACATGAGGATCCTATGTAACAACATGAATTTAGAATCTGCTTTATTTTTTTGCTTGTTTATTGGATTTTGTTATTTGCTTCTCTTATATAGCCTAATTCCAGTTACCTTAGGCATTCCAATTCAATACAAAAGCAGTGTGCCATAATTTTCTCTCTTTCTCTCCTCCTCTTTCTGTCATCCCTTTTTCCTTCTTTCCTTCCTTCTTTGTACATTTCTCAGTCTTTCTACTGGAATGGCCAAAGTAATTTCTTGCCCTTTTAACCATGAGCAAACATAGTTTCAGTTAAGTATCCACCATCCTGTGTAGCAAACCTTCTTAAACTCAGCGACATACTTTGCAATAATAAAAATAACTTCTTATTCACTTGTCTATGTGTTGGCTGGAGTTTGGCTGATCTAGGCTGGGCTTAGCTCCAAAATATAGGCCTGCTTCACTAGTCTCTCATCTCTCAACAAGCAAGTACATAAAGTGTGTTCTTTTCATGGTAAAAGACAGGTATGCAAAGAGAAACTCTTACCATGTGAACACGTTTTATGCTATTGGTAAGAAAAAATATTTGTAAATGTACCATTGATTAAAGCAAGAACTGTGACTAAGTCTTAAGTCAAGGGCTGAGGAAATATAATTCATTCGTGGTGACACCAAAGCGAATCACATGACAAATGCAAATCAATGGATTGGCCAGGAATAAATATTTGCTAAGCAATAATCTAATCCACCACAGATAATAGTACTTAATTTTTTTTTTTTTTGCCAGACTTATACTAGAAAAGGAGCAAAGTTTAATTGCATTTCTTTAATAGCTTCTGAGCAAGACTTTTTATATTATGACTTTAAAAACATTTCTTGTATATCTTCTTTTATGAATTAATCTTTCATGCTGTTTCTGTGAGGGGGTGTCTTTCTTAATGAGTTGTTAGAGAAGTTTAAAAACAGGCTATTCATCACTTCACGGATCTAGGCAAATTATGGGTTATCATCTGCTTTTTAATTTTGTATGTAATGCTTTAATATGCAAATTTAATTTTTTTCTATGTTCAATTCTATGACATTTTATGATTTCTGCCTCAGATACAATATTTAGAAAGACCTTTCCTATCACAAGATCACACATCTATATTTTTTCTAGTTCTATTTATTTTTTATGCTTTTATTGCTTATATTGACCTCAACAGGATTTTTCTCTAGTACAGGTTTGAGAAAGAGATTCATCTATATTTCCAAACAAATAACCATATTTTATGTTTAAGATGAGCCTTAAAGAAGGAATTCACCAAAGGGGGTGAACAGGCTGTGTTACGGGGGAGATGATTAAGGAAATTAAGGTCACCCAGAGCACAAGTGTCTACATGAGCAAGGCAGGTGCCTACCAACAAGGTGTGCCAAGAGAGCTTAAATGTTCACCACTGGGGCATTGGCTTGGTATGGGGCAGTGGCACAAGAGACCAAAGGCTAAATCAAGGTGGGGTCAAGGTCTTGATGAGGAGCCCAGGGTTTACTTCAAGAGCAACAGACAGTCTCATCTGGCAGTATCATCTGCTCTGGACACCTGCCAGTCACTCATGACTCCAAGGACCCCTCCAGCAGGAAGCAATTTAGAGCTCTAGTCGCAAGACCAGACAGTCTATTCTTAGCAACCAGCTCCTCTTTTTCTGCCAACAGAGAAAGAGCACTCTGTTGCCCATAGGTCACTCACCGAACTGAGGCCTCAGCTCTGAGGAAGAGAGGAGCTCAGAGATGTAATCGGGAGGGGAAGCCAATCTATTTGCTGCCCCCAGGAAAAGAAGTCCACCTCTAGTAAAAGAGTTCCACCCTTAAAACAGCAAACAAAACCTGTATCTTGTCCTGACTGCCTCCGATCAAAAGGGTGACACCAAAATGTGGATGAAAACTGTAAGAAAAATGATGTCATGATGCTTCTAGGGTATTAGGTTGAAGTCAATCAAAATGTAGCACCCTGGTGAATCCCTGAAGAAAAATTCACATCTGGATGAGCAGTTCTCAGAGATGCCAATGATTCAATTCAGAAAGCATTAACTTGGGCTGACAGTGAGACTGAGAATTCTGGGACTCACAATGCCAACCCTAAGGTGGTCACAGTCTAGTTGGTGAGACAGATGTATCCACAAATCATGCTGAGGGCTTGTGTTAAAACAGAAATCTAATAAAAGTTATACAGGGTTAAACAAGAGAGTGGGAGAGAAAGAGAGATTGATTGTGACTAGGCAATCAGGGCTGCCTCCTGGAGGCAGTGGCATTTAGAATTACCTAGATTTGTTCTCAGAATAAAGCAGTAATAATAACAGCAACCAGAGCAGGGTCAGGCACATTACTTGTTTGGCTCAGTAGAAACTGAAAATGCGGGCTCCCTTAATCAAAATACAGCAAAAAAAAAAAAAAAAAGTGCCATTAAAGGTACTAAAATTAAAGATTTTTCCTTTCTTCTGCGGCCTCTTTCAACTTGTCATATTTTTCATTTGCTATTTAATGTTCTTCTCAGTAAAAGAAAATTAATATTTTAAATTATTAGCATGAGTTTTCCCATATATCTTCATATTGTGCAATACCAGTTTTAAATGTTGGTATAAGAATACCTGTTTTCAGAATTGCTAAACTCCTGCACTTCGTATTTTATAACTCCTATGTATGTATGTATTTCATTCTGACCACATAGTGGAACTGATACAGAAAACTAACTCAACAATTTTTCTCTTAGTTTTTTGTTTTGGAATATTCAACCAACACCCTCTGCCTTCAGCTTAATGAGTAAGGAAAGACGGAAAGGTAAAGGAACTATGTTTGCCCTCTCTTTTCCTTTCTTTCTGTGTCATCATTTTTAGCATAAATTGTTGTCTAATACAGGGAAAACGCAGGAGTAGGAAAGGATGTGATAGGGTCACTTTGTCATCTGTGTTTCTTTAAATGACACATTTATGTGCTTGAAGCAAGTTCTGGTCAAAACCAAAGCATGGTCTCTAGGATTTGTCAGTATCTCTACTTACTCAAAGATGTACACACTTATCGTATACTGACTTTGAGTCTCATTGAACCACCACGCAATGCAAATCTACTAGAATTCTGTGCTCTTGGGGAATAACAATATCTCCATCAAGAGGTATGACGGACACAGCTCTTGCTCTTATCGTCACTACTCAAAGCATGCTCTGTTGTCCCATTGAATGCCACTTACAAAGCGCAAGTTGAAATATGAAATTATTAAGAATTTCAAGACAGTAAAAGCAGAGAATTCAACCCAGCAAGGAACACTGCTGAGAACCAGGTTCTCCATGACCCCGCAAATCGCTCATTCACGAAGCTGGCCCTAAAAACAGCTTCATTTTTGGACTAAGCATGTAGACTTGGCACCAGGCTGAGTACTCTTATACAAATTATCTTATGTCATTCTCACAGTAGCCTTATAATTATCCTCATTATAGGAATAAGAGAACCAAGGGTTAGGAGGATAACTATCTTGACTAATATTCCCTAGCCGGAAACGGCAGAATTGGATTCACACACCTAATGTCTGACCCTGGAGTCCAGGCCCTAGTTCCCATTCTCTCCTCATGGGGATAGAACCCACAGCAGAAGGCTGTTTTAAGCAGAGTGAGGAGAATGCAAGCCTGATCCTGTGTGTTTCTGCATTGGCCACTGCAGAGGGGTTTACACACTCATCATTTACTCACCATCTTATAGAATATTTGTGTTAAACTGTCATTTGAGTTATTTCTTAGGGTAGAGTGGAACTATTCCTTTTTTCTTCTTTTCAGCAAACTTTACTTACTCTATTTCCACTCTGAGAGAATCTCATTAATTTTGTGAGGTTCAGAAGCAGTAATCTTTGGTATGTAAGGTCACTGTGAGAATCAAAAGTGAGAACCCATGCAAAAAGTTCTTAAAGCAATTCTTAGCACAAAGTAAAGTGCTGAATAAATATGAGGTGATATTTCATTATTATCGTGTCCAGAACAAACAATTTACTCAAGCCAGACCAACATAAGTCCTTTTTGAAAGTTTAGCTGAAACTCTTCATAAACATTTTCTCTCTTTCTCTGGGATCATAAGCTATGATTATCAAATAAGCTTAGAACATCTGGGGGACCATCTCCTTTCTTCATGGAGAGAGTTTGTTTAAGAGTGAGTCCTTAGGCTATTTGAAGCCCTAAATCTAGCCATACCTGAAGCTACCACTCTTGGATTTCCATGTACATTCGTTTCTGTCTTTCAATTTAGTTTATGCATTTGTCAGTTGTAGCCTATGAAAGGCTTCTGATTAATACTAAAGGATTTATTGCAGGAACATACTAGTGTCACACATGCAAAGTTAGATTGACAGCTGTGAAAATTTGTTCACTTATCACTTATTAATGTATTAAATCAGTCAGTGTTTTTTTATTTCTTATTTAAAAAATGAGATAACATGCAGAATGTGCAGGTTTGTTATGTAGGTAAATGTATGCCATGGTGGTTTGCTGCACCTATTGACCCATCCTCTAAGTTCCCGTCCCTCACCCCACACCTCCCAATAGGCCCTGGTGTATGATGTTCTCCTCCCTATGTCCATGTGCTCTCAGTGTTCAACTCTCACATGTGAATTAGAACATGTGGTTTAAAAAAGAAAAAAAAGAACACGTGGTGTTTGGTTTTCCATTCCTGTGTTAGTTTGCTGAGAATGACAGCTTCCTACTTCATCCATCTCCCTACAAAGGACATGATCCCATTCCTTTTTATGGTTGCACAATATTTCATGGTCTATATGTGCCATATTTTCTTTATCCAGTCTGTGATTAATGGGCATTTAGGTTGGTTTCATATCTTTGCTATTCTAAATAGTGCTGCAATAAACATATGTGTGAGGCTGAGCACAATGGCTCATGCTGTAATCCCAGCCCTTTGGGAGGTCAAGGTGGATGGATCACCTGAGGTCAGGAGTTCAAGACCAACTTTCCCACAATGGCAAAACCCCATCTCTACTAAAAATAAAAAAAAAATTAGCCAGATGTGATGGTGGGCACATGTAATCTCAGCTACTCCGGAGGCTGAGGCAGGAGAATCTCTTGAACCTGAGAGGCAGAGGTTGCGGTGAGCTGAGATAGCACCACTGCACTCCAGCCTGGGTGAAAAGAGCAAAACTTCATCTCAAAAACAAACAAACAATGTGCTTGTGTTTTTATAATTGAATAATTTATATTCGTTTGGGTATATACCCAGTAATGGGACTGTAGGGTCAAATGGTATTTCTGGTTCTTGATCCATGGAGAATTGCCATACTGTCTTCCACAATGGTTGAACTAATTTACGTTCCCACCAATAGCACAAAAGCATTCCTATTTATCCACAGCCTCACCAGCATCTATTGTTTTCTGACTTTTTATTAATCGCCAATCTGACTGGTGTGAGATAGTATGTGGTTTTGATTTGCATTTCTCTGATGATCAGTGATGTTGAGCTTTTTTTCAAATGTTTGTTGGCCACATAAATGTCTTCTTTTGAGAAGTATCTGTTCATATCCTATACCCACTTTTTGATGAGTTTGTTTATTTTTTTTTCTTGTAAATATGTGTATGTGCCTTGTAAATTCCAGATACTAAGTCTTTGTCAGATGGGTAAATTGCAAAAATATTCTCCCATTCTGTAGGTTGCCTGTTCACTCTGATGATAGTTTCTTTAGCTGTGCAGAAGATTTTTAGTTTAATTAGGCCCTGTTTGTCAAGTATGGCTTTTGTTGCAATTACTTTTTGTGTTTTTGTCATGAAGTCTTCCCCCTATGCCTGTGTTCTGAATGGTATTGCCTAGGTTTTCTTCTAGGTTTTTTGTGGTTTTAGGTTTTCCATTTACGTCTTTAATACATCTTGAATTAATTTTTGTATAAGGTATGAAGAAGGGAACCAGTTTCAGTTTCCTGCATATGGCTAGCCAGCTTTCCCAGTACCATTTACTGAACAGGAGATCCTTTTCTCATTGCTTGTTTTTGTCAGGTTTGTTGAAGATAAGATGGTTGTAGATGTGCTATTTCTGAAGTCTCTGTTTGCTCCATTGGTCTATATGTTTTGGTACCAGTACCATGCTGTTTTGGTTACTGTAGCCTTGTAGTATAGTTTGAAGTCAGGTAGTGTGATGTCTTCAGCTTTGTTCTTTTGCTTAGGATTGTCTTGGCTATATGGTCTTCATTTGTTCATTCGTTCATTTATGTATTAAATCACTCGATGTATTTTCACTTGTCATCCCTGTCCCTGGTATGTGTTAGGTGCTGTGCATACAAACTTCTTGGATGACTCTGACAAATAGTGACACAATCTGGTACTCAGTCATTCTAGTTTGCTGTGGATAGTGCTGGTTTACCTGTCATCCTATAATGCTTTATTTCTATATTTATTTATTTATTTTTGAGACAGAGTCTTGCTCTGTCACCCAGGCTGGAGTGCAATGGCATGATCTTGGCTCACTGAAACCTCTGCCTCAAGTGATCCTTCTGCCTCAGCCTCCCGAGTAGCTGGGATTACAGGTGCCCACCAGCATGCCCAGCTAATTTTTGTATTTATAGTAGATGTAGGGTTTTACCATGTTGGCCAGGCTAGTCTCAAACTTCTGACCTCAGGTGATTCACCCTCCTCAGCCTTGCAACGTGCTTGGATTACAGGCATGAGCCATCCCCACCTGGCCTCATCCTATTAATTATTAATAACATGGCTCTTATTTTCAAAATAGCTGTGGTTTGGAAGAGAAATCAAATGATCTCATACAGTGATGGCACTGTATGTAAGATGCAGCGGCTAATGAACCAAAATAACATTTAAGGATGTAAGTTCCTTCAGGGCAGGGGTTTTATCTGTTCCATTGGCTGCTCTGTGCGCTGTTTAATCCTGCCTCACCAACATCACCTGGTATACAATAGAGGCTCAATAAACATTTGTTGAATGAATGAGTAAGAATGCAGCCTGGGGAGTCAGTGCAAAGAAGGTTTGTACTAGATTTGAAACAAGAAGGCTGGGCAAGGGATTTTTAATGTGAGAACAGATGGAGGGGAACTGTGTTTGCAAAAATAAAAGAGGATGACAAAGCATGCCTGTGTAGGGGGCTAGACACATGATCTGATGTTGCTGGCCCACTCAAAGTGCAAGTCTGAAAAGATAAAGTAAAGCCACCAGAGAACACAACTCCAGAACGTAGAGAGTTTGCTTTAGGGAAGAGTATCAATTTTATACTGAAGACAATGAGGGCAGGGGGCTTCAGAGGGGTTTTAAACAAGTGAGTACTTTGCATATTTAAGAAGATCATATTGGCTGCAATAGTAAGAAGGATTCAGGGTGGGGAAAAAAATGGAGTTTGGAAGACCAGTTAGAAGACTGTGGGAATCAGTTGGAAGAATTTGTATGAATCTAAAGCTTTTCTAGACTCTGCTGCTCCGTGAGGAAATTTTCACAAATCTCTGGTAAGATGAGAACAATAAAGCCTATACTGAATTCATTTCATTTACAGAAACTCAAAGCACTAAACTGAAAAGAACACACTGTGACCCTGATGTGATAATTACACATTATATACCAGCATCAAAATATCACATGCACCCCCAAAATGTGTATAACTATATGTCGATTAAAACAGTGAAAAAGAACACATTTTGAAATTATAATGTAAACATTTTTTCAACATTAAATCTATCATTTGGTTTACACAATGCTGGTGATGGTAGATGATGTGCTTTTAAAATATTGCTATTTTGGTAAAATAGAATGATGTCATTCCTATACCAATAGTGACCCCAAAAATCCCTACAATTAGGGGGAAATTTTACACAACCTTTACATTACTAAGTTTTTTCTCTTTGATATAGGGAAGAGTTGATGAATATCTGAACTCAGGAAGTAGCAGTGGGATTGAAAATTGGAGATGAAAGGTTTGAGAGGTATCTAAGAAATAAAATGAATAGGTAATGGTTGGTACAATAGCAGGCATAGTCACTTCTAATTCAATTATGTGGATGCTTCAAGGGCAGTTATAGTTCTTGTTCCTAATCCAAATAATGCAAATAATTCCCTTGGCTCTCCATTTTTGTTTTCATATGTAGCTATTTCCTGCATTGAAATAATCATACTTTTTCATTGTTGAGTATAAATATTTCCATCTCTTGAATGAGTAAGTGAAAAAGTGATATGTAAAGCCATGCTCATACATATCATCTGGCACTATATATTCCAGCAACAAAACATATTCCTTTTTTATATAATAGCATGCCACTTGATACGTATTGATTTACGTAAACGCTTGGGAAACCAGAGTTCGGTTTACATTTATGAATGATTTCTGCACTCTTTAAAGAAAGCATCTTTCAAAGACGAATGACCCAGGGGCCAATATTCATCTTTCAGATTTCAGTTTTACTCAGCAGAGAGAAAGGTTGCTGCTGCTAAATCATTGCCTTTTATGAGCTCTGCATTGGAACCATGAAGCTTTATTGGAGAAAATAGGCTAGTTTCTGCTCACAGAACCCCTCCACCTCCTAGCTCTCTAACCTAGCCGTCTGCAATTCCTTCAGTAAGATTAAGTGGGAATCATATTTATTCAACAGTTATTATCACTGTTAACTGTGAGACCCCCTTTGACATGATGTCATAGTGGAGAATTATGCATCTGAGAATCTCTCCACACTGGTCAATCACCTTCAGAAGTAAGATACAGATGTCAAGTGTTTTGTTTTTATTTATTTTCGTTTTATTTGTTTGTTGTTTTTTCCTGATGAGCGGAGAACAAGCAGCTGAAACTTAAGAACTCACTGTCTGGAAGACTTCTACCCTGAAGTTACTGACAAAAGATACAAGAGTATCTATGACATGTTATAAGAAGAAAAAGAAAAAAAAAAAAACTTTTAAATCAAAGAGGCAGGACAATTATGTAGTTGTGGTCATTAATGAAATGGGAAGGTAAAGACCAGGTCTTGTCTGGGACTAGCACCAGCGGTCCGGATAGAAGACAGAACCAGCCGGGCATGGTGGCTCAAACCTGTAATCCTAGCACTTTGGGAGGCTGAGGCAGGTAGATCACCTGAGGTCAGGAGTTCAAGACCAGCCTGGCCAACATGCTGAAACCCCATCTCTACTGAAATACAAAAATTATCCAGGCATGATGGCAGGCTCCTTGGGAGGCTGAGACAGGAGAATCACTTAAACCTGGGAGACAGTGGTTGCAGTGAGCGGAGATTGTGCTACTACACTCCAGTCTGGGTGGCTGAGTGAGACTCGATCTCAAAAAAAAAAGAAGACAGAACCATAGACAGAGACTGACCACACCCATCAGGGAAGGAGGAGAGCACCTGGGGGAGAGAACAAGCAGAGAAGATGAGATCAGGATTCATCTTCTGAACCTGGAAGCAGAATTTGTGAGCTGTGTAAGGCAGCACAGTCCACAGGTAGCTCCCAACACTGAGGCCACCACTGTGACATAAGAGGAAGAAATGGGGAAGGCTCAGAGATAGCCCAGCCAGAGACCAGGAAGAGTCATGCTTCAAAGACCTAGGATCAGGAAACTCTTGTCATCAGGAAAAGGAGGAAGCTGCAGAAGATGGTATTGGGGCTAGTGAGGGAAAGAACCCAAATAATGGAGGCGCAGGGGCCACGCACGGTGGCTTACTTACACCTGTAACCTGGCACTTTGAAAGGTTGAGGCTGGTGGATCACCTGAGGTCAAGAGTTAGAGACCAGCGTTGGCAAAATGGCAAAACCCTGTCTCTACTAAAAATACAAAAATTAGCTGTTCATGGTGGTGCATACCTGTAGTCTCAGCTACTTGGGAGGCTGAGGCATGATAACCACTTGAACGCAAGAGGTAGAGGTTGCAGTGAGCCAAGATTGTGCCACTACACTCCATCCTAGTTGACAGAGTAAGGTTCTGTCTCAAAAGCAAAATAAATAAATAAATAAAAGTAAATTCTTCTAGCCCAGCAGGGACTCTAATGCCAGGAAAATTGGGAGTACAAGATCAGTTTCTAAGATGTGTGTCTGAGCCCACTCCAAGCTTCCAGTAGGCCCTTCTCAGAAAGGTTCCCCAGCAGAGTTGCTGTAAAATGAGGGATGTTTCTTTTCTGCCCTTTGATGCCTCAGGACACCTCAGCAGAGAACTCTCTGTCTGCTTTTTGTTTGTTTGTTTTTCAAAGACTGGGGTCTCATTCTGTCACCCAGACTGGAGTACAGTGGCAAGATCATAGCTCACTGTAACCTTAAACTCATGGACTCAAGGGATCCTCTCACCTCAGCCTCTTGCATAGCAGGTACTAGAGGTGTGTGCTGCCACACCCAGCTAATTTTATTTTGTGCAGAGACAGGGTCTCACTATGTTGCCCAGGCTGGCCTTGAACTCCTGGCCCCAAGTGATCCTCCCCACCTTGGCCTTCCATAGCACTGTGATTACAGGCACCTTTCCAATTTTTAAAAATTTGTTATTTTTAGTGATGGAGTCTTTCTGTATTGTCCCTCGGTCTGTTCTTCACTTCAGGTCACTCCCCTTGATGCCATTGATTTACATCTTTCACTTTGGAGTCATTCTTATTTTTCTGCCTGACTTCTTTGATTTGATTCTTCCCTACTGTAATTGGTTTCCTTACCGCCTCTTGCCAGTAGACCCAAAACTCCATGAAGCCAATGATCAGCTCTGTACTTCTCACTGTTTTTACCAGTACCTGGTGTCATATCCCTAGCAGAGTGAGTGGGTCTTTAAACAAGTACTGATATCTCTGCTGGAATAAAATATATCAACTCTGCTGCCCCTTTACCTAGCACAAAGGCGACATCTACACTTTTTTCTTTTTTAGAGACAGAGTCTCACTCTGTCACCCAGGCTAGAGTGCAATGGTGTGATCTTGGCTAACTGCAACCTCCACCTCCTGAGTTCAAGAGATTCTCCTGCCTCAGCCTCCTGTGTAGCTGGGTCTACAGGCATGCACCACCATGCCTGGCTAATTTTTTTTATTTTTGGTAGAGACGTGGTTTCACCATGTTGGCCAGGCTGGTCTGGAACTCCTGACCTCGTGATCTGCTTGACTCAGCCTCCTGGCCTCCCAAAGTGCTGGGATTACAGGCATGAGCCACCATACCCAGCTGCCATCGATTCTTTATATCAGAAACCTCCACTTGTAATGACAATTTAGAAATATGGACAAGACAATAGTGAATAAGATAGAAATCCCAGGAGTAAACTTAGGGGAAAGATACAATGCCAAGCACCATAATCTTAAATGATGAAATATCCAAGGAACAAAACTCCCAAAATCTAAAATCCTAAAAGTATAATTTTGGTTTAGCACAGTGGCTCACGCCTGTAATCCCAGCACTTTGGGAGGTCAATGGGCAGATCACGAGGTCAGGAGACAGAGACCATCTGGGTCAACATGGTGAAACCCTGTCTCTACCAAAATACAAAACAAAAGTTAGCCTGGCATGGTGGTGTGTGCCTGTAGTCCCAGCTACTCTGGAGGCTGAGGCAGGGGAATCGCTTGAACTTGGGAGGTGAAGGTTGCAGTGACCCGAGCTTGTGCCACCACACTCCAGCCTGGCAACACAGTGAGACTCCGTTTCAAAAAAACATTATTTAAAATACATTAATTTATGTGTTTAAAAGGTGATTTAGTTGAGAACCATATAAAAATACAACAGAGCATTTCATGGTCCACTTTACACAATAAAATAGTCAATATAATATAAATATTCTTGCAAGCATAAACATGGGCAGACAAACTGTATTCATGAGGAAATAGGTCAAAAAGAGAAATGTCTGAATGCATACCCTATGGTGGTTAATTGTAAGCACTCAGCTTTATAATTGCAGTCATCTGAAATACCATGATGGACAACCCAAGTCTTCTGATGAGACTGATCAAAAACCTAGACCAGTCACTCAGAAACAGCCAACATCTTGAGAAATTTTATATTTCACAAATGCAGGCATACAAAAAGCACATCCTTTCATTCATTGAGGAAATTTCAACATTTTTACATACACACACAATGCTTACAGCAAAATCAATGTTGTAATAATGCATTTTCGTGGAATCACATTTGTGAAAAATGCGTAAAATGAATCAGCACTTTCTAACATGATTTATATGTCCAGTATTGGAAATGATGCAAAGATGAAATCTGTAGCATAAAACACTGTAAAAAAAAATGCTCAGAACTTAAAATAGTGAAAAAATGTTTAAAAAGGAAAAAGAAAAGAAGCCAAAAATTATTAAAACAATTTGTGACAAATAAAAAAGTGTATTTACAGGGATAGATCACGTGCAATTGCACAGACAGCTCATAAAACCTGGCCAAGTTTTACAATCATTAACCACATTTTGAAATCTTTTTATCACCATGAATAGCTGCTTGTTTGTCTGTTTGTTTTTCTTTTAGGATATGACTCTTCTAGAGGAATATGTTCACATTTATTTTCTACATGGCACTGCTCCTTTCCAAAATTCTTCTGTGATTCAATATGCACCAACGTGAGCTTTCTCTAAGTTACCCCATCTTCTGTGCCATGTCTGAGTATGCAGAAATCTATTCTGTATGTACTCATATACAGACAAATTTGGCAGAAACTATACCAGTGATCAAGCAGCAATACAACTGCAGAGTGTCTTATCCTACCAAGCACAAGATTGTTTTTAAACCAGTCAGTAACTTCACTGG
This sequence comes from Ateles fusciceps, assembly GCA_036589455.1. Classification (NCBI taxonomy): domain Eukaryota; kingdom Metazoa; phylum Chordata; class Mammalia; order Primates; family Atelidae; genus Ateles; species Ateles fusciceps. Next base: position 788,283 of record JAZHEH010000672.1, read on the forward strand.
CTTTTTCAGACAAATGCAGTTTTAATTCATTGAAAGCTCCTGGAATGTCATCAGCTGAAAGGAATGCCATTGCAGACAAATACATGTTTAACTGAATCATGTGGCAGATCCACTCATCTGAATTTTCCACCAAATGTGTTGGGTTTAATGGAAATGAAAATAAACAACTTTTTGGTAACACTTTGACATTCACTCTTAGATACCATGATAATACCCAATTTTGGATCTGTCATTATGGTTTGTGGATTCACCTGAAATCCATTTTCTTCTGCATAAAGGTAATAACAAGCTAATAATTCTGCTTCACATGATGCAGAAACTCATCCTGTGATTGTGATTCTCAGGAGTTTAGAAGTTGGAGATTTTGATCTTTGGAGAATTCGTCATTTGGGATTGTGTCTCTTGAGATTATGATCTAAAATATAAATCATATTTGAGGAAAAAGACAGAAACCCAGGTCCTACCCAAAGGCTCAGGGTATCTGCTGGACTAGAAGCAGGCCAACCAGACAATAAAAACACAGAAAAAGACAAGGTCTTCAATGGGTGCTAACTGAGTCTCAATTCTAGGGAAAGGAACAAGTAGAGTAGACAGCACCTACAACTTAATAGCCTTTTTTTTTTTTTGCAAGTCACACTTCTCTGGCGATGGTGTAGAGTACAAATGCAAATAAATGACTGCACCCAGTACATGACTACCCCATCCTCTGCACCTGCAGCTCAATGCGCAAAAACTAGTTCGACATTATAGTGCTGCTCCTTTGAGAGTGAATCAGATCAACAAAGGTTTACTCCACGCTTCCCAAGTACATGTGCCACATTCTAGCATTGCTAGAATTGGTGAAAGTGATTAGAAACATTATCTCCTATCTGGACCTAACAGGTTATCAATCCAGAGAGCTCTTGAAAATACCAAAACTGACTACATCATCCCTTTCTTTTTATCCTTGCATGATTCACCATTAGCATCACTGTAAAAGTACAAATTTCTAGCAGGAGTAGCCATTGGGCATTGCCTTCTCCATGACCTTGTTTCCTATTAGGCCTGCTTTTCATGACACACTAGCCACACTGGCCTTTTTTGGATTCCTCAAAATACCAAGCTAGCTTTTCTCTAAGACTGGTTCATTGGCTATTTCCTCTATCTAGGATCATTTTACATTAAACTTTAGTGTGAATAGTCATGCTATTTTTGAGGTCTCAACTCAAATGCCACCTCCCAGAAAGACCTTTCTAACTATCCTAACAATGGTGTTGTATCCCATTCATTGCAATGCTTCATCCTAGTACCTCGTTTGTATTGTCTCCATTCCAGCTGTCACTCAATACAATTATATAGCAGCCTCTGCTTACTTGATAATTTGCTATTACTCAAAAATAAGCGTTGAGGCAGTGGGAATCTTGTTCCTTGCTCTGCTTGCATTATTTAGAAGAGAGGGCCTGGCTCAACATGCATGCCCAATAAAATTGCATTCAACAGATGAATGAGTGAATAAATTTATGAATGGATGAATGACTCAGACCTGGATGACAGTAGTTACACCTTGGAAGACAAGGCCTTGGAGATGATAATAAACAGAAAGCAGCAACATGTGCTGACATTGTTCAAACTCAGGTCTCTAAATTCAAAACCTGTGCTCCTTCTTTTTGCCATACTTTAGTATTGACTCTCCTGTTCCCAGGGTCAGTTAAATGAATGCTTATCCAGGTAGATGGATCCGGGGGGAGCACAGATAAATCCCAAATCTGTCCCTGTCTCATTTCTTGTCTAATCTGATGAAATCCTAACTGTTCATGGAAGCATGCAGCTGCTTCTCCTTGCTGAGTTTTGTCTATGACCTGTGCATCTGGCTTGGAGTATTTTTTTCTTCTTACAAAACTCTGTGATTCATCACCTCTCCAAGAAGTCTGCAGGGAATTCCATCATCCTGTGTGTGTTATGTCATTCCTGCATTGCTATAAATAAATATTGGAGGCTAGGTAATTTATAAAGAAAAGAAGTTTAAATAATGCACAGATCAAGGAACAAGATTCCCAGTGTCTTGATGCTTACCTTTAATTAACTCATAGTTCTGCAGGCTTTACAGGAAGCATGGAGCTGGCATTTGTTCAGTTTCTGGGGGAAACCTCAGTCAGCTTACAATCATAGCAGAAGGTGAAGGGGAGCAGTCATCTCACACAGCAAGTGTGGGAGCAAGAGAGAAAGTGGAGGAGGTGCTACATACTTTTAAACAACCAGATCTCTCAAGAACTCACTCTCTATGGTGATGAGAGCACCAGCTCTGAGGGATCCACCATCATGACCCAAACACTTCCCCACCAGGCCCCACCCCCAACCCTGGGGATTAAATTTCAATATGCAATTTGGAGGAGATATTCAAGCTATATCATCATATCCCCCCCCCTGGGTTATATGAATACACTGTATTTACTGCTACTGTTGTCTTCAGAAAATCTGAATTTTAAATATTCATAAGCATGTTAGTCTCCTGTCTTTTTGGATGAGCTCCTGCCTATTGGGGGCTGTGTATAATTTATTTCAAAAGTCTGTGTGCAGAGTTGTTGGTTAAGAACATTGTTTTCAGAGTCCTGGGTTCAAATCCTGCCTCTGCCAATTACTAGCTGGGTGACTTTGAGCAAGATACTTAATATCTTTGTGATTTAATTTCCTCATTTATAAATTGAGAATGAAAATATTAATAGTGCTGTATTTTAAATAAGTCACTTGGAACACTATCTGGCACATGGCAGCATCATGTCAGTATCAGTTAGTATTACCTTTACATTCCTAATGTCAGTATCAGTTAGTATTACCTTTGCATTTCTTCCGCTAGTAACCTAGTATAATGAAAAGCATCACTTCTTCCTAGGTTGGAAATTTATTGAACAAGATCTACTGTAGTGAACTTGCATAATTCTTGGCATAGAAGCACTCAATGCATTTCTGAACATTATCAAGGAAGGACGGGGGAGGAAAATACCATGTTAGTTTTCCAGGGTTGTCATAAAGCACCACAAACTGGGTGACTTAAAACAACAGAAATTAACTGTCTCATAGTTGTGGAGATGGAAAGTCCAAAATCAAGGTGTGAGCAGGGACTTGCTCCCTTGGATACTGGGTAGCATCCTTCCTTGCCTCTCCTCAGCTTCTGGTGGGGGCTGGCACTCCTTGGTGTTCTTTGGTTTACAGCTACAGCCCTGCAGTCTCTGCCTCCAGCTTCACTCGAGTTCTCCCCTGTGTCTGTACTTCCATATCTATGTCAATTGCTTTGAAAAGGGACACAAAACACGTTGGGTTTAGGAGTCCACCTTAATCAGTTACCTCTGCAATGACCCTAATTCCAAATAACGTCACATTCTGAGGGACTGGGGTAGGGGAATTTAGGACTCTAACATAATTTTTTGGGGGGGGAGGCACAATTCAAACCATAACAAACACTTTCGTTTGGATAATACCTTTTCAGTTACATAGCCTTACTCAATGATTTTGTGTGATCTTCCCAAAGGACTATGAGTTCCGCAGTCTCCTCAGTTTACAAATAAGAAAAGAGCACAGAGAGCGCCCAGGATCCAAGCTACTAAATGGCATAGAAGAAAGCACACTTGTGTTTCCTGACCCTACCTTCTGGAGAGTCCTCTCCTCCACCACACCTCTCATCTCCATCAGTACATGCCAAGGCAGATGTTGAGCAATCATTTTGTGTCAGACCCTGCACTGTCTGCCACAGAGAAGTCAAAGAATGAGGTACCCATCCTGCTTGCAAGCCTCTTGTAATTGGCGAAAGTGCTAGCAATTGATTCAGAGTCAAGATTCCAAGGTTCAGGGGAAGATTCTCTACGGGGGTGTGATCAGTGACAGTTCCCAAGGGAGTGTGACTGGGATTCTTCTACCCTCTCTGCCTCCCTTCTCTAGCTCCTTATTTCCTTTCTCTTCTGTTTCACTTTCGCCTTTCTTCCTCTTTCACTCACCTAACTCTCCCTTTCCTTCTACATTTATTCTCACCCTTTCTTGCATTTTTTTCCCTGAACACCCATTTGAAACTATTGACATATATCCTATGACTAATTTCTTTTAATATAGCAATTCCTGGAGTACAGTTATTTTGCTCAGCATCAGTTTGTTACAATGTTGATGAAAAAAATATCAATTTCTGTCTGGGTCTGCTGTGTGGCGTTTGCATGTTCTCCCTACATCTGTGTGTGTTTTCTCTGGGTGTTTCTGTTGTCTCCTACATCCCAAGTATGTGCACCTTAGGTGACTTGGCATGTCTAAATTGTCCCAGTCTGAGTCGGGTGAGTGTGGTGTGTGTGTGAGTGCATCTTGTGATGGAATGCTGTCCTGTTCAGGGTTGCTTTCCATCTGGCACCCAGGGCTGCTGTGATAGGCTCTGTCTACCTGCAACCCTGAGCTGGAATAAGCAAGTTGGAAAATGAATGAACACAAAATATTGTGGAATAAAAATCTATGAAGTGTACAATAGTCGCAGAAATGCATGATGATAAACAATGCACTTTGAAAGTGCTCAGAGAGTGCAGCCTGTTGGTTATTGTCTTTGAAGTATATGGTAGTAAGAGATGAATCTTACAATTTTTCTTTGCTAACAAGGAATATCTTGATTTAACCCAGCACCACTATGACTAACATGATTCTCTGATTCACCACAAACTGGGTAAATGCATTTATTTGTTTTTATTAAGTTTTCTGAAATCTATGGATAGCTCACACTTATTTTAATGTTTAACATTGTGTTTTGGGTCTTTATTTAGATGTTTGGTGACGTTTGGAGACCAGAAATACAGAGCAGGAACGGAACTCTTGTTTGTATCAATTAGCCCATGGTAAAATTGGTTTTGTTATATGTCATTTTGTCTAAAGTTGCAGTTTTCAGGAACTTATCAATGACCTTAAATGAGTATTTACTACACATATTCTTGAGAAGTACTATCTTAGGATTTTTCCAGGCTGTTCCATTCATTTTGCTCCCTTTACTCTAAGCTATACTTCTAAGTAATAGTGTCCTGGTTTTATAGATAGCACACTCAAAGGATTACTTGCCTCACCCAAGCCAATCCAGTAAGCTCATGGTTTGCAAGACTCTAAGTAAGCCTAGAACTCCCTCCCCTCCCCGCCACTGTTCTGGTGTGAAAAGGCTGCGAGCTGCAAAGTTGCACATGAAGCTACACAGGCTCTAACGTCACTCCTGGGATCGCTCCTTTTCAAGAAATACAAAATCCTTTCAAGAAACTGCCAAGAAGATCATAGAGTTGTCTTGTGATCTTCTCTCCCTCACCCCTAAGACACCATGGTAAGTTTCTACGAGTTAAATGTTCATTTAGAGTAAGCGGCAGTACACGAGCATTCTGAGGGGTCAACTCACAGGCCATCCTGACCATTCAGTGGGATGGCCCCCTCAGCGTTTACAAGTTAGCTGACTATTATCATTGGAGCTAGTTTCTACACCAGAAACCCATCTGTTGCATCATCTTCCCCAGGAGTGAAAAGGAAGACGGCCAGCATCCTCTGGTCTTTAGTAATGTTCTTTTGTAGTGAGAAAAGCCACTCTGAACTCTGCGAACACCAACTGGACACATTGTATGGAAGAAAGAATGCTCCTTGTGAAATAGAAAGATACGTCTTCTGCTATTAACAGAGTATAATAGAAAGCATCGTTTTTTACCTATGTTGAAAATTTATTGAACAAGTTCTACTGTAGTGAACAGAGCATAATCAGCCTTACCTCATATCTTAAGAACAATGTCTCTTTTTTTTTCTTTTTCGAGTGTTTCAAAAGCCTCTTAAATATTTAAAGTAATGTATAATCATCTGTAAAATCAACTATGGACTCTCAGGACATAAACAAAATAAAGTGCTGGGAATATTCATCATTTCAAGTATCTATATTGTGCAATTTATTTCAGGATGTGCTATTACTTTTCTATTTTTCACTTTTTGCTAGGAAAAGGTAGGTTAGCCTTAAGCATAATTTTGCCTTAGATGTTATATTTTACTATGAAAAATAATTATTTTATTTTTACTGTGACTTAGCATCAGGATGATCTTATTGAACCTACTCTTTTAAACTAATTGTACTTTCTTCCTGGGATTGTAGTTTGGCCCTTTTTTTTTTGTTTTTTTTCACAGAAACCATTTCTTAGGCACATGGCTCTACAAAATAATAGAAAATGTAACATCCTTACAACAGACTATTTGAATTTGTAAAAAAAGAGAGATGGAAAGAATAGCAGGGACCACTGCGTTGTTTGTGCTGCCAGAATTTTAGATCTGGAAGTAGTAACCTTTGAGGTTTTTAGTTTGAAGATCTTATTTGTTGACGGGATCACAGGCTCCAGTTAAGTAAGATTCTTTGGGTGTCACGGCTTGCCAAGGGATGTGTGCCTCATCTGAGAGTTGGATTCTTCCAGATGATCTATCTGGAATCCAAACTTGCTCTTCTGATAGGCAATAAACCTCTTGAACTCTGGTCTCTCCCTGCCCTTGCATGGAATTTATTTCATCAGTCAGTTCATTCCACTGGAAGCTAACCCTGAGTGTTGGGATTCTCACTTAAGATGATCTGATTGATCCCTCATATCCCAAAACCATTCATGGTACAAGTTCTGGCCTCTGGAGAAGCACAGAAAAGTTTGTTTCCATGTATTGGTGGACATTGTTTCCAAACTTAAAGAGAGATCTCATGTCCCACATGTTCAAGGGAACTACTTCTTTCCACTTCTGTGATTCTTCTCAGCCAGCATTCACTCAAACACTCCTGGCCTCTGACCCCATCCGAACTCCACCTGTCAAGTGTCATGTGGCTGTCTGGAGGGTGGGCGTGGATGGGAATAGCACCTGGAGGCCTTGGTCTTGCCTTCTTTAGACTTGCCTCATTCAAAAGAGATATGATCCAATATATTTTCAGCTAGGCAATGAAATTAGAAAAGAAATAAAAAGAAAGTATATCTATGTAGGTTGAAGGCTGTGCTTCTTTGGTGCTGCCTGTAACTGGGGAGGCAGGGAGTAGTATTGGCTGAATTTAGTACTGTAAGGCCCGGTGTTCCAAAATACCTATTGCGTGGCCTCCACCCAAACTCATTTCTATTTGCAGTCATCATGGGGCCAGACAGTTTTATCCTGCTTCTTGAGAACTCCTCACAGTGAATCTAATCATCTAAACAACCCATTAATTGTGGGTGCAACAGCCAGAGTTTTAAGACCAGAATAGCATAGAACATATAAACACGGGCTCAGCATAATCATTTTGGTGGAGGACGGAATTGAAAACTACATTTATGGAGCTAATAAGTTATCTTTTTTGGTCTTCACAAAAAAGTACATTTGAAAGACAAATAGGCTTCAAGAACTTAACTCAATGAAGATAAAATATGATAGGACTGTATTTACAGAAGGGTTTTCTTATAATACAGATATTATGTTGTCATATCCAATAAGCAGAGCCTTAGGTATTGGGAAGAGAATGGAATGTGTTCAGTAGCAGGTAGATATCCAAGAAAAGCTCATGAAAAAGCAAAGAACAGCAGAAAAAGACACTAAAACAACGTCTAAGGCAGGTACTAAGGCATTTTTCCCTAGCCTTTCAGTAGAGCATCAAAAACGTTGCATAAGTTGCTTAACTTATCTGTAGCTTAGAGTCTTCATATGCAAAAAATGGGGGCATAAAATTGTCATGTCCAATGAAACAATCTTAATGATGTATGCAACATAGTGACAAATGCAAAGTGGACAATAGGCAACTGTTAGCTTTTCTTATTTATAACACTTTCCTCACTTTGATATGGAATAAAACTTTCTATTTCCTTCTCTTCATTCTTTTTTTCTTACTCAGAAACTCCCTTCTGCTAATTTTGGAGTATCTATGTGCCATATACTGTATTAAATACTGGAAATAAAAGTTTCAAATAGACAATTTGCTGGTAAGAAAATATCCCATTAATTTAGGAATTTCATGGAAGATTTGGACGAAACAAATTCTTGAGTTGGGTTTGGGAGAATGCATAGGAGTTTTCCGTATAGGAAAAGTGTTTACAACAAAGCAAGGGTTTGTTCAAAGCCATAGACTCTTAGGGCAATATGTCAGGTTTAAGTGGATCTGGTAGTGATAAAAGCAGAACACAGAGCACAAGTGGAGGGTGGCTGCAGGAGGTGAAGCAGGGCTCCAGGTTGTCACATGTCTGGAGCATGTGGTAGTATGATAAGTTGACATCTTAATAAAGGTTCCTCACCCCACCCCAACAAATCTGTGTATTACACTCCTGGACTTTCATGTCTCAGGTAAAGGGGTTGTTTTAGTGGAAACAAACACAACTGTATACACGTTAATATTCAATTTTTTGCTTTTCCAAATAATCTTTTGAAACTCATGGCATAAATAGTCTTGGAAGTCAAGTTTTCATTTCATAATAGCATAAATATTGAAAGAATCAGAACATGAAAGATACTGTAACTAATAGTTTGCAAAAAAAAAAAAAGTGATGAAAAAGAGTTACTTTTCTTCCCCTAAAGTCCATAAAGTTCCCATAGACAGACTAGGGAGATAGAAAGTATACAAAGAAGCAACAGTTTAGACATGGGTGTTGAGAGACCTAGGCTCTCAATGTCCCACAATGACACCTAGGCTCCAATTTCTCCCTCTACTTTTTGACTTATGGGAGGGGCACAGTGAAAGAACTAAAAAATATAAAATACAGAGACATATTTGAGAATCTAATGATCTAATGACCAAAGGTCCTGTGGTTCATTATCACAACCAACCAATAGATGATGGGAACCGGTCAGAAACCAGGCAAAAGTTTCTTGCAGAGTCAGTGAGTGGTATGCATAGTCAGTAATGTGGAGTGGCATGTGGAAAAAAAGAGGGTCTGAGCTGGGCTCTTGAATTTTCCCAGACTTGGAGTGCTAGAGGAGAGCATGCTCAAGTGTCCCATGTTCATGGAAAGGAGCAGAAGTTAGGGATAAGAGCGAGTTGGCTGAGTGCCCTAAGCATCAAAAAGGTAGCTATAGAAAGACCTCTTGGGACCAACAACTGGGGACCAGGAGAGACGTGGACAGGGTCAGCAGATGCCAGAGTGGATAGATGACAATGAGCAAGGACCACATGCTCTCACGGTCATATGATTGGCGTGGCTTAGTGACCTGAAGGTTAAAGAGAACCAGTCCAGAGACAGAGACATAACACCAGATGGGAATCCCCAACTTAACTAAGAATATTCTAAAATGCTTTTGTTTATTTTGAATTAATTAAGGTTAAATTCTCCTCACTGGGGGAGGAGGCAAAAAGGTCTCAAATTAGAAGTAGTTAGATGTGTTTATTAAGATAATTTAACTTTTGCACGGTCTCCTGTCTTACCGTATTTTATTTTTTGAGAAGGAGTTTCACTATTGTTGCCCTGGCTAGAGTGTAATGGTGTAATCTGGACTCACTGCAACCTCTGCCTCCTGGGTTCAAGCGATTCTCCTGCCTCACCCTCCTGAGTAGCTGGGATTACAGGCACCCACCACCGCATCCAGCTGATTTTTGTATTTTTAGTAGAAATGGGGTTTCACCATGTTGGTCAGGGTGGTAGTGAACTCCTGACCTCAGGCAATCCACCTGCCTCAGCCTCCCAAAGTGCTGGGATAACAGGCACGAGCCGACCCTCTCTTACTATTTAGGAGTAACATAAGATAAACACATATCAGAATGGTAAGAAGACAACTTTGAAAAAGACATATGGGAGACAGTGTTTGGATGCATGGATGGGTGGATGGCTAGGTTGCTGGATGGGTGGGTGGGTGGATGGTGGATGGTGAGTAGATGAATGGATGGACAGGCAGATGGATGGATGAATGCGTGAATGAACAATAAGTGGGTGGATGGATAAGGGGTAGATGAGTGATGAAGAATCAGAAACTTTACATTGGTTTTAAAAGATTTATTTTTCCTCTACTCTTTCTGAGAACTTATACAGACCCACCTGATATATACAGAAAATTCTTGCCTGAAACTTTCTGATGTGTGCATAGAGTCAAGCCTTGCCATCTCTCTTGACAGAGTCTATCTGAGCTTCTGACAGCAGTAGATTTATTCTGTGTAGATTTGCATCTTCCTCCCTTGGCGTTTTGCCTTTTCTTGTTGTTTTACTTTGTGTGTACCTCTGGGGTGGGCTAATGGATGCTAAGGCCATTTCAGAACATCAAATCTGCAGTGTCTGTATAATCTATCATGTGAAACTGGGCACTCTCCTTCTTAAAAACATTAAGCAGCCTACATTATGCTCGTATCAGGGATAATTATTCCTCAGTCTGCTTTATAGTCAAAAATCCATTAGATTGGCAATAACAGCCCTTATACAGACAAATAAAATGAGGATCAGGAGATAAGAACCCTGGAACTGTTGCCTAAACTGCACCAAAATGGAAAAACAGGGATTTATAACATTCTTGCCAGATGTTAGCTGTAAAGAATGTTTCCGTAAGAAGTGGATTTAGAAACAGACTAGTGGAGAGACCATCTTCTGGGCCAGATACTGCCTGACTTCCGGGTAAACTCCTCTTGTGAATGCCTCCAGCCTTTTTTCCTGAAAGTTTTCTCTTACCCATTTTCTGCTGAACTTGTCTACTTGCTTGCATATTCACTCTGGATCTAATCTAATTTTTATTATCAGTATCTAGTTGCTTCTTCTGAAATCATGTCTTTCCTCTTTACTGAATTGTAGTAGTCACTAATTCTCTCATTATTTTCCTCAGAACCACTCCAGGTGGGATTTGCATCAAGTGTTCATTCAGTACAAATTCTCTCTTATCAAACAAACAAAAGTAACGATAATGGGACAAAACGATGGCTTGTTAAGTGAGGGTCATCCAGTAAAGAGTCATCTAGGAAAAATGGTATGGAATGCTGTGAGCATGGGAAGAAGATCTTCACTCAGAATTGGGGGAAAGCTAGACAAAATTAAGTCTCACAAAAGACGGAGCAGGAAGACAAGTCACTGTTGGCTAACACTTTCCTGCCTCACCTGGCTCTGCTTTTGTTCTACCTACGTAAGCAGTGAGCTCACCTGCCATATACAAGGCCATCACATAGGATCTGTGGCACAACAGCCATATCCACGTAGCTAAAGTGTAGTGAAGCTTTTCAAAGTAGGGGATTGTAAATATTGAAAACAAAACTCATTTTGTAGTTATCTGATATTTAGAATTCTATTATGATTAGAAGGTTTATTGTCCCATAGAGCAGTCCCTCTTAATCTGTTCATGGGGGAGAACTAGTTTTGATTCACTTCCCCCTAATTTGTTTTTACAAAATACAATAAAAATGAGAATAATCCTATGTCCTCTCACTCATACTTGACTGTCCCAACATTATTCAATTGATCTAACTGTTTCTAAGCACCTTCTTTTAATTTCTATACTCCTTTCCTTGCTGAACAGATATAATGTCAAAGGACTAATACAGACCTGCAGACTCTGACTGCTCTCATTTGCTCCCACACCCTCACCTGCTGAGGTTTCCTGCCCTCCTAACACTTCCTATGGACACAGGTGCCACCCTTCTTTGCCAATGTAGGAGCTCCAGCAAGTTGACTGGCAAGTCTTCTTATCACACAGATGAGAATACAGGAAGGGAGAAGACTGTTACCCAGCCAATCAGTAGCAGATACAGAACTCCTTTGGCCTTAGTCTAAACATCACAATATTTATTAAAGCAGCAAATGAAAGATTTCAGTGTGTCCTGAAGAGAGACACCCGTTTGAATTTTGTTTCCCAGACAGGTTTTACCAGGAACCATTTAATGTTACTCAATCTATAAGAAAGATCCTGCTACCCTATCTGACTGGTTGGAAAGTGAGATGAAAAATGGATCATACGAGCTGTGAGGATTTACTAACTAGTGCAAAAGGTCATCTTGCTTTTCACTTGTCCCCTTTATGATTACATCATGTTAATGGACAAAAATGTGTGATAACTAGATATCTCTTCAAAAGTGCTTAGAAAACTCCAAATCCCAAGACCTATAATGACTGTGAGTCTGATAATCACCCACTGGTCATTGGATCTGAAGGCCATCAGATCTTACTGCAACTACACACCAGAAGCTTTCTCTGTATTCACCGTGTTCCCCAGAATTAAATATGTGCCTGTTTGTGTGCATAAACTTTGTGTACATATTATGATCAGACAGACAAATACACCCACTGCACACACAATCCCAAAATTTTTTTGCAAAGCTAAAATACGGCACCTGCTTGTTGCCTGCAGGTTAATAGGATGTTATTTTCATTTACCAGCCTGGAAACAATGTGTAAAAAGTGAGAGAGGCTAAAGAAAAAGCGGAAACAAATTGTGTCAAGGGAGGTTACAAGTTCAAATTAAATTGAAAGCATGTTGCTATCTTGCAAATGTGGGGGAGTATACTCCTCAGTTCTCCCTGTGACAGAGTGAGACAATCCCTTTTAAAAAAAAATAAAACAATAGAAATCTATCCAGGTCATGTGCTGTATTCCCCGGTCAGTTTCCAGCTCATAACCAAGCATGGCCAGGTGCTAAAATTGCTATATTTGAATGTGTCACCCAAAGTTAATGTGTTGGAAACTTAATCCCTAATTCAACAGTCCTGAGAGATGAGACCTTTAAGAGGTTATTAGGTCATGTGGGCTTTGCTTTCATGAATGGATTATGCTGTTTTTGCAGAAGTGAGTTAGTTATCGCAGGAGGGGATTCCTAATACAAGGAGGAGTTTGGCCACCTTCCCTCTCTCCCACTCATCCACCATGATATGATGGTGCAGGAAGGCCCTCATAACATGCCAGCCTGTCAATCATGGATATCTCAGCCTTCAGAATCATGAGCCAAATAAGTATCTGTTCATTATAAACTACTCTTCCTCTGATATTCTCTTATAATAACACGCAACAGACTAATACAGGAGTCAAGCTATTCCTGCCCAACATGAGACCCCCTCTAGGGAATCTTCATCCTAGGACTTTCCATCAGCCTGGATGAGCTGCTTTTATTGCCAGACTGAAGTCCTCCCTCCTTCCTTCTCTCCATATGTAGGTGCCATACCTACATCCCTGACTGAAGTCTCCCTCTGTATAATCCTGCTCCATCTTCCCATTATTCCTAGGAGACATTTTACCAGAAAAAAATTTCTTATCTATCTAATTCTGTCTTGGCATCTTTGTGTCTCTTCTTGCAGAACCTGCAATGTTGGTACTAAAAGTGGTTTGAGAAGGGAGGCAGTGAGATTGAGATTGGGAGCTACATTACTCACTGCTTAGCTGGCAAAGAGGTATTTCTTCTGAAGGGTATGCACATCAGAGATAGTACCCAGCACAGACAGATTTACCAATTGCTAAACGTGTCCTTTGTGGTGATGTGAAGGGGCAAACCCTTGTGTGTGCAATGATGCAGATATTGGAAAGGGATTTAGCTAAAAAATACAAAAACAGAGGAGGTATGGGTTGTTAGTAAGTCCTGGATGCCTATGGAGCGATGAGAAACTGTCAACAGACAGTTAAAGACTAAGTGTGAGAGTCAGAGGGCCTTGTTGCAGCATAAACAGAAGTTCTCTTCTACATTGGAAGAGCCTATGCAGCTGTGGTGCAAGCAAATGATTAAATTGTCAGAGTGGAGAGTACTAGGGACATTTAAATTCTCAATCAAAGATGTTGTGTGGTGCTAAAATAGAGGACCTTGTTGAGAAAACCTGGGAACCTGTAATTTGGAATGGAAATATATGGATATATTCTCCAAAAGATTTCAGCTTTATAGACTCCAGTGGACCATCAGAGCCTAGTTAGTGCATCTACCTAACCCTAACAGTTAGCACTTCCCCTGTGGAGAAAGAAACTGCAGAGAACTTTCCCCAACAAAGCAAGTAACGGTCCCCTTCAGCTGCCAATCTCTTCTTTTGGATGATTGATCAATAACTAGAGTACAATCCAAGCAAAATGTGGCTGGGCTTGATAGGATTAAAGAGATCATACCTTAAAAAAGTTGAAAGAACTGTCTAGCAGGCACAGACATATGCCAGAGGAATGTCCCTAGAATTGATTTTTTTTTGCCTTTTTAAAATTAATATATATTGTGATTTGGAGAAGTTTTGAATTTATAGAAAAATGGAATGGAAACTACAGATAGTACCTATATACCCTCTGCCCTTACTCATGCACAGACCCTCACTATCAATATCCACTATGAGAGTGGTGCATTGATTACCATTGATGAACCCACATTGACACAATATCACTCAAAGCCCATAGTTTACCTTAGGGTTCACTATGTCCTGTAGGATTTTACAAATGTATAATGGAATGTATTAATTATTATATTATCATACAGAATAATTTCACTGCTCTAAAAATTATCTGTGTTCTGCCTATTCTTCCATCTACCTCTCTAATAAGGTTTGGCTGTGTCCCCACCCAAATTTCATCTTAAATTATAGTTACCATAATCCCCACATGCCGTGGAAGAGAACTGGCAGGCGGTATTTAATCACAGGGATGGTTACCCTTATGCTGTTCTTGTGATAGTGAATTCTCAGAATATCTGATGGTTTTATAAGAGGCTTTTCCCCCCTTTGGCTTGGCACTTCTTCCTGCTGCCATGTGAAGAAGGACATGTTTGCTTCCTCTTCTGCCATGATTGTAAGTTTCCTGAGGCTTCTCCAGCCCTGCAGAACTGTGGGTCAATTAAACCTCTTTCCTTTATAAATTACCTAGTCTTAGGTACTTCTTCATAGCAGCATGAGAATGGAGTAATATAAGTAAATTTGTACCACAGAGAGTGAGGCACTGCTGTAAACATACCTGAATATGTGAAAGTGACTTTGGAACTGGGTTACGGGCAGAGGTTGGAACAGTTTGGAAGGCTCAGAAGAAGACAGGAAGATGTGGAAAAGTTTGGAATTTCCTCAGAGACTTGTGAAATGGCTTTGACAAAAATGCTGATTGTGATATGGACAATGAAGTCCAGGCTGAGGTGGTCTCAGGTGGAGATGAGAAACTTCTTGGGAAAGGTGACTCTTGTTATGTTTTAGAAAGAGGTTGGTGGCATTTTGCCTCTGCCCTAGAGATCAGTGGAACTTTGAACTTGAGAGAGATAGTTTAGGGTATCTGGCAGAGGAAATTCCTAAAGAGCAAAGCAAGATATTACTTGGGTGCTGTGAAAAGCAATCAGTTTTGTGTATTTGCAAAGATATGGTTTGAAATTGGAACTTATGTTTGAAAAGGCAGCACATAAAAGTTTGGAAAATTTGTAGCCTAACAATGTGATAAAAAAGCAGAACCCATTTTCTGAGGATAAATTCAAGCTAGCTGCAGAATTGTGTAAGTAATGAGGAGACAAATGTTAATCACCAAGACAATAGGGAAAATGTCTCCAGGGCATGTAAGAGGTCTTCATAGCCACAGTTCCCATCACAGGCCTGGAGGCCTGAAAGGAAATATGGTTTCCTGGGCCTTGCTGTTTTGTGCAGTCTTGGGAATTGGTGTCCTGCATTCCTGCCATGGCTAAAAGGAGCCAAGGTACAGCTTGGGCCATGGCTTCAAAGGGTGAAAGCCCCAAGCCTTGGCAGCTTCCATGTTTTCTTGAGCCTGCAGGTGCAAGAAATCAAGAATTGAAATTTGGGAACCTCTCCCTAGATTTCAGAGAATATACAGAAACACCTGGATGTCCAGGCAGAAGTTTGCAACAGGAGTGGAGCCCTCATAGAGAATCTCTACTAGGGCAGCGTAGAAGGAAAATATGGGGTCCCCACTGGGACATTGCCTAGTGGAGCTGTGGGAGGAAGGCCACTATCCTCCAAATCCGAGAATGGTAGATCTGCTGATGGCTTGCACTGTGTGCCTGGGAGAGCCACAGACACTAAATGCCAGCCCATGAAGGCAGCAAGGAGGGGTGCTGTACCATGCAAAGCCACAGGGGTGGAGCTGCCAAGGCCATGAGCAGCATGACTTGAATGTGAGACCTGGAGTCAAAGGAGATCATTTAGGAGCTTTAAAATTTGACAGCCCTCCTGGATTTTAGACTTGCATGGGGCCTGTAACCTCTACATTTAAGCCAATTTCTTTCATTTGGAGTGGGTATATTTACCCAATGCCTGTACCCCCATTGTATCTAGGGAGTAACTAACTTGCTTTTTATTTTACAACCTCATAGGTGGAAGAGACTTGCCTTGTCTAAGATGAGACATTGGACTTTAGAGTTAATGCTGGAATAAGTTAAGATTTTGGGGGACTGTTGGAAGGGCATGACTATGTTTTGAAATGTGAGGACATGAGATTTGGGAGAGGACCAGGATGGAATATGATTTGGCTGTGTCCCACCCAAATGTCATCTTGAATTGTAGTTCTCATAATCCCTCTGTGTTCTGAGAGAAACCAGGTGGCAGGTAATTGAATCATGGGGGCGGTTACCCTCATGCTGTTCTCATGATAGTGAGTGAGTGAGTTCTCATGAGATCTGTTGGTTTTATAAGGGGCTTTTTCAACCCTTTTACTCAGCACTTCTTTTTGCTGTCACCGTGTGAAGAAGGACATGTTTGTTTTCCCTGCCACCATGATTATAAGTTTCCTGAGGCCTCCTCAGCCATGTGGAACTGTGAGTCAATTAATCCTCTTTCCTTTATTAATTACCCAGTCTTGGGTATTTCTTCGCAGCAGCATGAGAATCAACTAGTACACTCCCTTTCTCTGGCAAACACTTGCCTTTTTACTGTCTCCATAATTTGCCATTTTCAGGATGCCACGTACTTGGAATGTTATAGTGAGTAGCCTTTACAAGTTTGGATTCTTGCACTTGGTAATATACAAAGTCTTATCAGTTCTTTTTGTGGCTTGATAGCTCATTTCTTTCTTTCTGTTTTTCCTTCATTATCTGGATGTACCACAGTTTATCCATTCATCTACTGGAGGGCATTTTGGTGGTTTCCAAGTTTTGACAATTATGAATTAAATTGCTATAAACATTCATGATCATGTTTTTCAATTCATTTGGGTAAACGCCAAGTAATAAGATTGCTGGAGTGTATAGAAAGAGTATGCTCAGCTTCACAGAAAACTGCAAGGTTGTCTTCCAAAGTGGTTGTATTATTTTTCATTTCCACCAGCAATGAATGGCAGTTCCTGTTGTTCTACATCCTTCTCATCGTTTGGTGTTGTCATTGACTTTTATTTTGACCATTCTAATAGATTTGCAGTGGTATTTCTCTGTTGTTTTAATTTACAATTCCCTGATGACATGTGATGTTGAACATCTTTCATATGGTTGCTTGCCATCTGTATATCCTCTTCAGTGAAGTGTCCAGGTCTTTTGCCCATTTTTAATTAAATTGTTATTATTTTTTATTTTCGTATGTCTGTGGTGATTTTTTTTTATCAGATAAGTGTGTCTTTTGCAAATATTTTCTCCCAGTTTGTGGCTTGTTTTCTCATTCTCTTGCAATTGTTTTTCACAGAGTATGAGTTTTAAATTTTTATGAAGTTCAGCTTGTCAGTTGTACTTTCATTGATTGTGCCTTGGTGTTGTATCTAATAGTCACTGATATATTTAAGGTAATCTAGGTTTTTTCCCCCTATATTATTTTCTAGTTATTATACTTTTGCATTTTATATTCATGTCTGTGATCCATTTGGAGATAATTTTTGAGAATGTGTAAAGTCTGTCTCTTGATGTTTTGCAAGTGTATATTCAACTGTTACAGAACAATTTGTTCAGAAGACTGTCTTTGCTCCGTTGCATTGCCTTTGCTCCTTTGTCAAGGATTAGTTGATTCTATTTATGTGGAGCATTTGTTGCCATTGTTCTTTGTTGCTGTTTCTGTCTTTCACTCTTTTTCTGTCTTTCTTCATTTTAATAGTGCATTTGATGATTCTATTTTTCTCTTTCTTGGTATGTAAACTATACTTCTTTAAAAAAATGTTTTCCCTAAAGTTTACATTATACTTTCACAACTACACCAAGTCTACTTTCAAATAATGGTATGCAATTTTGCAGGTAGTACAAGCACCTTTTAATAACAAAATAATATACTAATTCCCTCTCTGTCCCTTGTATCATTGCTGTAATTTTTCCCTTGTACATGAGCATACAAAAATATACATCTATACGTAAGCGTATATGACCAAGTGCATTGTTGCTACAAGGTAGGGTTTCTGGCAATAAATTCTCCCAATTTTTGTTTATATGAAAAAGTCTTTATTTCTTCAGTACTTTCAATGCATAATTTTGCAGGGTAAAAAAGTTGTAGGTTGGTGTTTTTTTGCTTTCTTTTGATACTTCAATGATTTTACTCCACTTTGTTTGATTGGTGTCTGAGGGAATTAGGTATAATTTTTATCTTTGCTTCTACACGGGTAAGATGTTTTATTCCCTCTATTTTTTCCAATAATTTTTATTTATCCTTGATTTTTTTGAAGTTTGAATATGATATGTTTATGTACAGCTTTTTCTGTGGGGCGCATTTCTCCTCCTTGATTTTTTCTTAGCTTCCTGGGTCTGTAGTTTGGCTGACATAAATTTAGGAAAATTCTGAGATATTATTGCTTCAAATATGTCTTCCTTTCTTTTCCTCTTTTCTTCTTCTGTTATTTTCACTATGCACAAGATATACTTTTTGTAGTTGTATCATAATTCTTGAACATTCTGTTCTGTTTTTATTTACAATCTTTTTTTCCTTTGCTTTTCAGTTTTGGGAGTTTCTATTGTCATATCTGCAAGCTCAGAGATTCTTCCCTCAGCTGTGTTTAGTATATTAATGAGCCCATCAAAGACATTCTTTATTTCTGTTACAGTGTTTTTGATCTCCAGCATTTCTTTTTGATTCTTTCTTAGAATTTCCTCCTTTATACTTACATTATCCATCTTTTCTTAGATGTTGTCTGCTTTTTCCATTAAAACCCTTAGCATGTTAATCATGTTTATTTTGTAAATTTCTGGTCTGATAATTCTAACATTCCTGCCCCATTTGACTTTGGTTCTAATGTTTGGTTAGTCTCTTCAGGCTGTGATTTTTGCCACTGACTATACCTTATAATTTTTTGTTGAAAGATAAATATGACATACTGGGTAATAGGAACTGCAGTAAATAGGGCTTCAGGGATGTAGAGATGAGGCGGGGGGGGGGAGCACCAGCATTCTACACTTCTGTGATTACGTTTCAGTTTTATGGTGAGCCTGTGCACTGTGAAATTCACCAGTGTTTCACAGGCCCCTCCCTGCCTTACACAAGATAAGATGGCTAGAGGAAGCTGGAACTGGGTGTTACCTTTCTCCTAAATAGGTTAGGCTCTGATAAAACCACAGCAGGTTAGGCTCTGGTGGAAAGTGTCTCCTGAGGGCAGATCTTCTTAAGAATAGAATGCTCTTCTGTTTTTTCTAAATAGTTCCCTTTCTCCTCCCTCTGTTGGAAGCATGAGGGAACATTTCTCTGGTATTCACTGTGAGGATTTGGTAAAGCTCCTGAAGATAAAAGTCTCAAAAGTACGGGGACATCGCTGTGTTTGGGTCTTCCTGGAATTTTTAACTCTTAGACTTGTCTACCAGAATAATTTGTCAGTTAAAGTTTAGGTTTTCCTACCTTGCTGGTGCTGCTTCAAAAAAACAAAAAAGGGATTTTAACTCTGGCAAGTTGTGATTCTGTTTCCAGATGTCTGTCTCTCCAATTTGGGGAAGAGCAGTTTGCCCTGTGACCTCATTTTTTCTGATGGATCTAATGATTATTAACTTTTCAGTTTGTTCAGGTTTTACTCTGATCAAGACGGAGTGGTAACTTCTCAGTCCCTTGCATGCTGGACCAGATCCCATAAATTTGAAGCTGGATTTTGAGGGTGCTTAACCAGGTGGATTGAAACATAAGCCATGGCAAGCAAAAGTGCATTGACTGAGAGCACTCACACAATATAGGATTGAGCTCTTTGGCAAGGACCCCAGTGTACGGGGCAAACCGTCTGTATTAGTTTGTTTCATGCTGCTGATAAACACATACCTGAGACTGGGTAATTTATAAAGAAAAAGAGGTTTAATGGACTCACATTTCCACGTGGCTGGGGAGGATTCACAATCATGGCAGAAGCGAAAGGCACATCTTACATGGCAACAGAAAAGGAGAGAGTGAGAGCCGAGAGAAAAGGGCTTCCCCCTTATAAAACCATCAGATCTCAAGAGAGTCATTCACTATCACAAGAACAGTATGCAGGAATCTGCCCTCATGATTCAATTATTTCCCACAGGGTCCCTCACACAACATGTGGGAATTATGGGAGCTACAATTCGAGATGAGATTTGGATGGAACACAGTCAAACCATATCATCATCTACTAGAGTTGAACTCAGAAGCCAGGATAAAATGAAGCCCCATGCTGAACAAAGCAGGGTTCCTTGATTGGCTGTAGCCAACAGTAGAGGAAGGATAAAGATTCTGAAAAAAGTAGTCACAGTGGATTGATGATGTCACATAAATCGAAAAGATTCACAAGAAGATCCTCACAGAGAGCCTGGAATACACTCCCCCTCATTGAGGCCAACAAGCTGTGCTTATGAGAGAGATAGTGACATTTCTAAGTATTTCAGTGGTAATTGTTGTCTTTCTGTCGGAGCAGACAGTAGAGAAGCCATCATGAACTGAGTGCTGTAATATCCACGGAGATAGAGAGCTCACACAGTAATACAGGCCAGTAGCGGCACTTTCCAGAGGAAGTGGGCTTTTGACTCTAGTAAACTACTACTTTTTGCAACTACAAATATCTGTCTTCAATAATTTGGGGCAGAAATATTTTCGGTCGTTCATCTGAGGTGAAGTATGCTTTGAGCACATCCCTCTCTGAATGAGCTCTCCCCCTGTGTGTTCCGGTCACATCTGGCATTTCCACTGCCATGACCCATGCAAGCGACAGTGTAACTGCTTGTTTTGCTTATTTAGATGGAAGAGATAAATCAACTTGCTTACATACACACACACACACACACACACACACACACGCACACACACACACACACAGAGCTTCTCTTGTTGCCTAGGCTGGAGTGTATTGGCACAATCTTGGCTCACTGTAACCTTCACCTCCTGAGTTGAAGTGATTCTCCCACCTCACCCTCCTGAGTAGCTGGGATTATAGGTGCCCGCCACCATGTCCAGCTAATTTTTGTATTCTTAGGAGAGACAAGGTTTTACCATGTTAGCCAGGCTGGTCTCGAATTCTTGACTTCAGGCAATCCACATGCCTCGGTCTCTCAAAGTGCTAGATTGTAGGTGTGAGCCACTGCACCTGGCCCAACTTGCTTCTTAATCTGTATTTTGAAAATGTTTCTTGTATTCTGTCCCATCAAGAAGCATTCTCTCATATTTGATGCTAACTTTCATCTTATGGAAAATGATACTGAATGAAGCTTAGCCTCTTTAGGATTGTGTCCTCAAAGCTCTAAGTAAAATGAATATTTGATAGATTCTGATGAATTACTTAAAAAAAAAAAAAAAACAAAAGAAAACAAAAGCAATGGATCCAAACTTCCCAGTCCATCTCTGAAGCTCTTTTCCTCCAGCCTTTGACCAGGCCTTCTCAAATGTTTACTCAAATGGCAGAATATTTGCCACTCCTCTTTTTTTTCTGTGGTGAAAATGGCACCACATATGATCCCATTACAAAGAGGAGAGAGCATCACATTTAATGACCTTCTATTAAATATCAGGTGTGATGCCAGGCTCCTTCTAAATGTCACTGTTGGATAAATAATATATCATCATTTTCAAATAAGACTATGTTAAATTCGAGGATTCCAGCATTGATCAAGGAAAAAATAAGGATGTGAGAGGCACTAACATTGCTTTGCTGGACTGTGCTTGCTTGCATAGAGTTGCATGAGAGTCTCTCCCAGCAAGAGATCTTCCAGAGACAATGACACAAAGCCACGCCCAGAAGCAAAATAGAGAAAAAAGGATTCCTTTAGGAAAAGGAGAAAATCAAAGAGGGAGCTCACCTAAGTGATGTTCTTGTCTCAGCAGCTACTGAGGAATCACTGAGTGAAAGAGCTATAAAGAGGCAGCCATTGAGGGTTTAGCTACAAAGGTCATCTACTTATCTGTAATTAGCAGATGTTGAGTGTATTTTGCAGAACATGCAAACTAGGTAGGCTCTAAGTGGCTAAACATATGATAATCTGAACTATATTTAAAGAAACTGGGTGTGTACAAATTTCAGTTTTAACATCAATAGGCTTTAGCTAATGGTCCTAGCTTGCTGTGAAGATGTGAACAATATGGGGACAGTTTGGGGCTAATATACTGGGGCCATCGCTGCCGGTTTATTTTCACAGCAGACTCAAAATGGCTTGTCTCATGTGATACAGCAGGGGGAAGGTAAAGCTGGAACACTAACCCACACTAACATTTATCATTCCATCAGATGAATGCTATGTATGCCATTCCTTACAAGAGTGCCTTTTCTTGGCATAAAAAATTTTGCATTCTCAAGTATTAAAGGGAAAACTTTATCTCCAAAGTGTCATAAAGAAAGACAGTAAAACAAATGTTCAAAGAGGAGCCACTCACCTTGTTCTCTATCATTAGAATCCTGAACTGATAACAGGTTATGAGAGAGAGAGAAAACAGAGGCAGCGTATATAAGAAAGAAAAGAGAAAAGGGGTGTGCATATGTGTGTGGGTGGGTGTGAGAGAGAAAGAGAAAGACAGAGGGATAAAGAGAGAATAGACTAGAGTGTTTATGTTCTTTAGATCTTTAACTTCTTTGAGAATGGTACTTTTCCCACTGTCTTCCAGCTTTACTGAGGTATGGTCGACAAACACAAATTATGTATATTGAAAGTATACAACATAAGGATATATGAACACATTGTGAAATGATTACCCCATCAAGCTGATTAATATACCAATCAGCTCACACAGGTTTTTTGCTAGAATACTTAATTTCTATTCTCTTAGCTTTCGAGTATACATTATTATTAACTAAAATCACCATGCTGTATGTTAGAATCCAACACCGTATTCACTTTATAATGGAATATTTGTGCCCTTTGAGCCTCCTTCCACGGCTTCAGTGAGATTTTGAATTTGTCGAAGTCAGCCATCTGAGGGACATCAATGATATATCCTTTTGAATTAAAAGACTGATGTTATGCCAAGGCATGTGCAATAAAATATTTTACCGGAAACCTATATAAAGAAAGGTTCGTGATAATAAATTGTTAGAATTTATTCTTGCACCTGGCCAATGTGAAAACAGGTGACCCCTTTAGTGCAGGGTTTATTTAACATTCACCCTTCCAAGGCGGGTTTAGCCTTCCTGGGATGTCATGCTTAGGAGGTCACCTGTTAGGACACCTACCATATACTAGCCATGGGCTTTATTTCCCGTCTCTCTGGATGGCATCAAAATGCAAGTTCAAGGTCATCGCAGCGTTTAAGACATGCTCAGTGACTTTGGCACTTTGTGTCCTCGGGGTGACCACCTTCTTTACCTGGTTTGGAGACTCTCGGGGTTATTAACTCCTAAGTCCAGAATGCTTTCCTCTAATTGAACTAGTAAAGCTCCTTTTATCATTGGTCTTTAAGAAAATAAATTGCCTTAAATGTTTGGCATTAAAATATTCCATGTTAAGAAGAAAGGCGGGATGAAATGGAAAAGAATATTCATTTATATTATAATCCAAATGCATATTTATGTTCTGAATTTTAAAATTAACATTATAATAAAACTGTTTTCATCTTTAAGAATATTATAAGCACCACCGTCAGTAATATTCTACCCTAGAACAGACCCATGTATTTATCCAACTGTAAAAAAAAAAAAAATACATGTTTCATCTCTGATAGGTGAGGAAATTAGAAATGATTTGGGAAGTTTTGTTTTTGTTTTTAACAATAGCTTCTCAGAACGCTGTTCCCAAATATTCTGATTCTGTACTCTGGTTTGGATCTTAGCAAACACACTAAAAAAAAAAAATCTTCAGGTGATTTTGGGAGTCAGGTTTGTGATACCCTGAATTACTCCAGGTTTCCTTTGATGTTTATCACTATGAACTCAGAGAAAGATAGTGCCTTGTCTAAACTCACTACAGAGCTAGAGAGTGATAGATTTCAGATTAGAACTCAGACTCCTGCCCTCCAGAGCAGTACTGAAAATTCAGTCATATCCAAACCACAGAATTTACTCTTTCTCTGTATCTTCAGTCCAAGCGCCGCTCTTTGGGCAGAAAATATTTGTTTTGAACACTGTCTTGCTTCATTGACATAGAATTGCAAAAGGAAGCCTGACAGATTTCCCAAGTGCAACAATAAAAAATATATGCAAAAGTGGGTTTAATTCCCTGACCCCCTAAACACATGCCCTCCATCCTCCACCCCAGAGAAAAAATGATTTCCATTTAAAAGGTGTTTTGACATTGATTAGTTGAGACTAAAGTCTCACATAACTCAACTGCTTGAAAATAAAGTCATAGCTAATGGCTCTTCCTGGCTTCAGCCAAAGAAATGTTGAGCAGCATCTAAAGAAACATCTGTCTTTTCATATGTATGAACAGTTTTTGTTATAAATCCTATAGGATTCTTGATATTCATTATGAAAGAAAATCGTATGATCATTTTAAAGACCATCTGCTCAGGGTTTAGGATCATCATCTCGCTGGGCTTCCTGGAGCACTGTGTCCAAAAGGAAATAACAAACATGCTGTAAAAATTCATACAGTGTTTTTTTCTTCTCCCCCCTCCCCCACCCTGATTAACAATGTAGATGCTTTTCTTTTCCCTTGATTGAAATGTGGTTCAGGAAGAGCTGAAGTTTTTCTACTCCATTTGGATGATTTTCATCTCTTTGAAGTAACGCTACCTTAGAGCTAGAAACAATTTTGGAGAGCTAAAGCTCTGGCTATCAACAGTGGGAAATTTATTTTTATCAACTCTTTTTCTCTTCCAATTTGATATATGACTGGGTTCTTAAAATTATCAGTTGAATCAGCTGAACACCATGCAAAGGAATATATGTTGAGCTGTCAGCACCTTGTCATTAATACAAATGTGGCTCAGGAAAACACACACACACACACACACAACACACACACACACACACACACACACACACACACACACACACACACACAGAGCGAGAGCCAGAGAGAGAGTGAGAGGATATAGTTGGTATTATTTGAGTTTTGAAACCACAGGGACATCAAAGTCTTTCCTGATGTGCTGCAAAATGTTACCAAAGCAGTTACATTTTACACTCTGCGTTCTTAGAATAATATCACATGGAAAACCTGCAACTTTTAAGATACAAAGATGGGTGTCTTATGAAGTAAACCAGGAAAAAGTAAAGTCTATTTTTCCCCTACATCCCATTTAAGATGTGTTCTCCAATTGATTTGTCAATGCCACAAACTCACCATTCTCTTGTCAAATGCCTGGAAGCAAGGGAATATCATCTTTCAGGTGAGAAGACAGGCAGAGAATTTTCCTATTGCTGAGGCATACACACATTCCACGCCTTTCCTGTGCACTCTCTTTTTCTTTTTCTTTTTTTCATGTGTTGTGCCAAAACCCCAATCCCTCCAAGATACAAGCTCAAAATTAGAATGATGAAGTAGGATATATTCTTACTATAACCATGAGCTTGAGATTTCCATATATATTACAAGTTAAAAATACCAATCTCCACGGCCAATTAACTGTGAGATCTCAGGTAAGTTGATCATCTGTTCTGAGTCTGAGAATACAAGAGAATACAAAGCCCAAAACATAGTCCTGCAGCCCAAATGAGCCCAAAGGTGTGGCACAAATATTGGGTACATATATTATAGAACACTTATTCTAAGAACCAAAATTTCTATGCTGCATTATTTTTCTTCTGTATGATTATGTTCTCCTAAGATTTTGAAACTCCTCCAAGCAAGGGATAAAGTCTATCCTTTATATTTTATGAGAGTACAGTGTTTAGCCAGAAACATACTAGTGGTGAATTAGCATTGCTGATTGTTGGGTTCATTCAATTGATTGAGTAGCCAAAACAGCAACATTTACTCTAGCTTGACTTGGATTTTCTTGTTGCATGTTAGTTTGTTTTGTAAGAATGATTATATACATTCCTTATGTTACACTGGTCCGAGCATAGAAAGTCAACACCAAGACAAAAGTATGCCAAATTGCAGGGTCTTTATTGCCGGCGGCCATGGAGGACTCACGTCTCTCCAACCTGTGGCCCCGAAAGGAGGGTGTCAAGAAGTTTTATACCCGTAAAAATCACCTTGGGAGTGAAGGTGAGGGGCGGGGGTGGGGGGTGAGGGGCTTGAGACATTCCAAGGGCTAGTGGATTTTGTAAATCACCTTCAGGGCGGAGATGAGGGTGAGGGGCGGGTGTGGGGGGTGAGGGGTGGGTGTGGGGGTGAGGGGTTCTGGACATTCCGAGGGCCAGGGAACTTTTTGACATTCTGTTTGTTACTTAAGTGGTTCACAAAAGTCAAGATTAGCATTTGTTTACACATTGTCTGGGTAGGGTGGCAATTACAGTCCTTAATTACTTATTCACATTTGGGTTATAGAGAGCAGTTTCAACAGAAAGCTGAGGTATGGTTGAGGTATGCAGGTTTATGGGGCTTTTTACCATGTCACACTTATATCCCCCCCCAAAAAAAAATTTCAATAAAGCAACGCTCGATATTGACAGGTCCTCTTGCTCAGCTTCTGGTTTAAGCGTTAATAAAGGCTAAAATGACCACATCTTCAGTCATGATGTACTGAAGAGGAACTCTGCTCAAAGAGGAACTCTGACTGGTAAGACTGCACTTGCATTGCTCTATAAGTTAGTCAAGTCACTTCCCTTTAGCATGAATTATGTTTTTGCAAAATGGTATTAATAATTTATGTTTTGCTTATTCTATAGATTATTAATAAGTGTTTGTCAAAAGATGAATTAATAAATGATAAATGAATGAGAAGCTAATTCTTTGATGGTGTATGGGCATTGATGGAGGAATGGAGACTAGCTCCCTGAAAAAATACTTTTTAAAGCAATGTATTAGAAATTGGTGGTTCAGATTCTAGACTATTCTAGATAAAAGCCCGTATTTAGAATTTTTATTCCATCTAGTTCAAACAAGGACAGTAGCTATAAGACAGCTTCTTTTTCTTCTATGTTCTTGATACATATTGGGATGTACCATGTTTTGGGAGGAAGAACAACAGTCATAGCATTTGAAATTAGAACTCTACATAGGAATTTAATTCTCCTATTTGTAGTTGTGCCTCTTTGGGTCAGCATTTGCCCTTTCTGAGTTTCTTCATCAGCCAAATAAATAATAATACCTTCTCTATTTCCCATGATACAGATTTATTTTAGAAGGAAATAAACAATGCCACCATTGCTACCATATCCCACAGAATTGAGGAAATTTCAGGGAGAGGTTCACAATAGGAAACCTGAATTAGTTTAAAAGAAAACCTAGGGACAGTGGTTATATACCTTATAATTTTCTTTGATATTTTGACTGGCTGACTTTATTAAGATACCTGTTTCTATCATCTATAAATAGGCATGAGGAAGGGCACCATGACATCTAATAAGTCTGTGTCTCTTCAGTTTATGGATTGTTCCATTGATGAGTGATTTTCCCTACTAAACCACATCTGGGAGAAATAATAGAGCCTTTTAGAAGAACTAGGATATCTAAACAAAAGAGTCTTTTAGAAGTACATAGACAGAGCAAGATTTGCAAATGAGAGATAAAGTATAGCAGGAAGTCCTGGGACAATGAATACTCATTTCACAAAACGTCAGAATAATGACAACCTCTGGGAAAAGAGAGAAGAATAAAACTGGGAATGGGCTCACAGAGCCTTGAAGATACTAGCCTAATCTGTTTCTTAACCTGAGTTTTGATTACACACACCTTATGATTATTTGTAATTTGCCCATGGATAAACTATATATTTTTTAAAGGTACATTTAACATTAAATTTATTTATGACATGAAGTATGCAGAATGCGCAAATCTAGGATCTAAAGTGGAATTAATGACAAACAATTAACTAGCTAAAACTATGAACTGACTCCAGAATAAAGTATACTGAGCCATCTGGTAGTTGAGCTAGTGTTTGAGGCTGCCTGAAAGAATAGCACAGACCAAGTCTGAGTCAATTTAATTGATTAACATATTTATGTTATCAGAAACAGGCAAATAAAACATAAAAGGACTTATTTGGTCACTATTTAGGAACTTGGGCTGAATAACAATTCTTAATAAAATTTAGTAAATAGCTGTTGATTTATAAATATAGGAATTTATTATAGGTATTCTATTTACTACAGTGACATTCTTTGACATATAGGCTTTGCTCACACCCAGGCTTAGAGACTACTTGTGAGATTAATTCTGGCAGCAGGCAATCAAACTGACTTTTATCCAGTGAGAGATTGACAACACAATGGCCAACAGCCAGATGGTATTTAGCCATAGAACTTTGACCCCTAATTCCTGCCCCAACCAGCTCTGGGATCCAAACCACAATCTTATAGAAATTGGTTCAAAAAAATAAGAACTTGGTCAGGGACTGCCAGTTGCCCCAATTTTTGTTCCTACTTCCAACTCATGACCAACCAGAGGAAGGCAAATATACTCCCCAAACCAATCACATGCTTCTGGTTGACATTCAGCCTTCCCAATCTTCAACTGGAGTGTACCAGAAGTCTTCACATGTTTTCACTGTAAAGCTTCTCTATCACCCTGTGTGCCTTTGAGCCTGTACCAGATACAAGGGACAGGGCTAACTCCCCTGATTGAGCAGGTTCTAAATAAACAGTCTGCTGTCATCTGAGTTTTCTTCATTTATTTCCCAGTTATTGTTTTCACTCAATTTTCATTAAACAACAATAACAACAATTACATTGAAAACCTTTCATCCTGCCCCTATTTCATTCCTAGTTGCAAAAAGTAACATTAATGGAGTAAAAGTGTGCTTAATTATTATATCCATTTTTTAAAAACACTGAGCAAGCAGTAACCAAGATTATTATAAATATAGTGTAGCAATAGGGAAAATCATATAGAGTAATTTTTTAAAAAATATTTAAACCTAAATGCAAAAATTAGTATGTTATACACAGACACACAGACACACACGCACACACACACACACACACACACGAGTGGACCAATTCAAAACGGAAACATGCAAAAATTAAAAAAATAGTAGTTTTGTTTGATGATTGAATTGTGGATGGCATTTTACATTTTTTTATTCTTGTTTCAATATTCTTTGGTGAAATTGTTTTGAAAAATGAGCAGCATCTCTTGCTTAAATGGATTAAACAGGTGTTCCAGGTCTGTTCTCTGACAGAAGCCTTTGCACCTACAAATCTTACCTAATTATGACTTCTAAACGATTCCTTGAGTGTACTTTACACACTGTAAACTTCTCTGCAAATGTAAAAGATGATTATTATTCTACAAGAACTATTTAAATACAGAAATACCTGAATTTGTGTGCCTAAAGTGTACACTGGCTGAGGTCCCCTGGTTTTCGAAATTGAAGGCCAGTATGTCTGTGGTAATGTAGCCAATACATTCTCTGGTGTGACATTTTTGCCACAAAGGTGGTCCAGGATGGGATAATGGAATAAAGCTAAGCTGGATATACACATGCTCTAATGGAAACAAATTACATCAAGATGGGCTGTTAGTATGACAAGAAACCATGTAAAATGCCTTTAAAGCACAATATACTCAGTACATAGAGACAAATCTTAAGGTGATGGAAAGAGCCAGGAGTCAAGAGACCTGAGATGTTTGTGCAACCCCGTAACTAACAAGGAGTGGGGCTGCTAACTTGGATGGTTCATATGCTTTTGGGTTCTGTATTTCCTACTAGCTAAGATAAGGATTTGAGATGTGATGATTTCAGGAGGCCATTTCAGATCTGCTGTTCTATTGTAGTAGAGCTCTAGATATTGCATTAGATTTCATATTATTTCTATCTGGCCTTGTAGCGCACCCTTAATCCTCAATTGTATTGCTATATTGGAAGGAGGAAAGAATCATCAAATCAGAAAAAAACTAAGAAAGTTAGGTGATGGGAAAGAAAGAAAAAACTAATTTGTCTGATACAGTTCATTTCACATGTAGAGGGAGTTAAGATGGGAAAAGTATATCTCAGAAGGTAATTACATATTGTCTGCAATCAATAGAACACACTGGGGAGAGAAAATCTACTTGTATTACACTTAGAATTAGGGCTTCATGTTGTTGCTTGAGTTATTCTTGGTCACAGCAGCTGAAGCCACACTTACAAAGCCCTAAGCCTACTCCAAAACTTTCCAGCTCAAGCTCTGTCCTGTCTCCAAATTCCTACCCCTTCATATGAAAAAGAACACACTTTGGGTCATTCTCAGATATTGTGATCAGTGGTGAAGTATGATTGGAATCACTTATCACTATTAATGCTTAATTATTTGAGGGTATTGAATCATTAATTTGAAATCGATAACTCAGTGAGGTTGTTGATAATTCCACTTCTACCTGCTTGCATGATACAATGCTTCTTGAATCAGCAAGAATGTGATGGAATTAGATTTATTGCACTTGCTCCTGCGCTTAGCACTTGTCATTTTCATGGTCATTCTATGGCATTGTGACCTAATAGCATGGTCACTTTATGATACTGTGACCTAATAGCATGCTGATCATTAGCCTTATTGATGGGTGCCTCAACTGCTACAAGTTCAAATAGAACTTGTGCTCTCACTCAGACCTTCTCCTCTACATCTGGTCCTCAAGGCAGCAACAGTATCTTATCACTCTTTCCCCAGTGCTCAAGCTGAGAACCTCAGATTTATCTTTAGTTTCTTCACTGCATAGGTCAGAATTCTTGTTTTAGGTGATAGAAACATGATTCCAAGGCCTTTTGGAAAGAGTAAATTTATTGGTCTGTCTAGCTTGGTTACAGCTTCAGACTCAGCCAGACCTAAGGATTCTAACAATATCATCAAGCATCTGCTCTTCTCCTCCTCTCCCTTGCTTCTGTTTTTCTCTGGGCTGACTTTATTCTCAGTCTGTTGTCATATGGTAGCACTGGGGTTAATTCATGCTTAAATTTCAAATAGAAAAGAATAGATCATTATTTCATTTGTTCCAGAAATTCTATGGCAGTACCCACTGACTGTGCCTGAGACACCTCCTGCCACTCAAGCCCTACAAGGTAAGGCGCCCTGATTTGTCAATCTGGATTCCATCCCTCCCTCATTTGGCCATGTGATTGGAGGAGTTACCAGTGCAGGAGAGAAAGTGATAGATATAGGGGACATCCATACTTCCTTCACTTGGTAGCCAATGAAATGACAAGTGGTATGGATTTTACATTTTAAATATCTCTTGCATCATTTTCTCCTTCAAATGCCACTGCTGTTATCTTAGTTCAGGTCCTCATTATCTCTCACCTGGCCAGTTGTCTTAGCTTGTTAACCAATATGGCTTGGTTCTGTGTCCCCACTCAAATCTCATCTTGAATTTGTACTCCCATAATTCCCACATGTTGTGAGAGGGACACAGTGGGAGATAATTTCAACCATGGGGGTGGCTTCCCCCATACTGTTCTCAAGGTAGGGAAGAAGTCTCACCAGATCTGATGGTTTTATCAGAGGTTTCTGCCTTTGCATCTTCCTCATTTTCTCTTGTTGCTGCAATTTAAGAAGTGTCTTTCACCTCCTGCCATGATTCTGACCACCTCCCCACAGCCATGTAGAATTGTAAGTCCAGTTAAACCTCTTTTTCTACCCAGTATCAGGTGTGTTTATATCATCAGCATTAAAACAGACTAATACATTAACTTTTCTCCTTTTTTCAAGTTCTTTCTACTCCCAACAATTCTCTTAACTACATCCTATCAGTTCTTCTTTATGTCCATTGTCTTTGAGGCATGTTAATCTGCAAATGGTTCCCTGAAATCATCATGATCCCTGATGCTTCATACCTTTGCCTAGACTATTCAGCACATTTCTTCCTTGCTCTTGTGTGGAAACAACTCCTTATACATTAACAAGGATAGATGCAACACTATCTCCCATCCCACATCGTCCTGGAGTTCCAAGGTTGGAAACTAAGGACTAAAATTATTCACAAAATTATTTCAACTCAGAATCAGGAAAACTAGAGAAATGAATATGGAAGAAAAGTGGGACTTCAACATAGAAAAATTAGAACAGAACTGAGGTTCAAGATACAAGCTTTGAAACTAAGGTGAAACCTTAAGAACAGGGTTAAGCCTGGTTGTACCTGATCCTACAATTCCGTAGACTTCCCAATTCCTCCTCCCCAAATCCTGGACCCTGGGGCTCAAGCAAAACCTATACCACAGTCATATTGGTTCAGCTGGGATTAGTAAAGTAACAGAGGGCAGAAAACAAGGCAGGTCAATCTACAGGCTTCAGCTCTATGACTATGATTCCATTCTCAAAAGGAATTTAAACTATTTTTCTTCTTTATTTTCTCACTGGCCTGTAACACTAGGAAATGGTAAAGTTCCTTTTTATAGGTTCACTTCTTTCATTGTTTTCTTTCTGCCAGGAAGAGAAATGGAAGGCGACATCCAAAGAATGGTTGTAAGAAAAATAGGATCGTAAGAGTCAGATGTCTACTTCTTATATTACCCTAAAACATATATTACATTAGGTGTGGGTGATATGTACATATACATATAACCCGAATATAAGAAGCAGCAGCTCACCCTTCAGATCCTAGTTTTTCTTTCAGTTATTCTTTGGATTCCTCATTCCATTTATGAGGATCCAGTCTAAGTTCCAAAGTAAAGGCAAACCCAAGAATAAAGGCAAATCTGTGGTTCCATCCTCAGAGGGCATCAGTGTGTGTTAATCAGAAAGAGTTGCTATGTATATGGTTTCCTGAAGGCCTGACATTAATTCCTTTAATTAATTCAGAATCTTGAAAATGGGTTTGTTTGACAGTATTTGGCTACCTGATGATTGTGCAGTGCATCTAGTATGTTTGCCAATGACATACATCTCCGCTCATTGATTAAACGTTTTTTCTCGTGGTTAAAATAAACAACTTAGATTACAATCAAATGAATGTACTTTCTTATCCCATCCTCCACTGTTTCCTTCTCACTAAAAAAACCACTTCCTGGTTTTATCCTTGGGAATGTTTCCCATCCTCCTATCTTGTTTCTGATGTTCTTCCACCATATTTGTATCTGGCTAAATGTTTTTCACCATTCAAGATTCAGAAGGCATTTCTTCCAGAAAGGTTTTTCAAGCCAGGTTAGAAAGAATCTTAATCTAAGTCTATTACTGCCCTTGATAATTCATTAAGGTTATGTGTTAATCATTTCAGAAACTTCCCAATGACTTACCCATGGATTGAGGAACAAGTATCTTAGTTATTGTGCACTTATGGTAGCCTATAGGCGCTTGGGCTCATTCAACTGAGAAAAACTACCTTCTTCCCATTCCTTTCCTGCACAATATCTCATTTAATTCCTCAGAAGTATCTTGTGAGATAGGTTCTTAGAGCCATAGCAAAACTCAGAGACTGTATGTGATAAACACCACTTTTTCTGATACAAAGTCCACCATATATTTTTTCAGAAACAAAAGAGCAGTGTTCCATGGAGCCACTATTTTGCCTTTATATGGAAAATCACAGTTTTGTTGAGCTTTTTATATTTTAGTTTTTTTCATTTGTTTATTTGCCTTTGACAAACCCTTGACTGACACTTTGAGTCAACACGCAAACTTATCTGATGTTCTTAACTAACTTTACCATTGCTAATATATTATCTGACAGTAAACGAAACTAATCTAATGCATTAAATGAAAACAATCAATAAAGATGCCCACTGGTTTGTATATGTAGACACTAAATTCTTGGTGTATTATGCCCAAGAGTCCAGGTTAAAATACCCTGAAAAGTAGAATTTCGTGTTCATTTCTTTGTCTGGGTTGATGTGGTGACTGAACCACTGCCATCTTGCTCTTTTCCCTACTTTTATTAAGGGCTTATTTTGTTCCAGCCACTGGGCTAAGCGTTGGGCAATCATTTCATTGCTTGGTTCTCTTAAGTAGGTGTTTTTATTATGCCCCTTTTGTAGAAGAGAAAAAAAAAAAACATTCTTAGAACAATTCAATTAAAAATGAAAAATAAAGGCTATGTGATGTCGAGGTGAGAATTTTCATAGAGGTCTGTCAAGTCTTCAGAAGCTATACTCAAAACTAGTAAGCTTCTTAAATTTGACTCAAGTTTAAGTACGTCATTATAATTCCATATATTTTTTAAATTATGCTCTTATCATTTTCCAGACAATTTTGCATTCATTATCCCAGTGAATTCTCACTTCAGTTCTTGAGCTGAGCACTGTAAGTAGGATGAAAAAATTGAGACAAACGAGGGTCATTGAGTGACTAAGAGGCAGGGCCGGTGCTGGGAGCTGGATTTTCTGACTCATCCCCAGGCTCACTCAGTTAACAGCATCACTTTCATCAAAGGCAGCATCACTTAAGCACCCTAGCGATCTCCCAAGTGAATTCTTCTTCATCCTCCAATAAAGACCTTTTGTATTTTCTCTATTTTCTTTTATTTAGAAAGAGTATCTTTCTTTAATGCCCATTTTTCACTGCATTAAGGATGGAAAGCAGCTTTACTGTGAAAAGAAACAAAAATTGCCCAAAATGCAAACTGAAGGCTGAAAGAGTTTCAAACTTTGGTGTAACAGGCACCTTTCTGCACACTCATGGGGATTGTACAATGAGGTAATGGAGGTTTTAGGGGTTTAGAAAACCTTATTACACACCTTTTTGATGCTGTGTGCACAGTAAGAGTTTTTTGAATCACCTATTAAATGGACAGGTAGTAGGTATTTGATTGACCTATGAAATCTTAAACATGAAAATATAAAATGATAGATGATGTTTGTATAAAATGATGTCTTTCATAATCATAAAATGCTGATCTGGCTTAAAGTACCCTAATTATGTATTAGTTTTTCAAAAGTGATTATATGTTTGTGTGTGTATGTCTGCATATGTATGTATTTCAATGCAAAGATATGTTTTGATTTATAAATAGATAAATATAATATATTTCAGTGTTGTAATATAAATATATATTTGAGTACTGAAATTGTCAAAATCAGACCATGCTTTCGTAAAGAAAGATAGCTAGAAAGTAGAATCTTTTTTTTTTCTTTTTTTTTTTTTGATGAATCAAAAACAAAAAGGTCTTCAAAATTCTGGTCAAATTTGAAGACCCAGAGAACAAAGCACTCAGGTATTTCTGTTCCCCAAGATGCTGTGAAGAGATACAAATTAACATGAACTTAGCAAAGCTCTGAGCCAAGGCATTTAAAAAATACATAATTTAATTTAAGTCTTATTACCATTCTATGAGATAGCATTATCTCATTTTACGGATATAGAAGTTAAAGCTCAGAGAGGTTAAACACATATTACAGTCACATGGCTAGAAGACAAATTCCAATCTGTTTCACACTACTATGTCATATACTTTGTGTGGTAGTCATTTGATTTTTCTTTAACTGAGAAAATGAATTAAACACACATACACACACATACACACACACATTAGTAAACTCAGCTATATTTAAAACAAAAACACATACTGTTGCAGGCCAAACAGTATACGTGTATTTGCTCCCTCTGGGCAGCAGCCACATCTGAAGGAGGGCTTGTGGAGCTGGAAACTGACTCCTGCTCCATCTTTAATGGGAGGTTCCCAAGGAACATGTGTGAAATCATTGGGACACATGGAACACAATTTGAAAACCACTAATAGGGAGTTCAAGACCAACCCGACCAACATGGAGAAACCCCATCTCTACTAAAAATACAAAATTAGCCAGGCATGGTGGCACGCACTTGTAATCCCAGCTACTCAGAAAGGCTGAGGCATGAGAATCGCTTCAATCTGGAAGGCAGAGGTTCTGGTGAGCTGAGATCACACAATTGCACTCCAGCCTGGGCAACAAGAGCAAAACTCCGTCTAAAAAAAAAAAAAAAAGAAAAGAAAACCTCTAATAATGATGCAAGAGTCTTGTTTTGTTTTTAAGGAGCAAAAATTGAAGATCCAGAAACTCTAAATGACTTGTCCAAGACTACCTGGAGTTTGATTTGCCCCCTGAGCCAATGATTTCCATCTATTACACTTAAACCAAATTCATCTAAAATGAGGATTGTCTGTGCTGGCACTCAGCACACAGTGGGAACTTGATAGATACTCACTGAACAGATAAAGCTACATGAAAATACCTCATCTCTAACAACACTCAATCAATACTGATTTAATTCATTCCTCACCACTGTATGAGTTGGTCATATTAATCTTATTTTCTAAAGAATAGTCTTTGACACAAGTGATGTAAGGGGCTTATTTATGATCACTAAGCTCTTAAGTGGCTGAACTGAGATTCAAACAGATCCAAATCTAAATCCGGTGCACTTTTGAAAAGCAGCTAGCTATTCTCCACAGGTATTGGGAGAACCAAATGGTGTAGAAAATTTGACATAAAAGGTTCCTCAAAAAAGCATAATTTACTATATAAATGTAAAACATTATATTTATTTCAAGATTGCCTGCTTTTCCCAAAAGCTTTTCACTCTACCCAGTCAAATTGATTATGTAGCTGGGGTCAATGGCAGAGTGAATGATGCAAGCCACCCAAAGTGGTAGGGGATTATCTCCAAATGTCAAATGTGTATATGCAATGCTGGGATTACAAGTTTGGGCAGCCGCTGAGCCTGTCACCTCCGGTCCTTCCACCGGAGGCATCTTTCTCTCAAAGACGGAATACTGGAGCCTTAGTTTAAGTCCTGGATCTGCTTCTAAACAGCCATACGACTTTTGGCTAATTGCAGGTACACCATGGGACTCAATTTTTTCATTCATAAGCCAAGAGTAATAATACGCCACTGATAGGTTTATTATGGGATAAGCAACAAGGATAAGACCTCGGCTGGGAGTCAGATGGCTTGCGGTAGAAGCCAGTACTCCCATTCATGAACCAATGGTCTTAAGCATGTTACTCAGTCTTCCTGTCTTTCATATCAAGTGGGGGATAATAGTGTTTAATAATAGCATCGATAGTCATAGTATTAATATTAAGAGAGTTAATACACAGGGAGTACTGAGAACCCTGTCAAAACAGAATAAAGACTTAAGAGTGGTCGGCTGTGTGTATTTAAAATGATCTAATTAAATACTCTAACGTAGAGGTGTGACATGCAGAATTCACACCGCAGTTCACAAAATGCTGCCTTCACCCTGGTTCATTTAATCTTCACATCTATCCTACTAGGGCTGTTGTAAAGATGCCTTCTGGGACTGGGGGAGCCTCCTCTGTTGAGGCTCATTCTACTGCCTCTGCCATATGTCAAGGGACCTCAGCTCACATGGACCCTTATCCTGCCTGGCTGCCTGCAGCCACAGTCATGTTCCCAAGGGAGTATAGCAAGAAATGCTCATCTCAACTGCTCACCTGAGCTAAGCCTGAGGGTCACTTCATCCTGAATCCTACAGCCTTCCTGTCCTGGAAACTGGCCTAGTCAATGCAGACACTACAAGGATTTTTTTACGTCTTCAGTTAAATGTCTTATTTTCATGCCAAAAAGGGTTACTTTGATCACTTTGCTACAAGATCCTGTTCTTGTTGTTTCTTTGTTTTCTTTTAACTCATGACCAAGTAAGATTGGTAAATGCTGAAGAGTACCTTTTGTTTTTTGAAATATGTAATTCATAGCAATTTAAAGCTCATAAGGAATCTTGCAGACATCTTGCAGCATTTCCCTCATTATTTGACTTACAATTTCCTATTTTTGTGTTGTAATACCACTTATACAAATGTTAAACGCATAGAAGTGTATATTTTTTACATATACATACGTAATTGGAAAAATAAAATGTTGAGACATTTGCACCTTGATTCAAGATCTTAGATACATTTATGAAGAAATTTGATAGAAGTAGGATTTGACTAGTAGGAAAAGCCTTCAACTTCCCTTAGAAATCATGGTTATTTCATGATTTTGGATGATCTTACCTTGAGAATGTGCTGCTTAATTGTTGTCTCTTTGTTTTCTCTCAATATTCCTTCTCAAATTTAACAAATTTCCTGTGAACATCCCCCATCATTTGAAGCCCATGGTACTTCTGCTGGCTCTGCCTTGGGGTTCTCACAGGTTTCTTCAGGGGATGATCCCATGAAAACAGGTATCTGCGTTTCACCATTGCCTCCCCTCTGTGCCGGTTCTTTGGCGAATAGTCCAGCAGAATCAGTTGTCAAGCAAAAGTCACAGCCATAAGTTCAATGTCACAGATTTCTGCAATAGGTAGGACTTTCACGAGTTCCATCACCATCTCCTACTCTTCTGTGCTTCCTTCCAGGACACAGGCAGGTTACTGAATAGATGGATTGACCAGAGCTTCCTACAAAACCAAGGAAAGTTTTAGGGAGAAATCCAGAATTAAGGTTTAGGTATTGCGATGGTTAATATTGAGTGTCAACTTGATTGGACTGAAGAATGCAAAGTATTTTTTCTGGGTGTTTCTGTGAGGGTATTGCCAAAGGAGATTAACATTTGAGTCAGTGACCCACCCTCAATCTGGGTGGGCACCATCTAATCAGCTGCCAGCAGAGCTGGAATAAAGTAGGCAGAAGAATGTGGAAGGACTTGGCTGGCTGAGTCTTCCAGTCTTCATCTTTCTCCTGTGCTGGATGCTTCCTGCCCTTGAACTTTAGACTCCAACTTCTTCACCTTTTGGACTCTTAGATACACCAGTCGTTTGCCAGGGGCTCTGGGGCCTTTAGTCACAGACTGCAGGCTGCATTCTCGGCTTCCCTACTTTTGAGGTTTTGGGACTTGGACTGGCTTCCTTGCTCCTCAGCTTGCAGACAGGCTACAGTGGGACTTCATCTTGTGATTGTATGAGTCAACACTTCTTAATAAATTCTCCTTCATATATATGTCTATCTTATTATTTCTGTTCCTTTAGAGACGCTGATTAATACAGATTTATTCTCTTCCAGATTCTTCTTTTTAGAAAAATTACAGAGAATACTGGATTATCCTTCTTTTCCACATATAACTCTCTCAGTTTCCACCACCTCCCAAATGAAAAGCAAACCAGCCCAACATTGTACTCTGGTGCCAAGTTAATATGGACCAAGCACGAATAGCAGAATAACATTGATCCCTTTGCTCCTCCCTCCAATGTTGTTCTACCTTTATGAAGAACCAGTTTGGTGTCCCTGTGCTCTTCAACTACTACTTGATGTACATTAGTGTTTTATGGCCTCTTCTGAAAGGATTAAATGATACATATTTTACATAGGGAGAAACTGAAGCTCAGTGATCTTCTTAATTTTAGCAAATTCCTACAGTGAACAAATCACAAAATTAGTCCTTGGGACTCAATGCCAGTGTAATAATGCTCCTACTCTTTCCATTTGTATCCTCAAAATTATGAATGAGGGTGAGGACAGTGGTGGAAAATAAGAGAAGATGACCAATATCACATAATCATCACCTTGGTACCAAGAACATGCTAGGTAGAGACATTATTCTTCCTTCTGAGGGGCTTGCCATTGGATACCACTGATAGTATAACCTCTAGAAGTGAAGACCTTGAATTTTATTTATTCATTCACATATCCACCATGCAAAATATGTCAGATTGATGAGTGGCTTTTGACGTTGATAATTTTGAAAAGGAAGAACGAGCAGAGTGGTGAGGTTTGCGTAGGTGAATCAAGATCAAGTTCCCAACAAAAGCCCAGAGGCTAAAAAGAAATCTGAAAGGGGGAAGAAACAGTAGCCATTATCAATCAACAAATGGCAAAAATGACATATCCATGAGTATCTTTTTTATATTTCCAACATTGTGAATGCAGGTTTAGAGGAAGGACTCAAGTTGAATTCATCTTTGGAACATTTTAACTTTCATTTCATCAGTGTCTTACATTTATTTTGCATTATCACACCCACAGTAATTTAGCATCCATTGCTCTATTTGGTTATCAAAAGTGCTACAGACAAGGCAATGCACAAAATGTGAACCTCACAAGGTCACTGCTAACTGGCAAAGTGAAAACGAAATAAAACTGCTCATCTTCTTTCATTACCCAGTGCTCATCATTAATATAAGTGGGTTTCATGGAATCAGATCCTAATAACAAACATAGCGCTGTACTCATGTGTATGTAGAAAGAGATATATAAACAGATTGAATTACTTCACTGAAACAGCGTTTTTTCTTCTTTGGAATGTTACCTTCTTTCCCTCCGTGGAGTTGCATCAATGACAGCCTGCTAACTTTCCCACCAGAGAACAACTCTGTTGTTTGTTTCATCCCAAAGTAGCACAAGAGTGATTTTCCTATTATCTTTTACTTTTTTTCCATAGGGAAAATCCTCCTGTGAAATGCCCTGGAAAATAGGAATTGGAACTTTGATTAGCAGCATGCTGATTTTGTTTTGTAACAGTGTAAATTAATCTCTCGATGTTCAGAAAGTCCTGTCCCCACAGGATCTTATCTTTTGTGCACTTCAAAGGACATCCTCTATGTCTGGGAAGCTGTGAAGATTCAGTGTTAAACACTGAAAAGTAATAGCTTTGGTTACATACAACCAAGGCATGTTTTAAGGTCAAATTAGAAATTTTGGTTGTTTTATTTAGAATCAAAGAGATTCAAAATACTGAGCACTTATTAGCATTTCAAACTTTGTCCAAGGTGTGTATCTGCAGAAATAGTACACCAGTCTTCCCCCCACTGACCCAGCCCCGCCACATTTGGCTCACTCTTATTTATTCATCAAGTCAATGATTAGTTTTCCCTTAATCAGAAAACAAAGTATCTTGATTCCCTTATACACTTTCCACAACTCAACAAAACCAATGTTAGATGCCAAGCCTCCCCTTCACTCCTTAGTGTTCATGTAGCTTCTGCACATAATCCTATCAGCAATCATCACACTGTTAATTACGCACTTAACTCCCTCCCAGTAGATTGTGCACTCCTTGTGAATAGGAATGAAAGCACTGTCACCTCTATCATTTATAATGACTGACAGAATACTCAGTATTTAGTAAACCCTCAGATCATATTTATTGAATGGATGATGCATGAGTGACTGGATGAATAAATGAATGATCATCCTTAATCTTTAAAACCACCTTCCATGATAGGTAACAGACCGTGAAGTTTTGAGATGGGAAAACTAGGATTATAATGATTACTGCATAATAATGGTTATATAAAAAATAAATTGTAGGGATAAAATTAAAATTCAGTGTTTGAGTATTTTAAAATTTGCCTCTACATAGAAGCTGTAGACTAAAGTTTGTAAAGAACACAGCTCTGATTGTCAATTCTTGCACATTTACTTAAGCCAGCAAGTATAGTTTGGTAGAATATATATATATATATATATATATATATATATATATATGTAATGACACAAGGTTTGACAACTGAAAAACCCTCTGGAGGAGGTGTCTCAAGAATAGTACTTTCACTGAAATCAAGAAAGGCTCTGCCAACTCTGAGCTCCTAGGAGCCAAAGAAAACAAGAGAATAAGACTCAAAATAATATGACACAATGTTAAAAACAATAAGAAAGGATTATGGAAGAAAATTCCCAAGGACTTCTGAGAATAGACTTGGTGATTTCCGGGGAGTTTTGGTTTTGAGGAGTGACATATGTTTGCTTGGATCCTGCTATTCGGCAGGGCAACTTCTTGATCCACTGGACCAGGGGATCCCAATACAGAGTTCTGCAGCCTATGAACCTGCCGTATTTGCCCTAGAATATTTACTCACTCTGTTTCCAAAAGACTGAATATTTAAATGAAAACAAGCTTCCTTACAACTAATTTCTCACCAATTATTTTAAAGACTGACATCATAATTTTAAAAACAGAAATAAAATTAGCCCATATAAAAATGATAAATTGTATGCATTTTATAACTGTCATAATGGAGGTTTCAGAATATAAATGATCATTGGTTTAGTATTTTAAAAAAAGTCATAGTCCTAATGGGAACCCTAGCGATGCAAAACAATATGTGGTGTGATGGTTAAAATACTTGGAGTTGAGTACCAGCTCTGCTATGTCCTAACTATGTGAACTTGGATATATGTCTTTTAGTTTTGTGAGCCTCAGATTCTTAGCATGTAGAATGTAGTGTATGGGATTTCCAATACCTGTTTCCAAGGGCGAGTGACAGGACTGAATGAGGCAACATATGAAAATGCCTACCACAATTTATTGTAGGAGAACCACGGGGCTTTTGCCAGCCTGGCTAACTGACTTCCATGTTTACTAGTTGTGTGACTCTGGGTAACTTGTGTGATCTGTCTGACCTTCATTGAATCTTGTCTGTGAAACAGAGGAAATAGTAACTATCTTATACAATGGCTATGAAAAGTAATAAATTAGTACATAACATTTAGGTTAAAACACACTGCACATAAGATTAGAATGGAGCTGAGCTATCCAGATGTACCATTTTTTTATCTTTTATAATGTATTTTTACTGTACCTTTTCTATGTTTAGATATGTTTAGATACACAAATACTTACCATTGTGGTACAACTGCTTACCGTATTCAGTACAGTAGTGTGCTGTGCAGGTTTGTAGCCTAGGAGCAGTAAGCATTACTATATAGCCTAGGTGTGTAGTGGGCATTGCCATGTAGGTTTGTGTAAATATACTCAATGATGTCCACACAAGGAAACCACCTACCAACACATTTCTCATAATCATCATGTATCACCATTGTTAACAGATACATGACAGGCTGGGTGCAGTGGCTCACACCTGTAATCTTAGAACTGTGGGAGGCCGAGGTGGGAAGATCATGAGGTCAGGAGGT
The DNA here is from genome assembly GCA_036589455.1 of Ateles fusciceps. Taxonomy (NCBI): domain Eukaryota; kingdom Metazoa; phylum Chordata; class Mammalia; order Primates; family Atelidae; genus Ateles; species Ateles fusciceps. The sequence goes on from JAZHEH010000672.1 coordinate 831,181, forward strand.
CGAGACCATCCTGGTCAACATGGTGAAACCCTGTCTCTACTAAAAATAAAAAAATTAGCTGGAAGTGGTGGCACGTGCATGCCTGGAGTCCCAGCTACTGTGGAGGCTGAGGCAGGAGAATTGCTCAAACCCAGGAGGCAGAGTCTACAGTGAGCCAAGATCACACCACTCCACTCACTGCACTCCAGCCTGGGCGAAGAGTGGCAAGACGCCGTCTCAAAATAAATAGATAAATAAATAAATAAAAAAGATACATGATTGTATATGTAAATCTCTTAGAATGTCTAAACTATAGCAAGTGTTCTTAAAATATTTTATTAATTTTTTTTCTTTTTTCTTTTCTGGCAGTTTCTTCAATCATAAAACAGGGATTTAAAACACCTATTACAAAAGTCAATTTTAAGAATTGGAGTTATGTGTCAATCATATTCTTTAGCTTGACAACATTTTAGTTGTTAATATTTTGATATAACAACTTCTTATATGGCATTAAATGACAATTCTCTCTCTATCTTGTGCTTTTCTGAAGGAAAAAATAAACAAAAGAACTCATGTCTAGTATCTTTAAGTCCAGTATTTTACCCAAACTGTTTGATGGGACATTGCCATAGAAAGAACTGCTCACATGGATTTTAGTAATCTAAGTCAAAGTCCATGCTTCTTATCTGTGTTCACTGAGGCGTATTGTACAACCTGCATTCAGAGGCAGGCACATTCTGAGAAATAGACTAAAGAACCTCTGAGAAGCTGACAGCAGCTCCCAAGACTTCCCAGACCCTTTCTACAAGAACCTGGGGATTGCAATGTAAATGGGTCATAGAGGAGAAATAAATGCAGTGCAGCGGCTGGTAGCTCAGTTGATCATAAAATAATAGGTGGTTTTCTTTTACGTCTCTTTCCACCACCCAAATTTACTCTCTCTGAGGAAAGCAATCACTAAACATTTGAGGAAACTGCATTAGATTGGAGAACAGAGGGCTTGCATTCCAGCCCTGCCTCTAGAAATTGCTATTTGTATTGTAGGGACCACTCAGGTGGTGTTTCTGGACCCCCATCAACTCTCTTAATGTATACAATAAAAAATGGCTACCCTCCAAAGTAAATAGTCTATATCACATCGTTTTGCAAATTCTACCATCCCAAACACATGTTATTATTATAATGATTATATTTACATGACTGCTATTCCCTTCACGAGGTGTGAGGGGAGCATATTCTAGTCCACATTCTCAAGAAGCTGTCACCTTGAACTGGAGAAAGTCATGCAATACGATGGATGAAGAGATGAAATCTAACCCCATTTTAAATGCATCTCAGAAAGCATAATTACAATCACTAGTCTCCAAAACAAATGGGGTAACAATCCTCCTTTGTATGAGGATTGTCCTATGGTCAACGTATGGCCAAACTCACCTAGATGTCTTGGTTATACTGGATGGAATGGTCTTCGGCACAATGAAACTTCTCCATACCTAATTTTCCAGCATGGTTTCTGGGACCATCTTCAGACATACTAAATTTCAGTTCCAAGGAAGGGTTCCCCTGTGCTCGTCACATGAATCTGCGTTTGCCTGTGTGCCTCATGCTTTCTGTTTGACAAAACTTGCCCTTGCCATGTCCTGCTTGGCTCTTACCATCTCTGCCATGACTTTTCCCCTTATTCTGGGGCTTTTTGTCCTGTCTCTACCAAAATAATCCTTTTCACATTGTGACATGTTTGTTCTCAAAGTTCTTTATTTGCTGTTATAGATGATAACTTTTAAAGATCAGGAACTATGTCTCATTGATCTGATAGTTTAGTGCCTAGTGAACCCATGTTTTGAGCACACGGAGCTATACTGAATGCCAATATCAGAGTGGCTTCACTGCCCTAACGGGAAACGAAGGGGAGCTGGACATAGGAGTTTGAAGCAGGTTTTTCATGGGATACTTCTTTTGCCTGGCGGACAGTCTAATGCTTAGTTGTTTAACTCAGAACCAGGGGATTCCTCATATGGGAGCATGTTTATACTGGCAGGCATCCTGTGGCTCTTGCCTTCCCGCTGTCCAGTTTTTACCTGCCAGACCATCAACCTGATGCTGAGAGTCCAACTTGGTGTTTTCCCTGACATCCCTGGGAAAAGCCAACCTATTTGGGAAAGTCCACCCCTTGTTTTCCAGGGCGAAAGTGCAAATTTGATCCACTGTCACAATAGGAAAATGTTTAAAGATTTTTACTTACAGATCCTGGGCAGGGGAGGGTGTAATGAGTCTGAAGGAAAGTCCTTTGTCACTGAGTCACACAAGGCAGGAAAGAAGAGTCAGATAGAGTGAGAGAGCACACATGTGGCAACTAGCAATATACATGGGAGAATAGGGTGTGGACCACTTTAAGGTCACAGGGAAAGGTCTGGACAGTCGGTTTAAAGGAAATGGCTGGAAAATGGGAAGCCCAGTCTGCCAGTGGTTATCTCTGAACACCAGCTTGAGCCGTTGAGTTTGGCTTTAGAACTGGAAACTGTGTCAAGGGTGGCTGGAGAAAGTTACATTTGTATTCAAATTAGATGCCAATACAACATAAAATTATAAGAATTTACTACAGGCTCCTGGTTTATGGTAAATCCTCACCAAGTGTTCCAGAGAAGGAAAATAAATAAACAAACAACATCAGAGAAGAGCAGTCAATGGGCGAGATGGTTCAGAGAAAGGAGGCATGGGTATGGAGCAACTCTACAGCAACAGTGAGCAAGAGTAGATGCGTTTTTCACCCGGACATAGATGTCTGTAGGATCCACAGGTAGAACAGAAAGGACTGTATGTGTCCAGTTTGAGTCCAGAGGCTAGACCTATGACTGGCAGGTAGAAGTTAGCCAGCATAATTGGCACCTTTAAGGGTCCTGAGTTTTCCACTGTGCAAACAGATCAAACGTGGTTTGAACAATTACCAAGTAGAGGTTTTGCTAATGGAGTTAATTGCTGTTTGTGAATGGTGGGGGATGACTTCTACCCCCATAAAATTCTTTCTCTTCCTTAGGTCTTATTTTTCTGCGCTTGCACATTCTGTGATTCTCAGATAAGTGATTTCTGAGGGAGAAAAATGGAGCATGCAAGAGAGACAGAGGAAGAGTTTCGTGTGAGATTGACAAGGAAGAGTGCCCTATGTGGAATGCTGTGATTCTGTCCTGTTTCTTAATGTATTAAGCTTATTGCTAGGATCTATGGCAAGGCTTTGTGCACTGGGGATTCAGTAAGGTTTGAAGTGACTCAACAACTGAACACTTTGTTCAGGTCTCTTCTCAATGCCCACCCTCTGGAGAGGACTTCCCTGTCCGTGCCTTCTAAAGGGACACTTCTCCATCACCCTGTAATCTTTTACCCATCTGAGATTTCTTCATAGCTCACAATCACAATCTGAAACTTTATTACGTATCTATTTATTGTTTGATTTCAATGTCTTTCAATATATAATGTTAGCTCCAGGAAAGCAGGAACTTCATATATTTTGTTGACCTCGATAACCTCACTACCAAAAACAGTACCTGACACATGGGCAGCATCCAGTAAATATTTGTTGAATTAATGAGTAAAAGAAGGAGCTCAATTGACTTTGATTTGCCTTAGGCTATTCGCCATGCTTGAAGCAGCCAGTGTACTGCCACCAGATTCTGCTAACCTTAAACCCCAAATAAAAGATAACTGCCACCAGCTTCTTATGTTCATACTAAAAATATTACAAGAAGAGTTCTCCCTCCTCAAAATACACCTTATTGGAGATGTCCAATATTCCCTACATCTGTTCAAATTACGTCATGCAGATACAGATTTTGCTATCAGACTTCTAAGTCAACATTCCTATTATCCCTGGACCTGACTTCATTGTCTTGGTTTGATCTGATCCTTTTGCCTGCTAGAAAATAAGTTCCCTGAGAGAGCAGAAACTGGTCTGTTCCATTATTATTGCATCTGCAATTATGAGTGGCCACCCAATACATAACCACTGTTCTCTAGATATAAAATGAATAAATGGGGAAAATAATTAAATGAATCATTGCGAGACCTTTCCAGTTCATCTCACTTGGCTTGTCTTTCTCTCAACTCAATTATTGTTTACTCTCAAACCAAACTGGTATTTCTGGAACAATATTTTGTACATGTCAGTTTTAGGTACAAAAGCCTGCAATGGCTTCCCATTGCCTATAGAATGAACCATGTGTTATGGACTAAATTTTTGTGACCCCAAACCGCTGAGGAGAACCAAGGTAGCAGGACCCTGCCCAGCAGGGCTGTGGTACGGGGATGCTGCCCCTGTGGGACCAAGTGCAAATGCAGAGCATCGCACCAAAGGGGATTATTCCTGAGCCTAAAGATCTAATGAAGTTTCCCTTGATAGATTTTGGACTTTCTGGAGATTTGTTTCCCCTTTCTCTTTTCTATTTCACCCTTTTGGAATGGGACTGCCTAGCCTGTGCCTGTCTCACTGTTGTATTTCAGATGTGCTTAACTAGTCTGGTTTCACGTGTTCATAGCTCCAGAGGAATCATACCTTCATTCCTCATGATGCCTCAAGATGAGTCATGCATCGAGTCTCACCAATATCTGATTTAGATGATATTCAAATGATACCCTGGACTTTAGACTTTAGAGCTGAAGCTGAAATTACTTAAAACTTCTGGGGCAGTTGGAATGGAATGAATGCATTTTGCGTGCGAGAAATATATAAACTTGTGGGAGCCAACAGCGGAATGTTGCAGAGGGAATGTTTGAATACTCACAAAATTTATGTATTGAAGCTCTAACCCACAGTGTCACTGACTTTGAAGATGGGGCCTCTAAGGAAGTAATTAAGGTTAAATGGGGCTATAAGGGTGAGTCCCTGACCCAACAGGATTAGTGTCCATATAAGAAGAGACACCAGAAAAAATCATTCCCTCTTGATGCACACGTGCTACAGAAAGGCCATGGGAGGCATAGTGAGAATACAGCTGTGTGCAAGCCAAGAAGAATATTCTCATTAGAAACCAACTCTACCAGGCCTTACTCTGGAATTTCTTTTTCTTCTTTTTTAAATATATTTTTATTATACTTTAAGTTCTGGGGTACATGTGCAGATCTTGCAGGATTGTTACACAGATATACACGTGCCACTGTGGTTTGCTGCCTCCAGGCCCCCGTCACCTACATTAGGTATTTCTCCCAATGTTATCCCTCCCCCACCCTCCCCACCCCCTGCTATGCCTCCCTTAGTCCCCGACCCCCAACAGACCCCAGTGTGTGATGTTTCCCTCCCTGGGTCCATGTGTTCTCATTGTTCAACACCCACCTATGAGTGAGAACATGTGGTGTTTGGTTTTCTGTTCTTGTGTCAGTTAGCTGAGAATGATGGTTTCCAGCTTCAGCCATTTCCCTGCAAAGGACGTGAACTTATCCTTTTTTATGACTACATAGTATTCCATTGTGTATATGTGCCATATTTTCTTTATCCAGTCTATCATTGACGGGCATTTGGGTTCCTTCCAGGTGTTTGCTATTGTAAACAGTGCCACAATGAACATACGTGTGCATGTGTCCTTATAGTAGAATGATTTATAATCCTTTGGATATATACCCAGTAATGGGATTGCTGGGTCAAATGGAATTTCTATTTCTAGGTCCTTGAGGAATTGCCACACTTCCTTCCACAATGGTTAGACTAATTTGCACTCCCACCAACAGTGTAAAAGCATTCCTATTTCTCCACATCCTCACCAGCACCTGTTGTCTCCAGATTTTTTAATGATTGCCATTCTAACTGGCATGAGATGGTATCATAATGTGGTTTTGATTTGCATTTCTCTAACGACCAGTGATGATGGGCATTTTTTCTTATGTTTGTTAGCTGCATAAATGTCTTCTTTTGAAAAGTGTCTGTTCATACCATTTGCCCACCTTTTGATGGGGTTTTTTTTTTTTCTTTTAAATTTGTTTTAGTTCTTTGTGGATTCTGGATATTAGCCCTTCGTAAGATGGTAGCTTGCAAAATTTTTTTCCCATTCTGTTGGTGCTGATTCACTCTAGTGATTGTTTCTTTTGCTGTGCAGAAGCTCTTAAGTTTAATTAGATCCCATTTGTCTATTTTGGCTTTTGTTGCCATTGCTTTTGGTGTTTTAGTCATGAAGTCCTTGCCTATGCCTATGTCCTGAATGGTATTGCCCAGGTTTTCTTCTACGGTTTTATGGTGTTATATCTTATGTTTAAATCTTTAATGCATCTGGAGTTAATTTTTGTATAAGGTGTAAGAAAGGGGTGCAGTGTCAGTTTTCTGCATATGGCTACCCAGTTTACCCACCATTTATTAAACAGGGGAATCCTTTCCCCCTTGCTTGTTTTTGTCAGGTTTGTCAAAGATCAGATGGTTGTAGATGTGTAGTGTTACTTCCAGGGCCTCTGTTCTTTTCCATTGGTCTATATCTCTGTTTTGGTACCAGTACCATGCTGTTTTGATTACTGTAGCCTTGTAGTATAGTTTGAAGTCAGGTACAGTGATGCCTCCACCTTTGTCCTTTTTTGCTTAGGATTGTCTTGGCTATGCAGGCTCTTTTTTGGTTCTATATGAAGTTTAAGGTGGTTTTTTCCAGTTCTGTGAAGAAGGTCAATGGTAGCTTGAGTGGGCTAGTATTGAGTCTATAAATTACTTTAGACAGTGTGGCCATTTTCACAATATTGATTCTTCCTAACTATGAGCATGGAATGTTTTTCCATCTGTATCCTTTCTTATTTCCTTGAGCAGTGGTTTGTAGTTCTCCTTGAAGAGGTCCTTCACATCCTTTCTTAGTTGTATTCCTAGGTATTTTATTCTCTTTGTGGCAATTGTGAATGGGAGTTCGCTCTTGATTTGGCTCTCTGTTTGTCTGTTATTGGTGTATAGGAATGCTTGTGCTCTGGAATTTCTATCTTCTAGAACTGTAAGAAAATGAATTTCTGTTGTTGAAGCCACTCAGCCTATGGTATTTTGTTATAGCAGCCCAGGCAGATAAACACACCATGAATCACCAATTCTTCAAAAAGCCTCAACCTATCCTTCTGTTCTTCTGGTCTCCTCTCCTAAGCTGATGCTCTGCCAATATGGCTGTCTGTCAATACCCAGAGAGCCCTGGACATCTCATGTGTTGCAGTTTTGCTCATACATGAAATATATATACTCCACAAAACTCTACTATATTGAATAAAAGTAAATTGAATTGAGATAAAGCATTGGATAATTTGAACTTTATGGCTTAGAAAGGGCTTGAACTGGACAATTTAGAGAATAATTTTTTGTGGTAACCAAATACACCAATCTAGTTAACTACAACCCATCAAGCTGCTTCTGTTGCATACTTACGAGGACTTCTGTGGGCTGTGTGTTCGATGGAATGTACCACCATGTGGAAAAATGAAAGGCCACTGTACGGAATAATCTAAGACCAATTCTGATGTGAATCCTTGCTCTGTAACTTACCAGATGCTGCTCAGGAATGTGTCTTTGATCCTCTTTGCACCTTGGTTTTCTCACTTATTAAATGGGGGATTATAATTCTTAATTGCCCTATAGTTCATTTTATTTGATAAACAAATGAGAAATGAATGAGAGAGTGAATGAAATAGGGGTTTGCAAATCAGAGCTTTGCAAACCATAAACTCTGGCAGTGTAAGACTTAGGTATTCTGCCAACCAGCACCATGCCTGACACATGCTTGGAGTCTCATCAATGTCTCTTGAGCAAACGTTCTGTTGAGATGTGTATTCCTTTTGGCTCTCATTTAGCTCTCTGAGCATTACTAGCCCTTTCTCAGCCAGCACTGTGTAGTTCTGGCAAAGTCATAAAGAGAAGCACTTGCCCATTTATCTTTTAATTTCTTGCATTGTATATGTAAGAAGCAAAAGTTTACGTTTAACAATTTCTAGTAATACACTAAAGGAAATCATGAGTCTTTGTCCTGATCTAAGTTTTATTTGCATATTACTTATGAAGAAAGGTTTCTTACCACTTTGGTTATTTAAAGTAGATGTAAACAAGGTTACCAATGCTATTTAAGAAAGAAGTTTTTCCTTGTATGTGCTGTAATAGAAATCTGGACTTCTCCAACAAAGCATTTAAAAATTGTAATAAAATAATTTATGGCTTTATTCTGTTCCATGCTTGTATTAACTAAATCTTGTAAGTCAAGTTCCTATGTTCACCTCAATATAAGGTACATGAGGAGAGCAGGCTCTGAGTCTGACTTGTTCACTCTTTGTGAAATGAGTAAATGAAGTAATTAAGTGTACACTCATTTCAAGTTTTTAGCAGCATTCTGTGGCAGGCCAGCAATGAACTAATTACAATTATATCACCTCTTCAGCAAAGCTGGTCTAGTAGGACCAGTGCTTGCCAAACTTCAAAGGCAGTTCATGGCTAAATGTCCTTGAAATGAATAACCACCAATAAAAACTGAAATATCATATGCCACTTTACAGTTTTCAGATTTAATTCAATTAATTTCTTTAACAATCTTGAGCTATAAGAAAAACTGTTACCAGTCAATAATATTTTTTCTTATGGACATTTTTTCTTATGGAAGTCTGATTCCAATACCATAACAAAAAGTACCATAGACTTGGGGGTTTAAAATACAGAATGATATTTTCTCACAGTTCTGAAGGCTAGAAGTCAATGATCAGAGTGGCAGCAAGGTCAGGTCCTGAAGACGCTCTTCCTGGCTTGAAGACAGCTGCCTTCTTGCTCTATCTTCACATGGTACAAGAGAGAGCAGGAGAGAGGGAGAGAGAGAGATCTGGTGTTTCTTCTAATAGGGTCATTAATCCCATCATGAGAATCCATCATAAGGACCCTGCTCTGACCTCAAGTACCTTCCAAAGGCCTCATCTCCAAATATCATCACTTCTAGATTTCAGACTTCACCATATAAATTTTGTGAAAAACACACACATTCAGTCTATAACACCCTGTGTCCCCATTGAAAATACTCTGACTCAGAAGCAGAAACTTGCTTGTCCAGGTGGGGCTCATCCAGCCAGGAATGGGGCAAAGCTGGAGCCCAGCAGAATTCTTCCAATCCTGAATTCTACAATCTTTGCAAGAAAGCAAGCATTGTGTATTCCTTCCTCCAAAGATTCTATGACCCCAAATCACTTTGTATTTCCTCCTGATCTTCCTCCGATTAGCCTAGATGATTCGTTCCCCCTCTGGGGTAATTTTCTCCCATAGGGTACATAAGGGACATTTGGCAATAGATGGAGTTATGCTTACTTGTCACAACTAGGGTAGGAGAAAATACTACTGTCATCTAGTGTGAAAGGCCCAGGCTGCTACTTAACATCCTAAGATATCAAGACAGCTCCCTACAACGAAGGATAACCAAGCATAAGATGCTAGTAGAGCCAAGATTGAAAACCCCAACCAAGATGAGTGAAAACTCCCTGTACTTGGTTTTGGAGCTGAGGCTTTCTTACCTGGCAGGTGAATGCAACAGGATTTCTGACTACCAACCATAGACTGGAGTCTAAATAGTGATTCACTACTCAGAGAAATTCAAGATCCAAGCTCTAATTTCAACTCTTGTTTTTTTTTTTTTCAATTTTTAAATTATTTAACCCAATGCAAAAAAAAAAAAAAAAAAAAATTCTACAAAGTCCTGTCTGTAAAGGTGAAGTGTGAGAGCAGTGTCTCCACAAACGGGGAAACTGAGGGCAGGAAGACAATAATTTCCCCATGGTGACACGGCTAGTAGTCATTAGAATTAGAAATGTTGACTCCCAGATTTATATATTTTTTCATTCTCTTCTTTTCTTCTTTTGTATAGGACCCTCTTTCCTTTCCATGTAATTCTTTTTCTCCCCTAAGGTTATGGAGTACGGAGGCTTTAGTCTACTTCGGCTACTTAGTGTAGCCTAAGTGTGAAGACTCCAGATTCCAAGGAAAATAAAAAGAATTATATGGAAATGAAGGGGGGGGGGGGGCTATCAAAAAGAAAAGAAGAGAATGAGAAAAAAATATAAATTTGGGAGTCAAAATTTCTAATTCTAATGACTACTAGCAGTGTAACCATGAGAAAATTATTGTCTTCCTAAACCTCAGTTTCCCTATTTGTAAATTATGAATAATTACATTTGCCTCATAAGATTGAGCATTTACATAAAGTAACATTAATATGATGCTAAATTTAAGTAGTAATAAGAGTAGCTATTAGTAGTCATAATAGTTATTAAGAATAATATATTATTTATGTTTAACATTACTTTATGTTTGTATAAATAGTCATGCACCACGTAATGACATTTCAGTCAATGAAAGACTGCATATATGACAGTGGTCATTCAGTAAACTCAGGTTAATTCATTACTAAATAAATGAATATTAAAAAAAATTACTGTATCCTAGATGTACAATGTTTATGAATTCTACAGTAGTGTACACTAATATCCTAGGCCTTCACATTCACTCACCGCTCACTCAGTGACTCACTCAGAACAGCTCCCAGTTCTGCAAACTCTATTCATGGTAAGTGCCCTATACCAGGGTACCATTTTGTACTTTTTATGTCATATTATTACCGTATCTTTTCTATGTTTGGATATACAAACACTTACCATTGTGTTACAGTTGCCTACAGTATTTTGTACAGTAACATGCCATACAGGTTTGTAGCCTAGGAGCAATAGTCTACATCACAGAACCTAGATGTGTAGTAGGTGGTGTGATGGTTGGTATTGAGGGTCAACTTGATTGGACTGAAAGATGTAAAGTATTGCTCCTAAGTGTGTCTCTGAGGGTGTTACCAAGGGAGATTAACACTTGAGTCAGTGGACTGGGAGAGACAGACCCACCCTTAATCTGGGTGGGTACCATCTAATTGGCTGCCAGTGCAGCCAGGAGAAAAGCAGGCAGAGGAACATGGAAGGGATGGATTAGACTGAGTCTTCCACGCTTCATTGTTTTCCCATGCTTGATGCTTCCTGCCCTGGAACACTGGACTCCAAACTTTTCAGCTTTGGGCTCTTGGACTTACACTGCTGGTTTTCCAGGGGCTTTTGGGCCTTCAGCCACAGGTGAAAGTCTGCACTGTCAGCCTCCCTACTTTTGAGGTTTTGGGACTTAGACTGGTTTTCTTGCTCCTCAGCTTGCTGACGGCCTATTGTGAGACTTCACCCTGTGATCATGTGAGTCAATTCCCCTTAATAAACTCCATTTCATATATTCATCTATTTTATTAGTCCTGTCCCCTGTAGAGAAACTTGACTAATACATAGGCTATGCCATCCAGGTGTATGTAAGTACACTCTATGTTCACATGATGACAAAATCACCTAAGACATTTGTTGGAAGGTATCCTTTTCATTAAGTGACACACGGCTGTACAATTATATTTATAAAAATATGCTTGCTTATAATAATATATGATATGTCATGATATATTCAATTACACATTGAATATTATAATTACATAATAGTAATAAAAAGTAGCAGTTAGTTACAGTAATAACAGCTAACATTTCTGCACACCTACATGTTAGTATCTCCTTATTAGCCATGAATCAGCTGAGACTAAGAGAGATTAAACAACTTGAGTAAGATCACAAGGCTAGGAAAGGTTAGCCTTGAGGTTCAACTTCAAGTCCGTTTTTTCAGGAGCTCACATTCTCAGCTCCTGTGTGTACTTAATATTTCATAGAAGACATTTGATAAATTGTAGGTTTTATAAATAGTACAGTCAAAAGAAAATAGTCCGGAAGTGGACCGAGGGAGGGGTCAAGGCGAGAGGGTCAAGGGGGAGCTGCTGACGCAGGCAAGGGTGCTGAGACTGCCATTATGCGGCTCTGGCTGCCTGAACAGGGACTGGGGAAGGTGACCTGCTTGGATAAAGGGAGCATGTAGGGCTGGAAACTTTCAAAAGGACTTGATTGAATGTCCTACTGGATTAAACAGCCCTTGCTACAAAGGTCCGCAGCAGTGAGAAAGTACAATGCTGTGTACTGTATAAATGCTAAATCAGTCATTCTCCTTCAAGCATTTTGTGTGACCTGCTCTGTGCAGGACATCCAAGGTTATCCCCCACAGCTTACATCCGTGCCACAACTGCTGTCTCATCTTCAGAGAAGGCTCTGGGAGTTGGGCTCCCAGGCCTCTGGTTAATTAGCCATCTAAGGGAGGGCACTCCCAATAGGGAGTCACATTCTCTTTAACCATGAGCCCATTGTTCCCTCCCTACCAGGTACAGCTGACCTAGAAATAGGCCATATTGTACCAATTCTGGAACTATTTATTAAGCAACCTATTTTCCACTCCAGGTCAGCCAACAATGGAAGAGCTGGCACAGAAACGGGTGATGCCTGTGTCTAGAAGGGAGTTAAGTCATCAGTGAAGCCATTATGACAGAAAGAAAAGAGGCCACTGTGTGAAATTGATGGAATTCAAGGACACAGGCTCTCCCACATTGAGCAGGGAACTGGAGCAAAAGTACTGCCCTCTTTACTGAATCCTGACAAGGCCTCTCTCTTGCCTCTCCTCCTGTCTGCCAGCCTGCGCTCTGTTGCCCCTTTCGTAGTTAGTGCTCAGTAGTTGGGGGACCCCTATAAAGTTGTAAACCCCGGGTTGTGCTGAAAGGTAAGCTGTGAACACTGCAGTTCTTCTGGCACAATCTCACCGTTCCCCAGTTGTCTTCCTCTGGTCCAGGGTCGGTGCTTCTCCACTGTACGTCTCATATTGCTGCGATGATTCCACTCCTACGTTTTTGGACTAGTCATTTTCACCTGATGATGACCCCTCCCCCACCAGGATTCAGTCCCCTTCTCTGGTCTCTGACTTGGAATGTGTCTACCCTTGTTTCTTACCCACTACTTACCACCTGGGTTCTCTGCCTTTTAGACTATCCTTGGGGCACAATGCTTTGCCAGGCAAAAACAAGAGTTGTAATAGGTAATCAATATTTGTATAGATTGTACATTTAATAATGACAAAGGAACTATGAGTACCTTTCTTAGTGCACTGCACAGAAGCCAGTCATATTTTCTTACATAGTAATAGACACCTTAAAAGTCATTTAGAATCTTTTAGTGGATTCACAATCCTACTGTAGGTTCAGACTCATTAAATAGATACCTGACCTGAACCTGAGCATTTCCAGGGACGTAAAAAGATGCAAAGGAAGATTTTTTTTTTAAATTAAGCACCTCACACTGTATTTGGCATATTCTTAGGCTATATTAGAACAGAGAAGGAAAGGCAGGGGGATAAAGGACATATGTGAAGCCACTGTAGGCATCAAGAACTCAAGCCTGCTGGAAGAAACTTTGGAGCCATGGAGGAACAAGCACCTCAGAGTTATGCAAACCAGAGGTTGAGGAAAGAGCATTTATACATCTACTGCTATGTTCATTGGTTAAAAGCAGCTGCCTGGTGGACGTTACTTCCTTGGTTCATCACCACCTGATGGTTGGACATCAAAACAAGATTCCCCTGGGAAAAGAATGCACTTAGGCACAAAAATGCAGATGTTTGCAGTTGAAAGCTGGGCGGGCATGTGCTGAAATGGTCAAGGCAAAAGACTATCAGCTGGGGTGCAGGCAATATCTGCCAATATAAATTACTGAGATAAAAGAAAGAACCAACTTTTATTGAGTTCCTAATATAAAATGGGCCATGTATAGGGTGCTTTCTGTATTATCTTATGTCACTTAATCTTCACAGTAATTCCTGGAAGGTTTTATCAATATTCCCAATTTCATTTTCAGAAACTGAGACCAAAAGACCACAGAGTTCCTTCCACAATCACACAGGAAGGGGCAGATGAAGGGTTCACTCAGAGGGACCCTGCTTCTTGTTCTTCCACTTTTTCTGGCATGTTTACAAGAAAACATAAACCAGTCTCTCTGTCACCTTTACAAACTGTTTATAATCCCACAAATGGAAAAGCGACTGAGGAACTAGGCGACAAAGAGACGATATCACCAGCAAAGTTTTCAGCTGGAAGGAGGCTTTAAAATGTGACACTTTACAGACTCACTCATCTCTTCATTAATGGCCTGGGAAAGGGAGGAAATAGCCCTTTAATGCAATCTATGATATACAATTGGAAGACGTCATAAATACCAGTTAGGGCAGAGAGACCAGGGCTGTGTAAACTCCCAGCATGCAGAGAAAATCACTGAGTAGGTTATTCCTACTCAGCCCCTTTGGAACTCACTAAAGAGCAGAGAACAGGACAGAAAGCTGCAATAGGACTGTTATTTCAGTCCCAGAGCATATTAACCAAAGACACGAGAGAGAGGAGGCTGAAAAGAGTGAAGCAGAAACACATTTGATAGGAACTTCAGAGCTATGCATGCTCAAAAAATGCCAGATCTATTTCAAGCAGCAGGATAATTGTGGTGACATTTGATCAATGAGTGGGGAAGTGATACTTCCTTCCTTCAAGGAGGTTGTGTAAACCACACCCTGTCACAGAGATTATTTCCAACCCTTAAACTCTATGGGAGTGTGAGTCCTAGCAAAAAGCAAAGATCCTAAGAAGAAATACAGTGACTGAGTGATTGTATCTAATGGAGAAGAGTCTATGCAGAAAGCTTACCCTAGTAATTAATTCTCTACGCTTTCCAAGGAACTTTCATATATGTGTTGAGCCTCCTTGTAAGAACTGAAGAATGGGAGCATTACCCTCTCTCTCTCTCTTTTCAAATGGGGAAGCTGAAGACTGGGGGGTGGGGAGAGGGACGTCGAGTTCAAGCAATGTACCCAAAGACATCACACACCCATCCACCTGTCCCTCCGGAACTCTCCTGGCTCTTTTGGCTCTACTATTTGACTCTATAAAATGTGGGCATAGGGACAATTAAGTATTTCCCCCATTTTAGGATGTGAGAAACTTTATCAAAACATTGCACAGAACTTTATTCCACCCACCAGATTAAATCAAGGCTATTCTAAGTAAAATGAGGATGGGAGCTCAAAAGTCCGGCCTGCTTTGCTGCATTCTCACCTCCAGACTTAGCCCTTCCAAGGAAGTCTTTGTTCTTCAGGAAAAAGTTGGAAAAATTACCTTCCAATGGATCTGCACATGGTCTTCAGTTGTAGATTATCTGACTGAGTTTACATTAGTCCATTCTAGAATGGCTATAAAGAAATGCCTGAGACTGGGTTATTTATAAAGAAAAGAGGTTTAATTGGCTCATGGTTCCACAGGCTGTTCAGAAAGCATGATATATCTGCTTGGCTTCTGAGGAGGCCTTAGGAAACTTACAATTATGGAGGAAGGTAAGGGGAAGCAGGCACGTCTTACATGGCCAGAACAGGAGGAAGAGAGAGAGCGGGGGAGGTACCATACACATTCAACCAGATCTCACGAGAACTCTGTCAGGATACCAGCACCAAAAGGATGGTGCTAAGTCATTCATGAAGGATCCAATCACCTCCCATGAGGCCCCACCTCCAAACATGGGAATTACAACTGGACATGAGATTTGGGCAGGAACACAGATACAAACCCTATCAGAGTTTTTTTTTTTTGTCTTTTTTGCATTTTTATGACAATATGTTGTGCATATTGGTCTGTAGTTGCAGCCATTCTAAGAAAGATTCTTGAGGCTTACTGTCTTTGTTTTGTGCTGTTATAACAGAATATTGGATATTGGGTAATTGATAAAGAGTAGAGATTTATTTTTTACAGATCTAGAGGCTGGGAAGTCCAAGGCCCAGGGGCATGCATTTGATGAGGCTCTTCTTGCTGTGTCACAACATAATGAAAAGCATTACATGGGCAAGAAGAGAGCAAGAGAGGGGGTTGAACTCATTCTTTTATGGGAAATCTACTCCTGTAATGACTAACCCACTCCCTTGATAACATAATTAATTCATTTATGACAGAGCCCGTATGACCTAATCACTTCCTAAAAGTCCCACCTCTCAACATTGTTGCATTGAAGATTAAGTTTCCAACACATGAGTTGTGGGAACACATTCAAACCATAGCACTTGCCTTTCTGCCTTTTTTCAGATATGTCTCACAAACTAGGTATTTTTAAGGTATGCAAGTTGATGTTATGATAAATGTATGTATTATAAAATAACCACACAGTAAAGCTAATGAACATATCCATTGACTCACATAATCATAATTGTGTGTGTGTGTGTGTGTGTGTGTGTGTGGTAGAGACACTCAAGGTGTACCCTCTTAGTAGATTTCAAGTTTACAAAATAGTATCACTCACTATAATCACTATGCAATACATTATATCTCCAGAACATATTCAGCTTGCACAACTGAAACTTCGTACCTCTTGATCAACATCTCCCTAATTCCTGCCTCTTAGCACCTAGTAACCACCATTCTAATTTTCTGCTTCTATAAGTTTTTTCCTTTCTTTCTTTCTCTTTCTTTCTTCTTCCTTTCTTTTTTCTTTCTTTCTCTCTCTTTCTTTCCTTCTCTCTTTCTTTTTCTTTCTTTCTTTCTCTTTCTTTCTTCTTTCTTTCTTCTGTTCTTTTTCTTTCTTTCTCTGTTTCTTTCTTTCCTTATTTCTATGGAGTCTCACTCTTGTTGCCCAGTCTGGCAATAAGATCAATGGCATGATCCTGGCTCACTGCAATCTCCACCTCCTGGGTTCAAGGAGGTTCAAGTGATTCTCCTGCCTCCGCCTCCCAAGTAACCACCACACCCGGCTAATTTTTGGGTTTTTAGTAGAGATGTGGTTTCACCATGTTGGCCAGGCTGGTCTTGAACTCCTGACTTCAGGTGATCCACACACCTCAGCCTCTCAAACTGCTGGGATTACAGGCATCAACAGCCACACCAGGCCCAATTATTTTTCTTTCCACATATGTGTAAGACTATACAGTGTTTGTCTTTCTGTGTCTGACTTTTTTCAATTAGCATGATGTCCTGGTTTATTCATGTTTTCAGAATGGCAGGATTTGCTTCTTTTTTATGGTGGAATAATATTTCATTAAATATATATAACACATTTCTTTATCAATGTGTTTATCGATGAAAACCTAGGTTGTTTTCATATCTTAACTAGTGTAAACAATGTGGCAGTGAACATGGGCGTGCAGGCATCTCCATGAGATCTTGATTTCAATTCCTTTGGATACCTAGCCAGACATGAGATTTTGAGTCATATTACAGTTCTATCTTTTAATTTTTGGAGGAATTTCTCACTGGTTTTTCATAATGACCATAACAGTTTACATTTTCAATGCCAAAGTATAAGGCTTCTCCTTTCTCCACATCCTTACCAGCTCAAAACTAGTATAGCCTAGCCTTCCCCTGCTGTTAATTATCACACACATATGTGCTTTAGTTAGAATAGCAGGAAATTACTACAGAAGACAATTCATTTGAGGAGTCAGAATTCTGACACTCCCTTCTGGCTTATAGTCATGAGTCCCTGAGAGAATTGGGCTGCTGATTCAAGTTCATATTCATCCAGTGGTTAAGGCCCCCCACACGCTTATCACTCACCAGAGTGATACATTTGAAAGAGTGTCAGGCCCTGAAAGAATAAGAGCTAATTGGCAAAATGCAAGGGATGGAGCTCCTAGGCCAAATCTGTCTTTGGAGATCCCTGAAAACTCAGCATGAAAATGGAAGGAAGGATGGAAGGAAGGAAGGAAGGAAGGGAGGGAGGAGGAAGGGAGGGAGGAGGGAGGGAGGGTGGGGGAGGGAGGGGAGAAGAAGTGAGAGGGGGAGGAGAGAGGAGAGAGGAAGGAAAGAAATAAAAGGGAAGAAGAAGGAAGGAAGAAAAGAGGGAGGGAGGGTGGGATGCAAAGGAGAAGAAGTATGGAACATTCATTGAGCAAATTTTTATTTCATTTTGATAGAGTGGACAAATTGTTCTGGGGAACAGCCTATACTTTTCCAGTTTTAACATTGCAAGAACCACATCTCAGTCCCAGGTCCTGGATGAACCTGACTGGTTGATCACTCTAATTTTAGAACCCATGATTCCTTGCAAACTGCATGCCATTCCCAATCTGGCATCAGGATTAGGCAGAAAATACATTCAAGAACTATGCCAGAAAGTTCCTGAAAATGAGAATTCAGGAAATAAAGGCAGATTGGCCTGTGACAGTTCAGAATCTCTTGCCAAGGGTGTGTGGGTTAAAGCAGGCCAGGCTTTCAACCTCGCTAACGGTTCAGTGGTGTAAACTACAGATTGAAGACAAGATGGATTTCCATTTTTTCCTGTTTCTAACATAGTTTTGCTAGAACATGGACTGCCTGATGTTTTAATAATGCAGTGACACGAGGACTAGCTTCTTGCACGATTCAGATTATACCGAACTCCAATTCATTAATTTATTCATCGCCATTCAGCCAATGACAAATTCTCATTCAGCCTTCAGATGGTTAAATGTTAATTGTTTGTTTTGTGTGTGTGTGTGTGTGTGTGAGTGCCTCCCTTAACCCCTCTAAATACATAATGAAAATATGGAATTCATAATAAAGAAAATTGAATTTTTATTAACACTCATAATCACACATGTTGGTAATTTCAGTCTCTTAATTTTTTGAAAGCAGATTTTATGCATGTACTTGCCTGATACTCAACAAATAGCTTTATATTTTAATCCAATTTTTATTTTAATTATAATTCAATCAAAAATTTAAATTAAAATTTTGACATAATTTAAGATTACAAAAGTTTTTTATTGCAAGAATCTCATTTACAGTGGTTCTTTATTGAACAAAATATGTAATATAGCAGAGAATAATACTACTTTTTGCAGAATCTATGAAAAACACACACATACACACAACGACCTGTTACAACAAATATTCTGAAAGAATAAGTAACGTTCTCAAACTGAACTTTAACATAAGCATGCACAAGTGAGGTCAGAGACCAGTGTGACTTGAATTGATTTTGTTGGTGGGGGGTGTTACTGTGTTTTCCTTCATTTGTAATGAACACCCATCTGATAAACACTCTAACAGTAGAGAACATGCAGATACCCAAATGATGTATCTAGGAAGAAGTCATTCTGCAAAGTGCCTTCAAGTGGTATCTAAAACTTCACCATTAGATACTTATTATTTAAACTTCAGTCCTGACAGTTTCAATATATCACACATTCTAAGAAACTATAATTTCACTAGATCTCAGTAATCTAGCAAATTCCTAGATTGTACAATCCCTGTTTCCCAGGAGCTCAAGCCTGACAAATAATACATGCACAGGCAGAGATAAATAAGTACTTTGTGGAATGACAATGCAGGATCTACATTTGGTCAGCATTTAGAAAAATAGAGTCTACCTGATCCCTTCATAACCTGCACTGTCAGACACAATGGAACGGGAGCTCATGGGGCAGTATCACACTAAAAGAGGGGCCTTGAGTCGTTAGTCAAGAGGATATTTTGGAAAATGAATAAACTTTGAATAACCACACTTTTGAAAGCCAGTTAGGCAGTGGGAATCCCATGCTTCTGGAAGTCAGCCTATCAGCAACAGCCACAATCTAATAACTGGCTTCCACAGCCAAAATATTAACCAATCCTCAGGAACCTCCATTTCCAGAAGTCATCA
Source organism: Ateles fusciceps (assembly GCA_036589455.1). Lineage (NCBI taxonomy): Eukaryota > Metazoa > Chordata > Mammalia > Primates > Atelidae > Ateles > Ateles fusciceps. Next base: position 850,699 of record JAZHEH010000672.1, read on the forward strand.
AACTTTTAGTCCCATGTTTATTAAAACCATAAATGAAGTCCAAGTTTTACTTTGTTCAGACAGACTGTGCTTTTCAAGTGCAGCTCTGTCCTTGCAAAAATTACCATCAGGCTCTCTTTCTGAGAGGCAGCCCCTTCCTTTGTTATCCTGGAAAATATACCACAGCAAATGAAACAGAAGAAATAGTTAATGAGCTAGTAGACAAAAAATCCTCTGAGCTGAAGAGAAAACTAATTCTGAAGATTAGAAACAGTGTATAGTACCAGGAAATAAATACTGAAATAGTCAAGTCTGAATAAACTCTTGAATTTCAAATAAAAAGAAAATATCCAGTAAAAAGTACAAAAGTCAATAAATGTTACTTACAAACGGGGAGAGAGAGAGAGAAAGAGAAATTAAACCAGTTTTGTGCAGGTTTTTAGGGAACTGAACAGGATAAGCTAAAAGTACTGGAAAAAATGCTTGAGTGTAGAGAATGATGGATGCTACCTAAGTCTTTATTTCTTAGGCAAATTATTATTTTTATGTGTAAAATTTAGAAACAATAACATTTAAAATAGTCAACAGCTTAGATTCTTAAGAAAAATAAAAAAGACTCTGTTTTGTTTATCTGGGTGACCCTAATGCTTACCATATATCTGAATGTCAAATAATTACTACATACAAAACAAACTTTCAACAGAATCTCTCACTCTCCCTCTCTGGCCACCCAGATTACCTATTGTGACTCTCATTGTTGTTACCATTATTCTGAGATGCTTCATCTGAAGCTTACTGAAAGAATTGTGCATCTTTAGGCTGTTTTCAAATACCTAAACGGCAGTAATTTTGGTCCAAATGGACTAATTTATTTTGCTAAAAATTGTGAAGAGCAAATAAAACCTATGTCAAACTGCTTATTTATTTATTTATTTACCCTTGCTTTAAGTAGGAGATAAAGTTTTGTCCCAGGAAATAATTGTCGCCATTTTAGTTTTTACTTATTACATATTCTTGTGCCCTGGCTATTATGAAATCCCAGTGCTTTCAAGTGCTGGGTATAGGCTAATTCTAGTCTTCACCTGTTTTTCCCTGTAGGATTTCCTGAATCTTAAAACAAATAAATAGGCAGGGTTTTTATTTGAATGGTGGTATTTGAGATAAACATTTAGGTTCTAATGAATTTTAATGAATCCAAATCTGCAATCCAGGTTTGCTAAGAGAGGATCATAAAATACATAAATTAGCTATCGAGAGGGTGGGTAGGTATAGAGTCTCATTATTTGGGAGACATTTTGATGAATTAGGACAGGAAGAAAAACAAATTTCCAACACTATGATTTTACAGGACTGACATAAGGAAAGAAGTATGATTTAAAAAAAAAGAAACTTCCTGATAAGAAATAGGATGGCAAAATAATGATTTTTTTTTTTAACTGTGAGATTTGCTCCAGGTAATGCTCAGAGGCTTAGATGTGATGACTTAGGGGACTTTGTTTATTCTGTCATGTGGGAGAAGAGAAGTGGGAGAGCCGGGAGAGGAGGTTCAGAAAAGTGCGGACACAAACAGTCAGTGATACGATCATGATGATGATATTCACTGAGAGTTCACTGTGGGGCACACCCATAGCAAGTGCTGGATGGGAACTTTCCCATTTAATATGCACATGGCCCTATGTGGAGATAGTACAATTTTTTCCATTTCAGTGTGAGGAAAGAGGCTCAGAGTGTAACTGACTGGCTGAGAAATGGCCAATGAGTAACAAAGTCTTGACTTTAAATCCAGCTGTGACCTAGCTAGCTGCAAGTTTTTCTCAGCAGGCTGGAACACAAAACAGGGGCTTTGAACATTCCCCAAACATTTCCATTCTCACTTGAAAGTGTGTGCCACTAAACACGAAGCTATGCAAACTTGGATGAGTATTTAAAGTGTGGAGGAAGTAATAGTGGCATTTAGGAAGAGGTACACTTTGAAAGAGACGAACGGCAGAATATTCTCCCGTAAAAGTTCTGCATTAATCTGGACATATTAGTAATGTTTCTGCTGATCATTTTGTTTAAAAATTACAAAGAGAAACTATTTTTTTGTTTAAATAATCCATGAATTAGCAGGAAAGAAAAAGAACATGGATTTTTAAAATTAAATCTGTCAAGAAAATGTATATAAGCTCATGTTATAGATTAATATCTCTGGTATGCTAATTGTCTGATTCTCTTGTGGGCCCCAAGAACATGGAGATTATTGTATCTAATACGGAAGCATGTGTGATTATCTGCAAAGTGTTCCCAGGTGCCCAGTGAGGTCGGTTAATAACGCATGGTGTGAACGGAGCACAGCGGTGAGAAATGGTGTGTGCCTGTCTTCTAGGTTAACAAGGCTGTGAGGAATCTTTCTCCAGGACAGGCTCTGTTGTGCTTTCCTTTTATTTCTCCTTCATTATTAGAATGACAATGATCACTTGAAGAGCTCTGAAATTTGACCCTGGAGACACTGAGATCACCTAAAATTATGTGCAACATTTTGTGTTTTGTGCAGTCTTTTCCTGTCTCAGTAGGAAAACTTATTAAGAGAAATGCAAATTCCTGTTGAAAAAGTTTGTGAAGCAAGTTATGTGCTTGCAAATCCCATGAAGATATGACTAAGAGAGGATTATGTCAAATAAACTATGGCCAGGCTTCCTACAAAGCACCTCAAAGATTGTACAACCTCCTAATTCCTCCTTTCTGTTTCTCCCAAGAACTCTAGTTTCTGAATTTCTCATCTCTATCTCCCTCACCGTTAAACAGACACGGACACACACATATCTCACCTTTAAAACGACTCCTCCCTCCTTCCACCTAGAGTTTTACCTTGAGATTAAGCACAGTGTGCAGGAGATCGGAAAAGATTTTGAAATCTAAACTTTTGCATTCAAATCCTGTCTACACAATTCCTATCTATGTGGCCTTGCTTAATGAAACTAAAATCTCTGTACTTCAGTAGTGTTATCTGTGAAATGGGAATGATGAAAGTCCCTTGTAGGGTCCCCAGTTCACACCCCCATTTTGTTTCTGTCTACTGACTAAAAGTCACAGAGTGTCTTGACCTTTCTGAGACGTAGCCAGCCGCGAATTCTTCCCAGCAGTCTCCACCTCAAACCAGAGCCTTGAACATTCCCAGGCACTAAACATACCCAAGGCCTTCAACATTCCCAGACACTAGATATATTCACAGGTATCTAGGATGTTGCCCCAAACACTAGAAGAATCTAGCCACAGCCCCAAGCAAATTCCAGTGTATAGCGCTTAGATGAGCTTATAGAGGTCATCTAAGCTCTATACACTGACCCCTTGCTGCAGACATACCCGGGTGGAACATCCCTTTTCTCTCATGGTTCATCACAAGGTTTGCTGTGGTCCACTCTGTATGTAAGTTCTTTTAATAAATGCCTTGGACAGATCACCCTGGCTTTTAGTGCTTCTTTTTTTGGAATCCCAACCGGCCCCCCTGTTGGGATTGTTTGCGGCACTCTCTTGTAGGAATTCTCCTGCTGCTACTTTTGGGTGGCTCCAGCTGCAGGTTTGGTGGGATATAGTCCTATTTTGCTGTTTTCACCCACATGAGTGGATATGGCTGAAGCCCTCGGAGCAGCGCCTGGCATGCAGTCAACATGCATTAACGGCAGCCACCTGCTACCCAAGAACATCATCACCAGCAGAACTTGTTGTTACAAGTTCAGAGGTGTGATGACTTTTCTTATGAGAAACGCTTAGGCACTATTTTTGACTGAATTGTGTCTCCCCAAAATACATGTGCTGAAGTTCTAACCTCCAGGACCTCAGAGTGTGACTGTGTTTAGAGATAGAATCTTTAAAGAGGTAATTGAGTTAAAATAGGTCCTTAGGGTGGGCCCTAATCCAAGATGACTGGTGTCCTTATAAGAAGAGGTTGGGACACAGACATATAGAGAAGAAATGTCACATGAGGACACAGGGAAAGGGCAGCTGTCTGCAAACCAAGGAGAAAGGCCTTGGAAGAAGCCAGCACAAATGGCACCTTGATCTCAGACTCCAAACCTCAAGAACTGCAAGAAAATAAACGTTCATTTTGTAAGCCACTCAGTCTGTAAGATGTTGTTACGGCAGTCCTAGGACACTAACACAAGCACCAAGGTTTCTGTGTGTTTTTAATTCCCTTATTGAAAAAAAAACTTACACAGTGAAGTGTACAAAACATAAATGTAGAGCTTTCTAAATATTACAAGGCTAAAGCACATATAACCACCTTCCAGTATCTCCTTCCTTTATCTTGTTTTAAATGAACAATGCCATTTGTTTTTGCTTTTATTATCATTTAAAACATTTTTATGGAAAGATTCACAAACAAGTATTAATTTTGAATCTGGCTTTGTTTCATTACATTCACAAGTTTCATGTACACTGTTGCATGGGCCTGTATTTTATTCATTTTCTTTGCTGTGTAAAATACCGTTTTATAAGTGCAGTGTGTTTATTCATTCAATTATCAGTGGATATTTATGTTTTTTCTGATTTGTGTTATTGATAATAAAATTTCAATGTTTTTTTTCAAGCATGCCTTCTGAGTGCATATGCATTCAGTTTTCTAGGGTGTGTAGTTGGAAGTGGGATTGCCAGTTCACTAGATAAGGCCAGAATTTTCCCAAATGGTTTTCCCAAAAGACACTCTCTTCTTTTACTTTCTTTTACTTTTTATTATACTTTAAATTCTGGGGTACATGTGCAGAAAGTGCAGGTTTGTTACATAGTTATACACATGCCATGGTGGTTTGCTGCATCCATTCCCGTCATCTACATTAGGTATTTCTCCTAATGTTATCCCTCCACAATCCCCCTACCCTCTGCTATCCCTCCCCTAGCCTCACCCACCCTCCGACAGGCCCCAGGGTGTGATGTTCCCCTCCCTGTGTCCACGTGTTCTCATTGTTCAACACCCACTTATGAGTGAGAACATGTGGTGTTTGGTTTTCTGTTCTTTGTCAGTTGCTGAGAATAAGGGGAGACTCCCTTCATTAGTGAGTTAAACTTTCCTCCTTAACAGTTGATATTGTTATTTTTTTTTCTCTTTAGCCATTCTAGTGGGCATGTAATAATATCTTTCTCTGGTTTAATTTACATTTCCCTGAGTAATAATGAGTTTGAACACCTTTTCATATTTTTATTAGCCATTTGAAGTTTCTCTTTAATTAAATGTCCATTCACATCCTAATCCTTCTTTTTTGTTTTTCATCTTTTATTGACTGATCATACACCTTTATAGATTCCAGAAACAAGCAACTCTTCAGTTATATGTATTGCAAAAATTCTGTCCCTTTCTGTGGCTTATTTTTTTCATTCTTTAGTGATGTATTTTAATAACAGAAATTCTTAATTTTAATGCAGTTAGTCTTATCAATCTCTCTTTTGTTTGCATTGTGGTTAAGAAAGGATTCTCTGGCCTGAACCCATTAAGATATTTCTCAAGATTGTCTTCCAAAAGTATTCTTTTTATATCATTCACATTTAGGTTTTAGGGTGGATTGGAATTTTGTCCAGAAATGTTTCACTCCTCTGCCACTTCTCTAGGGTGCACAGACTTGGGCCTGGCCTGTGACTTCCTTTGACTAATAGAATGCAAGTGGCAGTGACACGAGCAAGGAAAGCTTTATATGTGCTTGGAGGGTGCTCTTGTCTCCCCAGCTTGGGTAGCAGCTGATGGAAGGAGGATGACAGATGTATGAAACACAGCTGGAGTTGACCCACGTCCTGGTTACGAACCCAGCGACCTCAGCCAAGAGCAGAGAAGCCACCACCACCTTTAGAACTGAGCTAGAAATGCATGACTGCTATTAGGCACTGGTTTTGTGGTGATTTGTTTGCTATGCTGTTGTAGCAATAGTGAAGTGACAGCCCACCTGAGTCCCGCACCACGTAGCTAGGGGCCTGTCAGGGACTCTATCACTATAGTCCTCCCAGGTCGTCCAAATCACCAGTATTACAACTTCATCTCTTACCGTCCTCTTCCAGAGTAGAAACGTGGTCCAAGATAAAGGCAGCTCAAATGCCAGGCTCACGTGTCTGGGTTCTAGATCTTTGCCTGAAATTGGTTTGGTCATTCCTCACCAACTTTTTAGCCCTGTGATGCCGAAGATGATTTTTAATAGACTTTATTTTATAGAGCAGTTTTAGGTTCACAGCAAAATCAAGAGAAAAGTATAAAGACTTCCCATATATCCCTTACCTCCACATATGTATAGCCTACCTCCTTATCAATATCCCCCACAAGGGTGAAATATTTGTTACAATTGATGAACTTACATTGATACATTATTCTCACTCAAAGATGATAGTTTATATGAGGGCTCACTATTGGTGTTGTAATCCTATGGATTTGAACAAATTTGTAATGACATGTATCCTCTTTCATAAAATCACACAGCAATTTCACTGCACTAGTACTTTTCTTTGCTCTGTCCATCCATCCGTCTTGCCTCTTTAGCTCTTGGCAACCACTCACCATGATTTTGACATTTCCAGAAGGTCATATAGTTGCAATTATACGTGAGAAGTCTTCAGATTGGCTTCTTTCACTAAGTAATATACATTCACATTTCCTCCGTGTCTTTTTGTGCTTGTTTGTTTATTTCTTTTCAGTGTTGAATAATATCCCATTGTCTGGATGTACTACAGTTTATTTATCTATTCATTCACCTACTCAGGGTCATCTTGTTGGCTTTCAAGTTTGGGCAATTATAAATAAGTTGCAATAAAAATCTGTGTGAAGATTTTTGTGTGAATATAAGTTTTCAGTTCTTTGGGGGTAAATGCAAAGAAGTATGATTCTTGGATCTACTGGTAAGAATATGTTTAGTTTTGTAAAAATCTGCCAAATTGTCTTCAAAGTGACTACCATTTTGTATTCCCCCCAGCAATGAAGAATTTCCAGTGCTCCACATTCTCGCTAGAATTTTGTGTTGTCAGTTTTCTAGATTTTGGTCATTTTTACAAATGTGCCATGGTATGTCATTGTTTTAATTTGCATTTTCCTGATGATACATGATGTGGAGCATTTTTTATAAGCTTAGTTCCTTTCTGTGTATCTTCTTTGGTGGCGTGTCTGTTGAGATCTTTGTCCCTTTTATTAATTGGGTTGCGTGCTTTCTTCTTGTTGATACATTTTTAGATTCTTTTTTTTTAAGTGTACTTTAGGTTCTGGGGTACATGTGCAGATCAGTGCAGGATTGTTGCATAGGTACATACATGGTAATGTGGTTTGCTGCCTCCATCACTCCATAACCTATATCTGGCATTTCTCCCCATTTTATCCCTCTTCAACTCCCCCCGCACTGCCCCTCCCCAGTCCCACCCAACAGAACTCAGTGTGTGATGCTCCCCTCCCTGTGTCCACGTGTTCTCATTGTTCAACACCTGCCTATGAGTGAGAACATGCAGTGTTGATTTTCTGTTCTTGTGTCAGTTTGCTGAGAATGATGGTTTCCACATTTTTAAATTCTAATTTCTTTTTTTTTTTTTGAGACAGAGTCTCACTCCGTCACCAGGAGGCAGGCTGGAGTGCAGTGGTGCGACCTCCGCTCACTGCAGCCTCCCGGGTTCAAGCAATTCTCCTGCCTCAGCCTCAAACTTTCTTCATTGTTTCTGCAGAGAGTATTGGTTTTAATTACGTAGCCCATTGCTACTAGAAGAACAAATAAGACAGAATAACTCTTTCACTTGTTTTGGAAAAATGACTTAAAACAGATCCCTCAAAAAACTAACCATGTGGCCATCCATCGATTTGTCATATATTTCTAAAGGGTCTCTCTGCCTCCCTTCTCTCTCAAATATTTTCCCTCCAGTTATGCCAGAGAAATTCTTCTAGCATGTGAACATGGCATGATCTCTGCTCATTTACAACCTCAACACTCCCACTATGTATGGCTGAAGTCAACTTTGGAGGCACATTGCTCACAGCTCTCTACAGTTTGACCTTTAGTTACATTTCTAGCCTCATCCCTCACAGGTTCTTTCAATGCATTTTTTATCCACCAAAATAATTACTCAGACTGACTCCTCCCAACTCCTTCAGGAAGCCAGGATACATTCTCAGATCCCTGATTTAAGTTCCCATCATTTTCCATTTGGTGAACTTCAAGGCTTAGTTTAAATTTTTCATCACCTTTGAAGATCTCCCTTTATCTGAAGGCCAAATTTCCATTCCTTTTATTCACTTTGTATTTTGAACAGTTATTTTTATAAGTAGTGTTTTGTTTTGATTGCTGTCGCCCATAGCTATTTTTGCTAGTTTGGAGGTCTAAAGAGAAGAGAAATTGTAGAGAGAATTAAATGTAGTGAATTAGTTACACAAATAATGAAAGAGGTAAGGAATCTAAGAAAGGGTGACGAGGAACCCATAGATTAGCACCAGCGCGAAGCTGGAGGCACATAGGTGGGTAGTGCTCGGGGGCTGAAGCCATCCAGTGGAAGTGAGCCGGTGATGGCCCTGACCACTGGAGCTAGAGTTGAGGGCTTCCAGCTGCTGCCAGGGGTGCCAACTAAGGTGGGGGAAGAAGGTGGGAGTGAGAACATTCTGGCTTTCCCTTCGTCTCGCTCTCTTGTGTTGTGATGGTGAGCTGCCTGTCAAACTCAGCTGCATGCGTGCAGATGTGGAGGCACATGAGTTTCCCTGTACCACAGGAAAAAAGAAAAGGGATGGATTAAAGACACAGAAAATCAGAGCAGAGACATTATGTCTGTTGGCATCTCCCAGGAATTCTATCGTTCTTATGGATTTGGTGTCTAAAATGAGGTAAAATGTACACTCAGTAAAATGTAGCCACGTTAAATGTGCAGAGTGAAAATATTTATATGTATAGACAGCTATGCAACCACCACCTAGATCAAGGTATTAGGCATTTCTGTTATCCCAGAAGGAGCCTATTGCTACTTCCAAGTCTAACACAGTCACCGGAAGTCAATACTCTTCTGACTCTCTATTTCCATAGATTGTTTTTGCTTATTCTTCAATATCACATAAATGGTATCAAACAATGTGTATCATTTTGTCTGGTATCTTTGGCCTAATGAACAGTTTCTGAGACTCATCTAGGTTGTCACATGTATCAATAACTATTTTTTATTGCTGTGTGGTATTCCCTTGTATGGATATAATACAATTTACTTCATTCTCCTTTTGACAGAAATTCAAATGAATTTTGGTTTTTAACTATCATAAAGATAGCTAATGTGAAAATTGTTATACATCTATTTTGGTGGATGTTTCAGGTTGGGTTCTCCACAAACAAATGCTGAGATAAGGATAAGAACAGATGAAGTTTATTAAGAAAAAAAAAGGAAAAAAATGAACAAAAGCAGAACTGGAAGTGGGAAAGTTTGGTATTATATTTTCCAAAAAGGCTTAAAAGAATCCACCAACAGAATCACCCAGAGCTTAATTTTCTTTATAAGAGGGTTTTAATTAAGAATTCAATTTCTTAATAGATATAATGCTATTGGTATGTATTAAATACTACTTTTTCTGTTTTAATATTTTTATAAATTTATCCAATTTCTGAAAATACACAAGTACATTTTTATACAATTGTGCATGATATTGTCTTATAATTTTAGTATCTGTAGAGTATATATGATGTCCCCCTTTTCATTCCTAATATTGTTAATTTATATTTTCTTTTTTTTCTTGATGATATCAAGGGTTTGTCAATTGTATGCATTTCTTCAAAGAATCATTTTAAAATAATAGCTACATTTTAATAAATGAATATCTAAAGCTGAAATTTAAAAATTATAGTATTATCTGATTTATAAATATTAGGGTAGAAGAGACATGCGATTGCTTCTATGCTTGATGACTACAGTCACAACGCTCGATCTTTTGAAGTATGTATTGTATTAATTTGAAAATAAAAATAATTATTCAATTAAAAGACAAATCTGAATAGTATTTCCCTTCTAGGCTGTTGTGAAAATTAAAGAAGATAAAGCATGCACAGTGCTTAGCTTAATATAGGATTTCAATGAATGATAGCCATTTTATATGCTATTTTTTACATAAACATAATTATAAAAACATTAATGCACGTCTAAATATGAGAAAAATTTTATCTCCCAAACACATTACATAGTGTTTATTTGTCTTTGTTCTCTTCCAATTTTTACTCCTCCACACACATAATTTTCACATAGCAAGAAAAATAATGTACATGTGTGCTTGTATTTATAAACACCCACATCAATTAAACTTTTCATGTCTCAATAGTTATGTCAGTGTTTTATCTCCCAGTTGACAAATGTGCCACAACTTACTCATCCTGTCCTATTGAAGAATATTTCCATATTTTTTGGCTATTATAAATGGTGCTTCAATAAATGCTTTTAAATATACAGTGCTTTGACTTGAGGATAATTTTCTTCATTTAAATTCTCAGAAATGAGACTGCTACTTCAAATGAAATGGCTGTATATATTGTTCTTAATAATTAACTTTCATATTTCTTTCCAAAACAGTTTTGACAATTTACATCACCAGTAATATCTGAATATATTGATTTCAGCAAAACTTTGACAGTGTTGCCTGTCATCAGCATTTTAATTTTGTGTTAATTTAAGAAATTTGGTAAAAATAATAAGCTATATTCAATCCAGAAAATTGGCTAACATTGCTCAATAACTAAATTATTATTATTATTAATGTCTACGATTTCCTTGACATTAATTATCTTAAAGACACATTTATTTCTAGCACTTTTAGCTATGAATTGTAGAAGAGACACAAAACTTCCTGGTCTCCTTAATGGGAGGTTCTAAGCAACTTGAAGGAGATACAAACCTTTCTGTGTTATTTTTTCTCCCCTTTGCTTTCCAGCAACTTTACTTTGTCTTGAACATAGCTCTTTCGTTTTATCTGATTTCTGCTTGGTGAGTGTATTACCTCTGTCTATGAAGCTATCTGTATATCTACCTATATTTCTTAAAATTCCACTTTTAAAGACAAGCTATTTTTCAACACATCATAAACTGGTATAATCTTTCAAAAGAATGTTGGTTTTTTTTTCAAACACAGAGAGCAAAAGGAAGACAAATATTTCAAGTCATTTTATAAGGCCAGTAAAACTTTAATATCAAAGCTTCATGATAACATAAAAAAGGAAAAATACAGATCGGTATGTAATGAACATAAATACAAAGTTGTACAGAAATCATTAGCAGTTTGAATCTTGAAAAATGTAAAAGGGATGGCATGACAATAAAGTAGGGATTATTCCAAAATGTAATATTTTAATATCAAAAAGTTAAAAACAAAAAGCAAAAAAGTACAAAAATTATATAATTATCTTAAAAGACATGAATGATGTATTTGATAAAACTTTATATTTGTTCATAATGAAAGCCCCTAAAATGAGTAGAAAGAAATATTTACACAATCTGATAGTATCTTAAAAAAATAAGTAAATAAATCTAGAGCAAATAAACATACTTAATAATAAAGTTGAAAAATTTCTTCTTGAAATAAAAAATGAGATAAGATATGAATAATCACAACTTCTATTTAATATTTTACTGGAAATCCTAGCTAATGTAATGAGGAAGGAAAATTAAATAAATTGTTTAGAATTGAAAAGGAGGCAATAAAATCCTTATTATGTATAGGCAGCATGATGTTTTATTGGTAGAATATCCAAAGGAATCTATGAAGCAATTATTAGGATTAATAAGTAAACCTAGCAACCCCTGTGTATACAAAGTTATTATAAAATTAATTGCCTTTTCATATATCAGAAAGACATGGATAAGAAAATTTAAAAGATACCATTTATATAGGCTGGGCACAGTGGCTCACACCTGTAATCCCAGCACTTTGGGAGGCCAAGCTGAATGGATAACTTGAAGTCAGGAGTTTGAGACCAGCCTGACCAGTATGATGAAACCTCTACTAAAAATACAATAATTAGCTGGGCATGGTAGCATGTGCCTGTAATCCCAGCTACTTGGGAGGCTGAGACAGGAGAATCGCTTGAACCTGGGATGCAGAAGTTGCAATGAGCCGAGATTGCTCATTTGTACTCCAGCTTGGGCAAAAAAAGTAAAACTCCATCTAATATATATATGTGTGTGTGTGTGTGTGATATATATACCATTTATAGCAATATCACAAATCATCAATTGCTTAGCATGATATTTTTTGCTATTGACTCTCAGTTTTAAATTCATACTTCCATTAGGTGTACTTGGACTCTGCAAGTCATATTCTGATTTGCCTTCTGACTTCTTTCTATTACCCATATGCAAGGTGTCTAGAAGTGGAGCCTTTTTCAATTTGGGGGGTCTTCATTCAAGAGGTGACAATATATTTGTTTGTTTAACCATGTGAAAGCCAAAGAAAACATTTCTATGAGATGACATTGTCAGTAGGCTGCCAGTTTATGATATACCCAGTTAAAGCTTTTATTAAGTCTTAATTAGGCTCCTAAAGGAATATTTTGCCTCTGGACTTTCTTTTCTCATGAGCATCTTCTGATCTATTATTGGTGTCACTATCTCCTAGGACATACATGGAAACATGTCATACCCCTGCTACATGACATCTAGGATGAAGCCTGAGCTCCTTCACCAGACATCCAAGGCTTTTCAACATGTGGTGCAAACCACTCCCTCTCTCCCAACTCATATTCCCCTATCCCATCCCACAGCTTGCTCCATATGTTGCAGAATACTCAACATTCACTGAACCATGCTCTGTCATGCTTCTACTGCAGTGTGATGTAATTGCACAATTTCTTCTTTCTGGAGTGCCATTTCCTGTCTTTCTACTTGTTAATATTAGTGTATTAGTTCATTTTCAGGCTGCTATGAAGAAATATCTGAGACTGGATAATTTATAAAACAAAGAAGTTTAATTGACTGACAGTTCCACATGGCTGGTGGGGGCCTCAGGAAACTTACAATCCTGGTAGAAGGGAGAGAAAACACATCCTTCTTCACATGGCAGCAGGAGAGAGAAGTGACATGGGAAGGGGGAGAATCCCTCTTTAAAATCATCAGATCTCATGAGAACTCACTCACTATCCCCATAATCTAATCAACTCCCACAAGGTTCCTCCCCCAACACATGGGGATTATAATTCGATTTATAATTCAAGATGAGATTTGGGTGGGGACACAGAACCAGACCATATCACCTACCAAGTCTTCCCTGATGAACATTCCTTACCAGCTATTGCAGAATTGACTCTTTAACCCCCATGATACTTTTCTAGTAAAGCTTCTATAAGGCTTCCTGTACTCTGTATTGACCTCTTACATCCTTATTTTGCTAGCTGTATTCAGAGTTCCCTGAAGGCAGGGAACGGTTTCTTATTAATCATACTATATTATTATTGTGATCTACAATAAATAAATACTCATTTATTGATTAAAATAAAATGAGAAATAACATCATTTTATGTATCCTGCTGGTCTGTTTTAAATGAATGAACATAGGTATGTGTACGTGTTTGTGGGGAAGTGTGGGTGTGTGACTTTCTTATTCTTTTTGTAAGTAAAGAAGCTGGAGAAGTTTCTAAGACTTTTTAATCTCAATTCAGTTCATTTTCATGGAGTATGACCAAAAAAACCAATTTCAATTCAACATGTATCAATGCTCTGTGGATCTAATTTTTGTTGTTCCAGAGTTTTACACCTTGCACCCCAAACTGAATTTCAGTTTTTTGACATGCCTATCCCTTTGATATCTTCTCTCCTACTTACAGTTGGAGTTTACAGAGTTGTGGGATTTTGATTTATTCATGGCTCTGCTTTATGAAGGGGGCTTACTCTGTTCAAACTATTATTTTTTTTTCTTGGACTAAGTTTCCAGGGTTTGGAAAAATCAAGTCAATTCTTTAAGAATGGAAACTTCAGGCTTACTACATTTTCTTTCTCTTTCTATTTTCAGTGTCAAAGACAATTCTGTATTCTTCCCACTCACCTAGAAAGTTTTCCTCTGTTAGAGGGCAATCAGTACTTAAGTCTGCCTCAAACAAATCAAGGTAGAGTCACAAGAAAAACTATGACCAGAAAATCAAAAAATCCAGTGAGATATCTAGCCCTGAGAAATTCCCAATTCAAATGCAAATAAATTGCATTGGATCTGTCAGACCTCTTGGGTTCTAGGCCTGGCTCTGCCACCAGTGTCCTGTACTGGACATGTCAGAAAGCTCAAGTTTTTCACAAACAAAGCAAAGGTATTGAGTTCAGGACCTTAGGTACAATTTTAATTTAAAATCCTACTATTTTATGATTTGTATCTTAGATAAATACTTATATAAAATTTTAATGTCAATGTGTATGGAGAAGCCACTTGGGGAGATTATAAGGAGCACAAAATAGTGTATTCTTAAAATCTGAGCATGAATATTGACTGCAATTTTCAAAATATGGAGCTTTGGACAGTCTACATAAATTCTCATGTAAAATCAAGATAATAACTCTTGTCCTGCCTATCACATGAGGGGCATTTAAGATAGAAGGGACAAGTTGGGTGTGGTGGTGCCCATGTGTAGTCCCAGCTACTTAAAAGGCTGAAGCAGGAGCACTTCTTAAGGCCAGGAGTTTGAGGCAGCAGTGTGCTATGATTATGTCTATGAATAGCTATTGCACTCAGCCTGGGCAACATAGCAAGACCCCCATCTAAAAAAATGAAGGGAAAATAATCACCTCGGCAAGCCATCCTGTGCTGCCCATGCCTACAATGACATACCTGGACTCTTGGCCTGGAACTGTCAGCCCCTATCAATCCAACCCTTGAGAGCATGGCTGCTCCTGTTTCTGGCTGTTTGCAGAGCATCTGTGTGGCAGCCAGGACAGCTGGGCCCTTAATAAATACTTTGCTTGATGCTGCATTGCCTGTGCCAACAGCCCAAATGGGCAATGTACAAGCTCAGAGACTCCACATCGCTTGGCAGCTGTTTGGAAAATCCACCCCCTCCCATTTCAGAACTCAGGACATTTTTATAGCAATTCCTGGCAGGATGGCAATATTAAAAAAAAGAAATATGTAGCATCTCATTTCTCAAAAAGCCACTTTGCCGTCACACCCCGTAATCCCTGCAATGCGTGGGCTGGGCAGTCAGCTGTGATTTTATGTTGCTGTGAAACTGGAAGCTTAGAGAAGCTGCCTAGTGATTTTTATTTTTTCCCCTTTGTCAGCCTACATAAAAATCAGATTAAGATTAAAATTGGCCATGTCATATTCTCGAGCAATGTAAATAAAGTATTTATAAGTAAATTAAATAGGTCTTGCCTCTCCCAAATTGAACTAGTCTTATTCTGAAGCCTAATTCGTCACCAGAAATGCCAATCTCATCCCATCCCCTGCTTTCACACCCAGAACCACTGAGACTTTTATGAAACACAGAAACAAGATAATCCAAGGTCACTGTGGAATAATCTGCTACAATTTCCTTGAACACTGTAGGTCTGAACAAAGTGTATTTTGTTCAGGTTCTATATAATGGTGAGAAAATAATGTGTACATTTAAAAATCATCTGTGGGGTCAGATTATATTTCTGGCGCTTACTAGCTGTGTCATGTCATAAAGTCAAAAATCAGAGAGCATTTTCTATAAAGTGTTCTATGTCTACTAATGCTCAGTAGTCATTGGTTTTCTTCCTTTCTTCCTGAGCAGAACTAAGTTCGGAAATTATATTGTTGACTCGATGGAGGCATTGTGTGAGAACATGAAAAATGGGACTGTCTTAAGACACTGAAACAGAAAATAAAGCCCTTGTTAATTGAAGATGTGTGTGCGTGCGTGTGTGTATTCACACATGCACATCATGGACTGTAACTGAGAGAGAAAAATAGATGAATTTCTAGAACTACAAATTAAGGTACATGAGAAATAACTCAACAATAGAAAATGTTTTAGACTAAATAAATATAGAACTGATTTGCAGACGTGTAGAGAGGATCATTCCACATGGCTTCTTGAAGAATGAGTTATTTCTAATAAAACAATTTCTACCTTTGGTGGAGCTAATGGGTGATATACATCAGGGATGTGTGGGAAGGGAAAGTATTTTTTTAATTCAACAAGATATTTGGAAAGTTTTTGTATAACATATTTTGAACAAAATCACGTATATGGAGTAAATAGAAAAATAAATAGGATTTGCACATTTGTTCAACAATGTAAAAGAAAAAAAGCAAATTTTAATATAATAGTTACTGAGTGGTAGACACTGTTTTGAGAACCTTACTTGCGTCATCTCTCTTAGTTCTCACTAGAGTCGCACGAGGTAGGTGTTTCTATGATCTCATTTTACATGAGGTGAAAGTGAGGTCCACAGTGGTTGTCAAGGTCATGCTGCTGATAAGGGCCAGAACTGGCATTTGAACTCAGGCTTCTCAGCTCTGTGACTTACATAGCTCTCTACTGCACCCTGATTCTCTCCCTGTGTGAGATTGTTAATGGAAAATGTTACACCAGAAAAGAGATGAGATGGATTTCCAGAATTCAAATGTTGAAGTCCTAACCATAGTAACTCAGAGTGTGACCTCACTGGTAGATAGGGTCTTCACAGAAGGAATCAAGTTAATATGAGGGCATCACATGACTGGTGTCCTTATAAAAAAGGGACAAAGGGACAAGAAGAATGCCATGTGCAGATGAAGACAGATATTGGAGTGATACATTTACAAGCCAAGGAACACGGAAAGTTGCCAGAAGACAATTAGAAGACAGGCACAGATAAGGTAACAGATTCTCCCACACAGCCCTCAGAAGGAACCACCTCTGCAGACACCTTGATTTTGGACTTCTGGCCTGCAGAACTGTGAGATAATCAATTTCATTTATTTAAGCCACCCAGTCTGTGGTACTTTGTTATGGCAGGCTTAGCAAAATATCAGGTTGTTGCAAAAGTAATCATGGTTTTTGCCATTAAAAACTGTTACGGCCAGATGCAGTGGCTCACACCTGTAATCCCAGCACCTTGGGAGACCGAGGCGGGTGGATCATCTGAGGTCAAGAGTTTGAGACCAGCCTGGCCAACATGGTGAAATCCTTCTCTAATACAAACACAAAAATTAGCCAGAGTGGTGGTACATGCCTGTAATCCCAGCTACTCAAGAGGCTGAGGTGGGAGAATCGCTTGAACCTGGGAAGCAGAAGTTACAGTGACCAGAAATTTTCCCACTGCCCTCCAGAGCCTGGGTGACAGAATGAGACAGAATTCTGTCTCTAAATAAATAAATAGATACGGTGATTACTTTTGCACTAACTTAATAATATACAGTAGACCTTCCTTATCCCCAATTTTACTTTCTGCAATTTCATTCACCTGTGGTCAACTTCAGTCCAAAATTATTAAATAAAAAAATTTGAGAAACAGTTTAATTCATAAGTTTTAAGTCATGTACTTTTCTGAGCAGCTTGATGAAATCTCAAGCTGTCTTGCTCTGTCCCGCCTAGCACATGAATCTACCCTTTGTCCAATGTCTCCACACTGTCTAAGCTCCCTGCACACTATGTCACTTGATAGCTATCTTGGTCATCAGAGCGACTGTCACTTTATCACAGTGTTTGTGTTCAAGTTATTCTTATTTTACTTAATAATGGCTTGAAGCACAAAAAAGTGATGCTGGCAATTTTGATATATCAATGAGAAGCCATAAAAGGTTTTCTTTAACTAAAAAGGTGAAAGTTATTGACAGAATAAAAAAATAGAAAGATCATTTGCTGAGAGTGTGAAGATCTATAGTAAGAGTGAGTCTCCTAATCATGAAATTGTGAGGAAGAAAAAAGAAGTTTGGGCTAGTTTTGCTGTTACTCCTTATACTCCAAATGTAACAACCAGAGCATATGATAAGTTTTTTTCCTTTTTGAGATGAAGTCTCACTCTGTCACCCAGGCTGGAGTGCAGTGGCATGATCTTGGGTCACTGCAGCCTCCACCTCCTGGGTTCAAATGATTCTACTGTCTTAGTCTCACAAGTATCTGGGACTACAGGTGCACACTACCGTGCCTGGCTTATCTTTTTATTTGTAGTAGAGATGGGGTTTCACAGTATTGGTCAAGCTGATCTCAAACTCCTGACCTCAGGTGATCCATCAGTTTTGGCCTCCCAAAGTGCTGGGATTACAGGCGTGAGTCACTTTTATTACAGTATATAATTTTTATTACAGTATATTGTTATAATTATTGCATTTTATTAGTTGTTAATTCTTAATGTGTCTAATTTATAAATTAAACTTTATCATAGTTATGCATAGGAAGAAGTAATATAAATAGGGTTTTGTATTATCCGAGGTTTTCAGGTATTCAGTAGGGTCCTGGAAGTGTATCCCTCCTGGATAAGGTTAGACTACAGTATAAATGTCTAGGGGATATTGAATCTCTTTCCTCAACCATACTGCTATGAATTTGTTGAATAAAGACACATGATATGTGCTGTTTCCTTATGGGTACTGGATGAAGCTGGATGAAGCTGACAGAATGTAATCTAGTCAAGACAAAGTCAACAATTGAATGGGACTTGACAAAAATACAGATTGAAATATACATGTATTTGTTCTGTAATAAGTACACTACATCCAAAAGTAAAGTCGATAGCCCCAAAGTTAGCACATTTTAGTTTCTTCTCACAGAAGAGTGGTGTCAGGACCAAGAAGCTGTCAATCCTACTTTGCTCTGTACTAGTGAGGCCACATCTACAGAGCTTATTCTCTTCCACGGCCTCTTTCCGAGATGTCTTGCTCAAGATGAGTATACAGGACAGTACAGGGGCTCAAGCCAAGATGGACTCCTTCATTCATTTACTTATTCATTCAAGTTCATTCCTGCATTTGCTGATCGAAAATGTATTTAATTCTTTCTAAAAACTGGGAGTGCAAAGATGAATAAGATTTTTTCTGCTCACAAAACATTTACAGCCCAGTGTGCAGCAAGCATGGTTTGTTGTTACTTAGTCGCTAATGCCACTTTCTTCCTTGCTAACTAGTTTTCATGGTTAGCAATATCCCCAGCTCACGATTCCTTCCCTATAGCCAGAAATGACTGGGAGACAACTTAAAATCTTCAGATAGCTTTGTGATTCCTTATGCAAGGGATGAAATAAGAAGACAGAACTATGGCATCACTCCTTTCTTCTGCTTTTTCACCTTGATGGGGATATGATATCTGGAACTATGTAGATTCATTTTGGAATAAGAAGCTTAAGAGAAGTAGGCCAAACTTCACAAGCCATGAAAGGCAAAGAAGAAAGCTAGAATGACCATGGTTACGGATGGCAAGGTTATGTTGCCACAATAACCCGAGCCTGCCTACCTCTATCATGTTTGTTAAGTAAATAAATATACACTAGGCTTAAAGCAATGCTTGTTGGACTTTGTATCCTTGCAGCTGGAGGCATTCTTAACAGATCCAGACTGTGACTCTAGGTGTATCACAGGTATTGGAAGAAGAGAGATGCTAGGGGCACATTCAGAATTCTACGGTGATTGGAGAGAAAACGACTGGCTCTGAGCTAGGTCTCAAAATGAAAATAGTTGAAAATACTCAATGCCTACACTGGAGAAGTGAAAAGTCAGGTAGCCTGCAAGAGATTTCCTCTAATATAAGAAGGCATTTCATGCACAGGAGGTATCTTAGTTATTTTTCAGAGTCTCAGGATATAAGCTTAGATGAATGAATGGAAGGGTGGTGGATACAATATTGAGAAATAAAATGGATTCAAAATAAGAGAAGTGTCTCTAAAGGGTGGCCTTAAAACACAGTGTGTCTCTATCCTGAGCTGGCCAGGCACTACATGATGGAAATATGATCGAAGTAATTCAAGCTCCTAATGGAGACTTACCTACATTTATTTTAAGAAATTCTGCACAGTGGGGCTGTATTGGTCCATTTTCACACTGCTATAAAGAACTACCTGAGCCTGGGTAACTTACAAAGAAAAGAGGTTTAATTGACTCACAGTTTGAAATGGCTGGGGAGGCCTCAGAAAACTTACAATCATGGTGGAAGGCGAAGAGGAAGCAAGGCATCACTTACATGGTGGCAGGAGAGAAAGAGCGTAAGACGGGAACAGCCAAACGTGTCAAAACCATTGTGGAGTGCAAGCTCACTCACTGTCAGGAGAACAACATGGGGGCAACCACTCCCATCATCCAATCACCTCCTACCAGGTCCCTCCCTCTGCATCAGGGGATTGCAATTTGAGATGAGATTTGGTTGGGGACACAGAGCCAAACCATATCAGGGATAAAGGACTTGGTCTTTGTCAGTTGCTAAGAATTAGCTACTTACCCTTGCAAATGATTACACTACTTTCATTAGATACACACTTTGCATCAGAAGAATCACATTTTCAGAGAGAAAGCTGAAAACAACAACAGCAAAATAAAAATTGATATCCAGATGTTGAGACACTGCACTCTTTTTTGCTGTATGGTTCATATTTTTGTTATATTTCATTCTGTCTACATGAAAGTGTATGTGTAAGAGGGTAGGAGGTGATTCAGGCTTATGATCTTGATGTGGACTATAATTTTCATAAAGCTTTTAAATGGTTTTATTTGAACTAAAGCAAACACTGAGCTAACATCCATTTCTTTTATATTCAGTTATGGCATCGGACTATCCCTCTGAAGGCTTCTCATACAAAGCATTTTATTCAAAGAGCTGAAAGGTGACAGGTGCAAACACATTACTTTTGAAAAAAAGAAAGAAAATGAACCTCCAAGTCAGTAAAAGTGTAGCTCATAGGAATAGTTCTACTTTATTTTTGTGGTAGTTGTTTTCATATAATAACATTTGCCATTGTTATGATTTTATGCCAGAATTATAAAGAGAAACAGCATCACTTTTTTCAGGCACCTGGTCACTAAAATCTGGCCTTTAAATCCATGAAAAGCTGAACTGGGAGCTTTAACAACTGTCACAGTATTCATCTAAAGTACCTGCCAAGCTCTTTCTGTTTATCTGTAAATTATACATACATTGTGTTTGTGCAATATTGAATTTTCTGGAGTGTAGCACTCCTGGAAGCACTTTTGACACTTGAATAAAATACCTTTGATCAGCACAGAATACGTTGCTGGTAAGAAAGGAAAATGGGGGGAAAACATGAAGAGATGCTTCTGTGATTTTTCCGAGCAAAGGGAAGAGAGGGACACTATCTTTCTAATTATTAACAGAGCGGAGCAGAAGGCCGGGATCACAAAGAGGAGAAAATGCATACAGTGAATGTGGGCTTTCCAGCAACTTATCAAGAGGAAATAATTACACAGTATCATTTCCGTAAACCCAACCTGTTTCTCAGCAATAGGAAAAGTAGGAGAGAAGATCAGGAACATTAATACCAAGCCAAAAGTTGTCCTCAACATACTGCAAATCACCACACAATGATATGAACCATAGTAAATTGGTGAATTGTGATCAAAATAGAAAACTCTTCTATGACAAAATTATTATTTTAGATTGATTTAGTGACTTCTGTAATGAGAGCTCCTGGTAGCACACAACCAATTGCTACATTGACTGTTTTGCAGAGAGAACACTGACAACTCTGCTATCAGTTTCCCTGGCATGCGACAGGGTGCAACTCTCACTAAGATACTAGATACAAAACTCATATCAGCCATGGGTTCAAATCACTGTCCTGCCTCTAAGGAACTGAGGGGCTGCTGGCACATCTTCTAATCTTTCTAACCCTCATTACCTCTTCTGTAATATGGTGACAATAACTTCTTTGTTATGAATAACAGTACCTGAAGTAACATTTATTTTTCATTTATAAAATAAGTGCTTAGTAAGTATTCTTTCCTTTCTTTTTCCATTAGAAATGCTGTGAGTTTAGCATCATGGTAATTAACTTATTGTAGTTACTTGGTTATTCATTGTACGTTACTTCATTGTATTTATTGCAGGTTACTTCATTTACTCTACAGAACACAGTAATGCTCGTCTTTAATTTATAGTACCTGTGATGGATACTTCTAACAATGTTGGTTAAGAGGCAGATGGGCTTGGTTTGAATCCCAACTCTGATACTTGAACAAGATATGCTTGCTTATGTTGCTTTGGGCAACCTTAACCTTTCTGTGCCTCCATTCTCTCATCTGTAATATGGGAATGAGTACTTTCTTCATAGCACTGTTAGGAGGATTCTATAACTTAATACCTGTGATGGCAGCATCTGCAGCAGGGAGGTGTGACTGGGCGGCACACTCCATGGAGCTCCCCATGTGCTGCCGCAGCTACCTAAACCAGGCTGCAGACCCAGGCCTCTGCTCCATGGAAAGGCGGGAGTCCCACCCTCTTGGGTGGAGCTACAGCCACTCAAACTGCAGCTGTGGATCCAAGCTTCCCTGTGCTCTTTGGGGGCTGGAACAGGCAGGATCTGCCTTTCTAGGTGTAGCTGCAACCACCCAACCTGCAGCTACAGACCTGGGCCTCCTTGCTTCACAGAGCAAGCAGGAGCTGGGACATGCAGGAACGCTGCCCCTTCTGAGCTGACAAAGTAGGAGCTCCCTGGGTGCAGTTACAGTCACCCTCCGAGAAGCAGGACCCAGGCATCTGTGCAGCCTGCACCTTCATGTGCCTGAAAAGGCTTCCCACCCCTGTCCCTGCAGGCTTGAGGGTGTCTACTTCCTTTGCGTGGTCCCACTTCTCTCCCAGCACCTGCTCCAATTTTGGAGAGGGGTCTAGGCCAAGCTCCGGGGCCATGAATGGCAGCAGGAGGCCTGGGGGGAGAAGGGGGTGTGTCCCTGGTAAGCACCTGCCTTCTTGCCAGGAAGGGCCTGAAGTCTCGGAGCCAGGGTGCCAGTCCCATAGACCAGAGAGGGGACTCATGTTGCCTCTTCTAGGCCTGCTCATGGCCACCCATGGACCAATTGGCATGCACTTCTTCCTCTTTAAGGATCATAAAAGCACTGGGCTCAGCCAGAGCAGGGCAGAGGATGGCCAGAGGATAAAGAGGGCAGAGAGATGGCAAGATGACCAGATACAGAGAAGAGTACCCTCTCTGATAATAACTAGAGAGGAAACAAAGGAACAACCAGTTGCAGAGAGATGCTATCCTCTCTGCTGAGAGCTATAGAGATGACCTGCTGGCAGAGAGGAGCCACTCTCTACAGGGCCTCCTCTCTGCTAAGAACTGAACACTCAACAGATGACTTGCCTACAGAGAGGAGCTACCCACTGTGGGTCTCCTCTGAGCTGTTGTAACACTCAACAAAGCTCATCTTTGTCTTGTTCATCCTTAACTTCTCTGCATGCCTCATTCTTACTGGACTCAGGAAAATAGCTCGGGCAAAGGTGCCAAGGACACAGAGGTTTCAGGCCAGAAAATCAACACCCCAAAGATCTCATAACTCTTGAAAATTCAGATAACAGAGACTAGCACAGAGTAGGCTTACATAGCTCTCTGTTAAATATGTGTCTTGCAACTTAAAAAGCTTCAATACCTCTTTGACGACATTGATCTTAAAAAGCATCAATACCTCTTTGACAACATTGATATTTACCTAACCCCAGCAAATAGGATACTTCATTGTTACTAGGAGTTCTTTTCTCTTTGGAAACTGAGAACCAACCAGACGAGATGACCTTTCAGATCTTTTGTATTGTCAAAGTGCTATGTGGTTTAAAGAGACACAGAATTTGTATTCTAAACCAAAATGTCACACCTGGTTTCCTCCTAAGAGAAAAGCTCAAATGTACATATTCTTATAATTCAATGCACAACAAAATAGCCATAGTAAGGTTGTGTATGAAGTTTATGGAACTCTGGTATAATCTGAATGTGTGTCCCCACCCAAATATCATATTAAAATATAATTCTCAATGTTGCAAGTGGGGCTTGGTGGGAAAATGATTGAATCATGGAAGTGGATTTCTCATGAATTATTTAGCATCACCCCACCCTGTTACTGTCCTCATAATAGTGAGTGAATTCTAATGAGATCTGGTCATTTAAAAGCGGGTAGCCCCTCCCTCATTTCTCTTTTGCTCCTGTTTTACCATATGACACGCCTGCTCCCACTTCACCTTCCTCCATGATTGTAAGCTTCCTGAGGCCTCCCAAGAACCTGAGCAGATGTCAGCACAGTGCTTCCTGCAAAACCTACAGAATTGTGAGCCAAATAAGCCTTTCATTAAAAAAATTAATCAACTAGTCTCAGGTATTGCTTTATAGCAATGTGAGAATGGCCTAACACAATCTCCCAAGGAAGGGAAATTTATTTCAGACTGAAAGGTTAAGGACAACTTCTCCCGGAAGAGGACAGATGAGTAAAGAGAATTAACTTCCAAAGCCAAACTGTTTGCTGCAGACTGAAATCACTCTGGGCTGTTAGGACAGTCACAGAAGTCTTCTTGGAGCAGGTGGCATATTCCTTGAATGATGAAAGATTAGAAGGATTTGTAATGATAGGGCTGCCTATGACATTGGACATTTAAGACCCTGAGTAACAATCGGTCAGTTCTCTTTGGCACCCAGACCTGCTGCTTCAGATGGTTTTGGAAAAGTCACTTTCACACTTATAAGCCTTCTTCCCACTTTTATCTAGGGGGGTAACACCACCTGCCTCACAGGGTTGTGTTCAGAGTTTCTGGGAGGTCAAAATGAGACAGCATATGTAAGAATGCCTGGTTTGTCCAGTCTCTGTCTCCCAGCCACCTTTTCTAAACCTTTCTCCCAGGGAGGAGCAAGTGATCTCCAGCATGTAGTTATCAGCCTCAGAGAGGACTTGGTACACATCAAACTCTTTATGTGGTCAGTAAACAAAATGGAATTGCCCATTATCCTACATATACCAGGAGAACAAAGAATACATTATTAAGTTTACCTTGTTCTCCTATTATTATGTTTTTCTTATGCAATGACCACTGAGCTGTGTAACTACTGATGGTTATAGAACAGATAATAAAGCTTATTAGTGTAATAGCCTGTGAGGAACAGCAGGAGAAAAAGGTCGACACTAAATGCTCTAACCTCAAATGAAACCCTATACTGTGAAATTGGTTGAAAAGTCTGCTAGTCATCAGATCAACCCCTTACTGGGCATCGTGGAATTTCCAGCTACTCTTACAGGGATCCACATACTGAGGAACATCTCTGTGACCTCAGATCTTTGGCTTACACAGATCTCTGCAAATATGCTCACTGTTCAAGGTCTGAACTTCTTTTCAAGGTTGTGTTTCTGCTGCTTCTGTGCCAAGCATGAGCACTGGGGTTTTTCCTGAGGCTGAGAACTGCTGCTACAGCTCTGCTCCCTCATGAACCAGACCCCAATACCCTCTGAAGTTCCTATTTCTCCCAATATC
This sequence comes from Ateles fusciceps, assembly GCA_036589455.1. Lineage (NCBI taxonomy): Eukaryota > Metazoa > Chordata > Mammalia > Primates > Atelidae > Ateles > Ateles fusciceps. The sequence continues at coordinate 876,000 of JAZHEH010000672.1, forward strand.
CCACTCCTAATGAGACTATAGTCCCATGAAGCCTTCCACACAAACCTTTTGTATGTATGTTACCTTGAGCACAGGTTTAAAAGCTTCTTTTGGATTTACATCTTGGTAGGTATTTGTTGGGGTGAATCGTACCCACACCTTCAACTTGATCAGATATTAGCACAGTGCTCTCAAAGGCTGTTGCCTGAGTCTACCATTTTCATTCAGTGTGTGATTTTTCCCATTCTCTAGCATTCTCAAAAATGCTGGCTATTAGCAGAATTTGTAAGATTTCTATCCATTGGAAGGTGTGTGAAGAGGCTTTCTTGGTGTGATTCTGATTTTTATTTCCCAGAATAGCAGAAAGACTGAATATTTTTTTTCATGAATTTGCATCCTGGCTGTTCAGATGTACCTTTTGTATACTGTAAAAATTACTTTTTCTATTTTTTTTTGTTGTTAACATTTTCATGGGAATTTATACAAACTATAAATTTAGAAAACTAACCATTTAGTAATTATAGAAATCAGCAATTACTTCTCTCCGTCTTTAATTAAACTGAAATTTTTATTTTAAAGTAGAAAAATTCCTTTGTGGTTTGCATTCTTTGAGTCTTTAAATAGATCTTTTTCTACCCAAAGGTGTTCAACATTTCCTCCAATATTTGCTTCTATAAGTTTTAACACATCAGACCTTTAAAAATATTTCTGGTAATGATTGTTATTTATGTTGTGAGATAAGGAATTAATTATCTTCTTCCACTGTCAGCACAATCAATTGACTATGACATTTTCATCAAGTAGTACCTTATCATCTAAAAAATATATAGAGAACTGCTTTACTGATCGCTGTTCATTTCTCTACATCCATTTGTCTGCAAGTATCCATTTGTTTTGGATAGCATGATTTTAAAAAATCATATCTCATAGGACATTTCTTCCCATCTTGTTCTTTGATTCAAACTTATTACAAGCTTTGTGGGCCTATATTCTTACATGTAAGTAATAGTAATGACTTGATCATTTCTGTTAAAAACTCTGTGGAAGTTGTATTGAATTTATAATTGATTTAAGATAACTGATATTTTATAATATTGAATCTTTACTTTCATAGACGTTTTAATGGATCTCCGTTGACTGATGTATTTTTAACATCATTCAGTAATCTTTTGTAATATCTCTGTAAGTGTATTTTTGTTAAATTTATTACTGAGAACCTTATAATTTGTTGTTAAAATGAATGAGTTATTTTCAATTTAATTTATAAATAATTATGATAGGATATAAAATTCCACTGATTTTCCTATGCTAATCTTATTTATAACAACCTAGCAATCATTTTAGTTTTAGTAGCTTGTTTGTAGCTTTGTCTGCATTTTTATATGATTCCATAATTTCCAATTCTTATATTCATATTTCTTTTTCCTCTTTGTTTCAGAGAAGAGTCCCAATACTAAATATGTGGTGATTGCCAAAATTCTTGTTCCATTAATTTAAATGCTTCTAAATTTTATCAATATGCACAGTCTTTGCTAAAAGTTTTTAATAGATGTCAACTTCTAACAATTTTTTATTTCTTAATATTCTAAAACATTTGTTTTTAAAAAATAAAGATTGAGTTTTCCAGATATTTATCTGCATCTATTTATATTACACACTTTTTCTCTAGCTTATTTCCTGATGTTGAACCATCCTTGAATTTCTGAGAAAAACTGTACTTGGTCAGGTAGAATTCATCTGTATTTGTTGGGTTTAGCGTGCTTTAATTTTTAAAGGATTTTACGTTATAATTCATTAGGTAAACGCGTTTATCATTTTTCTTTCTGAAATGTCCTTGTGTGATTTAGAGATCAAGATTATACTAACTAGAGTGATTTTGGGATTTCTGATAAGACTTGCCTGTAGCACCTTGGTATCTTTTTATTTGGCAGAGAAGAACTTTCGTTACTGATTCAACTTATTGAATCTCATTTAGATTACTCAGATTTTCTGTTTCTTTGTAAGTCTGTTATGAAATTTCTCAACCTTGTCAATGTTCACATTTTGGACCAAATAATTCTTTGTTTTTTAGGGATGTCAGTGTGCACCGTAAGTTATTTGGTGATATGTATCTGGACTCCACCCACTAGATGCCAGTAACACCTTCATATTCCTACCCAAGTGGTGAAAACCAAAAATTTCTCCAGATATTGACAAATGTCCCTTGGGGACAAAATGGCCCCTGACTGGGAACCACAGGTATGACCCAAATAATAATAGCACTTATCTTTTAGCATTGATTTGAGAATTTAAAGACACGTAAATTGCTCAACTTATTTTCTGATACATCAAAAATATTCAATAAAAGTTAGTGTTTTCTATTGCAATTAGTTTTTTAACATTGAGTTGTCAAGGTTTGTCCTCCAGAAGAGAAAAATGGTAGTCTCCCAACTTTTGAAAGTTACTTAAATTATTGACACTTTTTTTGTCTGACAGATGACAAAAATTAGAATCTAGTTTGTGTGTGTGGGTTTTTTTTTTTTTTTTTTTTTTTTGTAGTCTTGCACAGGCTGGAGTGCAGTGGCAGTGTCTCAGCTCACTGCAACCTCACCTCCCAGGTTCAAGCGATTCTCCTTCCTCAGCCTCCCAAGTAGCTGGGATTACAGGCGACTGCCACCAAGCCCAGCTAATGGTTAGTATTTTTAGTAGAGACAAGGTTTTACTATGTTGGCCAGGCTGGTCTCAAACTCCTGACCTCGCAATCCAACCGCCTCGGCTTCCCAAAGTGCTGGGAACACAGGCGTGAGCCACCGTGCAAATCCTAGTTTATGTTTTATCAGTAATTTGTTTATATTTATATGCATGAAGTATATACAGCTTGTGATTCAAAATGGTCAAAGCTGTAAACAGGCAGAATATACTCTATTAATTAGCCCGGGAAGGATTCTTCCAAAGACTGACTCCTAACAGAGAAAACATGGACTTTCAGAAATGTAAATTCTGCTGTGGGATCCTGAGAATGTGACTCATTATCTTGGAAGGACAAATGCAAAAATTAAAGGCTGTCATATAAATCCTTGTCTATTAAGGGTGTTGTCAGATAAATTCTTGACTGCTAAGGCAATGCCCACTGCATCACTGTCCATTTTATCATTGTGCTGTATTTTTATAAATCTCTGTGAAAAACAGTTTATTTTCAATATGGGGCTGATTTACAAAAATTTGGGGTTATGGACAGAACCTTATGGGATGGCAGGATACATGGTATAAACACCATAGTCCTTGAACCAGGTTTTAATGTCATGCCCTCTCACTTGCCTGATACTTTGCAAAAGTACTGAAATTTTGGGGTCTTCCATTTGCCCAGTTGTGCCAAGAGGCAAGAATTGAAATGTTTTTACTTATGAAAATTCTGTTTGTCTGAAGGCATAATCAGAAAGGATAACATCTGTCTGTCTCAATGGATAAAATATGATAATTTGTGGGGGTGCTCCCCCGGTGCTTGTGTCTTTAAGAAGATCGTGGAAGCAAGTGGCCTAGAAGTCATCTGGCTTTATTGCATCCTGGCTGTGTGACCTTGGTCAGATTAACCTGTCTGTGTACTACCTTCAGCTGTGTCCCATGGAGGAACTCTTAGTTCCTAGCCTTCAGTGCTATGATGAAGATCCAGTAGTGACAGTTATGGAAGTCTTTAGAAGGGTGTCTCACAAATGCACGTGTTCAACCTATTAGCTTCTATTATTATATATATTATTGTTGTTGTTACTGTTGGTAACTGTGAGCCCCCTTTGCTCCCACTGCACACTGTGTGGAGTGTGCATTTTTAACAATGACAAATTGCTTGCTTGTGCTCTACAAAGTATGCCACACATGTTAAGGGCTTTTACTCTGGTTTCAATTTTGAGCAACTTGTTTTCCCAACATGCAGTGCCCATTGTGTGCTCTCCCTTTGAAAGCTAAATAACAGATATCACCAGTCTAGAAGAATTAGAAAAGCAGAGGCACTTTAAGTTTCCAGTTTTACGAGCTTCCATCAGCGTGATGAAAGTAGCTCCTGGATTCCCATCCTGTTCTCTGTTCCCTTCCCCCACCAGGAGTTGGGGCAACTGCTGGAGCAGGGAGCCAGCAGAGCTATACACTGTCACCCCCTGGGAAGATGAATCGCTCTCTTTCATGCTCCCAAAGCTCAGGCTGTCTCCCTCCCAGATGAGTCAAGTAGCCTCCGCCAGCTTCTAGAGTTTACAACAATGCCTGCATGTCACATAGGAAGAATCATAGAGAGCTCTGATGTGGAAACCTGAGATCTACAGCCTTTTGAGAGGAATTCAGTATGGAAACCCCATAGTGTCCTATGGAGAGCAGAGACCGCGCCAAGCTGAACCCAACTGGGATTTCATGAATGAGGCAGCTTCCTCTTCCCCGCCTGCTGCGGCTTGCAGCTGGCAGAGTTCCTGGGCTCCTTGTAAACAGGACCATCCTGAACGAGCTTCTGTGAGACCTGTGAGACAGGTGATGATGAATGGCCTGCATCACAACTTTAAGAGTTTTGATCAGATATCCGTAGGTCTTTCTAGGGTAATTTCCTAACAAGAATTGTATTTTTAGCTTGCTAGGGAAAATGGTGCTGCTTAAATGCACAAAGGACATTTCTAATTGAAAAAGCTATTAAACAAGTTCGTGTAAGGAAAATGGATCCATACATGCATGCCAAAAAGCCTTTTCTTATTCCCTTATCTTTAGATATTTCTTAGGAACAATGCACATGTATATAGTATGTGGTGGTAGTGAAAACAGTCCAGGATGGAACACCTGAGTCCTAGTATATGTTCTGCCATGATGTGACATTGCTACATTTTTTTTTTGTTTTTACCCCAGTGTCTCTCTCTGTACAGAGGTGATATTTACGCAACGTCTATCACAACGTAGACTCAAAACCCAAACAAGGGAATGGATAGGAGATGCTTAAAAGCATATTAGCTCCTCCCACTTACAATTTACAATGATAATCCTAGACAGCTATATGCTGGTAGCTTGGTACTCACATTGAGAACCTAGCAATGAAGCAGATAACCTGCTTCCCAACTCTCAGCTTCTGTCTAGACGCGCCCCTCCCCATGAGATTGACACTGTGGTCTTCAGCACCATTACTGTCCAGAAATAGCCATGTTGGCATTATGCAGTGGGCTTATTTCCATAAAGTTGGCAACAGCTTCAAGGCATTTTTGGGTTCACTTTGCTATAATAAGCAGTTTTTATACATAATTAGAATTTTTGATAGTTTATTCCTTGGCAAATTCTTTGCAGGCCCCTCCTTCCCTCGCACCTTGGATTGATATCTCTACATACATTTGTTTATTCACGTGATGGATGCAAATCTTTAATAGATTTGGTAAATAGATTTTTTCCCAGAATTAAAATTTCTGCTTATCATGAAGAACATTTCTGAAGAGACCTGAGGCAATTTACCCAACCAAATCCTCCCTAATCTTAACACATTTCTTAATGGGGTTAAACGTAGTTCCTGTCTTTGTATTTAGAGTATTGCCAAGCCCCTAATTTTGTGACTTGTCTTCTTAAGTGCTCCTTTGGGAAGGGTCCAGTTATTCTTTCTATTCCTCCAGTTCCTCTGAGAGTGTGGAGCCTGCTTGTCTGCTAAACACCTGCTACTGTGACATGTGTGCCCGTCGCTCAGAATATATCAGAGAATATTTACTTAGTCAATTTTTCCTGAAGGGACAGGGACACTAACTGTTAAACGCTGTATCCTTAGCATAGCACCTGGCACATAAAGGGGATCATTCAATATTTGCTGAATAAATTAATGACTGACTAAATGATTGCTAGCTCCATTTATCTGATTACTCAGTGTGTCAGTTTGAGTCCATGGAGAGGCAAATGCCAGGGCAGAATTGCATGCACAAGGGATTTACTGGGGGAGATTTGTGAATGACAAAGGATGAGGGATTATCAGTAAGTGTGGAGAGCCATCAGACCACAGCGATGGTCACATATTTGTGAAAGGAAATGGGAAGGAAGGAATCAGTGGGAAGAGCCTCAGGCCACTGGACAGGGATCTGAGAAAGTCAGTCCCGCTGATTTAAGCTCTTGGGCAGAAGGTCCTCAGAAGTGTCCCACGGGGGAGAAATGGGCTAGAACCAGAGTTGCTGTCAGGTTCAGTCTAAAGGGAACGTGGTCTCAGCCTCCACAGCGGCTGCAGCTGGGTGGCCTGTCGGTCACCCACATTCCGGTGGCTGGTGCTCCTGGAGGCAGATCCAGCAGGGGACCTCCATGACCACAGAAGTACATCCTGGTGCAGGACAGATCCACTTCTCCATGTAGGTTCCTAAGTCCCGCCTCTAATTGGGTTTAGACTTGTATCTAGTAGTCCTTGAAAAGTAAGGATGCTCTCCTTCCCTCAGGACACAATCTCCCCATGAATGGCTGTAGGTACCTTGGGAGAGGACTGGAGAAATATTACAGGATATACTGGCTACAATGTTGCAGAGTCCTTGCTCCTAGCAACTCAGTTCCCTATTCACTCCATGGACTGGTTTTAAAGTTGCTGTCAGGACCTAGGACTGAGCCAGGGATTGTGGCTTTTTATTAGAGTGACCACTTCCATCTCCTCCTCCTCCATTCTTGCTTTTGTGTTGTTGTTATTTGCATATAGATGTCAGTAGCGTTCTTGTTAACTGCTCATCTATTTTATTCCAGGGATGTCATATTCTATTAACTATCCCCACAACAGCAGATCAAATCCCCTTGGTTGCCCCTATGATCTTGACCATCATTACAGTAATCACATCCTCTGGCTTCTGGCTAGTAAATGCTACCACCTGCCTCTCTTACTTCAAGCCTCCATCATCCCCATGACATTAACAAGCCCAGCTGAGATCACCTCTCCAACTCACAGCATTGGCCTACAGAGGAGAGCCACCACTCAACATCTTAGTGAGGCTCTTAGTGGTATATCTTTGATGTCCCTAGCAAATGGTGTTTCCCTTGATTTCCTCTGGAATATAATCCTCTGGTGGGTCTTGTGGCCTCATATAATACATTGATTCTTCATGCCCATCCCTACTACCCCTTTATTTCTTCTTCCATCACCTGCCAAGGCAACTCAAACATTCCCACTTTGCTTAACTTGGGCCAACATAGTTATGATTGTGCCATATTCCCTAGGGTCCATACCAGGGGGTTAAATTTCACATCTTAAAAATGTGCCACCAATTTAAAATTTTGTACCTATCCAGGCTTAAGTTCGGGCCTTCTGTTGAAGTATTCTCCAAATACCACCCCAGTGGCATCCTTCTGACTCCTGCAGGTGTGCAGGTGCGTGCTGTGTAATTCTTATTGCTCCTTTGGCATGCGCTCTCTCTCCTCCCATGTCAGACTGAGCACATCCCAGTTACCTTTCCCTGGAGTTTTAACTTAATGATCAATCAGGTAGCAGGGGTAGGGAGTGGAGGCATCCACTGGAGGTAGGAGGCACCTGCCTTGAGGTCTCTGCAGCATAGTCTAGCCCAGCAGAAATGCTAGCTCTTATAAATAAATGACAAGTCAGCCCTATGCTGTCAGGGTCCAGAGGGTTTTGAACCTCAGATCCTTAAGATATCCACTTACATGTTCCTATTCCACATTTCAGGGACCAAGGTTTTTGCTTCCAAGGCCCTAACCTTAGCATACAAGGCCTGTCTTGGCTGAACATTTAACTGTCTGTGGAACTGTGTAACTCTGTCTAGTCCTGAATCTGCTTTTCTATTGCAGAGAGTAAGAGTCTCTCTATACGCCATCTAAGGGCTCCTTTGGCTCTGCACTTAGTCTTTAACTTTTCTTTTTTATAATATTTTTAATCCCTCAGTAGGACATTTATACAACTTAACCATAACCAGCTGATTCTACCGTTCTTATAAGCATGATGTATCCCATATGTTCCCAATACCTTCAGCATCACATTTGCAAGTAGGGGTCCCTCCATCTAGATGTTGTCCTAAAACACCACCAATGAAATATTCAGGAACTGGGCTGCCACATTGTGCTAGGGACTGTCTGTGCCTGCATATCTCTAAGGATGGCATGCTCTTAGCCAGCCGGCCAGTGACACAGGCAGCAATCAATCCCCATCTCAACAGCTACTTTCTCAGTTAATTCCTTGTTTACGTGTTAGTTCATGTTCCCTGAGAAATGGGAAACGGAGATAAGACTGTGAGATTTATTGTTTGAAACACTCTTGTGAAGGGTAAAGGGAAGTAAGCTAGAAGAGTAGGGAGAGTGTTCAGACAGTGATGTAGGTCTGGCACCTATGATGAGACAGAGAGCAGGAAGAAGATTACATAGGAGGAATCTCAGATTGTAGCAATGGTCTATGAATGCTTTGCCAAGGCAAATGGCGAGTCGTCCAGCCAGTGTTGCCTCGGAGGCATACCACATTCCATGAGCCAGAGCTACAGTCTCCACTCTATTTGGCCTAGTGATTGGCTGTGAGAAGCTCTGGGGAAGCCTGGCCTCAGCACACACATGGTGGAGGAGGCAAAGGTGTACCAGCCAAGCATGTCATCCAACTAATTCTCCCCCAAGCAACTGACCTGAGCAGCACATTGTCATGGCTTCCCATTTCCTACTCACGTTGGCCGTTCTATAAAATGTTGTAAGAAGATCCTCTTTCCAAAATTGTGTAGGAGGCAAACAAGAGGATCAGAGGCTAAGTGTTTTTTTTTTCTTGTCACAAAAAGTTCTGATGCTATTGGTGCATCTCAAGAATGTCATCATCCTACACACTGGAGAGCAGCACCTAGCCCAAGGAGCCTGACTATTTGTAAGGCCTGTAATTATGCAAGCGCATTGTATTTGTCTACTTCATGCATGATGAGACAGAGTAATGGGAAGGGAGGAGAGCAGGACATATGCAGCAGAGTGATATGTTTTTATGTAGATGTCAAAGCCCTGTTTGACTATTGGCTATTCATGTGCAAGTGGTGGGAGTTTACTCTTAAGACCTGTTAAACAAGAAAGACATTGTGTTCCTTCTTTACTTACAGCTAAGAATATTCAAGGACGGAAAAGTGCCACTTGTTAAATACCTACCTTGTGCCAGGGATGTCATTAGATAATTTTTGCAAGTATTTTTGCCTTTCAATATCATAATAGCCCTAAGAGGTACGTGCTAGCATCATTCAACAAATGAAGAAATTGAGACAGAAAGAGATGAAGTGACCTGTCTGAACTCCCCTACCATGTAAATGACAATACGCAAGGAATTAAACAGCTTAGTTTTTACTAGTGTTTATGTTACATGAATTTGTATGTGCATGATGTAGTTAGCTACTTGCAATCACAAAGTATTAAAACATATTGAAATATTAGCAATCATTTTATCTATCAGGAGTTGGCAAACCTTTTTCAGTAAAGGGCCGGACAATAAATATTTCAGCCTTTGTGGAACAGACAGTCTCTGTCAAAACTACTCTGATGTTGTAATGCAAAAACAGCCATAGATAAAAATGTAGATGAATAGACATGGCTGTGTTCCAAAAACAATTGTATTTACACAACTAGGCAGCAAGCTGGATGGCTCAGGGGCCATAGTTTGCTGGCCTCTGCTTTAGATTAAAAAGTAAATAAAACTAAAAATAAATCCACCATGGTTCAGTAAGTTTAAATAACTTGCATGTGGTCACATACAAATTACTGGTAAAGCCAATTCTGAAATCGAGGTTTTCCTCCCAGTGTATGAGGATTTCACTGCACCAAACTTTTCTTCTAGGATTTTCAATTCTGTGAAAGGAAAACAGATACTTGAGGAGAAAGAGAAAAAGAGACAAAAATAAAAAGCAGGCTATAGAGCCTTGACCACCACATGAAGAAGGCATTGGAGACACATGCAGGTTCACAGCAGCTTGGCGATGATGGATTGGGAATGTTTGAGGCCAGACATAGGAGGAGGCATCCTAGAGGTGACTGCTGCAGTCTGGTTGGTGACCCCGAATAGCAAGGAGTTGGAAGGGACTGTGTGGTGGTTTAATGCTTCAGGATACAGATAGCATAACAGGGGGAAGAAACGGCGGGTATTGCTGACTGATTAGGGGCAGGGATACAGGGTTTTCCTGAGGGAGGGGGTGAGAGGCAGGACTGGCACAGTGGAGAGAGAGAATTGTGGCTGCTTGTCTGAATGACGGATACAGTGGCAGCTCCATTAATAAAACAGAAAATTAAAAGTTGCTGAGATGGAGGAAAATCGCATGGCTGCTTTCTTGTTTTATCCTCATGTAGGCCAAGAGAAAAATATCTTTCTCTTGTTTATTTTCTTAAGGGCACTGATTCCATTCCTGTGAGCACCACTCTCGTGAACTAATCATCTTCCAAAGCTCCACCTCCTAATACCATCCCGCTGAAGCATAAGATTTCAACATGTAAATCTTGGAGGGACACAAACAGTCCATAGCAACTGGGGTCCGCACCCATGCGTCTAATCAAAGAGCTTGCAGGCCCTTCTTATATATTTTTTCTTGTATTGAGTGTTTCAAGTTTCTATCTTTTTCTTTTTTTTCTTTTTTTTATGATGGAGTCTCGCTCTGTCGCCCAAGTTGGAATACAATGGTGTGATCTCAGCTCACCACAACCTCTGCCTCCCAGGTTCAAGCAGTTCTCCTGTCTCAGCCTCCTGAGTAGCTAGGATTACAGGCACCTGCCACCACGTCCCGTTAATTTTTGTATTTTTAGTAGAGATGGGGTTTTACCTTTTTGGTCAGGCTGGTTTTGAACTCCTGACCTCAGGTGATCCACCTGTCTCGGGCTTTCAAAGTGCTGGGATTACAGACATAAGCCACCACACCCAGCCTCAAGTTTCAGTCTTTGAAGGGATCAATTATAGTACATTTCAGACAGTTTGTTATATATACTTCCTTTCTGAGGAAAAAAGGTCACATTCCCTGCCACCCCTCTGAGTACTCTGCCCTCTTACACTTCACCCTGTTCTGCCTATCATGCCCACCCACATGAGAAGGAGTTCCTCAAAGTTTCACTGTGAAACGGGGGCACACGCTGGCCTTGATTTGCAACCATACTCCCTCACGGTTCCAGTGTAGTATAGCAGCACTATCACCTGCTAGTCTTTGGATAGAATTTAATTCAGACAATGCTTTGGATAATTGTAATACAAGTGAGTGGTTCTTATTCAAGTCCAGGGGGAGAAACAGTTCTATGAGTGTAGGAACATCTTATTTTCATGGTATCACTAGCACCTAGCATAGTCCCAGGTTCTGTGAAATAAGAGATGCTGTATAAATCTTTGTTAAATGGACAGGCATATAAATGAGTGATTATTGAACAGCGTAAGTATTGCAACAGTTACAAAATGCAATCAAAGCACAGGACTATTCAATTCATTCCATTCCCCCAGGGAAAGGGTAGAAAAGAACTACTGAATAAAAAGGTAACTTTAGAGTTGGATGTTGAAAAATAAATAAATGTCAATAAGATGAGAACTGTATTCTAGAATCCTATAAATGTGTACCTCATGCAGCTGGAAGGTGAGGGAAAGCAAAGCAACAGGGTGACTTGTATCTACCCTATAGTGAACATTTGCAGGTGCCAGCTTATTCAGTCCTCATCATAGCCCTTTGAGATGGGTTTTCAAATCATTTCGGTTTTGACAGCAGGGAAACTGGGGCTTAGAGAAACAAAGCCATTTTTCCAGGGTTGTATCATTGGTACAGAGCAAGGCTGACCTCCAAAGTAGCTGTGAATATATGCACAGAGTTGAGGGTTCAACTCAGTGCAGAAAGAGGTTTGTTTGGGACCTAAGAGGAGACAAAAGTAGGAAAATAAATCATTGTAGCTCTATTGCAGTTCTCAAATGCTGTTTTCCTTGGGAATTTGCTGTGTTGAAGTCACCAAATAGGAGATTCTGTCTGACGGTTGAGTTATTTAAAAAGCTGTTATAAGACAGAAGCCATTTGAATCACACTTCAACAAGTTGGTAGGCCTTCATGTCTCCAGAAACTACCAGAATTTGCATAGCAATGGCTTGTGGCTGTTTTAAGCCAAGTTTTATGATGCTTGGCCCCAGGTTTCCCAGCTTTCCCTAAAGATCACTGGCTAGAAGCAGATTAGAGGATGGCAAGCTAGCCCTCCAGACACAGCCAGCCCACCTGCCTCTCTGATAAGCAGTCACCAGACAGCAAGATTTGCCCATGGATGATAGACTGGACAGGGAAAATGTGGCACATATACACCATGGAATACTATGCAGCCATCAAAAATGATGAGTTCGTGTCCTTTGTAGGGACATGGATGAACCTGGAAACCATCATTCCCAGCAGACTGATACAAGAACAGAAAATCAAACACTGCATGTTCTTACTCATAGGCGGGTGTTGAACAATGAGAACACATGGACACAGGGAAGGGAGCATCACACACTGAGGTCTGTTGGGGGGGATTTGGGTGGGACAGCGGTGGGTGGGGAATTGGGGAGGGATAACATAGGGAGAAATGCCGGATATAGGTGATGGGGGAGGAAGGCAGCAAACCACATTTCCATATATGTACCTATGCAAAAATCCTGCATGTTCTTCACATGTACCCCAAAACTTAAAATGCAACAAAATATATATTTTTTAAAAAAAACAAAAAAACTAAATTGGCTATTTCTAATAAGCTTTTAAAATTGTTCCCTTTAAAAAAAAAAAAAAGCATGGTCTAAACAGACTGACATTTGCCTTTAAAGAAAATTGGAAAGAATTGGCTTTTAGGCCACAATAACTGGGCATGCTATGTGTTTGCATCTATGTACGTCCCCATATCTCAGGGCTAATGTGGAAATAGCTTGAAAAGCCAGCCCTAGCTTTGGGGCTGGCTCTTGCATGGCTCTGGCTGGGGTTCTCTTTCACCACTCTGACTTGGGACCCTGTCTGATCTGGGCACAACCTACACTTTCACCTGGCAGCCATTTGTCCAGATGGTTTTCCCATTCATGTTTTGTTTGTCTGTTTGTTTGAGACAGAGTCTCACTCTGTTGCCCAGGAGGGAGTGCAGTGGCACGATCCTAGCTCACTGCAACCTTCGCTTCTCAGGTTCAAGCGATTCTCATGCCTCAGCCTCCCAACTAGCTGGGATTACGGGTGCACACCACCATGCCTGGCTAATTTTTGTATTTTTAGTAGAGACAGGGTTTTGCCATGTTGACCAGAGTGGTCTCCAACTTCTGACCTCAAGTGATACACCCGCCTTGGCCTCCCAAAGATCTGGGAGTATCGTCGTGAGCCACTGCGCCCAGCCCCATTCATCTTTAACAGCGCACCTATAAGAGTGAGGCATCCCACTGCTCCAGGTCCTGGCTCTCATTCACACTGCAGTTCAGACACCCTGAGAACAGAGTGAAAAACAGGGAACCAAGAGCTGTAAGGCTCAGGAGATTGTGCAAGACCATAGACCTTCATGGTTCTTTCTTTCAAAGGATACATAACTTAATAAGAGGAGAGGAATTCAATGACAAATATGGGCACACAGTACTAACCAAAGTCCTTTAGTCAAAAACACTGTAACATGCTGGATAAAGAAACCTGTCCATAGTAGCTTCTCTTCCTGCAGCCAACATTAAAACTGCTTCCTCAGAGGAAGGGGATAAGCTAGTGCCAGACCGTCAGTACTTTGAACTTCAGCCAATATAAATATTATCATGCCACCACTGTCATGAAAATAAAGTTATTTGCTTTATCCACTTCCTCTTGATAATAAACAACTTAGCCCAAGGCCTAGTGTATAGAGTTATGGTCAGTACTAGCAGAGAAGCTAGTAAAAAACTTTCTGTGTCAAGAAATAATCTCCATGCGTTTCCTAGGGAAGTTCTGTTTTTTGTGTGTGTGTGTGTGTATAATCTTGGGAGGAACTCTGAGATTATCTAACTCAGCTCTTCATCTAATGGGACATTTTTTTCTCAGACCTTCACTACACACTAAAGAGAAACAAAGGTGGAGGAGACTAGAGAGGCCGGTGAAAAAGACCCAACCCCTCACATATTTGATGTCCACAGGGCATGCAAAAGGACAGACATTGTTTTTCTGTCCTCCGACTGGATCCCACCTCTCCAGGCCAATTTTGCTGCTTCTTGGTCTCTCATGATTTAGAGCCTTTACCGCACAATGCATTCTGAAATAAAGAGTAATCCCTCAGGCCCTGCTTGGGAATGAAAACTGGTTTGTAAATCTGAGTCAAGAGATAATTATTGTTTGAATATGCATGAGGACCCATGTAAAAATGGAAAGCAAACTTGTCTTTGACACATCTCAGAGGAAAACAGCATCATGTTATGAAACAAGGATGGGCTTTGGGGTCAGAGAAACTCAGGTTGGTTATTTGCCTTCTTATTGCATTGACTGGATCAATCATTTAAGTTTTCTAAATCTTGGATCCTCGTTTGTAAGAAGAGAATAATGAGTTCAGCTTCTGAAGTTACTGGAGCTTTGAGTGAACTGCTGTCGTAGCTGCTTATAAATGCAATTTCTTTCCTCCCTTCCCCTGGTATGGTTGTTTCCTTCACACTCTCTCTGAGTGTGAGTATACAAGCTTTTCCATTTTCTCCTCAAACCAATGAATTAGGAGAAAAGGGTGCTTTTTCAGGCACAAACCATTTTACTTTGTGCGTGAAAGTCTCCAAGATGCAGCCCCTGTGGAGCAAATCATCCCTCTGAGTTTGGGAATGGCTTTATGCGACAGATGTGTGCAAGATGGCTTTCAGAAATCTAGCGGCTGCAAGGTGGAAAATGGCCAGCTTCACTGCCCTGCTCCCTGCTTCCTGTCACTTGAGCCTGTGCAGATTCCCCACACCTGCAATTAGCAACTGGCGGCCTCTGAAAGCACCTTGCCTCACTGTGCTTTTTACCTGTCTCTCATGGGAGACCTAAATGTGCTTTGACGCTAATAAACCTGGAATTATTCCATTTTATCAAGTTGTCGGCTGACAGTGAGGATGAGAAATCATGAAAAACCAACCACTCCATTATTTGTTATCTTTTGGACCAGCTTGAAGGGGCTGACAATCTCCTCTGCTGTACTTTACATTCCTAATGTGAGCCACAAACGGACTTTAGTTTCTGTGTGTGTATTTCTTTTTTCATTTTACTATTGAACATGCTTGCTTTTGATGGGTGTATTAGTCTCATATTGACACTTTATTATACTTCTTTGCTAAGTCAAATCCAAGTTTGTTGGATTTCAGTATCTGAAATCAGAGGGTACATTTTGCACATATTCATATTATTTCAGTGCATCCCTCAATTCTGAACATCTGAACATCGCAATATAGTGGCACGTGAAACAATCCCTTATCTCTCTCTACTACAATTATCCCTGTGAACAGTGATCCACAGTATATATGTGTTCTGTTCTATCCTTAGCACTCTGACCTCCGTTTCCCCAGGAGCAGCGTTCTCGTCATTGGCATTAGTGCAGTGCTGAATGCCAGGTTAGAAAGAGGATCTTCAAATTGCTACTGCAGTTCTCAAATAACAGCGCGGCTGGGAAACACCAACCTTGGTCCCATACTGCCTACATTCACATTAATGCCACCACTTCATGGCTGTGCAACAATGGGCAAGTTGTTGAATCTTCTGTTTCATCACTTATAATATGAAGAAAACATTCTATCCACTTCCAAAGATTGTTGCAAAGATTTAACAAGCTATGCACTTTCAATATAAAAGTGCCCGGATCAAAGGACTCACTGAATACTTGATAATAGTTATTTTTTATTTTGCATGTAGGAAAACTGAGATTCAGCAAGAGGAAGATTTCACCTCCAAGGTCACATTACAAATTACAGGATGAATCCAGACTAAGAAACAGGTTTCTAAATAATCACTCTTTAACCATTCTCCATTTGTCTGTGACACTTCACGTACAGTCTAAAATATGCTTTGCCCTTATGAACTTCACAAAAATAATCCTTCATCTTGAAAATACGTACATCTCTGCTCCAGCTATATTTGGGTATAATGGCCATAACAACTTAAAGAGAAGAAAGTCCAATGGTAAACAATAAAGAAACACAGAGTTTTTCTATACCTGTGGCTGGTATTATAACAAAATATGAAAATGGAAGTCCCAGTAAGGACTGCAGTGGTTCCTTCTGCCTGAATAGGTCAATATGGGAATGGCACTGAAAGAATCACAGAAGAAATGACACATAAATCCTTGTGAAGAATGAGTCTAAGTTTGACAGAAGGAAAATAATATGGTCAGGAAAGGGCATTGTGAGTTTACTCATTATTCATGCATGCATGAATACAAAAAATATTTATTGAGCATTACAATTATACCCCTAGGACGGGCTACCTTCATCTTTTATTTGAGTTAATGCAATTTCTCCCTTAACTCGTCTCCCTTCATGCAAACCTTACTTGTGGCTTATAAACAGAGGGATGTTTTGGAAATGCAAATTTAGTCACAATGTAATCAAACCCACATGCAAGGGATGATCTCCCCTTCCTCCCCTCCCCTCCCCCTCCCTTCCCCTTCCCTTCCCTCCCCTCTCCTCCTGTCCCCTTTCCTCTCTCTACACTCCCCCTTTTGAGTGATTTATTTGTTAGCCTTCCCTTCCCATTTGATAATTCTGAACTAATTCCTATATGTTCAAAAAGTCCTACATTATCTATCTGGCTGCTGCTTTTCTTACAGACTTCTCTTATGCTGTCAGCCCCTTTCTCTGTGAGGTCCAGCAGAACTTGGTTCAATTTTACTAACATCCCCCACTTTTTAAAGATATCTGGCCTCAGAGCCCAGGTCACATTCCCTTTTTACAAGCTCTGGTGGCCTCACAAGCCTTACACCTTCAGAGTATACTTTCTGAATTGAACTGCACCTTAATTTGTATACTTTGAGGGGGATAGATGGCAGTCTTCCCTAGAAACATATGCTGCATTTATTTGTTATTGGTCTTCAAATGCCTAATAAATTGAATGGGACACAGCAGGTACTCTATGAAGTTTCAATAATGAGATGAACCCTGTGCCAGGTAAGGGCAGTGGCCATAATATCAGCTAAAATAAGAAAATTGATTAAATAAGTAAATTTATTAAGGATAATGGGAGGCAGCTTCCTATTGGAGAGGAAAACAACAAAAAAAGAAAGACTAAGGTGAACCTTGTGATGCTGTATTGACATTGGAATTTTTGTATTGAACTTACAGTTTTAAATATAGACAGAAAATAGATGTTAATGTATGTGGGGGAACACGTACATATACATTCCTTAGCTCCATCCACTGAGCAGGCCTAGGACCCTTCCAATTTTTCCTGGGAGGGACTGCTTCATAACAATAAGCACACCTAGCACCCAGATTTTGGCTTCTAAAGACCCATTTTCAATGGAAAGGAGCCATTGCTTGTTGGAAAATATCTGATTCCAGGACTGGAGTGAGGTGATGAGTAAGAGACATCTTATGTGAGAAAGTCAGGAAGTGCTCAATGAATGATGGGGACACTTCAAAAGACACAGAAACCAAGTTGAAGGGGATCCCACTGGGCATATCAGGGAAAACTTGAGCATCAAAATAAGAGTGATAGTAAGGGATTATAACCCATTGGATTACCTAGGAAACCAAAAGTACACAGTAATTTAAAAGGTAAACAAATAAGAGTTTAATAAGGAATGGAACAGTCTCAAAGTAACTCCCTGAAATATTATTTTTAATTTCCAAGGGTAAAACTGTCGCTGCATAGTGACAAAGCATGGCAGAAACTGAGTTAATCAATAAAATTTTTTAAAATGTCCTGATGAGTGGGGAAAATGGAAACAGTTTCATCTGATAAGAGACAATAAGAATATAACACCAATTCTTTGATATTCTTGCCAGAAATATATAACCCAAATCATGAAGAAAAGCCAAACAAAACCAAATTGAAGTACATTCTACAAAACAGCTGGCCTTGAATCTTCAAAAATGGGAAGGCTGGGTGCATGGGATGTTTGTCTTTCTGTTTCTGGCTTATTTCACTTAACATAGTGACCTCCGATTTCATCTGTCTCATGGAGGCAGAGAGTAGAAGGACAGATACCAGAGCCTGGAAGGAACATGGTTGTGTCAGGGGGAGGGGGAATGAGGAGAGGTGGGTTAATGGCTAAAAATGTATAGTTAGTTAGAAGAAATAAGTTCTAGCATTTGATAGTAGAATGGGGTGACTATAGTTAGCTATAGTATATTATATATTTCTATATAGCTAGAAGTGAGGATTTGAAATGTTCTCAACATGTCAACATGATAAATGCTTGAGGTGGTGGTTATCCTAAATAAACTGACCTGATCATTACACACTCTATGCATATAACAAAATATCACCTGTACTCCATAAAAATGCATATTATGCATCAATTAAAACAGTGTCAAAATTATGAAAGTCCAGCCAAGACTGAAAAAGTCTTATGAATTGGAAAAAACAAACAAGAGGTGACAAATGAGTGCAACTCCTTATTACGAAGTGAACACTTTTGCTATAAAGGATCATGGGGAACATTTGAATGGTGGTATGTGAGGGTTAGATGGCAATAATGCATCAGTGTTAATTTTTTTCTTTTTGTTTTTTAGCGACAGAGTCCCACTCTGTCACCTAGGCAGGGGTATAGTGGTGTGATCATAGCTCAGTGCAACCTTAACCTCCTGGACTCAAGAGACCTTCCTGCCTCAGTCTCCTGAGTAGCTAGGGCTATAGGCCCAAGCCACAACATTCAGATAATTTTTTTTTTCAGTTTAAATTTCCTCTTTTTTTTTTAAATTTTATTTTAGGTTTTGGGGTACATGTGAAGAACATGCAAGATTGTTGCATAGGTACACACATGGCAGTGTGATTTGCTGCCTTCCTCCCCCATCACCTATATCTGGCATTTCTCCCCATGCTATCTCTCCCCAACTCCCCACCCACTGCTGTCCCTCCCCTATTTCCCCCCAGCAGACCCCAGTGTGTGATACTCCCCTCCCTGTGTCAATGTGTTCTCATTGTTCAACACTCGCCTATGAGTGAGAACATGTGGTGTTTGATTTTCTGTTCTTGTGTCAGTTTGCTGAGAATGATGGTTTCCAGGTTCATCCATGTCCCTACAAAGGACATGAACTCATCGTTTTTGATGGCTGCAAAATATTTAAACTTATGTTTTTTGTAGAGATGGAGGTCTTACTCTGTTGCTCAGGATGGTCTGGAACTGTTGGCCTCAAGTGATCTTCCCATCTCTGCAGAGTGTTAATTTCTTAATTCAAATGTTTGTGTTGTGGCTCTTTGGAGAATATCCTTCTTGGTAGAATAAAATATTCAGTAATAATGGAGCACCATTCCAGCAACTTATCAACTATTTTGAGGGAAAAACGTTTATTATTTGAGATTAGTTTCTAAATGAAAAGAAAAATATAATGAAGATAGTCCCAAGACAATGCAAAAGAAAGAAAGAAAAAGGAAGCATAAAGAAATGAACAAAGGAAGGAAGGAAGGGAGGGAGGGAGAAACAGAGACAAATGAAAGAAAGAATGAAAGAACAAAAGAAAGAAAGCCAAAGAAGGCAGGAAGACAACCCTAGATCAGGGTGACAAACTCATGGGCCAAATCCATCTGCCCACTATTTTTATTGTGTTTCATTAACTAAGAATGACGTTTACATTTTTTACTGATTAAAAAATAAAAAATAATATCTTGTAATACACAAAAATTATATGCCACTCAAATTTCAGCATCCATACATAAAGTTTATTGGAAAACAGCCGTGTTCATTTGTTTGCATATTGACTGTGATTGTTTTCATACTGTAAGACAGAGCTGAGTAGTTGAAGAAAGACCGCAGGTAGTGCTTCATTTCTTCACATTCCCCTTTGGCCCACAGTTAATGTCAGTGACACAATTATACCTCAACAGAGTTTTGAGTTCCAAGTGTATCATCATACGATTTTACTTAATTCCGAGAGCACACTCATCTCTTCAAAATAAGAAGAGAAAAGTGGACTCTGAATGTTGCATTTTTAAGGGGTAGTGGAATGTGGATTATTTTACCATTAAATTAGTTATAGAAACATTGTTTCTTATGTAATGAAGCCACGTGTGTGCTAAAAAATGCAATATACATCAACATTATCAGACCAAGCACTCATCATATTCCCAATTCACAGGAAAGCAGCAGTTAGAAAAATTAGAACATTTGAAACTGAGTATCTTATAACAACAAATGTTCTTCACAAAAATAATGAATGAAAATAAAGTTTCAAACACAGTAAATTTTTGAGTGTCTTACCAATCATGAGTTAATTAAATTGTGTTTGATTGCAGGAAGGAATGTATTCAGAGAGAATAAACTTTAGGTTGGCAGGCTCTGGAGAGGATAGTGCACGGAAGAGTGGATGTTGGGAACAACGTCAGTAGCTGGATAAGAATCTCTGCAAATGCATTCCCCCTAGTTTTCTTGACTCTTGATGAGTCTACAGAAGCTACCCATATTGCTCACTAGTTGTTGTTTATTTGAGAAAATAAACTCATCAGTGATGAGTTTTAAGAAGAGAAGAATTCGCCTCTATCATTAGCTCTATGGAAAAACTGCAGGTAAGCATATTTTCAAGGAAGTAGTGAAAACACTAATTCAGTAAAACTGAATTGGAATCTGCTAAATTTTGTTATACCTGATGGTAAAAATTACATATGAAGTAGAAAAGAGTTGTCTTGGACAAATTTATACAGCTTGTGAAAATGTAAATATCTAAAGTCTATGGCAATTCCTTGTATTATTCATCAATATGTACTTTGTGAAAAAAATTTGAACGTATAATGTGTTATTGAATGCACAATGTCAACAGTGAGCTTCGCTTGCTCTGATGGACGTAACCATTGTATCTTCGGGTCTGTGATTTTTTTTTTTTTTTTTTTTTGGTCAGCAATAAAATCTGAATATTTTGAATTTTTCTACTACACAGCAGTTCAATGGCTTAAAGTTTTACTACACTCGTTTTGAGTTCAGGGCCAAGATTAAAAATTTGTTGAATGAGAAAATCTACCCTCAATCACTACTGTGTAACATTGAACAGATTTAGAAATTAGTTTTTGCAGTGGTAGCATTGATAATGTGTTGAAATGAATTTAACATAAAATTAAAGGTGAAGCAATGATGTCTAAAACTTACTCTGTGGTAGTAAAGTCATTTCAATGACACTTAATGTTGTTTGACTCACAAGTAATATTAACTGGCTTTTTAATGTCCCCTGTTACCAGAAATTAGCAGAAACAGCAATATCATTATCTCCTCACAAATTGGCAACAGCTAGATTTTCTGAGCTCAAACCACAGTTCCAGCAATGTTTTTCAGACAACATCATAATTACAGAAGAATTTTTATTTTTAATAGAGGAGGTCTCACTCTGTTGCCTAAGCTGGAGTTTAGTGGTGCAATCATAGTTCACTATAACTTTGAAATCCTGAACTCAAGAGATCTAGCTACTAGCCTCCCTAGTAGCTAGAACTACAGGTGTGCACCACCATGCCTGTCTAAGTTTTACATTTTTTTGCAGAGACTGGGTCTTTCTATGTTTCCCAGGCTGGTCTTAAACTCCTGGCCTCAACTGATCCTCCTGTCTTGGTTTCCCAAGGTATTGGAATTACAGGCAGTACCACTGTAACTGGCATAAATTTTTATATTCCAAAACCTATTTAAATGTTTAGTTGAGGAGCTTCCACCTGACCTTCAACTGAAAATGATTAATCTGTAACGTAATGGCACTTAAAAAGGCAAATGTAGAAAATAATCTAATAAAATTCTGGGTTTTCCAAGTGACTAATATGCCAATCATGCAATTGTGGATTGATAACAGTATTTGAGAGTACCTAATTGTAAAAAATAAAATTTTTAAAGATCAAATGTGTAAAACTTTATTACAGGCCAGAATTCACAGTTGAACATTTATAATTGATTTGGTGATAGGAAACAAAAACTTTGAATCCCATTAAGTAAAATGTTACCTCACCCTCCCCAAAAAATCATCATTTCTGGTAGCTTGTATTAGAAAAAAAATCGTACTCAATTATAATTACAGTTTTAAATTTCATCAATATAAAATTTTAGCCAATTGTTTTTCATTTTGTTGTTTAGTTATCTAATCATATCCTTGATTTTGTATCTTGAACTACAAAGTGTAAAATATTTCCTATCTGGGCCCCAAAGGCTAAAATCTAAGACTATATATTACTGAATAAATTTTAAATTTCTTGGTTATGGTAATGACGTTGTGATGTATAGAAGAAGCACTTTATTTTACAGGACAAATTCTACAACATTTAAAGATAACATGTTATCATGCCTGAAATTTAAGTTAAAATTATTCAGCAAACGAAAGGCAAGTTTGACAACCTACATGAAAATCGTGAATATACAGGAGTGGTGTACATGTGTGTTCTATTTTTTCAATCTCTGCAATTTTGAAATTTTCCACAGAAATTGAGGAAGAAAAGAACCCTTCTCTGACCACGCTAAGTAACTCCCAGCCATTTACTAGACAACATTTCTATTTTATTTTAATATTGCTTATTAGAACACCATATATTGTGGTTGGTGTTTAAATCCCTTGATTTAGGTGCTTATCCTCTATGGGATAACATAAGATAGTTGAGAGTGAGGAATCTCTGTTTTATTCTTTGCTCTATGCTCGGTAGTTAGAGCAGCACTGACACATCGTACACACTCAAAACACTTGCTGAAGAAACAAAGAAAAGAAAATGCAAAAAGTAGGAAACAAATGAGTCAATGAAGGGCAGTATGTTACTCACAGATGCTCAGAAGCCTTAAGGACAGCCCAGGTTCCCCCTGTCACTCATTCCTCCAGCCACTGGATGAATTGCGCTCTGGTCCCAGTTTCTGATCTGCGCTCACTCCCCATTCCTGGTTCTCCTTGATGCTTACATTCCGGTTACCAACTCTGGTCTTAACCTTGTCTAGGTCAATTGGAGTAGGTATTTAGAATCTCTGATGTTTGAACCTAAAATTTCTCTTACAATTGGCCTTCTGTTCTTACAGTGACTGATACTTCTTAGTTCCATCCCTCGGAATCATCCTTAATACAGGATGACCTGTAATTAAGGATGATTCTGTAATTAAGGATGATTCTGAGGGATGCAACTATTTCTGGAGATGGAGAGAATGTCCTCTTTTAGGCCCTGGACCAGTCACAGTAGTGATGGTCTTTTAATTTCCTTTATTATTTCTGCCCCAAATTTCTCAAGGTACGTATCATAACCTCCATCCTGCTGGTGAGAAAACTGAAACACATGAAGATTATATATCTTTTCTGAGATTATATTAAGTGAGAGACGAAGGAAGGGCTAAATCCCAAGTCCCTTTAAGGCAATGTTTCTGGGTATGCTTTTCCCTCTACCATATTGGTGATTACTTTCTTCATTCTGCCCTGTAGAGGAAGCTGTTGGCAGGGATATCTGTTTCTGTACTGTGTGAATAATTCTAAGAACAGTGACAGAGTCTCACTGAAATCAGTACTAAGCCCTGCTGGAAATCTGACTCACAATTAATCCCCAGACCCCTCCATGAAGGATTTGTTGAGTTAATATGACTCAACAGCCTAAACTTTAAACATTGTACTTTCTTAAAATGTCACTACTATAAATATGTACAACTATTATGTGCCCATAATAACTAAGAATAAAATATTGAAATAAATAAATAAAATTTCCTTACTGATTTTCACCAGTGTAGTAATGAGTAAATTCATCTCTCAAGGGCTGGGCGTCATCTCTCAAGGGCTGGGAGCAGTGACTTATGCCTGTAATCTCAGCATTTTGGGAGGCCGAGGAGGGTGATCATGAGGTCAAGAGACGTGAGACCAGCCTGGCCAACACGGCGAAACCTCGTCTCTACTAAAAATACAAAAATTAGCTGGATGTGGTGGTGCACACTTGTAGTCCCAGCTACTTGAGAGGCTGAGGCAGGAGAATTTGCTTGAACCTGGGAGGCGGAGGTTGCAGTGAACCAAGATCATGCTACTGCACTCCAGCCTGCCAACAGAGCAAGACTCTGTCTCCAAAAAAAAAAAAAAATCATTTCTCAGCAGTCTGAAGGGCATGTAGATGGACAAAGTACACGTAGGACTGACCTAGAAAATCTGAAGCCCTGAAAAGTAAAGCAGCTCCTCAATTCCTCAGTTTCCTGGGATTCTGTATCAGATGCAATGTAGTTTAACATCTGTTTCCTCTCCTTTCTTTGTAACCGGCAGGCACACTGGCCCCCTCACTATTCCTAGACTATGACAGGCATGTCTTCCTCTCAGAGCCTTTCTCTGAAGAGCTTCTCTGCACTTCACTGAGGTCTTGACTCAACTAGCAGGACTTCAAGCACCCACCAGGCCTACCCTTTGGAACTCTCTGCTCTCATATTCACTCTCACATAGTCCCACCCTGTTTAATTTTTTCATATCACTTATATGCTGTCATTTTCATTAACTACATGTCATCTGCTCCATCAGTAGAATGTAGTTGTGGCAAGTACTCTATTTCGTTCACTATGATGCCTCAGCATCTAATAAAATGACTAGTACATAGTAGATACTCAATAAATAGTGTATTGATTCAAGTTTAATGGATGATTTTTAAATTAATTGATAAATATGTTCCTGTCATTTTAACCTCGTACAAGCATGTGTGGTGTAATGCAGTGTTTTTCAGTTCTTTCTATGCCATTCACCGCTTTGAAAAACTTGAACATCGTGGGGCCCTGATTCTCCTAAACGTCTCCTGAGATTGAAGAGGTATCCTCTGCACCTGAATTAGCCCTGACCCACAGAATACATAATCTACTTTCCAAGCCCTGCAGGAAAACAAGATTGGTCTCAGTTTTGCTTGCTTCTACTAGTGTTGAAACAATTTTTAAATTTGCATACTTATAGTTGTCTAGTATATAAAAATATCATTTCATATTATTATAGTAGATAGTTCTTTCCTTTTTTGTATGTTCTTATCCAGAAAATCTAAAATGCCCATTTCCTTTCTCTTTTCTTCTTGATCCATACACAAAAATAAATTCCTACTAAACTTTAAGTTTTTGTTTTTCAAGTGTATAATGAGGACAATAGATCCACTAACAGAATTATTGTGAGAATGAGGAACAATATGCATAAAGTACTTGGCACAGAATAGACCTCAACAAATAGCTTCTGGCTGCCTCTCTTACCAAATGATTAGCATTGCCCTAAGAACTATATTTGCCTCACTAAACTGGTCTGGAAATATACCATTTCGCTCCTAAGCAAATGTTTTCACAGCAAAGCAAAGAGAGCTGCCACAAGAGCCTCTCTAGTATTTGCAAGGTTGCTTGGCCAGGTCGCCTTCATTATCAGCTCCATCAGGCCTGAAGTCAATGTGCACATTTTGCCACCTGCTGATGTCCCATCTCTGTAGCCTGCAAGAGAAACAAGACAGTCCTAATTTGTCTGATTTTGTATCACATTCAGGTACTCCTTCAATATTGAGACTGCTCATAATTGAATGTTTTGCTACCTAGGCTTGAGTTATCAAACAATAAAAGGGATACAGGGCTCAGGCGAGATTGTGGCAAATTATAGGAGGCATCTTCCTGGGTTGATTGCTTTTGTATTTAATTGTATGCTAATCATTAGTTTTGCAAGACAGATACCTAAAGAAATAGCAAAGAAACAGAAAAAAAAATGTAAAAGACAGCACATGAGTATATATGTCAGTCTCACAGGGCAATTTACCAAATTAAAAGACAGAGAAACAAACTGTGCATGAATACCGTTAGGGAACATAGATGCCACCATTGCCTAGAAATGTAAGTGTACTGAAATACGGAATTTATTTTATCAGAAATACAATCTGATAAAAGGATGGATTCCCAGCCCAGTTGAGACGATGCAAGGAGGAAACCACCTGTGCTGGTGGAGGTAAGGCTGACGATGACCTTCCTTGTCACTGTTGTTGTCAGTCACCTGCCTAAGGCACACAGAGAATCCAAGCATTCCTCCACTATTGAGATCCATTGACTCTCTGTACCTTAATAATTAAGTTTAGACCCATTGGCATGAACCCACTTACCACTCAGTGTCCCTTTCACCACGTTTGTCCACACTCAGTGTTTGCGGCCATTCTGGACTCATCTATTCTCCTGTGGACCAAATGCTCTTGCCTTAGCCTTGGGCTGTTGGCTGTGTCTGGATGACTTCCCATCTGCTCCTCCTCAGCCCTTTTCTCTACATCTCCACTGCAGAGTCAGCACTCATGTCATGCCCAAGTGAGGAGAGAGCTTTGTTAAATCCTCAAGCAGCTAGCTCACCTTTTCTGAATTCCAGAGTTTTGTGGTCTAGTAGCTAATGGAGCTTCTACCATTCTCTACTGCAAAGGTTTGAGCTCCTGGAGAACACATGCCTTCCTGTATGCTCCAGGTATGAACCAAAGCCCACTGGAGGTACTCAGCAGGTGCTCATTAGCAGAACCAGACATGTCCTGCAGAGCTGGAGAACAAAATCCTGCCAAACCAAATCTAATCCTTCTCCCCACACTCTTATCTCAAGAAGAAAAAAGACACTTGAAACTTTGATTCTCCCACTGCCAAGTTCATTTTCCCCACCAGAATGCACACTCGTTAAGGCTGATCACTCCGTCTTCACCCTCAGGCTCAACTCGGGGGTCTCACTGCTCTTCTTCCTGGGTACTTTCCCATCTTTGAATCTTGGTCTGAATCAATTGTCTAAAATCTTCTTCCCCAACTCATCTTATTGAGTTAGTCATTTAAGGCTCTGCTCAAAAGCATCTATTTTGGGTGGGGGCCTATAGAAAGTCTACTCAAAAGTGAGGATTTTTTTGCGAGGGATTTCTTTTTTTTTCCCACAAGATGGAGCCTTGCTCTGTCACTCAGGCTGGAGTGCAGTGGCACGATCTCGGCTCACTGCAACCGCCACCTCCTGGGTTTAGTCAATTCTCCTGCCTCAGCCTTCCAAGTAGCTGGGATTACAGGCACCTGCCACCACACCTGGCTAATTTTTGTATTTTTAGTAGAGACAGGGTTTCACCATGTTGGCCACGCTGATCTCGAACTCCTGACCTCGTGATCCACCCGGTTGGGGGACCATGCCCGGCCAGATTTCTTAAGAAAGGTTTTGAAGCAAAGAACCATAGGGTAGGTAGAAAGTAGAAAGCGAAGAGCAAGAATCCATGCAAAACCAATGGCTCAGGCAAAGTCTCCCCGAGGACTGGCTTTGGGCTATTCCCAGAGCAAAATTCTTATCTGTAAAGTGTGCCTCTGAGTCTTCCTATCAAGCAAAGAAATTGAGTTTGCACACCCGGCATCTGTCCCTTACTGACCAGGCCTGTTGAGAGTAATAATTTCCCAGGCACTTCCTGTTACCTGAGGCTGCAAGTAGCTCAAGGGTAGTTCCCCCCCAAAAAAGTGTTGGTGTTAGAAGCCAAAGAAGACTTGGAGGGACTTTGAGGGCACACTAAAGAAGCAAACAAGGCAATAAACAACTAAACAAATACCTGAGTAAAAAAGGAATTTGAGGGGTTCTGGATGGAGCACCAACACTGTCCACCACAAGCTTCTTGTATGTTTTCTTGACATTTGGTAACTAATTAACAAGTGGATCCAGGTGTGATGGAGCTGGCTCACACCCACAGTGCCAGGAGCACTTGGCACACAATTCTTCCAGTGCCAGCAGCACTTGGCACACAATTCTTCCAGCTCTGCTCTAAATACCATGGCCTTCAACCTCCTCAAAGAAATTTCTCTCTCCATCAGTTATAACTTTAATTTAACTTCTCATCTCTATTACGTTTTTCATGTCGATATGCAAATCGAGTTCCTCCTCGTCTAAAACTAGAGAAAAGAAAAAAGTGGTGGTGGAGAAAAGAGAGAGGAGAGAGAGAGTGGGGAGGCAGAGAAGGAGGGATGGGAAGAAAGGGAAAGGAAGAGAAAGAGAGGGAGAGAGAGGAAAGAAAGAGAGAAATGCCTTTGACTCTAAGTTCTTTTATTACTGAGATTATGGAAAGTCCAATTCACATTTTCCTTATTTTCTCATCTTCTGTTCCATTTGAAACCTCCTAATATCAAGGTCCTTTCACTCTCCATGGAACTGGCTCTGCCTCTCTTAAGGTTGCCTGTTGCTGAGCTCAGGAAAGCCTTCCCATGTTCCTCCACAGATGTCATGTGTTTACTGCCTCTTCCCCCATTTCCTGAAGCTCCTCTGGGCCTTGCTTTTCCGACACCACATTCCCTGTTCCTTCTCCTGCTTTGGTCATCATTCTTCATGTGTCTAGGATGAGCGAGGGCTGAGCAAAACTTCAGAAGCACAGGCAGGAAAAATAAGCATGATCAGTTAAGATTCCTGATGCCACTAGAAGTGATCCCTTTGGCATGAGCCCACACCAGCTGCCCAGCAGCAGGCAGAGCTGGCAGATGTGAGAAGTGAGTTCCTAGGCATGACAGAGTGTGGGTGTTCTAAGAGGTCTGGAATCTCCTCCAAGTCAAGCCACCCTCGCTCCACTCAGCCCATTATTTTCTTGCCATTCTTGGCACTACATTCACAAGTAAAGGGGCCACTTAATGACATCCAAATTTTGTAGCTGTGGCTGAGATGAGGAGCTATCAGGATAAATAATCTTCTGAGAGAAAAGCAGAAGACTGCACATGCCATGTTGCTGCCCACGTTGTTTTCTGGATCAACATCAAATAAATTTCCTCGTTGGTTCTCTGTTGGCCCTTTAATTACACAAATCCACAAATTACACTGATACATCAACTGGAGGCACACACACACATAGATAGATTGATTTTTAAGGAATTGGTTCAGATGACTGTGGAGGCTTTGCGAATTCACAATCCACAGTGCAGGCCGGCAGTTTGGAGACTCACAGATGAGTTGCAGTAGAGTCCAATGGTCATCTTCTGGCAGAATCTCTTCTTGCTCAAAGGAGGGCGGTGCTTGTTCTATTTAGGCCTTCAGCTGGTTAGGTGAGATCCACCCACAGTATGGAGAGTCATCTTCTATACTCAAAGTCCACAGATTTAAATATTAAATCCACAGATTAAATATTAATCTCATCCCCAAAATCTGTAATAATGCCTGACCAAACATCTGGACAACAGGGCCCAGCCAAGTTAATACATAAAATTAGCCATCACAAACATGCAAAGTCATATTCACTCAGCTGCTGTCACACCTCTGAGGGACTGGAAAGATGGATATCCCATTGTCCCCACCACACAGGGCCTAGACCAGTGCTGTGGCCCATAAGACTTTCTAAAATGGTTTTTTGGAGAATGATTGGACAAAGACATCAAGAAGGAACAAAAAGCAATGTGAAATGGGAGAATACATGGAGATGAGAGTTCAGAAAAACAGTACAACTCAGTGGTAACACTAAGAACCCTGTTTTAAATCCTAGGACCACCATTTAAAAGCTGTATGACCTTGGGCAAGTTACTTCACTCCACTATACCTTAGTTTCCTCTTCTGTAAAACGGGATCATAGTAGTACCTACTACATAGAGTTAGCATGGAGATTAAGTGAATTAAATACGTAAAGCTTTTAGAACGTAGTATATTTTCTGGTAGTAGTAAGCACTGTGTGATATTTTCTATTATTTTGTTTACATTGAAGATGCTAAATTATAATTACCAACACCATTTGTAAAAGGTACAACAAGACCTAATATCCATGCCTTACAGTTGATAAAGTGGCTACATCTATCATGCTTTATTTACTTCTCCCTAAGATTTAAAAAGCTATGTTTTACTATTAAATACTAGCGCAGCTGAAACACTAGGGCAGGATTTGAACTCAAGGTTTCAACTGTCCCTTCTGAGCCTTCTCTCACAATGAATCCCACCCAGCCCAGGACACTGTTCTGCAATAATAGCAGGATATCAGAGCAGCCTATCAATTTAACACCCTCTGGTTTGAGGATTAAGGGAGTGCTTCCAAAGGAGACAGCTCCATGTGCTAAGCTGCTTCACCCACCTCATTTTGGCAGGTTGACTTCTGATCATCAGAGTCAAATGCTGCTAGCCAAGAATTCAATATGTGTGGGCTGCATTCAGGACTTCTTGTCCCAGAGCTTCCTTTCTCTTTAGCAGCTCATCCTTGGTCCCTGGCAATCTGCAGACCTTGCACACATCTCCAGAAAGGGGAGCCGTGCCCATGAAAAAAAGTTGGATTGAATCCATGTATCCCATCCAGCTTATAGAATGGCCTTATTCATGTCCCCTCCGGGCTGGAATGAATGTTAGATGTCATCCGGATTTTGGACAACATGTCTGGAGACACAGCCAAGGGAGCAGCTATAAAGTGGGGTTGATTAAAGAACATCTCCCTGGGGCTGGCTGAATGTGGCGTGTGGACTTTGGCAAACCAGTGTTTCAATCTCTGTTAAAACATATTCCTGCCCTTCCTTTCTCTACTTCTTTTTGCACTCTCTGTTTCACTCAACAACTCTACATATTGGTCTGACCCAAATAGTATTTTCATATATGGCTGATGAGTATCTTACTACACTAATTTAGTCTACAAGAATATCACATTTATTTATCATTCCTTTAAATCATGTTAAATCTGACTCTAAGTCCCTAGATGAGAACTGGTGGAAGAATTCTTTATTAGTAGTAGTAGTCCTTCTCCTTTGAAGATTTCAGAATTATTCTGGAGACTTTCTTGGTGCCTACAAAAATAGGAATTAGGGCTTTAATTATGATTCTTGCTGATATCCTTGTGCCTCAGTCTACAAAGTCCTTAAAGCAGGAAGATCAAGTGGCATCTTGCCCAGAGGCACACAGAAATCCTTGCTGTGTCTCAGGCCTGGCCTTCCAGGATACATGCCACACCATTTCTCTTTAAGGTCTTGCCATCCTGTGAGTCCCTTTAGGTTCATAGATCTGATATATTCAGGATCTGCCTGCTCTGTTGCCTTCTTAGCCATAGAGGAAATCCCAGTGAACGTTTCCTCCTCCTTCCTTCTCTCCCTCTGCAATTTCCCAGGAAGAACTTAGCCAGGCCTGTGGGAAATTAGCAGCACAATGAGGGATTGTTTGTAATCAACTGCCTTTGCCTTGTCACACATAGCAAAATACTATCAGCTTGGTGCTTAAATAACAGCAACTGGTTTTCTCATAGTTCTGTAGGGTGGAAGTCCAAAATAAAGATTCTAGTCCATTCAGATTGTGGGAAGGACTCTCTTCCCGGATTACAAATAGTCACTTTCTTGCTGTGTTCTCACACAGCCTTTCCTTGCTGTCTGTGCTCAGAGAACAGACCCTGTGGTGTCTCTCTTAGAAAGACACAAATCCTATCAGATCAGGGTCCCACCCTTATTACCTCATTTAATATAATTTACCTGCTTTATAAGCAGTTGCCTCCAATTTACCTCCAAATATAGCTTCCTTCTCATTGGAAGACAGGCATGGTGACTTCTAAGCTCTTTGTGTTTCAGACTAGAAACCAGAATTCTTAAATTATATTTTTATAATTATTATTTTAATGTTATCCTGTCTGAACAGAATGGAGGTTC
This sequence comes from Ateles fusciceps, assembly GCA_036589455.1. Lineage (NCBI taxonomy): Eukaryota > Metazoa > Chordata > Mammalia > Primates > Atelidae > Ateles > Ateles fusciceps. Next base: position 907,494 of record JAZHEH010000672.1, read on the forward strand.
CATGAGAGCTAGGGTTTGTTGGAGCTATATTCTCAGGGATTGTACAGTATATGGACATAGTAAGAGCTTAATATATGCTAAAAATCAAGATCTCTCACAAAACCATACCATACTTGTGAGTTTCTGTGTGTGTATGTCTGCACTTTGCAGACAGGGCAAGCTGGGCGTAATTTCTGAATCCACGCATGGGTAACTTTGTCTTTGCTACTTAACTCTTCAACTTTCCTTTTCCTAGTCTATAAAAAGCAATTTTTAATCTTTGCCTCACTAGGTGGCTGTGTGGACAACCAAAATCAGACTATGAGCTTTTTGCTATTAAGTTGTAGATGACTTTGGAGAGTACGTTTTATCAGATACTTGATGGCCAAATATGTTCATTCCATAGTTTGAATTTTTAATTCTGGTGATTGTTTTATTTGCTGTGCACAAGCATAGTAGTTTAATTCATTTCCACTTTTCTATTTTGCTTCTGTTGCTTATACTTCTGGTGTTGTAGTCAAGAAATTATTGCCTAGACCAATGTCACAAAACTTTTCCTTTATGTTTTCTTCTTGTGGCTTAATAACTTTAATGGACTTAAACAGACATTTTTCCAAAGAAGACATGCAAATGGCCAAAGGTATATGAAAAGATGGTGGGTATCACTAATCATTCAAAAAATACAAATCACAATCATAATATGATATCATCTGACACCTGTTAAGGGACTATTGCTAAAAAAAGAAATTTAAAAAAAGATAAATGTTGGTGATGATGAAATTATATCCCTTGTACTCTATTGGTGGGAAAGCAAAACGCTATAGCTGCTATGAAAAACGTATGAAGATTCTTCAGTCTGGATGCAGTGTCTCACATCTGTAATCCTGACACTTTGGTAGGCCAAGGCAGGCAGGTAACTTGAGCTCAGGAGTTTGAGATCAGCCTGGGTAACGTGGGGAAACCCTGTCTCTACTAAAAATGGGAAAACTAGCTGAGTGTGGTGTTGGGAGGCTGAGGTGGGAGGATTGCTTGAGCCTGGGAGGTAGAGGTGGCAGTGAGCTGGGATCATGCTACTGCACTCCAGCTTGGGGACAGAGGAAGACCCTGTCTCAAAAAAAGAAAAAAAAAGAAAAAGAAAAAGTTTGTTAACATAATTAAAAATAGAACTATCCTTAGATCCATCATTCTACCTCGGGGTATTTACCTAAAACAAGTGAAAGCAGGATCTTGAAAAACATCTTCCCTCCTCTGTCCATTGCAACATTTTTCATAATAACCAAGACATGCAAACAACCTAATTGTACAGGTAGTACATATACAAACCGAATGCTTTTCAGCTTTAAAAAATAAGGAATCCTGCCATTTGTGACAACATGTATATACCTAGAGGAAATTATACTAAGTGAAATAAACCAGACAAAGAAAGACAAATGCTGCATGAACTCACTTGTATGTGGAATCGGAAAGAGTCAAACTTGTAGAAACAGAATAGAATGGTGGTTACTGGAAGGAAGGAGTGGGGGAGTTGCTATTGAGCAGGTATAAAGGTTTACTCATAAATGATGAATACATCCTAGAGATCTGCTGTGCATCACAGTACCTATAGATAACAGCACAGTATTGTACATTTAACATTTTGTTAAGAGAGTATTTCCCATGTTGAGTGTTCTTAGCACAATAAAATAAATAGACAACAATGTCTAGTTCAGGAGGGGAATAAATCTGATCCATGACTCAATTTTGTAAATAAAGTTTTATTGAAACACACAGGATCACCAAAAGAAGGCATGTTCTAAAAATAACTGGTGCCTCATAGTTTCCAATGAATTGTCATTGGAATTGTCATTCATCAGAAATTGTGAATTGGAAATAAATTGGAAACTGTAAATTGGAAATGAATTGGATAGTTCCTTCACCTTGATCTTTTCCCCAGTTAATACCATCCCCTGGCAAACTGGCCTTGGGCTTAAATTTGTTCCATAGATATGAAAAGTGACCTAATTTCTTCATAACATACTTTCTCAGTTTGGGGAAGAAGGGGAAATAATTGGATGTATAATGATTCATAAGGTCATTGGAAGATTTGCAATTATCTTCTGTTTCTTATTGTGATCAAGATAAATAAATTGAGTCTAGACAGGTGAACATCTTTATACTACTAACTAACCTGACATTAATGGTCTATGGAACACTTAATCTGGGTTGCAAATAATGAGCCTATTTAGCAGGCTTTTTGGTCACCCTGTTCTTTTCACTATTTCATCCTCTGCATTATTTGGGAAACAGTGAATAATTGAGAAATGATGTCAACATTCTGTGATTTACAATTCACTCGCCACATGGGGCTGGTGAGGCAGAATAAGGATGAAGGGTGAACATTGTCCAAACCCTCAGGACCCTGGCAAGTATCTCCAAAGGGGCCCCATAAAGACTGAAATCATCTCCCAAGCCCCAGAAAAAGATTCTGGCACCAACAGCACCTGAGCCAAAGAATCAAAAGGTGTGGATTCCAATGCAATAAAAGAAGCCAACTTAGAAATCTTGACAGGTAATGAGATACTCAGCTCCGCCAAGGTGAACAGATGGCCTCCTTCAGAGGACACAGCACAATTGTCACTAAAAACAGAGCCTCGGACTGTGTGAAAAGAAGGCAGCTCTCCAACCCTGATTCCCTGGGAAAGCAGGATGGGCCATGTTTGAGATGAGAGGAAGGGAGGGGAAATGTGAGAAGGAAAGATTGTTTGCAGAAATGGATAGCTGGGGGAGATAACCCTCTCTTTGGTCTAGGATTTCTAAGAAGTGGTGTAATTGTGTAGTCATTGCTGAAATGAAAAGCACTGTCACACCTGGCAGAAACACGGGGATTTGGGGATCTAAAGAAAGAACATCAGAATAATGTGTGTTTGTTTTGTTCCTAACATGTGAAGTATCCAAATCCTTTCTGGGTCTTGACACATAAAATTATTTAAATATGTATTTTTTCCCCTATCAAAGAGCTACAAATATAATTAAATCTACTTTTTGTTTTAATCCTCTCCAAAACTGGACTTTATCCCAGCAGACTGCATTGAAAGAAAACACTATTGAATAGACAAATCATGGGACCTTGGACAAAACAGTGGAAAAAGGGAACTAAAATTTCCAGACAGGAGAATTCTAGACTCAGGGGTACCTGAGACTTGATATCTTCATCCTTCTTTTTTTCTTTTCTTTTTTTTTTTTTTTTTTTTTTTGAGATGCAGTCTCACTTTGTCGCCCAGGCTGGAATGCAGTAGCGTAGTTTCAGCTCACTGCAGCCTCTGGCTCCTGAGTTCAAGTGATTCTCATGAGTCAGCCTCCCAAGTAGCTGGAATTATAGGTGGGTGCCACCATGCCTGGCTAATTTTTGTAGTTTTAGTAGAGATGGGGTTTCACCATGTTGGCCAGACTGATCACAAACTCTTGACTTCAAGTGATCCACCTGCCTTGAGCTCCCAACGTGCTGGGGTTACAAATGTGAGCCACTGCACCCAGACAATATCTTCATCCTTCTTGAGACCTCTTCATATTGCTTCTCATATTTCACCAATGAGTGCCATGCACTGTATTCACTCCTTCAAATTCAGGAGGAGTGGCTGAATGTGGCCCATCCTAATGTATTTAGGAGGGTAACCGCTATAGTGTGGTAGGACTCTCCCTCGGTGTCCTTATTGAGGGTTTTCTCCTACGCAAACATCATATTTCCAGCTTTTCCTCTCCTGGTACTCCTAGGGGAAGGGAATGGGGGTGGTGGACTGAATTACCTAATTGGTAAATCTGTGAAGAATCCCCTGGGGTTGGCTGGCTGACTCTGACCCTCTGTTTTCCTCTTAGGAGCCAGCTGCCCCTGGAGAGCATGGCCTCCCTTCTGTTCCTCACGCTGCAGGACTCGCTTGGCCCTGTGTGGCAGGGACTAGACGGGTCAATCTGCAGCTGAATCCTGAAGCTCAGTTAGAAGGTGGGCTTGACTCATCCTCGAAGCTACATCCTTCAGGGTGGCCTCAGTAGTTAATGAAGGTAATAATTGAGCACTTAAACAAATAAACAAAAACAAACAAACAAAAAACATTATTTTCCAAACTGTTGTAACATAGGCAAGGAAGAAAATATGCTTAGTGGGAACCTCTTCTTTAAAAACCCCAACAGTAATCCACAGTAATGTGTTATCTGAAGGAAAACTCAGGGGGGGGAAGAGCTTATATCTTTAGATACCCTGCTACATACCTGGCACTCGGTATCCATACGCTATCTCACCTAGCTCTCACTGTGTCCTATAAAGTAGGTTAGGAAAGCAAGAACGTACCACTGGCTGGGATGACTGATCCTGATTACCAACGGGAAGAGGGTTGCTGTTACACAATGTGGAGGCAGGGCTGTGTATAACGCCCTGGGGATTCCCTGGAGCTCCTCTTTGTATTTCCATATCTAATAGTTGAGGATTCAGATCCTTCAAAAATGAAAGTTTGGCTCACTATACAAGATAAAAACAACACAGAACCAAAAACCAACCAAACAACAACTACTACAACAAAACCACGCTGACTACTGAGGTCCTGGCTGAGAGCAAAGGAAACTTGGAAAGGCTGATGGAAAAAAAAAGTTATAAATACCCACTGTAACTTTGTGGCCAGTTACAGAAACAAGGGCTTTAAAAACTAGGCATATTTTATTCCTTGCTTGTGTGCATGTGTTCATGAGAAAGTGTATACTCTCACACACACACATATATCTCTGCACACACATTTATATATAAATACAGAGACATATAGGCATTCATAATATAATATTACATCTCTCTCCTCTTCCACCTCATTATTTTATACACATTTTATTGGAGATTAAATTTGTTATTTTAGTTATGAAACCAACTTAGTTGGATGCGAACACAATTGACTCTTTAGGCAAAAAACGGTTCAGATGAGGCCATGATTGAATTGTTTCCTTAGCTTTTCTCTCTCGACCATACTCACCTAGAAGTTTTTCCCAACTAAAACACACTCTCCATCAAGTCTCTGCACTGCATTCTCAATAGTGCCTATGAAGGGCAGGTATTCAAGGAATGTTGGCCAGAAATAAAGAAAGGATAAAAAAAGGAAGAAAAAGAAGGAAGAGGGAAAGGAGGAAGAAAGAAAAAAACTGTTTATAAATAGAAAATAACAATCAAATATAAAAATTGTAATGTTATTTGAATGCAGAGGATGCTACAGACCTATCTACATAAAGAGAGAATATCAGAGTTTATTTCTGACATGACATTCACAAATTCTGAAAAGTTACCAACACCTCATTATTTCTTTCTTTTGCTCCATTTATTTTCACTTTTGTTTTAATTTTATCATATATATTTAAGTTGTACAAAACATGATGTTTTGATATACATATATACAGTGAAATAATTATAACCAAGAAAGTTAACATATCAATCATTACACATAGATCCTCTGTGTGTGTGTGTGGGTGGGGGTGAAAACTGAAATCTACTTTTTAAGCAAGTTTCCAGTATATAATAGGATATTATTAACTATAGTCTTCATGTGATACTAACGAGATCTGTAGGCTTCTTTCTCCTCCTAACTGCAACTTTGTACTCCTTGGTCTAACTCTCCACACCCTGTCTCTCACCCCTGGTAGTCACCATTCCACTCTGTTCTCAAGTTTTGATTACATTCCAGATAGATGAGATCATGCAGTATCTTTCTTTCTGCGTCTGATTTATTTCACTTAGCATAAGGACCTCCGGTTTCATTTATGCCCCTACAAAGGTAGGATCTTCTTTTATATTTAAGGCTTATTGCATATTATCCTTCATTCTCTCTAGAGTAATTGGACTTTTTCATTGCCTTCGTCAAATTTCAATCTGTCTTTCATAGTGTCTTATATTTTTGTCGAGGCACCCCAGGATATCACCTATTGCACTCCAGGTAGTTTTCTTCTATTTATTTGCCAGTTTTCACATTCACCTCTGTTAAATTGGCTGTTGAAACCATCAGTCAAAATCGGTTTTTATTATTATTTGAATGACCGTATTTTTCATTTTTGTCTCTATTTAGTTATTTTAATAAACACACCAGTGTTCTCTTTTCGCAATGTTTATATTTCATAGGTTAGCCAATAGTTCTACTCTCTAAAGTTTGGGGAATTTAATTCTGTTGAAGTTTTTCTTGAGTCTGCACTTTGTCTCCTTTACTTGAATATAAATTCCTCTGAGGAAATTTTTGTTATTTTTTCTTCTTAGTTGTAATACTGGTGCCAAGATCAATGCCTGGCACAGTATTGGTTTTGATAGACATTTGTTGAAATACTAAAAATTGGATTATTTCTTTGCAGATTTCATAATTTTGTGCTGTGAACCCACATCCAGCTGAGTATTACATGTGGTCTCTTGAGTGGCCTTGGTAAGGATATGTGTTGGATTTGCCTTTGCTGGGCACCCTAGAATATCACCAGCCTGGGACCACATTTTGGTCTAATTTATTAGCTGAAGGAGCTAGTATAAATTTAATTCTCAAATATAAACAAGAGCAGAATTATAGTAAAAAAAAATCTCAAGTGAGGTTTTTTTCTTCTATATATGCTCCGGGCCAAAATAAAAGATAGACAAGGATTACTTTTAGGACAGATATGATGTCAGTTAATTGCGGCAAGGCCATTTGAGGGTCTTGGCATTATGTTTGAATCCCAGTCCCAATGTCTCTCTTTGCTGAGACTTCAAAGCAACTTCTCAACTCTTCTTTCCTCTCCATCCCACAGAGAGGTCAGCCCCACACCTGCAACCCTATTTTTCAATTCTTTCTTTATTTTTTGTCTGTGGTTCACTTTCTGAAGAGCTCAGCTATATGTTTAAAGACTGCTTGTTAAGATAAGCTCGATATTTCTGAATGATATGTACTAAGTGGGATGTCAGTTTCATGTATTATATTCCTAGACATATAATGAATGTTCTTTGCTCATCTTTTTCATTAGAAATTATTAGTATACTTAAAATTTATTTTTATCAAAGTTATACATAGTAGGCTTTTAAAGAAAAGAGAATTCCCATGCTCTCATATCTCCCTATTCTCAATATTCTCCAAAGGCAATACTTTTATCTATTTTAGCTGTTTCTTCTGGTGTTTATCTCCATAGTTCTAAGCACAAGTATTTTTGCTATGATGGCAAATATATTACTAAAAAGGCTGAGAGTTTCAGAAGTTGAGGGCTAAAAACAACAGATTTATGAGCAAACTAGGGTTGAGGGCAGACCACTTAAAACTTACAGAAGTTCGAAACGTGGAGCATCAACTAAATATCAAATGTAATAAAATGAGTCACACAAATAAATCTCCAGTGCCATTTTCATCCAGCAAAACAATTCTTAAATCCTGCTCAGCCTAACACTCTGAAGCTGTAACTCTCTTCTTCAAAATGTTAATACTTGTGGGCATCTTCTTCTAATAGAGACCAGTATCATCAAAAATCTTTCTCAAGGGGTAGACTCCATCATCAATCGTTTCCTGAAACAGAGATAAATGACTTCAAAGATTCTTCATCAATATCTCCTCAGCTTCCCCCTACACCTTAAGTTAATGGAAATTATAATAATTATTAAAGCACTAAAATGTCACAATTTTCTCTGAAGGAAGGCATTTCGATAGAAGTTTTCATCTTTGTTTTTTCCTTAAGATGTTTGTGTATTGCTAATGCTTTCCTCTTAAATTTTAAGAAAGTTTACCTTTGATAGATTCAAAATAACTACTGAAAAAACTCTCCCATGAACCAACAAGGTCTCTACATGTATGAGTGGAATATAAAGCAATTCTCATTTCAGAAACACATGTTGTAGGAGAACAGACTGGCTGTGATTTGCCTTATGGCCTTTGATATTATCTGTTGATATGCTACAGAGGGAGATGAAATCCCATGCCCCTTTTTAACTCCTAAACATTAGACCTCCACTCAACATAGTTTTAGCAGCTGTTTTGGATAAAGCAGTCTTCAGCACTTACAGTATTTAGCTTATGCAAACTCTGTTACATTTTCTCTCCATATAGTTCACTTTTCGAAGCCTTAAAAATTATTTTATTTCTTTATCTGCTTTTTTGAAAAAAACAAATGAACTATTAATTCAACACCCAACATGATGACAGACTGTAAAACTTTTTAGGGTATAATCAAACTCAGTAACAGTTAGTGCAGCTCATCTCAATAGAAAGTAACCTACCCAGACTATTGTTTGATGGTTGGTTTTCGTTTTGTTTCTTGTGAGATATCCTCCCTTGAACTCTCAGTCATTCTGCTACAGTCTCAGCGATTGCCACCCAGACCTGCTGCACAGCCATTTTGGGGGATCCCCCGCTCACTGTTCTCCCTTGATTCCCTTTACCTGTCCTCTGTGTGGCTATCTTATTTTTGGGAATTTTTCTTTTTTGGTTTATTTTCTCCAATGCATTCATTTTTTAAAATTCTGGGAGCTTAAATATTTGAGACCTTTAAAATGTCTTTTATTATCGTACTCAAATGATAGGTTTAGTTGGTTATATAGAATTCAATTTCTGTCAGAATTTTAAAGTTATTGTACCATTGTTTCTAACATTGCTTTAGAGAAGTCTGATGCCATTCTGATTCCTAATTCTGTGTGTGTGTCTTCTATATTCTTTCTGAAAACTTTCAGGACATCGTCTAAATCTATTCTCTGAAATTTCACATGATGTGTCTTATTATAGATTCTTTTCCTTTCTGCAGGGAGGAAGGATGTGGTAAGTCATTTTAAATATTAATATATATATCCTTTAATTTTAGTTAATTTCTTATTTTCTCTTTAGAAAACTCCTTCCTTTCGTTTTTTCTGCTTCTTCTTCCTAAAACTTATACTAATTAGTTGTAGAACCTCTTGTGATCCTCTGAATTTCTAAACTTTTCTTCACCATTTTTCATCTTACTATCTTTTTGCAAAGCTTTTAGGCAATTTTCTTTAACCTTATGGCTTAGCCAGTTTATTTAAACTTGTAATTGCTGCTGTTAATATTTCAATTTCCTATATAATTTTTTCTTTACATGTTCATATTTTTACAGCTTTCTGATCTTGTTTCATAAGCGATATCTTATTTTATCTAAGAATCTAAATGATAGATTTTTTCTGCTGCTTACATGTTTCTGCTTTCATCGAATTCATTTTTAAAAAACTATGCTTCTAATTACAACATCAGTCTTTGATCTTAGAGTCTTTCTTCAAATGTCTGTTGCTTCTTGTTCTTGTTGGAGGTGAAGAGTCCAAAATCTTGATGGGAAGCTCTTCATGCTAAGCTTGACCCCACTCAAGTTAATAGCTCTTATTATAAGACTTTACAAATAGAGTATGGCTTTTCTGTCTTTCAGTTTCCTTTTACTGAGGAGCAACTGCTGACTGGGACACTGCAGCCAATTAATCAGAACAGTCTTAACATTTCACTACTGGCCTTCCAAGTGGTAACATCCACAGAAATTTATCTTCTCTCGCCTTATTTTTTCAAGCAACAATCCTCTCATGTTCTGCCACAGTGATAGGAACCTGACTGCCAGTATTGTCTGAGACGAGCAAGGTCAGGAGCCTGGGCATCTCATGTCTTTTTCTGTTAACTTCCTCATAATACCCTTATTTCTATCCAGACTTCCCTCCTGCTCCTGGCTGTACCTAATAGCATCTTCTCCAAAGACAAAGTCTTTCTTCTCCTATCAGTTGCCTCACTAAACTTGTCAGCAGGTGAACTGGGGAATGCAATTGTTCCTTGTATAGTCTTTTAAGCAATGTTTCTATTTTATCCACAAGAAAAGTCCCACAATTTAAGGCACATGGAGTCTCCAGTTTATGAAATATTTCATTTGGGGGATTAGCTTGTTTCTTATTGAGTCTCTCGTTGCTTCTCCCCAACATCAGTTCCACTGTGTTGGCTCTGTCTTCTCAGCTTTGTGAAGTCAGCTGCCACCAACCCACCTGAGTTGCCACTTTCAAAATTTTGCCTATATCCCTTAACTGCTGCTTTCATTGTGTGCTCTTTTAATTTGGGGTTTATAGTCCTCTGCCATCATTTATTACAGCTTCTGAGGAGAGTAAGTAGGCTTTTACATGTTGAATTTATCCCGTTGAGCTTGAATCCTCTTGCTTTGCATTTTGAATGATGATCATTAAAAAATCAGAAACAAGAGTAAATACTCCATTTTGTACACATCTATCTGATCTGACACTTTAGGGCTACTCTTCTGTCTCCATCAGATTTTTTTTTTGACAACATGTTTGACTTCCTTTGTTGGTTTCACATCCTGGTTTTATAAATATATACACCACCCTTCTACTCACAGACATCATTACAAGTAGCACCTTCTCTGGGCATGCCCTAGAATTGTGAAGGGGGAAGCAGTGCCTAAAGAACCTGGATCATTTCTTTATATTTTTTACCCTTCTTGCTAACTTTTTTCTTCATTGTTCTTGACTTTATTTTTGTTTAGTCAAAAAATATCACCTTCTGGTCAAGTTTAGGATTAGTTTTCTCCCTACTCAACCTACAGTGAGTAGCAAGTATGGCAACTTTGCACCAGTTACACAAAAGCACTCAAGTGATTTTATTCCATTCTGCCTATAAACAGCATTACACCTCTACACATTAACAATGTCTACCAGGTGAACTATGCCTCAGAGGTTGAGCAATGCATAATTTGTACTGTAAGAAGCAACCCTGACCCCACTCAAGTTAATACCTCTTATTATGAGACTTCACAAACAGAGTGTGGCTTTTCCATCTTCCAGTTTCCTTCTACTGAGGAGCTTAGGACAAGAGTGCATTGGAACAGATTTTCTATTGGTTTCTGCTGATTACAGCCAGGGATTCTGCATAAGCACAAAGCACCTCATTTACTTTTTACCTTAATAGTGGGTTGGCATTTAGCTCATCAGGTCCACGTTAATGCCTTAAGAAGTCTTAACACTGTAATATGATGTATCCATCTTTCTCATGGGTAATTTAAATAATAATCATATTGAATTGTAAAATAAGAACATCCAGAAAAGTCTGCTTTACATTGTGAACACTGCTTTCCATTCTGAATATAGACTACTGGTGATCTCCTTAAGTGGTCAAGGTTGGCTCATACCTTTGGTTTCAATCTTTTCCCCAAAGGGACTCTCTTCTTTCCTCCAATTTCTAGGTCATCATTCTATTTACATAAAATGTTCAGATTTGTTTCTCCTAGTGTCATCATAGCTCAGAATTGCAGAGTGAATGCTCTTATTCTTTTCTCTAACTTTCCCTCAGTCACCAAGGCCTAGATGGAATAATTTTTATGCTCTTTAAATATGAATATTTTACTTGTTTTATCTTATAGTTATTTTAATTTCATGTTTTACTTTTCTAATATTTATTATCTAAAATATACTAGGTTCCACATGGATTTTTTTATACTTATTATATTATTTAATCTTCAAAATTATCCCACAAAATAGAGATGAAACAACTGAAGTTTCCTTTAAGGTAAGTAAGAGCGGTCAAATACCTTTCATAATATTCATGGGGCTAGTAAGTAATGTTCTTGAACCCTGGTCTGTCCTCTTCCATAACATTAAAATGAGACCTTGTTAAAGTTTTAAATGACTCATTTACAAAATGAGAAGCATGAATTAGATTATAATAAGGATTGATGATAATATCATCAGTAACAAGAAGGTGGTATTTACTGACTCTGTCTATCTATCTATCTATCTATCTAAGACAAGGTCCTGCTCTATCACCCATGTTGGAGTGTAGTGGTGATTGTAAATCACGGCAGCTTCAGACTCCTGCGCTCAAGCAATCTTCCTTCTTCAGTCACCTGGGTAACTAGGACAATAGGTGCAGGCCAACACACCCAGCTAATTTTCATATTTTTAAAAATAGAGATAGAGTCTCCCTATATTGCCCAGGTTGGTCTTAAACCCCTGGTCTCAAGTAATTCTCCCACCTCGGCCTCCCAAAGTGCTGGGATTACAGGCATGAGACACCATGCCCAGCAGAGGCTATGTATTTGTTACACATTCCCTTTAATTTTCACAAGAATACTTCATGGAAAGCAATAATATCCCTATTTCACAGAAGAATAAGCAAAGTTTATTTTCAAGTTCTCTTCTATATCCATAGCCTCCTAATTTATTTTGATGTCTTAAAATTAATACTATAGAACAGGATAAAATATATAGAATGCTATAGACTATATCAAATGTCAATTCTATAGATAGTACAGATTGGGAAAGTTTTATGATGGCTGTGAAAGCTTTGGTAAGAGGAGGATATTCAGAAATGAGAAGAAACAGGTAGAACTTGCATGCATAAGCATGTATTGTATGAGGCATTAAGACAAGATTTCTTAACACCAAGCTCTATATAGAGCTAGTTAGTGCACACTCAGAGGAAAGGGTCCTCAAAAATTAATAGAATATTAAAATTAGATCACTATTGAGCTATGTTCTTCAAGCTAATGTTTCTCCATTTTCAGGTTTGCTTCAAAGGAATTCAGTGCATACAATTTTAAGTGCAAATTCTTCCTAGAAATTTTCTACTAGTTCCGTATGCATGTCTACCTTGTGATCTATTTCACGATTAGTCTAGTAGTTAATGATACCATCTGAAAGTACTGATATGAAACATGAAATTTCTTTTTGTAACACCTCATCTGGTGTTTAGGACAAATCTACAGGGAAGAAATTAATTATCTCTGCAGCTCCTGACACATAAAACAGAAACACTTCAGGAAGAGTATTTAATTCCTTCTCTCGGTAATTTATGGGAAATCCTTAAAGACCTGTGAATCAACTGAGCTGGATGAAAGAAAACTCTTCTGTGCATTTTTTTTTAGTTCATCCTTCTGCAAGTTCTCCCATGAATTGATTTTTATGGAATGTAGCTCTTGATGGTGTATTACCCATCATCCTCAACACACATACGTGCATGAACACCTTTTCAGAACTCCTAGCAGTCTTATTTTAAGAAACTATCAAAATAAAATGCAACTAACAAAGCAGAGCATATCATAGGCATGCGAGGTTTAGCATGCATGGATTCTGTAATCATCCATTCTTCTCAAATTTCTCAAATCAGGATAAAGGATTAGTCTAAATTAGCAGCTAAATGGGGAAAGCCACTTGTTGGATCATGGTACAGTGCTATCTCCAGATATCTAAGAATCTATGGTACCTTCTTAGGTGGGCGTGGTCTCCTTGTTTTACTTTAAAATCTTTAACATGTTTTCTTCAGAGTAAATGAAAAATATCCCTTGTGTCTTATATTAGTCAGGGTTCTTTAGAGGGACAGAACTAATAGGATATATTTATATAAGTAAGGGAGTTTATTAAGGAGAATTGACTCATGAGATCACAAGGTAAAGTCCCACGGTAGGGTGTTTGCAAATTGAGGCACAAGGAAGACAGTTGTGGATCAGTCCAAGTCCCAAAACCTCAAAAGTAGGGAAACTGACAGTGCAGCCTTCAGTCTGTAGCCAAAGACCTGAGAATCCCTGGCAATTCACTGGTGCAGGCCCAACAGTCCAAAAGTTGAAGAACTTGGAGTTTGACGTTCAAGAGCAAGAAGCACCCAGCACAGGGTGGGTGGCTGGAAGACTGGAAGATTAAGCAAATTTGCTCTTCCGTCTTCTCCTGCCTGCTTTATTTTAGCCCCCCTGACAGCTGATTAGATGGCGCCCACCCAGATTGACGTTGGGTCTGCCTTTCCCAGTCCACTGACTCAAAGGTTAATCTCCTTTGACAACAGCCTCACAGACACACCCAGGATCAATACTTTGCATCCTTCAATCCAATCAGGTTGATGCTCAATATAACCATCACTTGTCTGTTTTATGTAAAACCTTATTTTCTTCCTGTTTGATATGCTTTTATTTTCTGCTTTTTGATGATTTTTTTTTCTAACCATTGGTATCCAAAGACTTGCTTCTTCTACCTTTCAGAGACTTGGTAATCATTCACCCACCTATTGTCTCCCATAGTTCCTGAGTGATCTTGATCTCTTATGAGTGCCAAGGCATAGAGCTGTTCTCCCCTAGGATAAATGTCCTCCCTCTCTCATGTCTGTGGCATAAAAAATACTCTGCATTAGCTTACTGGGACTGTAATAATAAAATGCCAAAAACTGGGTGGCTTAAAAGGTAGAAATTTATCTTCTCATGTTTCTAGAGGCCAGAAATCTAAGATCAAGGTGTCAGCAGGCTTGCTTTCTTCTGAGTCTTCTGCCTCTGGTTTGCAGATGGCCTTCGTCTTCTCCCTGTGTCCCTTTCTGGCCATCTTCTCCCTGTGTCTATATGTGTCAATATTCTAATCTCCACTTTTATTAGGACATCAGTCATATTGAATTAGGACCTTACCCACGTAATCTCCTTTGTCCTAGTTACCTCTTCAAAGGTGCTACCTCTAAATGCAGTCAGATTCTGAGGAACTGGAAATTGGGACTTCAATACATAAATTTTGAGAGAAAGCAATTTAGCCTATAATACTCTGGTAATGCTATGGTCTTGAAAATTCACAGATACAGTGATATAATAGAGGTTCTGATCAGTTTCGTAGCAAATATTTAACTGTTTTTCTTTAATATTAATTTTTAAAATTCTTTTATTCATTTTTATTTTTTCTATTATTATTTGTTAAGTATATCATATTAAGAATATCTTATGAAATTCATAAAAAGTGTTCAAAGTGAGGACTTAGATTTTTATTTTTAAAGTTCTAAAATATTTATTTTATACCAAGTAATATTTTGCTGAGAAGAAACAAATATAAATTTTAAAAGTTTATCATTGAGAATTTAGCTGAGAAAGCTTAAGATTTTTTTTTCTCTTGCTTCTCTAGCTTTTTAAATATATATATATATATATTTTTTTAATAGTACTTTAGGTTCTGGGGTACATGTGCAGATCATGCAGGATTGTTGCATAGGTTCATACATGGAAATGTGGTTTGTTGTCTCCATCCTCCCATCACTTATATCTGGCATTTCTCCCCATGTTATCCCTCCCCAACCTCCCTACCCCTGCTGTGCCTCCCCTAGTATCCCCTAACAGACCCCAGTGTGTGATGCTCCCCTTTCTGTGTCCATGTGTTCTCATTGTTCAACACCTGCCTGTGAGTGAGAACATTCAGTGTTTGATTTTCTGTTCTTGTGTCAGTTTGCTGAGAATGATGGTTTCCAGGTTCATCCATGTCCCTACAAAGGACACAAACTCATTGTTTTTGATGGCTGCATAGTATTCCATGGTGTATAGGTGCCCCATTTTCCCTGTCCAGTCTATCATCAATGGGCGTTTGGGTTGGTTCCAGGTCTTTGCTATTGTAAACAGTGCTGAAATGAACATATGTGTGCATGTGTCTTTATAATACAACAATTTATAATCCTTTGGATATATACCCCATAATGGGATTGCTGGGTCAAATGGTATATTTGTTTCTAGGTCTTTGAGGAATCACCCCACTGTCTTCCACAATGGTTGAACTAATTTACACTCTCACCAACAGTGTAAAAGTGTTCCTATTTCTTCACGTCCTCTCCAGCATCTGTTGTCCCCAGATTTTTAATGATCACCATTCTAACTGGCGTGAGATGGTATCTCAGTATGGTTTTGATTTGCATTTCTCTAATGACCAGTGATGATGAACATTTTTTCATATGATTGTTGGCCTCATATATGTCCTCTTTTGAAAAGCGTCTGTTCACATCCTTCACACACTTTTAAGTGGGTTTGTTTGTTGTTTTCTTGTAAATCTGTTTTAGTTCTTTGTCAGAGTGGTATAGATTGCAAAAAATTTTTCTCATTTTGTTGGTTGCCAGTTCACTCTAATGATTGTTTCTTTTTCTGTGCATAGGCTCTGAAATTTAATTAGACCCCATTTGTCTATTTTGGTTTTTGTTGCCAATGCTTTTGGTGTTTTAGTCATAAGGTCCTTGCCTACGCCTATGTTCTGAATAGTTTTGCCTAGGTTTTCTTCCAGGGTTTTTATGGTGTTAGGTCTTATGTTTAAGTCTTTAATCCATCTGGAGTTAATTTTAGTGTAAGGTGACAGGAAGGGGTCCAGTTTCTATTTTCTGCACGTGGCTAGCCATTTTTCCCAACCCCATTTATTAAACAGGGAGTCCTTTCCCCATTGCTTGTTTTTGTCAGGTTTGTCAAAGATCAGTTGGTTGTAGATATGTGGCATTGCCTATGAGACCTCTGTTCTGTTCCATTGGTCTGTATGTCTGTTTTGGTACCGGTACCATACTGTTTTGATTACTGTAGCCTTGTAGTACAGTTTGAAGTCAGGTAGCGTGATGCCTCAAGCTTTGTGCTTTTTGCTTAGAATTGTCTTGGCTATGCAGGCTCTCTTTGGTTCCATATGAAGTTTAAGGTGGTTTTTTCCAGTTCTGTGAAGAGGGTCATAGGTAGCCTGATGGGGGATAGTGTTGAATCTGTAAATTACTTTTGGCAGTATGGCCATTTTCACAATATTGATTCTTTCTAACCATGAGCATGGAATGTTTTTCCATCTCTTCGTGTCTTCTCTTATTTCCTTGAGCAGTGGTTCCTAGTTCTCCTTGAAGAGGTCCTTTACCTCCTTTGTTATTTGTATTCCTAGGTATTTTATTCTCTTTGTAACAATTGTGAATGGGAGCTCGCTCTTGATTTGGCTCACTTTTAGTCTGTTATTTGGTGTATAGGAATGCTTGTGATTTCTGAACATTGATTTTGTGTTCTGAGACTGCTGAAATTACTTATCAGTTTCAGGAGATTTTGGGCTGAGATGATGGGGTCTTCTAAATCTACAATCATGTTGTCTGCAAATAGAGACACTTTGGCTTCTTCCTTTCCTAATTGAATACCCTTTATTTCTTTTTCTTGCCTGATTGCTCTGACTAAAACTTCCAATACTGTATTGAATAGGAGTGGTGAGAGAGGGCATCCTTGTCTAGTGCCAGATTTCAAAGGGAATGCTTCTAGTTTTTGCCATTTCAGTATGATATTGGCTGTGGGTTTGTCATAAATAGCTTTTATTGTTTTGATATATGTTCCATTGATACCTAGTTTATTGAGAGTTTTTAGGATAAAGGGCTTCATTAATTTTTATCTTTAATAAACTTATGTGAATTTTTCCTGCAATATTCATTAAAATTTCATGGAGAAAATGTTACAAGAAACACACTTTGAGAAATCCTGCCTTCTTGTCCAGACATGCTGGACTACAGTGAGTTAGACACACGGTATGTTCATTCTGACTCTGTGTTGGAGAGTTAGCTTCAAAAAGTTTTGGAACAACCAAATTCAAAGACATCATCTATGAAGAGAAAAGTAGAGTTGGGCAGATTGCCAAATGAAATTTTAGAAAAATGATTATAAAACCCAATGTGCATTTTTATTCTTGTGTCATCTCAGACATTTCTCTTTTTCTTTTCTTTTTTTTTTATTTTTATTATACTTTAAGTTCTGGTGCACATGTGCAGATTGTGCAGGTTTGTTACATAGGTATACATGTGCCATGGTGGTTTGCTGCATCCATCCCCCCATCACCTACATTAGGTATTTCTCCTAATGTTATCCCTCCCCAATACTCCCACCCCCTGCTATCTCTCCCCTAGCCTCCTCACCCCCCCTACAGGCCCCATTGTGTGATACTCCCCCCATGTGTCCATGTGTTCTCACTGTTCAACACCCACGTATGAGTGAGAACATATGGTGTTTGGTTTTCTGTTCTTGTGTCAGTTTGCTGAGAATGATGGTTTCCAGATTCATCTATGTCCCTGCAAAGGACATGAACTCATCCTTTTTTATGGCTGCATAGTATTCTATGATATATATGTGCCACAGTTTCTTTATCCAGTCTATCATTGATAAGCATTTGGGTTAGTTCCAAGTCTTTGCTATTGTAAACAGTGCTGCAATGAACATATGTGTGCATGTGTCTTTATAATTTAATGTTTCATAATCCACTGGGTATATACCCAGTAATGGGATTGCTGGGTCAAATGGTATTTCCATTTCTAGATCCTTGAGGAATTGTCACAGTGTCTTCCACAATGGTTGAATTAATTTACACTCTCACCAACAGTGTAAAAGCATTCCTATTTCTCATCCTTTCCAGCATCTGTTTTCTCCTGCTTTTTTAATTATCACCATTCTAACTGCCATGAGATGGTATCTCAATGTGGTTTCAATTTGCATTTCTCTAATGACCAGTGACGATGAGCTTTTTTCATATGTTTGTTGGCTGCATAAATGTCTTTTTTTGAAAAGTGTCTGTTCATATCTTTTGTACAGTTTTTGATGGGGTTGTTTGCTTTTTTCTTGTACCTTTGTTTAAGTTCTTTGTAGATTCTGGATATTAGCCCTTTGTCAGATGGGCAGATTGCAAAAATTTCTTTTTCATAGCCTTATTCCATCTGCCAGCAAATTCTGAATGTGGCCACTGTTTTACTTTTGCCTTTGTTCCCATTCTGTTCTACATCCTTCTAACTAGTATCTCTATTTTGATACTTGCACCTTTTCAATCTATTTTCATGCAAGCAAATAGAGAGCTCTTGCAAATGTCATTGAGATGTTATCACTGCACTACACACTTATTCCATATATTTATTTCTCACTTGTAGTAGAAGCCAAAGTTCTTGCAGTGGTTCTGATAGCCGTATGTTCTCTGGCCTCAGCCTCTACCTGTTCCTCTACCCCAGCTAGCTGGGCTCCTCTCTGCCCCTTGAACATCAGACACACTGTTATTCCTGGGCTTTTGCACATGCATTTTCTATACCAGAAACATTGTTTTCTCGCATACATGTGCAGCTTGCTTCCTCACGTCCAACAGAAATGTCACCTTGAATGTCACCTTCCCAATGAGGCCTTCTGTGACAACCCTATTGAAAAGCAGAACCCATCAGCACCCCTTATTTGCCTTTCATGAATTATTGTTCTCAATCTAAGTTTCAAGAGGGCATGCACGTTTTGTTCATTGATGTCTGTTACCTAAAACACTGACCAGCATATAGTTGGAGATCAATAAATGTTTTTTGTTTCTGAGTGAACAGATTAATTTGATCTAAATTACAAACGTTCCAACTCTATTATGCTTCATATCATCTACACATTCATTCATCCATTTGCAAGAAGTGAGTGTCTATTATATATCTGATACTCTGGTTCTATAATGGTGAAGGAAACAAACATAATCCTGAATGGAATTTACTTGTCAGTTAAAATACAAAAGGCATTTTAGGATTTTTGTGTGTGTGTGTGTGTGTGAATTTTTGGTTCTTACCTTAACAACACTAATAATTTTGTTTCATATAAAATCACAACCAATATTGTTAGGATGTAACCTCTTTGCCGTGCAATTTGTTGAGAATCTTATATGCATTTTCTAATTTAATCCTCTCAAACTCTATGAAATATGTAGTATTATGATCAACATTTAATAGACAAAAAGACAGACACTTGGAAACATAGTAATTTCTCCCATAGTGTCTTATAACTCTTAAGTTGTAGAGCTCAGATTTTAATTCAGATAATCTATATCCACAAATCAGAATTCTTTCTTTGCCTTCCCTTTATCTTTAGTCTGGATATTTTTGAAAAAATATACTAATATCCACTGCTCCCAACCATTGAATCATTGATTCAGAAATATCTTTTTGAGCACTTACTATTCTCCTGTACAAAGAAGAGGTACATGCCATTGACCTCCTGGGCTTTGTATTATGGTGAAGGCATCAGATAATTAAACTTTAAAAAACCCAAAACAATAAATAAGTAAACGGATGAATGGATGAATATACAAGAAGCTAAAACAGGGCAACATGATAGGAAGTAATCCAGCGGCCCCTTCGGATTTGATGGTCTGGAGAACATCTGTGGAAAAATGACATTTAATTGGATATCTGAAGACCAAAAAGAGCATGTTGTGTGCTTTCAGAAAAGACTTTGCAAGCAAAAAGAACAGTGATGCAAACATCCTTATGCAGAAATACGTTTGACCTGCTTGAAAAGCAGGGCATGGCCAGTAGAACTGGAAGGCAGTAGCTAAGGCAATGAGCAGTAAGGAATAAAGGTGGAAAGGTAAGCAAGGACCCCCTGACACAGACCTTTGTGAGGATAAACAAGGAGTTTAGATTTTTTTTTTTCTGCTTCAGTAATGGATTTTGCAGAAGAGTGGAAGCAAGAGAGCAACTTGAAGACCTTGATCCATAAGGGAAAGAAATATGGCTCAGTTAAAAATGGAGGCAGTAGAAATAGGGCTAAGTTATGGTTTGGAAGTCAATCCATAAGACTTGCTGAAAGAATGCAAGTTGGGGGTGAGGGAAAGGAGGTGCACTCAAGAGTAGCTTTGAGGTTTGGGCTCTCCGGGTGGCTGATGATGTCATTCCTGAGATGTGGAAGATTGGGGCAGGCAAAGGATTGGAACATGGTAAAAAGAGATCAAGAGTTCAGTCTGGGGCTTGGTAGGTTTGAGGTATGCACTAGCTAGCGTGTAATACATTCCATCTGACCCTCAGACTGATTCTCCTCTCTTTTTCATCAGATTTGGCATCCTGAAAGACCGACCATGGTATCATGGGCCTCCATGCTCTGTCTCTTCCCGTTGGTTTTATCCAATAGAAAGTGTCAGAATATTAAACAGTGGAAAGTGAGTGAAAGCAGGGCATGGATCACCCAGGCTCCTTGCTTGTGTGGCCTGCAAAAGTTAACTACATTCCTCTTCCAGAGGCCACAGCTCCCAGCTGACGATTCTTTCCTCAGTTTCCTTCTACAGATACAGTAGCCCCTTCTGTTCTCCTCTTGCCTTTTCAGGTATAGGGGTATAAGCGCTCCCCTTATTACTAGCTCAGAGTATCTATATTGTCCATTGTTGGTTTTCCTGAACTCTACCTAAACCTTTGTAAGTATAGTCCTTTTATTTTAAAACGTGGTCACTTATGCAGATTTTAAATTGTTGATTGACATGTGGCATCTCTTTGCTACTGGGCCCCTAAGTAATACAAGAAGGAACTGGAAAAGCCAAGGATGCTCAGAAGTTACAGTGACGGTGAAGCCTGGAGATCAAGGTGTTAAGGTCTTTCATTTACAAATGATGCTGCAGGTCATGACATTGGGTTAGCTCATCCAGGATAAATTTTCTGCACCCTTAAGATCTCTCAACAGAGCTCACATTGCTTTTTAGTCAGATGTGCGATGAGCATACTGGCTTGCTATCTCTTCCGTTTCCCCCTGGGCTTCCACGAACAAAGGTAGTGACAAGCTATTAACAGGGCTCCCTTTCCAAACTTCCATTTCAAGTCAAGTTTTACCAAAGTCATTATCTCTTTAATTTACTCCCTGGGATGCTTGTTCACAAACAAGTAGCACCCACAAGTGGGAGGGAGCCTGCTTTCATCTGCTTTCTATTTTAAAATGTATTTTTTTCCTTCTTGAGGACGATAGTTATATTGACAAATCCTCCATATGGGATAAAGAGTGTGCATCAGATTCATCAAGGATTCCATTAAAGCTCTGCCAGTGAGGTCAGTTACCCGGCAAAGCATGATAATGGATTTGGTTTCAATAGACCAAGTATTCAAATTCAGGTGCAAGCTGGCAGACAGGCAATTAATGTTTTACACAGAGGTGTTTTGGTTATTAGTAACACACTGAATATAAAAGGCAACTAAAAATCCTCAGCTTTCTATTGCAAAGGGACGGCTGAGAGCCAATTTCTGAAGGGTGGAAGTCGCTTCTGAGGGCTTCGGATTAATTACATGCGATCTATCTCTCTAATTACCAAGGGAAGTGGTAGCTGCTATTATATAATTGGAGTTGTTGTTGCTTAATTTTTTTTTATATTCTAACAAACAATTAATAGAATGAGAAGAGGCAAGCATTAGCTTTGTGAAGCTTTATTTGGGCTTCCCAGAACCCAATCCTATGTAGTTTTCCAGGCAAAATTTATAACTTGCCTCCTCCAGGATGGGTACCTGGATTTTTGTAGCAGATGTTAATTACCCTTTTATCTGAGTTTCTTTAGAACCTATTAGAACCACATCATCAGGTTAAGAATTTTCAACATACTGTCACCTTTTTGGAATTCTAGATTCCTTGGACACACTGTTTAAAACCGCTAGTGTAGAACTTACTTGAATTCTAAGTTGGAAATCTCGATTTTGTGTTTCAACTCTGAATGCATCTTTCTTTTTTGACAGCTGTAGAAAACCCTTTATATGGTTTTTATAATCCTCAAATTACCTCCCTTCTGACACCCAGGAAAACTAGACTTCTGAAAGGTCAGACACTGACAGAAATTTTAGAGATTTTCCAATCCAAATCCCACACTTCCCTGACATGAAAACAGAAATGAAGGACAGCAAGCAAAGAATAATCAGCCCAGTTACTAAGCTTAGTTAACAGAGACTGTATTTCAGAATCAAAATCTCCTCATTAGCAAACTGAGGTTCATTTTTCGGCCTAAGGAATATTTGTCCATTGATAAAATAGTACTTGACAAAGTTTAGATCAGCGCTTCTCAAATGTCAGTATTCACATAGCTCTCAGAGGGATCTTATTAAAATGCAGATTCTGACTCAGTGCGTCCCAGTGAAGCCTGAGATTCTGCTTTTTAACAAGCTCCTAGATGACACTGATGCTACCAGTCCACAAATCACTCTTTGAAGAGCAAAGATTTTAAAAAGGCTCAATGCAGATTAGAATAATATCACTCCTATAGAGGACAACTGTTCATTTTGTACTTCTTTCCAGAATTAATTCCTCCATCTTCTGACACTAGCAACTAATTTTTATCAACCCAGCCCTTCCTTCTCTACCACAAACTGTTAATCAGAGGTCTTCAAGTCTATCCAATCCTTTCCTATCTGCCAGCTCCAGGAATATGCTTATGGTGCAAATGTCATCTTGTGATCAGGTGTGTGCTTGTAGGCCAAATGTGGGTTTTTAGCCCAGGTGGGGGCTTGTAAGCAGACCTGGGCCAAGGAGTATATTCTATACCTCAATAAAATATTGATTATTTTATCAATGGGCATATGATACAGATCAGAGACATTAGAAACTGTGTTAGTGTTATCGAGGTAAATACACTGTTTTTTTCTCTGGACTCATTGAGAGTCACAATAGCCATAACATTCTTTAAAATGTGTGCCCAAAGAGAATGCAGTATCTAGGTGTGTAGGTCCAGAGAGGGAGAAAGCGTTTGCATTCTGATGACACCACTGAATGCCTGCATCAAGGTGATCATTGAATATCTGCATCCAGTTGACCATTGAATATCTGCATCCAGTTGACCATTGAATATCTGCATCCAGTTGTACCTGAAGCTAGCTCAACCTCCTGGACCTTTCTCTTTTATGAGCCAATAAATTCCCAATTTTTTTCTTGAATTGAACTTCCGTCACTTGTAACCAGAAGAATCTTGTTTAATATAGTTTCTTTCAGGAAAGATTAGGAAAGGGTAACTTAAAAGAAGTCAAACGCTTTAGAGAAATGGAAATTTGTCAACAAGCTACCCTGAAACCTCTGAACTCCTACAAACTGAAGATTCTCAAGCCTCCCGGAAAATCACTAAGCCCCAGCTGCTTGCGCAGGCAGGGGCAATCAAAGGCTTTGAGCTCCGTCATTCATGAGCTCCCTGCCTGTCCATTCTGAAAGGAGTTCCAAGGAGAGTTTCTCCTACCCATGCCCCTACATAGAGGGCATATTACTTTTAATTCCTGTGTTCTTTTTACAGCACAATCCCTTCATAGGGCAGGACCATGTTACCAGGCATACTTGGGTTCAAAGCCTGCCCTTGCCTCTTGGCATCTGCATGATCTGAACAGTTAACTTCACATCCCAGAGCCCACTATGTCATATTGTAACCAGGTTTTTGGGGTGCTGGGGGAGGCGCAGCTCCCCCAGAGAGAATGTTGTAGGTTCTCGGTCTCTGCCTTCTCAAGAATGAGAGAGGGGGACTACAGCAGGTGTACGGTAAATACTGGACCTCAAACAGAGTTTTGGCAGAAAGTGATTTTATTTAGGTAGAGAAAAAGAGAAAAAAGGAGAAGAGAGAGTACTTCTACAAGGAGTGTGGAAGGGGACTCAGAGAGGAAATCCAGGAGAAAGAAAGACAGCTTCCACGAGAGTGGAGGGGGGATCCAAATATGGAGTCCGAAGGGGTGAGGAAGAAGGGACTTTTAACCTGGGATCAACCCCCACCTTCTCTAAGACCCCGGGCCAATGAAAGGAGTTCCTTAGAACTTGCGCTGGAGTGATTGACTTTTGACCCTTTCCCCGCGCCCAGGAAAATTAAAACAGAAACCATTAAATCTCCTGGATGGAGAGAGATGGGAGTGGGGCATGGCGCTGGGAAGTTCTTGCCCTTAAAACTAGGCCCCCCTCATGGACCCGGTAAGACAATACATTCCCTCAATATCTGCAGACAAGGACAGAAAATCTTTTCTTGTCCAGTTACTGAGTAGATCAAATGAGATGCTATGAGTGGGCTTGGAGTTGATCATGTATCAGTCTATTTCTCCTACTCTTCTTATTTCATTATTCAGGTGTTTGTCTTTCTCCCCTCTTTTCTTTTTCTGATATGCCCATTCCTGTTGGGAACTCCCTTTAACTTTCCTGGGAATCTCTTGCTGGCTCCAGAATCTCTACTGCCAATCAGAGACTCATACATCCCCATTTCTCTCCACAGATTATTTCTGTGCAAAATACTAGGGTCCTTATCCTCAGAGGGCTTAGTTACAAGTTTAAACAACTCAAGGGTGAACCAAAAGTATGCATATTAGGAGGCTATAAAAATATGTTTTTCAAAAGGGGACTATAATAATATTAACTGCTAATGGCTCATTGGAGTCAGCTAAAACCTCTGCCTAGAATGTGAGCTGGCAGCAGGAGCCCCTCCCAGTGCATCCACACTTGCTACCCCTTCAACATGGAAGATGTCAAGAAGGATGTGGGAAAACACTTAGCATTTGTTGGTAAAATGGAGGAAACACACTGATAACCTTTAGCTAACATGCATAGGGCAGTGCGGCCACTCTCTATTCTTCAATCTACTTCACTGTCTTGCTGGCCTCTAAACATTGTACCACTGAGGACAAGGAGGGGGTAGAAACCTAGAGAAATAAGCCCCATATCAGCTTCATTTGCTCCTTTCTGTTTCTTTGTTTGGTCTGGAAAGATGACATACCAAGAAGCAGTCTATGTGCTTAAGGGGCAGTGGCTTGCTCACCATCCTGCATAGTGACACATCACACGTTCAGAAGCTCTTTTTCAGAAACGCATCTTAAATCAAATTCAATGCAAAAACCCTAAAAGCATAATCTCATCTACCCACCAGGGTTGCCTCTAAAGGAAAATGCCTTATCCATGGTGAGAGACCCTCCCAGAGAGATATTTTAGGATGAAGAGAAAACCAGAGGAGCAGCAAGAAGGAACATATGAAGACAGACAGAGGATGGACGAGGAGCCCCAAAACTATGTCCCAACCCTGGTTCTGTTAATAATAAAATGCTTTTCTAGTTGGTCTTTGCTTCACTCTTGCTTCTCCATTGTTCACATACATTTACTGTTGTAAAATGTAAATTTGATCCTGGAGTTCCCCTGCTTAAAACCCTCAAATGATTTCCTCTTATACTGGTGTCAAGCCCCAACTCTTTGTGGCTTCCTGCATTCCAGACTCAGTGTTTCCGTCTACTTTTTGAATACAGTAGTCTTATTTCACCATAGATGTTTGCATTTGCCTTATGAAATGCATTTTCCCTAGAACTCTGCACAGTCACTTGTTTCTTCACATTCAAGTCTTCATGTTACTATTACTTCTTTCAGAATGGTTTTTCTGACCACCCTACATAACACAATGCAGACCCCGCCCATTCTCTGTTATATATTTCTGTTTTATTTTGCCCCACATAGTGTTTGTCAGAAATTATCTCATTTATTCATTGGTTCTTTCTTTTCATTGTGCCTCACATGCAATAGTTAATAAACAGCTATGAATGGCCTAATGGCTTTGCTTAAATTATTTACTCTCTCGTTCTCAGGGTCTACATTTATAAATTGAAGACATTCTACAAGGAAATACTTCAGTATATAAACTCTCTACCCTTTGGGCTTGAATTTAAGATTTGGGATTGTGATAGATGAAATGGTTCAACAATGAGACAAGGAATTGGCCCTTGAGCGGTTAAAAATCCAGTGACATAAAACCAACTAAGAAAAAATTAGTTAAAATGCTGATAACTCTAATTAAGTCCATAGTTATATACTGCCAGTGGATTCAGATGATAAAGAAAGCAAATGCCATTCTAAACAAGTGGGTGTCTAGAAAACCTCATGGAATAGAACATATTTGAACTGAGCCTTGGAGGATGAGCCAGATATGGACAAGTATCCCACATTACTAATTTGCTTTTAGATCCCATTCTTCTCTGGACTTGGGGTGCTGGCATGTAGTGTTATGGCAAAGCATGGAATCCAGCTGAATTGCCAGCTTTGTGACTTTTAGTTAGTGGTTCATGTTTTTGAACCTGTGTCCTCTTCTTAGAATGGAATTAATGGTATCAACTACAAAGTGTTGGAGAACTTGATTAAATTGTATGACACAACAAATTTTATGATGCCTGTGAGTATGTGAAGCAGTGACTCACCCCTATTAGGCTCTCCTCAAATATTAAACATTCTTAAAAGATGGGGGAAATGTGGGAGTAAATGTTTCAAGTTTCTAGTCACCAGAAACTTCAGGCAGTTCACGTTCTGTGTAACTTTATGAGTCACCTCACATTCCTTCCCATTTATCCACGCCAGGTTTGGTGTTGGAGACTGGGTGACCCTTAGAAGCTCATAGCCATGGAAAGAAATTACACATATCTCCTCTTTATGAAATTCAATTCAGTGAGATAAGGGCAAGCACAGAGGTATTTCTTATGTTGGAAATTCTCAAGGATAAGCTCTAAGACCTTCAGAAATGTCTCAAGTTTGGGAGTATTACTACCAAAAATACAATTTCTCCCACTAATGATTGGTAAGATAACCAAAATGCTTTTTTCTTAGAAGTTTCCTCTAAAAAGGACTAAACCTAGTGCATGCTGTATTCTAACAATGAACTCAAACTCTTTCAGACATCTTTTTTACTTTTTCTTCACAACCAGCAATAGAGGATGCCCTTCTTTTCTAGATCATTTTTCAAGAAGAAAAGTCTAAATCACCTGTGACAGGGCTAGCTGGGCTGGAAGTAGGATGGGTCAAGTGAGGCCAGGTCATGCAAGTGTAGAGTCTGATCTTGCCTGTCTTTAAAATATGACACTTTGTCCAGTTAGAATGGTGATCATTAAAAAATCTGGAGACAACAGATGCTGGAGAGGATGTGTAGAAATAGGAACACTCTTATATAGTTGGTGGGAGTGTAGATTAGTTCAATCATTGTGGAAGACAGTGTGGCGATTTCTCAAGGATCTAGAAATAGAAATTCCATTTGACCCAGCAATCCCACTACTGGGTATATACCCAAAGAACTATAAATCGTTTTACTATAAAGACACATGCACATGTCTGTTCATTGCAGCCCTGTGTACAATAGCAAAGAACCAACCCAAATGCCCATCAATGATAGACTGGACAAAGAAAATGTGGTACATATACACCATGGAATACTACGCAGCCATAAAAACGACGAGTCCATGTCCTTTGTAGGGACCTGGATGAATCTGGAAACCATCATTCTCAGCAAACTGACACAAGAACAGAAAGCCAAACACTGTATGTTCTCACTGATAGGTAGGTGTTGAACAATGAGAACACGTGGACTCAGGGAGAGGAGCATCACACACTGGGGGACAGTTAGAGGGGGTAGGGGAGAGACAGCGGGGGATAGGGAGGGTGGGGAGGGTGGGGAGGGGATAACCTGGGGAGAAATGCCAGATATAGTATGCACCTAAAGTAAAATAAATAAATAAATAAAAAATATGACACTTTGTTTAGCATGAGTTTTTTGGCATTAATTTTGCTTTTTAGATATTGCATTTAATATATAAAAATAATACATCAATATATTATGTATCTTATTACCAACATTTTTGGAACTGCTTAACTTTTGCTCTTAAGGCGAGTGACTTGCCTACCTCCCCATAGTCCTATTCCTGTAGGGTAGATATACGACCGTGAGTAGAGAAAGCAGTTCTGGGCTCAGTAGAGACAGCAAGTAGTCAGTTGGACTCACATGCTAATGAACTGAGTAGATGCTGCACCAGGCAAATTGTATCCTGTATTAGTCTGCTTTCACACTGCTGATAAAGACATACCCAAGACTGGGTAATTTAGAAAAGGAAGAGGATTATTGGACTCACAGTTCCACGTGGCTGGGGAGGCCTCACAATCATGGCAGAAGGCAAGGAGGAGCAAGTCACATCTTACGTGGATGTGAGCAGGCAAAGACAGAGCTAGTGCAGGGAAACTCCCATTTTTAAAATTATCCGATCTTCTGAGACTTATTCACTATCATGAGAACAGCACAGGAAAGACCCACCACCATAATTCAATCATCTCCCACTGTGTCCCTCCCCACAGTATGTGGGAATTATGGGAGCTACAAAATCTTGTAGGTAAGATTTTGATGGGGACACAGAACCAAAAAAGATTATTCTGCCCCTGGCCTCTCCCAAATTTCATATCTTCACATTTCAAAACTAATCATGCCTTTCCAACAGTCCCCTAAAGTCTCAACACATTTCACCATTAACTGAAAAGTCCATAGTCCAAAGTGTCATCCAAGACAAGGCAAGTCCCTTCCGCCTACAAGCCTATAAAATCAAAAGCAATTTAGTTACCTCCTAGATACAATGGGGGGTACAGCCATTGGGGAAATACAGCCATTCCAAATGGGGGAACCTGGCCAAAACAAAGGGGCTGCAGGCCCCATGCAAGTCTGAAATCCAGTGGGGCAGTCAAATCTTAAAGCTCCAAAAATGATCTCCTTTGACTCCATGTCTTAGATCCAGGTCATGCTAAGGCAACAGGTAGATTCCCATGGTCTTGGGCAGCTTCACCCCTGGGGCTTTGCAGGGTACATCCTTCCCCCTGGCTGCTTCCATGGGCTGGGATTGAAGTGTCTGTGGCTTTTCTAGGCACATGGTGTATCTACCATTCTGGGGTCTGGAGGATGGTGGCACTCTTCTCACAGCTTCATAAAGCAGTGACCCCCATAGGGACTCTGTGTGAGGTTTCAACCTGACATTTCGCTTCTGCACTGCCTTAGCAGAGGTTCTCAATGAGAGACCCAGCCCCACAGCAAACTTCTATCCTGACATTCAAGTGTTTGCACACATCCTCTGAAATCTAGGCAGAGGTTCCCAAACCTCATTCTCATCTTCTATGCACTGGCAATTTCAACACCATGTGGAAGCTGCCAAGGCTTGAGGCCTGAAGACTGAGGCCATGGCCCAAGGTCTACATTGGCCTCTTTCAGCCATGGCTGGAACAGCTGGGACACAGGGCACCAAGTACCTAGACTGCACACAGCATGGGACCCTGGGCCAGCCCACAAAACCACTTTTTCCTCTTAGGCCTCCAGGCCTGTGATGGGAAGGCTGCTATGAAGACCTCTGACATGCCCTGGATATATTTTCCTCACTGCTTTGGGGATTAACATTTAGCTCCTCATTACTTATGCAAATTTCTGCAGCCGGCTTGAATTTCTCCTCATAAAATGTGACTTTCATGGAATCAGAAAATGTGATTTTCTTTTCTATCATATGTCCTGTTGCAAATTTTCCAAACTTTTATGCTCTACTTCCCTTATATAACTGAATACCTTTAACAGCATTGAAGTCACATCATTAATGCTTTGCTGCTTAGAAATTTCTTCTACTAGATATGCTAAATCATCTCCCTCAAGTTCAAAGTTCCATACATCTCTAGGGTAGGGGCAAAATGCCAGTATGCCTTTGCTAAAATGTAACAAGACTGTAACACCTTTTGCTCCAGTTCTCAATGAGTCCACATTTCTATCTGAGACCTCCTCAGCCTGGACCTTATGATTCATATCACTATCAGCATTTTTGTCAAAGTCATTCAACAAGTCTCCAGGAAGTTCCAAACGTTCCCCACATTTTTCTTTCTTCTTCTGAGTCCCCCAAACTGTTCCAGTCTCTGCTTGTCACCCAGTTTCAAAGTCATTTCCACATTTTCTGGTATCTTTTCAGCAATACCCCACTCTACTGGTACCAATCTACTTTATTAGTCTGTTTTCACCCTGCTAATAAAGACATACCTGAGACTGGGCCAATTACAAAAGAAAGAGGTTTAATGGAGAACTCACAGTTTCATGTGGCTGGGGAGAACTCACAATCATGGCAGAAGGCAAGGAGGAGCAAGTCACATCTTACGTGGATGGTGGCAGGCAAAGAGAGCTTGTTCATGGCAACTTCTATTTTTAAAACATCGGATCTCATGAAAACCATTCACTACCATGAGAACAGCATTGGAAAAGACTTGCCCCCATATTATAATCATCTCCCCACCTGGTCCTTCCCACAACACGTGGGAATTAAGGGAACTAAAAGATGAGATTTGGGTGGGGACACAGAGCCAAACCATATTATATACTCATCATATTATGTTTAAGCTCAATGATAATTCTTCAAGGAGATGATTCACTTCCATTTTAGAGATGAGGCACATAGTAGACACTCAAAAATATGTGTCAAGTAAATAATAATCATAGTAGAAACAGTATTGTCTTGTAGTGTCTAACTGTTTTGAATGTTTAACATGTATCAGGGACTACACTGTCAGTTTTATATCCATCCTCTCACAGCAACTTAAAGGCCACCAGAAACTAATGTACCTCTTCAAGGTGATACAATTAAAACATGGAAAAACTAGTTCTTGAACCAAGTTAGGGTTGCCAGATAAAATTAGGCTGTCCATTTAAATTTGAATTTAAGATAAACTCTGTATCTGAATATATATACGCTTTTTATATAAAACTATATTAAAACACCATATATATTTATACATCTAAAATTATTTTTATACATGGTAATATATCTAGTTTACAGATATAGTTTATATATATAAAACTATATATAAACTAGATGTAGAACTATATATAAATATATGTAACTATATATAGATAAATATATAACTGTATAGATACATAACTATTAATAAAACTATATACAACTATATAGTATAAATCTATCTATATATAAACTTTCTTTATATACACATATTGTATGTATGTGTGTATTTTTAGTACAGTTGGCCCATATATATATACATACATATATAAAATGGATACTGGGAACAAACAAGACTAATTTATATATATACATATATAACTGTATATATAGTATAAAATTATGTATATATAAACTCTCTCTATATACACACATATGATGTGTGGGGGATGTACCTTTAGCACAGTTGTTCCCAAGTGTCCATGGGTTCAGCATTTGTGGATTCAACCAACCACAGAATGAAAATCTTTTTAAAAAATGTATTTGTACTAAACTTATACAGACATTGTTATTATTACCTAGACAATATAATATAACAACTACTTACAGGATATCTACATTGTAGTATATATTATAAGTAATCTAGAGTTGATTTAAAGTCCACTGGAAGATATGCGTAGGTTATATATAAATTCTACATCACTTTATATAAGGAACTTGAGTATCCATAGATTTTGGTATCTCTGGGGGGATCCAGGAACCAATCCCCCCCACAGTCACCATGAGATGATTGTGTAACTATGAGCTATGCAATATTTGGAATATACTTATACTACAATAATTATTCATTGTTTATCTGAAATTCAAATTACACTGAACAGTCTATTTTTATTCACGAAATCTGGCAACCCTAAACACAGGAGAAAAATGATAATGCTTAGGCATTATATACCCTGGAGATTTAGAGTGCAACCCACTAAGATCACATCCAGAGTGGAGAAAATGTGTTTTTAAACCCAAGTTTCTGAATTCTAACTTCCCACGGTTAACCATTAAACAGATGGCCATACATCTTTTTTTTTTTTTCCAAGACAGACTTTGTTTGCTGCCTGTTGTTTCCTGACAATTATTTCCCCTTTCACTTTCAAAAGTGCCCCAGATTTGTTTCATAACTTATATGGTTACCTTTTCACTCAGTACCTTACTTCTGCTTAATAACTATGCACCGTATATGAAACAAATTTATGTGATAGACAAACAACACATTCCAATGTCACTGACATTGGAAGTCGCTTACAATTAGTTCAGACTGTGATGTCTAGATACTTAAATGCCTACACATTCTACATGATGCAGCTCAGTATTCCCCTGCTCTAGCTTCCTTTGTTGTTCGGTCCATTACATGCAGATCTGAGGTACGTTATTTTCAAGCCTTACCTCTCTGGTTTTATGGCACCCTGTGCCTTGAATGGGTGGTGCACCTAATTCTATCCCATTTTTCCCCCTCCCAGGGAGCTTTTCCCAGCCTGTTCCCCAGGCTGATTCTATGTTCCTCATCTGGGCTCCTTTCTCTTGCAGTTGTGACTGCCTTTCCCACATGCCTCTGTAATTGTCCCTCTAGGTTGTGAGTTTCTTGAGGGTGATGACTCTCACTTATTTGCTGCTATGGCAGTCCAGTGTCTAGAATGTAACAGTTACCAATAAATCACTGCTGAATGCACCAAAGTGTGACTACGTGGATATATAAAGAAAGCCCCCAAGAAGAAAAAGAATGCCTGGGAAAGTCAGTGGGCATTTAGGACCCCTGGAGTCTCTGCACATCTGGTCCTGGTGCAGGCATCCGACTGAGAAACTTGGAGGAAGCAGCTTAAAGGCATTATCCTTCCCTGGTCTGTATCATTGACTCCACATGGCCAATCTCCCAAAATCTGCAAGGGGTTTCTCTGTGAGCATCTCTCTTCTCACTGAGTTAGAAACAGAAATGGCAATAACACTCGCAAACAAAATAGCAATCCAGTCTCCCCACTGCTGGGCACATATTGTGAATCCTTCAGAATCGGTCTCTCAGAGAGAGTGCATCTGTCACAGTTTTTCTGCTAGGCCCATAAACAAAGGGTGTCAGGTTGAAAAATGATACACCCTCTCCTATGATGGGCCAGAATCTGGTAGCCAAGGTGGCCGGGCCATTTCATGATGAGTCCTATGCTCAGCCATCCAAGTGTCCATGTGGCCAGACCTGTATCTAAGATAGTCCAGAAGCCCTTTTCTTTTCCTGGTGATAGCCAACATCTGCTGTGCGTTCCAGTGTGGCACGTTCTACTGTGTGTATGGTGTGCTTTTAACAAGGACCTTTTATTTCATAACGATTTTATGAAGTAGGTACAATATTATAATCTCCATTTGACAGATGAAAAAGCCGAGGCACAGAGAGTTAAGTCATTTGTTGAATCACCCAGCTAATGCAGGGTACAGCAGAGTAGAACTTACCCAGGCTACCAATACACTATCATTATAATTTGATCATCATTATTACCCTAGTAGACGGGTGTGATCATCTAAATGTTGCCATAGAGAAACCTAAGAGTATCTAGAAGGACATTCACCACAGGGCTGAGTCTGCATCATACATGATGCTAATTTCAAGGACTTTTACAAGCAGTCTCACAGTTGATGCTTTCTGTCTGTAATTCCCCACAAATCTCTCGAGTTATTTATTAGAAGCCCACTTTTCAAGATGAGAACATTGGGATTCAGTGAAGTTAAATATATTATATAAGATCATAAAAGTAATTAGTGACAGTTTTAGAATTCATACCCAGAAAAGTGTGACACCGAAGCTTGTGCTCTATTTATGTGTGTTTATATGTCTATACTCAAGATTTAAAAATCAATCAATTCAAAGAATTTGTCTCAACTCCCCCATCTGTGAACAGAGATTTTTATACTCCATGATCATGAATGAGTTTTTAAATCTAATATTCTCTGATTTGATTATAAGCATGTATTCATTGAGCATCCATTTTTCGAGCATCCATTTTTCTAGCATCCTGGGAAGAAATGAATAGAATCTATGACCTCTAGAAAACTAACTCATGCAAATATATGAATAACACTGTCACATCACATAACCTAAGTGAAGTATAACCTCAGAACCCAGGGGCAGGGTCATGAAAAAAAAAAGGATTTATTCACTCAGATATTTTTTGAAAATATACCTATTTGGGCCAAGCACTTTGCTCGGCACTAGGAGTAAAATTGCAAATAAAATAGATAAAGATCTTTCCCTCATGTAGCTTGCTACTTAGTGAAAGGAAAACATGGAGAGGGATGAGAATGCCTAGTCAGGAGCATTCTACTTGCAGGGATGGGATTCAAGCAAAGATTTCACGAAAAACGAACTAGGCTTCTACAGTTATTAAAAGTTGTGTAACCAGTCCAAGGGTGTGGTTGGAGAAGAGAGGAACAGAAAACAGGTGCTCCAGGCCAAGTGAACATCATGGCTCAAGCAGCAGGAAGAAATATCCGAAGCCAAGGCTACAGGTACAAGCATAGGCCAACTCACGCAGGACCTTGTAAGCTGCACCAAAGAGCTGGAATTTTGTTTTTGTTTTCAGAGCAATAAGACCAATTATCTGCAAAACATGAGTGAAGATTATTGCCAAAAGGCATTTAGCACTTGTGTGCTCTTGAGGAGGTTACATAACTTTTCTTGCCTTAGTTAGTTTCCCCATCTATAGGATTATCTGCATTAATAATTAATAATTCTATCCAGATAATAGAATTCCTTCTAGAATTCATGGACAGAATCCTCATAGAGTTTAGTACAGTGGCTGAGCATCTGGTAGTTTCTGCTAATTTTTTTTTCGTTATAATTTGATCACCATTATTACCCTGGTAGATGGATGTGATCATCTGAATTTTGCCGTAGAGGAACCTAAAAGTATCTAAGGAACTAGAATGATACTCACTACACAATTGAAAGATGTTAAAATATAGAAATACTCACAGGATCTTCTGATTAGCTTCCTCTATGCCTGCGTCTAAAGAGAGCTTTCAAACTGGGCATGGCGCCTCATGAATGTAATCCCAAAACTTTGGGAGGCTAAGTAAGGAGGATTGCTTGAGTCCAGGAGTTAAACAGTCTGAGCAACATAATGAGACCCCGTCTCTGCAAAAACATTTAAAATTAGCTGGGCATGGTGGTGTGTGTCTGTAGTCCTAGATACTCAGAAGGCTGAGGCGGGAGGATTGTTTAAGCCCAGGAGTTTGAGGTTGTAGTGAAGCATGATTGCTCCACTGCACTCCAGCCTGAGCATTTGTACTGTTGCTAAAAAAGGGAAAAAAGGTGTGCTTCTATTCTAGGTATGCTTCAAATAGGAATAGAGAGCAGGGCATTAGCTCCACGTGGGCTGGAAGATTGCCTGCTGAAGAGCCAGGGAAAGGAAACAACTCTCTGGGAACAGGATAGCTGCAGTCTTGGGGCCAAGCCCCAGGCGGGGACTGCCCAACCATAAGGAAGAAGACTGAGGACACAGATGTAAATGAAAAGAAGGAAGTCTCCAGGTTGTCTGGAAAGCGGCTGCTCAGATTCTGATCATCGGAATGTAAATAGTAATACATGGCGCCAAGGGCAATTCATTCAATGCCCTAGAATTACATGGAAATAGGCCCCAGAGACATTTAACATATTTTGATCTGATTCTATGGCTACCACACAAGCCCTAGCAGCAGGCTTCCATGGAGCTGGGGCGCCAGATACCACGTATGAAAACTAGGTAAGTCTTAGTCATGATGAGGAGGGTGATGCTAATTATATCGATCACTTCTCATGTGCCCCCAAACTGGCTACGTGCATTTATCATTGTGAATCTTCACAGTGACTGCCCTTCAAGAGCTCACAAAGAACAGTGAATAGAAAACAGACAATAAAGAGCAAAAGACGCACAACAGAGTGTGTGAGTTCGATTCCTGGCTCCAGCAGCAGCTTGGGCGGGCCTCGGACCCCTACCCTCACTTCTCCCACATGGGTAAGAGCTACATGCTAAGAGTTTTCTGCTTCCCCACCCTATTTGTTGACTCCATATCTATGTTTATGCTATTCTGGGAGGCAGAGATAATCTTCACTTTACAGAGAAGAAAACTGAGGTTCAGGGAAATGCAATGAGACTTAATCATTAATATTCTCAATGTTATATTAACATGGTTAGAATTGCCAGGGCCAGTATTTTAACTCTGGCACATGGGATTCTATCTGCCATACGCTTTCCATGACACTGGGTTTCCTAGGGAGTGAAGTGATGGCCAGTCGTGGGGAAGGAAGACAGTGGTGACAGCACACATAGCAGATGAGTGGGCCGCTCTGACTGGAAGAGATGAGTGAGCAGCACTTCCAAAAGCCTGAAAAACTTATATCCTGTTTCCATCCTGTGTCTTTCACAGGATTCAAATGCAAAAGCCCCATATTCTCCTCATTTCCTGTGTCTCCCACGGGCAATCTCTGTGCCATGTAGTAAATAAAACAACATGGCCCCCTTGAGTCCAGCTTTCTTTCTATGATTTCCAGATCTGCAAAATACAGAAGAAAAATAACTAGATTTTGTTTATGCCCAGTGTGGCCCCTAGATCAGTGGCATCAATATTACCCGGGCAGTTTTCTGTGTTAGAAACACAGAATCTCAGGTCCCACCTGCTGACTCAGAAACTGTGTCTTATCAACATCCTGGGTAACCCTTGTGCACATCAAGGTTGGAGAAGTGTTGCATTAGACCACACTAATGGTTCAAGTGTGTTCCACAAAAAAGCAGGTGTTGGAAGCTTAATCCCCAAAGAACAGTATTGGGAGGTGGGATCTTCTTGAGGTGATTAGGTCATGAGGGCTCTGCCTGCGTGAATGAATGAAGGCTGTAATCTCAGGAGTGGGTTAGTTTTCATAGGAGATTCCTGATAACAGAATGAGTTCAACTCCCTTCTTCTTGCACTCTCATGTGGGTGCCCTTTCATCTTTCCACCATCTGCCATGCATGACACAGGTCAAAGGCCCTGGCAAGATCGCAGTGCCTTAATATTGGATTTCCCATTCTCCAGAACTGTGATAAATTCATTTCTTTTCTTTATAAATTACCCTGTCTGTGGTATTCTAACGATGCAAAATGGACGAAGACAAGCACTTTTCTCTAAGCATAGGTCGCCTTCATTGGAATCACTGAGAGTTCATTCAAATGCAGATTCCTTGCATCTGCTAATTGAGTATCCCATGCAAGAGTCCTGGAATCTGGATTTTCACAAGTTTCTAGGTGGTGGTTAAGGTATGCTAAAGATGCCTTAGGTCTAACTCACTAGGCGTATCCATGCTGACAGCAACCTCATGAAACGTGGTTAGTGGACTCTCTAAGCACAGATTGAACTGAAGGAAGACTGAATCCCTCCCTCCTCGGGCTGTGACAAGAGTTAATGGAGAAAACTGATGTGAAAGTGAGAATTTCCTTCTAAACTGTAAAGCCCTGTGCACATGCAAAGAAGTGTTTTTACTGTACAATGACCACTGCCTGGCCCAGGGATCCTGATAGCCCTAGAAGATTGGTTTCAGCATTAGATCGATGAGGAAAATGGTTGTGAGGGGCAGAGAGAGTAAGAGAGAAACAAAAAGGCAGAGAAAATTCGGTTTTAAAGTCAGTGCATGTGTGTGTGTGCACGTGCTTGTGTGTGTGTGTGTGAGAGACAGAGAGAGAATCAGAACCAAAGAAAGGAGTTTGAAGAGCACTGAGGCAATAATTCAGAGGAGAGAGCCAAATGTATCATGCAGGGTGTGTATTTAGAAAAGGCCTCCTGCGTGCAAGGATACGCATTCAATAAAAAACATTTTACAATGAACTGGGGCTGATTTTGAGGAGCCACATTATATAGCAACTGTTTGAGTCCTTAAATCCTAACCAGAACCAATGCCTTAGAAGATGGATTATAACTGACAAGCTCAAACTTTGTTGCTCAAGAGAAGCCGATTTCTTCAAAAACAGAAAGCCCAAGGTGGCCTGTGAGCCCGGAGACACACTCTGGGTGACCTTTCATTTGTCCAGTACCCAGGCTGGAGCCACCATCCCAGCTTTTGACGTACTGCCAGGTCCTCGAGCTTGCCCGACCCTTGTCCCAGCTCTGAAGCCAGATGGTAAGCAGTCCAGCTCTCCCTCCAAAAACTTTCTGGAACACTGTGGGCTCCTATTTGCTGCGACCGTACCCAGGGCAGCATCACTTACTTCTTTCTCTGGCCGTCTCAGGCATTCTCACTTTCGTGGACTCATTCTTTCTGCCTGCCTGCACTAAACTCTTGAGAGGGAATTCTCTTAGGGGAGAGATAGAGGGTAACTTGTCGGCTAAGTATCCAGTGACTAGCACCATGATGCCCAGGGTGTATTACAAGCCGTGTGTATGTGTGTGTATGTTTATTGTGTGTGTGTGTGTGTGTGGCGATTGAGTCCAGCTCTGCTGCCCAGACTGGAGGGCAACAGTCTCACTGCAACCTCTACTACTGGGGTACAAGTGATTCTCCTGCCTCAGCCTCCCAAGTAACTGGGATTACAGGTGTGTGCTACCACACTCAGGTAATTTTTGTATTTTTAGTAGAGACAGGGTTTCATTGTGTTGGCCAGGCTGGGCTGGTCTTGAACACCTGACCTCAAGTGATCTGCCTGCCTCAGCCTCCCAAAGTGCTGGGATTACAGGCGTGAGCCACTGCGCCTGGCCTACGTGCTTATTTGAGGAGTAAAGAATAAATAAATGAAAAAATTATGTCCTACTGGATGGAGATGCAGTTCACACTCAGAGGCAGACATCTAATATGGTGTTTTTTACTAAGATCCCATCTCAATGTCTGAAATTGTCTCCTCCTATCCCCATAACAGCACCCAGTTTCTCCAAGGACTACAAACATAACATATGCACTAAACACTTCTACTAAATAATTTTTAAATTAGCTGAGCCCAGTGGCTCACATCTGTAATCCCAGCACTTTGGGAGGCTGAAGGAGGAGGATCACTTGAGCCCAAGAGTTCAAGACCAGTCTGGGCAACATAGAGAAACCCTGTCTCTACAAAAATGATAAATATAGTAAATCAATCAAGAGATAAATCTTTCTAAATCCCCTGCAACCTGTAACTCCACACCACAACACTCACCAAGATGTAAAATTGTCACTTAAAAAGCAAAATGCAATGAAAAAGCAAAAATGCCCTCTCATAAAGAAGGGTCTGAAAACAGAACTTGAGAGCTAAAAGGCCAGCCTCTGTATTTTGCTTGTCCTTCTGGAAAGAGCATGCTATGAATCAGTTAACCCTGCATGGAAGCACTCTGTCAATGCAGAGATAAGTCATCTCAGGTAAGTTGCTTAACATTACTCTCTACGCTTCAGATTTTCCTTCTAAAAAATGTGGATAAAAAGTAGATACCTTCTAGAATTATGTTGAGGATGTAAACCTCCTAGTATCTGGCACAAAGTAGATGCTCACTAAATCCTGTTTTGCTCTCGGTGCTCAGGCTCTCACCTGTATGTTTTTGCACATGGTGTTCCTTCTTCTTGCAATTTCCAGCCTATTTTACCTTCTCTTGCAAAGTCCTTCCTTTTCAAGACCCAGATCAAAAGCCACCTACTTACACATTCAAGGGTACCCTCCTTGCAAGGGTAAGTACAATCCTCAAATTGCAGTAAGGAAACAAGGCGTCTTGCTTTCCCGAGGGTGCAGCATTGATCTTCAAAGAATCTGATCAGCTGCTTACCTTGCCAGTGGGGCATCATTTTGAAGTGATTTTCTGTGAGAGATCACGCTGTATTGATCTGGCGGGAGGCCAGAGGCCCTGAATATTAAAAAGTAAGTGTTGAGGTGTTGCGGTGAGGAGCGTCGGAAGTTTCCTATTTTATCGTTCCCCTGGAGATTTAACAGCTGGGAGCTCAGGGGCAGCATGAATGTGGTGGGGCTTCAGCTTGGTGGGAGACAGACAGCCCCTCTCCCTCTCCCTCGTTTGCCACATCAGGTGGATTCTAGAGCACAGTTGGTGGGGCCTGTCATTCTGGTGAGGTGGTCACACCCATTCCAGATGGCCCAACAGAGATTTATGATCAGCTCAGGGCCGTGACCTCTACTCACCTGAGAAACCAAGCAGAATCCGAGGCTAGCACACCCAGCATCTTTTATGTATTTATTTACTCCCTTTATTAATTTTATTTATTTGTTTTTTTCAGAAGGAGTCTCACTGTGTTGCCTAGGCTGGAATGCAGTGGCACGATCTCGGCTCACTATAACCTCTGCCTCTTAGAGTCAAGTGATTCTCATGCCTCAGCCTCCTGAGTAGCTGGGACCACACACATGTGCATGTGCCACCATGCCTGGCTAATTTTTGTGTTTTTAGTAAAGACAGGTTTTCACCATGTTGGCAAGGCTGGTCTCAAATTCCTGACCTCATGTGATCTACCTGCCTCAGCCTCTCAAAGTGTTGAGATTATAGGAGTGAGCCACCACGTCTGGCCTGCTCACTTATTTAACTATTAAATTTGTGTCTATCCCATTCATGATGCTGGCTAGAATGGAAGCCACACAAACGTGAATAAATACAGTTTCTGGCCTCAGGAGGCTTATGGATTTTCTAGGTAACAAGCATGACATTTAACAGAAAACAGAACAACAGCAAGAGTTGAGGCTTTAGCATAAGGACCATCATGGACGAATCCTTCTGTCAGGCACTCTCTGTGACCTTAGTGAGTTATTGAACCTCTCTGAGCTTCCATCTCCTGAGCTTTAAATAGGGCTAAATGTACAAATCTGACTGAGCTGTCTCATGGAAATTGGAGATGGTATATGCAAGTGTCTGGCGGGTAGAAGGTGTACAATATAATGCAGTGACTATTAGCAACGCTCTTTGTAGACCTTCCCCTGAAATGTTCCTATCTCTCCTCCATCTCCATTAACTAATGAGAGGGGAAGGGGGACAGCATTTGTTTCACATACCCTAGTGTAATGGGGAAACGGCAAAAGAACGAACATAACTAACTCTATTTTTGTTTAAGGAGACTTTACCCATTCCTGTACATAGCCTACAATAATTTTAGGACAATGAGATACTATAAAAAACAGCGATCATGTTGTTTTTAAAATTAAGTCTGTGATTAAAGCAGAAGCATTTAAATAAATATGTTTGTTGAAGATTTATGGGAACACTGTGACCTGACCAAGGACAAAGGCGTTTCTAATCTCCTTGGATTCTCACAGCCATCCAGATATCTGTGAGTGTTGGTCACCCCCTTGATCCTAACCCCCTTTTCTTCCCTCTGACCTTAATGTTAAAAGAGCCTGAAATTTGTACTGACTTAAGAGGGTACTTTAGAATGCTGGTTTACCACCTGCTTGGTTTGCCGGTTCTCTGAATAAACCTGCTTTTCCTCTCACCAATCCTTGTCTCGAGTCTGGCTTGCAAGCAGCGAACAGCCAAACATGGATTTGGTTACACTAGCAGGTACTTTACGAAGACATTATGTTGTGCGATCCACCTAGAAATTCCGTGAGGTAGGTAGCATTTCAGGTTCATAGGTGAGAAATTTGAGGATCGAGAGTGTCTGCTTCTTGATCAAGGTCACGCAACTAATGATTATCCAGGCAAGAATTAATTAGTACCTGGTGTATTTCATGATGAAAACTGTGCTCATTCTATGGTCCCATACTGAGGGTAATACGGAAGGTGTATTAATACCATTGAGAGACAGCATTGTGCCATTGTTAAATGCATAGATCAATCCCTGCTCCAACACTTGCTAGTCATGTGACTTTGGTGAGGTTCCTGAACTTTCCTCTTCCTCAGTTTCTTTTTATTTGTAAAATGGAGATTATAAATCAAAGTTTATAAGGTGCTTAGGATAGTGGCTGATACCTCATAAATGGTATATTAAATGTTTGTTAATTACAGAAGTAGAAACCTAGGAAAATGAAATGTCAGGCCTGACTTACTTGTTCAGTAACAGAATATAACTGGACCCCAGGTCTCCAGATGTTGGGCCGCATATAAATAGGTGCTTAATAACAGCTGTTGAACAAACTGATGGTTCATTTGAATCAAAAGGGAGAAGTGACTCAGTTAAGTAGGAGGTGACAGGCTCACAGACCTTGGAAGAACGTCAGGGTGCATTTCTCATAATAAAGAAGAAAAAATTGAGAGTGAGGAAGATTAAGTGACATGCCCAAGTCTCCTTTCTAGTAAAGGGCAGAACTGCAATGATGTGACTTCAGGGCTCCTGTTCTTGTCGTGGGCCAAGCAGCCTTCCAAGAAACCGAGAGAGTTAAATATGTGAATTCTCCTTCTCTCCCAAGTCATCACGAGTATCAAATGCATTCAGGCCTGTGTGAGTTACTTTCAGCAATAACATCTCTTTTTAAAATGTTGCATTTGCATCTTTTATCTGCAAGGCTTTGATTAATTATAAAAACTGATAAAATTTTGGTTCATGGCGACAGGATGTGTGCTGCATAATTAGAATGGGGTGAATCACAGCAGATGGGGCATCACACAAGTCTGCACAAAGAAAGATGGGCCACAAAGGGCAAAGAGAAAGTGACAAAAGTAAATGCAAAAACCATAGCTGAAAATAAAAGGTGTCTCAGAGTAACTGACTGCCTCGGAGCTCATCCTGGAATCTGCATTGCCACTCTTGCTACAAATATCCTCAAATTTACTCACCTAACCTGTATAAATGAGAGAATAATTAATTATGCACTGATGTGATTATTTAGAAATACTCATTGTCCTTTGTTCTTAAAGCAAAAGGACCCCATTTCAGATAGGAGGAAATGTAAAGTTTTTATGCAATTTTTATATCTGCTCAGTTAAAATAATAATACATTTCCTATTAATAACGCTTGCTTAATAGATACAAATTCAAAAAAAGGCA
This sequence comes from Ateles fusciceps, assembly GCA_036589455.1. Lineage (NCBI taxonomy): Eukaryota > Metazoa > Chordata > Mammalia > Primates > Atelidae > Ateles > Ateles fusciceps. Next base: position 950,343 of record JAZHEH010000672.1, read on the forward strand.
TTCATAGCAAATTCTTTCATTTTGGGGGAGCATGTTAAATATTCTTCAAATACAATATTTTTGTTATTTAATACTCCATGATAGCTATATAACATAATTTACTCAGTTTTCTCTATTGTAAATTTTGGTAATTTCTAATTTTAAAAGGTAATGATTAGTGGACTTAGTTTTGTGCTTTGAATTAATTGGCAGGTTTTTAAAAATTAAGACTATAAAAATAAGACAATCTAAGTTGTACACACGGTACTATGACCGTTGATAGTCTTATTATTGAAGTGTATTGTTAGCTAAATTACATGAAACCAAAATAACCATTAATAAATTTTCATCTGTTAGTATTTGAATCCAGGAATCACAGCACCCTGAAATTACCAAAAACTCAAATAATAATCAAGCAAAGTGAGGCAAAAGGAAGAAACATAAGCTTTGGAATCATACCAAGCCAAGTGCGATCCAGTCACGTAGCCAAGTAACTGACACACAGTCCTTCTTTTTCTTACCCTATTGATGCAGACACTAAACTACCTTTCTCCAAGAATATAAAGATAATAATAGCCCAACCTGCTGTCTATTAACCTTTGTTTTTTCTACATAATTATATCAAGTCTCCTTTTTAATTTGCATATGTGAACACAATGTAAAATAGCTAATTGCTTTTCTTTTACTAATTGCATTTTTAATTCACTACCACAAAGATTCTGGCTTAGCCAATGCAGCAGAAGTGCTATTATAGAACAATTATCACTTCTAATGTGTCAAGACCCAGGAAAATAAGACACTGCAGACACCGTAGACCCTTAGAGTTCTCTTAATGGGTGGATGTGCACTTGTCCTCAAGTCCTGTAGGTTTATGCCATTTCCTCAAGTTTGCCTGGTGACAGTCTCTCCTCTTTCACAACTCGGCTCAAGCCTCAGCCCCTCAGAGAAGATTTTCAGGTCCCTGGATAGAAATAATCACATTTTTCTATGTGCTAACATGGCTCCACACAGTTGCTGGTCCGAACCCACTTTCCTGGACTTGTCTGTGCATGTCCATATCCTCTGCTCACCTGTGTGTTCCTGGGAGGCTGATATGGTCTGGCCGTGTCCCCACTCAAATCTCATCTTGAAATGTAGTTCCGATAATTCTCATGTGTTGTGGGAGAGATAATTGAATTATGGAGCAGTTTGGTTTTCCCCATACTGTTGTCATGGTAGTGAATAAATCTCAGGAGCCCTAATGGTTTGATAAGGGGAATTCCCTTTCCTTGGTTCTCATTGTCTTTCTTCCCTGAAACAATGCAAGATGTGCCTTTTGCTTTCTGCCATGTTGATGAGACCTCCCCAGCTACATGGAACTGCAAGCCCATTAAGCCTCTTTTACTTTATAAATCATCCAGTCTTGGATATGTCTTTATCAGCAGTGTGAGAATGGACTAACACAAAGGCATAAACATGTATCTTAGCCATAGTCCCTCCAGAGGGCCAGATGCAGGACCCTGTATAGAAGGGGTATGCATAGCTGCTTTTGGTTTGCAGTGAAGAAGCTGTGGGACTTTTCTTGCAGCCATATTAAGCATTCTTGTTTTGCATATTGCTTTGTAACAGAACAGATACATTGTTCTATGAATGCTTTTATTTCTAATTCTATAAGATTAAAAAAATGGAAAGGGCTTATAGAAAATGATGGTGTGGATAGTGATGTTCGCAGGCATTGCTGGGGGGAAGGCTGCTAATGGAGTTTGTAAAAAACCTCCATCTGTCTGCCCATGGCAATGCCACTGAGCACTTTTCAAAACTCAGTGTTATCCCAGAATGTCAGTGACAGCACGCCTCACACAGCATCCTGAGATGTAGGCTGGAACATTGCCTGCCCCCCCGCCCCAACCCTGTCACGAAAAAACTTGAAATGGTTATCACATTATAAATTAATTTTTAACACAAGTCTATGTTTTATTTTGAGCTTTTATAAAATTCCCAGTAGGTTTATGAAGTCTGGATTAATCATCAAGTCCTCCCCCATAATTTTCTAATTAATTCCACAGGAGACCCTGCTTTGATCAATTTAAAGACTTCATTGTATTTAGTTAATTAAGAAATAGAAGGCATAGATTTTATCATTACTACAGACAGCCCAATTGACCTAGAGTGATGTTTGACTAGCTGCTATGAACCTAAAAAAATTAGATCCTGAAAACAACCACATTAGTAAACAGTGAGTAATCCCAGGAATGGAGTTGAATCTGGCAGAGAACAAAAGTTCTATATTATATTAAAGTCTATGCAGGAGAAGTGCAAAGTTTCGTTTCTAAGCAAGAAAAAAGAACCAACCTGGTCTGAGTATTGCTAACTGAGTGTGGTCCATAATCTGTAATAATTAAGAGTAAGAGCTTCAGAGTGAAAATAATCCGGATTTGAATTCTCATTCACCATTGCACCAGCTGTGATCCTGAGCAAGTTACTAAACCTCTCTGAAACTTTTCCTGAGTGGCAAAATGTAGCACTTGGTGCATGGTCGAAGATGATAAAAAATGGCAGTTATCATTATTATCATCATTATTATTTGCAGGTGCTTTCACAATAATTTTTTGTTTCATCCTAAAAAAGTACTAGAAAATAGAGTCAAATTATCTCTTTTAGAAATGAAGAAATGAAGCCTCAAATCATTAATGGGACATTCCTAATGTTACAGAGCTAACAAGAGGGGAACATGGAATTCAAACCCAGTGTCTTTCATTCAGCTCATGTCTCTCGAGGAATATTAGTACTGTTAGTATATGTAGTAGTTAGCGTTAAAGAGATAATTTTAGGTCTCACACACTAACCTATTTATGGAATATCAATCTCTTACTTTAAAATATAAAGTTTCCTTTTTTTTTTTTTTTTGAGACAGTCTCACTGTGTCGCCCAGGCTGGAGTGCAATGGCGCTATCTCGGCTCACTGCAACCTCCACCTCTCAGATTCGAGTGATTCTCCTTCCTCAGCCTGAGTAGCTGGGATTACAGATGCATGCCACTACACCCAGCTAATTTTTGTATTTTGAGTAGAGATGGGATTTCATCATGTTGGTCAGGCTGGTCTCGAACTCCTGACCTCATGATCCACCCGCCTTGGCCTCCCAAAGTGCTGGGATTACAGGTGTGAGACACTGTACCCTGCCTAAAGTTTCCCTTTTAAATAAACATATTTATATAAAACAGTAAGTTGATCTGAAGACAGATGTCTTAAGCAAATCATTGTTTGGGTGACACATGTGTATTCATTATCAATTGTTGTATATCAAATTACCCCCAGACTTAGACACTTAACAAACATTTATTGTCTCATGGTTTATGTGAGCCACGAATCTGTGTGCGTGTGGCTTAGCAGACGTTCCTAGTTCAGAGTCTCTCATGGTGCTAGTTTCAAAGTGTCAGTGTGGACTGGAAAGGGTCTTTGTCCTTCCAAGTCTCGCCCTTACCCCTCCACCCTCTTCCCCAGTCGCCAACCTGCAGGTTCAGCTTCCAATCTCTCTCTCCAGGGTGGCTTGCAGGGCTCTGCGTGGTACTGGCTGTTGCCTGAAGACGTCAGTACCTTGCCATATAGGCATCTCCATCAGGCAGCTCACAACATGCAGCTAATTCTATTCACAAGAAGTGAGTCTTTAAATCCAGCCCAACTGCATGAAGGAGGGCATTACCAAAAGGTAGGGGTCACAGTTGACATCTTAGAGGCTGCCCACCACATACCTGTGTATGAGAAAAGTTACAACAATTACATTATAGTCATTACATGCAAATGATTAAAGTTTGGGAATGCACTTACTAAACATACCATCTCCAGAAAGGAAGATTGGTGCAGAAAACAAGTTCTGCCTTCCATCGCGACTCTGGCATTTAGAAACCCGACTGTGTAGTAGGTTTTTTAACTGTACTTCCAGCCCTGATGCTCTTGTTTCCTCTTCTTCATGGCGTTGGCATGTCGTGCAAAGACACAAACATATAGACCCGCCATTTCAGGACAGCTCCACTTTCCCAAACAATTCTTATATTCCTTTACCTCTGAGTCTCTGTTCATGCCCATCCCAGTGTTTAGATAGAATGGCTTTTCTCACCACTCGACACCATCCCAATAGTTTCTGACTGTTAAAACTCTGCATATCCCCAAAGGCCTGATTCAAAAATTCCATCTTCTTCATGGAGCCATTCCCCAACCAGAAGGGAATTCCTCCTGCTTGTTCCTAGAGCAGTGTCCCTGTCTCTCTATAATAGCATTTATTCAATTCTGCTTTGAGAGAGACAGTAAGAGACAAACAACTAACACCTCCTGAATGGGCATATTCTGTGCAGCATGGACACAAAGAACTAAGTGCCATTATCTTAATTTTAGCATGAAAAAGTGAAGGGTACAGAGTGTGGTAGCCAGTCTTGACCCTCAGTGATGCTTTCCTGGGAATACTCATGCTAATGTATGAGGACATCCAGGCTGGCCCATGTGACTGATAGGATACAGCAAAGGCAAATGTGTGACTTCTGGGGCTAGGTCATCTTTCTAATTGCTCACTCTGGGAAAAGCCAGCCATTGTGTCCTGGGGGATGCAAACAGCCTAGGGGAGAGGTTCCAGTGGTAAAAACCTCAGGCCTCCCTCTAACAGTGGCCATGTGAGACAGCTAGGCTGAAAATGGATTTCCGGTCTCACTTAAGCCTTTACTACTGCTCTGGCCAATATCTGATAAACTCAGGAAAAATTTGAGCTAGAAAAGTTAATCTCAAATTCCTCACCCACTGAAGTAGTGAAAGAAAATAAATGTGTATTTTTGTTTTGAGCCATGGAATTTTGGGGCAATCAGCTATGCACCGATACATACCTAATACGCAAAATTGAAGAAACTTGCCTGAGGCAAGTGAGCAAGTCACAGCAGCCTCTTCATCAGCAAGGGGGAAAAAAATCTCCTGCCTTCTCTCCTTTCTCTAGTCACTAGTTACAACCAACTATGTTCAGCCTTGTGTAAAGATATCTTCAATATTTGTCTGAAATTCTACTTCCCCTCTGAACCAAGATGGAAGGAGAAAGAGTGCTTTGTAAATGTTGGTATGCGGCAGGGTATGAAGTCCCCGTCACTCCACATAAGGCATCACAGGCAATTTTGATTCTCTGGGAGAAGCCAAACTTCAGTGCTGAACAGGTATCCCAGGTCCAGAGGACAAAATAACTTTCCTAAATTCACACAGTTGCTTCGTCATAGAATCCAATATAAATTGTAGGTCTCCTAACACCCACTGTATGTTTTTTGAAGGAAAGTCTAGTACCAAAGGTCAAATCAAAGACGCCTTTGGTTTCCATCCCTTCCCTTTGTTCTCAGGTTTCGAAATGTTTGTGTCATTTAAGTTTGCATTTACTCAGGAATAACAGCCTACACTATTTTATCATGGATAAATGTGAGGTTTTCATTGGGGGCATATAATGGAAACAGTTGATAGGAGCCCAAATTGCTGTCTTTGGGAGCCCCCCAAGGTACTCAAGCCCAAATTTGGGGAATATTAACCTTGAACCAATTTTGGTGTCCTGTTGGATTTTCTAGAGCAGCAGTTGATCCTTTTGATCCTGTCTTCATTATTTTTTTTTTCTTGAAACCCTCTTCTACTTTGAATCTACCTGGACGTCCTTCTTCCTTATTCTTTTCCCAACTCTCTGGCCATTCCCTCTCAATCTCTTGCCCTGGATTCACTTCCTCTGACAACCACTTCATTGTTAGCATAATCCAGGGTTTTGACCTTCACTTTTCTCTCATACATAAAAAGCTTTTCTTTCTTATTTTCATCAAGAACACTTACTCTTTCATCAAAACAGAGAATAGATGTCACTTTCTTTGCATAGCGTTTTCTGCAACTTCCCCTAGAGTAAATCCTTCTCTGCTCTGTGCTAGCTCTGTATCATTTTCCTTCTTCTGCCAAGGCATTTATCACACTCAGAAGTTCTCTGCAGGCACGTCTGTCTCCTGTACTAAAACCTGAGCTACTCTAGTTTACGTCCTAGGCTTGTTAGTCTTGGCATCAGCAATACTCAGTCCAAAGCCCAGAATCAAGCAAACACTCAGTAAGTACTCAATGAATGGGTCTGAACCAATCATTAACATGGAAACATTATGCAAATATCTTTGGATGTGCCTCTGTAAAACAAGATGGCTTTTGTTTTCCCAATACAGTTCTATTTACCAAAACAACTTCAGGAGAAGAACTAGTGCTCACTTCCTAAGTCAAACCTGTTAAAAACATAGCAGTCACTTAATTAGTCATACAGCTGAATGGGAGAGAGAAAATTCCACCTGAGTGATGGTCACTGGGGAAATCATGATTCAAAATTGCTGGAAGGAGGAAAGAGAGGAAGAAGAATTTGAAGTTCCTCAAAGACTCTTAAACACAGTTCAGGAAATGCCATTACTCTAAATTGGTGAAATAAAACATATTGATTAGTATGTATTTCTGCCAGTGGAGTGACATAATTAGTATATGATTATTTCAGTGTTCCCCAAGTCTATTCCACAGAACCCTAATGCTACAAAGTGTTTTGTGGGGGGAGAAAAAAATGTTTATCTGAGCAAATAGGCTAGAGAATGCAACAGATGATATTCTCTTTTTCCATTTCATAAATCACATTTGCATGATAAAGTCATTGAGAAGCCTTTTGGTAAAGAAACAGATTTAAGTTTGTTTAAGCATTTTTCAAACTTGCTAGACTACAGCATTGTTTCTCTCCTACCAGCTATTATCACCCTGTGGAACCAGTATTCTGTGCAGACACTGGGGGGAAATGCTTGCCTTGCTCTAGAATGCCTAATCTTGGTCCATGTCACTTGCTTGGAGCTGTTAGTTTTGGAGATACCCATGCAGCCCACAACCCCTTCTCTTCAAACAGACCTAAATCAGTGGGTGAATGTAGCCTCCACATCAGTAACTGCATTAGGCCCTCCCTGACCCTTAGGCGGTGCTTAGTCAGATTAGTAGAAAGGGGTCATATTCTTTCCCTCTCAAATCAAGACTCAGAAGTTTTAGGGTGAGCTCAGATGGTACGTGCAGCTAGGGCTATCAGGATTCTTTCTCTCCATATGTACTTGGAAACAGATAAAGGTGATCCTCAGAGAAATCAAGCAAATAATTGATCAGATCCTTGGAAAGAAGCAGGGCTGAGAGAGCTTGAGGCATCCAAGACAGGAAGGGACTTTATTCTGTTGGCATTCTGACCCCCATGAAGCCCATCTAAACTTCCCCATCAAGAATATTATAAAATACTCCTGCACACCCTCACTGAGAGCTTCTTCTGACTTTAGTTTGTATCAGCTGCTAATTTTTTAGAAAAGTTACTAACCTAAAACTGAAGTCTTAACTAATATATTAGATGAGAAACAGACGCATTTAAGTTCAACAAGCATTTAAGTGCCTAATATGTGCCACACCCTGCACTGTGTGTTATAAGGATTGACAAAGTAAAAACAAACAAAAACAGCCTTTGCCCTATAAAAGTTCACTAATGGGAGATATAGTCCCAGAAGCAGATTTGACTAGAATCTAACAATTGCTAGATAAATGTGTGTTGTAGAGAACAGTTATCTAACACATGATGGGTATAGGCTAAAAAAACAAAAAAAAGTTTCCTGAAATATGCAATTCTTAAGATAAATCTTGAAGCTTGAATTTTCCAGATAAAAAAGTACACCAAGGGCATTCTAGATAGGGGGCATTGGTTATGTGTGAAGCAGTTATGAGTGTGCAGAGGAAAAACATAAATGGTTATGATTAGACCTTGTAGAACAAGAGCCCTAGCCAGAGACATGTAAATAGGGAAGCAGTCATCCTAAGATATTAGGACGTTGCCATGTCAGAGGAAAAACAGGTTCCAAGCATAAAAAGAAACATAGTTAGATTTAATAAAATAAAAGAAAATAGAAGGAAAAAGAAAAACAAAAATAAAATAAAAAAAGAGAAAATTTTAAAAAAGTAAAAAAGAAAAAAAGAAATATAGTTAGATTTGCATGTCAGAAAGATATTTTTAGGAATTGCAAGTAAAATGAATTTGATGAGAGCAAGACAGAGGGCAGAGAGACCAGGTAACTGGAGGACAGTAGGAATGGACAGACACATAAAAATCAATCGTGGAATAATAAATTAAAATTCATTAATAATAAAATGTTAGTGGGGAAAATGTCTTTAGAGACATAACTGTTACTTAGGAATTACTCTCCTTCACCCCCAAATTATAGATTCTTTTGCTTCACTATGAACTATGTATTTTCCAGCAACTCTGTACTTTTATCCTCTAGATAAATCTGTTGTGTAAAGCTGAAGTGCATTTAAAATCAATGGTATTCAGAAACCAGGTCTCCATGCTAACCCTGTCAATGAAACTGGGAATCAGGAAACAAGACGTTCTTGAAGGAAAAAGATTTCTCCCCTTGGGCAGGTTCCAAGGCCTCTGCAGATCTGAGTTCTTCGTCTTTAAAAAGAGAATTAATTGAATTAGACCTGTTGTTGCAAAAATTTTGTCCAATAGTAGATCTTCTTACCAGTGGAAAATGTTCACGAAAATCCTGTGTTTAAAAACAGGTGTTAGTGGAATCACATTATCTGAGGCATAGAGGAGGAAGCCCCAAATCCTGTTCCTCAGCACCTGCAGTGGGCTCTGAGATACCTGCACGGAACCCTGGAAGTTCTGAAAAAGACCATTTAAAAACAAGAGCATCTCAGTCCTCTGGTTTAGCTTTTTATATAATCTCTTTATGTTTCCTCAGTGACTGCCTTATCTGCATGAGCTGGTCTTGGCCTCCAGGGTATGTGATTTGCCTGGGAGAGCTCATAACATGGGCAAGAGGACTTTTAGTTATTAATTACACTTGTGTTTTCCCAATAGGTTGAGATGTCTTGAAAGGAATATGTCACAATAGGATCCCCATAAAGTATGCTACTAAAGGAATATCAGCGTCCCAGCATGGAAAGATTATCACGCTGAAAAATTGCCCTGGACTGAAGCCTGGCCTTCATGTTACTGCTGGTTTGGCCTTAGGGCAAGTTAGGAACTGCTCAGCCTCAGGGAGTCCTTCCGTTCCTTGGGTTAAGTGAAGCCAGCCCAAGCTTCTCCAGGTTTCCTATGAAAATGCAGATAGCATGACATTTGTGAAAGAGATTTTTATTCTACAAATGCTAACAATTTTTATTAAAAAACCCTGTCAATGCTCATGACAGTCTATGATGAAATCAGAACAGCAAAATGAAAATTTTATTAAAAAAACAAGTGAATATCCACACTACATCTTAAATTATCATCACGGCAAAATGATCAATGCCCAGCCATATGGTGAGGCGATTCTAACGTGGTGTAATTGTGTAAGAATTGCTGCAGCGCTAGCCCTGGGTTGATAAAACGAGTCCAATAACTGTTTTCTCGTTTTGTTGGGAGTGCTCTCCTATCCTCGCAGTAACGCGCCACCACATTTTCTCTGTTACACTTGATAAGGGCAAATTGGCACTGTGGGACGGAACAGAGCTCTGTTCCGTCCCACTGTTCAGCCTCCAATTGGCTGGAAGAGTTGTACAAATTGTTTTCCCTTCGTTCAGAGACACTTATCAAGGCCCAACAAGGAAGGTAATACGGGCCACTCGCCAGGCAGACAAATTTCTCAAAAGAGACAGTACTGAGCCCCTCATCATAATGAAATTGTGAGTTTGCCAGTCCTGGAGAATAAAGAACTTTCTGAAGCAGATTGCTTAATAAGGGGCACCCAAAAGAGTAATTTAGTGAAGTATTTCAAAGAACTATTGAGTTGTGGTATTATTGTAACCTCCCAGTGTTCGATGGGAAGAGCTGCTCGCTGCACAGTATTCTGCTGGATTTGTGGCTGCTTTCCTTCTCCTATACTCAGCAGCTGACAGGTAGCCTTCATTAGAATTATAACTTTTAAAATCATTACCAAACCTCCAAACCTCAGGATAGTCAATAACCTTAGAAAGAAACCAATAAATAAACACTATTTGTAACCAGTCACCAGAGAATGCAAGCTCCATTGGCAATGGGCTATGTTTTCCCACTTCCTCCTATGTGCAGGGGAGCCTTGCTACCTACTAAATAGGCACAAGTCCACTCATATTCCTGCGCTTAGACTCCTAAGCCCTAAATGCTTTCTTTTCATCTTTACTTCTGATATGGTTTGGCTCTGTTTCCCCACCCAATTCTCATCTTGTAGCTCCTATAATTCCCACCTGTGGTGGGAGCAACCTAGTGGGAGATGATTGAATCATGATGGCAGGTCTTTCCCATGCTGTTCTTGTGAGAGTGAATGGTTTTAAAAGATCTGATGGTTTTAAAAACAGGAGTTTCTCTGCACAAGCTCTCTCTTTGCCTGCTGCCATCCAAGTAAGATGTGACTTGCTCCTCCTTGCCTTCCACCGTTATTGTGAGGTCTCCCCCAGCCATGTGGAACTGCGAGTCCAATTAAACCTCTTTCTGGCTGGGTGCAGTGGCTCATGCCTGTAATCCCAGCATGTTGGGAGGTCGAGGCAGGCAGATCACCTGAAGTCAGGAGTTCCAGACCAGTCTGGCTAACATGGCAAAACCCTGTCTCTACTAAAAATACAAAAAATTAGCCGAGCATGGTGATGGGCACTTGTAATCCCAGCTACTCGGGAGGCTGAGGCAGAAGAATCACTTGAACCTGGGCAACGGAGGTTGCAGTGAGCTGAGATAGTGCCATGGCACTCCAGCCCGAGCGACAAGAGCAAAACTCCCCCCTCCAAAAAAGAAAAGAAAAAGAAAAAACCTCCAAAAACTCTTTCTTTTGCGAATTGCCCAGTCTCAGATATGTTTTTATCAGCAGCATGAAAATGGACTAATGCAAGCTCCTAGAATGGTGGGTAGTTGGAGCTGGGAAGGGACATTATGCCCATGTAGCCCAGTGCTCATGTTTTATATCAGAGAGAACCCAGGCACAAAGAACGTAAGTAAGTAATTGGTTAAGGTCAAATATTTACAAAGATGGATGATAACAACAACAACAGTAGAAACATCAACACTGATGCTAGATTTTGATCTATTTTTCTATATTGTATTTGGCTTTACCTCATTTTCCATATAGAATGATATAGTAGAAACTGTGCTAGAGAAGGAGTCAGTAGAACACTCATGATCCCCGTTCTCCCTGAGTGAATTGAGAGGCAACTTGATCTTTCTCCCTTCAATTTTCCTGTTTTAAATTGAGAATAAAGAAATGCCTACAGTATTTACAAAAACACCCATTGTGAACCAGGTAGATAAATCTAATTAGACCCAAGAGGTAAGTATGATTGGCTCTATTTTACAGGTGAAGTAATGGAAGAACAAGGGGTTTAGGTGATTTGCTCAAAATTCTTCAGCCCAAAGAGCTCAAAGGAGGATTAAGAAGCCAAGTCTCTCTGAAGTCAGAGACCCACGGAGTCACCACAGAGAAGGCCCAGCCAGACATCAGTCCACTGGAGACCAGGCTTACATATTTGGGGGAAGGTTTTCTTTAAGCACTTTGTTTTCAAAGGTTCCCAAACAAAACCAAGCAATGGTAATATATTATTCTAAAGAAAGCCTTTGTTAAATGACTCTCAGTGTCAAAATAGGGTGTTGAAGCTGGCAGCTTCTGCCTGGATCTCTCCAGAAATGGAACATAACAACAGACAAAGCAGAGCTGGTGATGTCACTGCTGCAATGATACTCCTGCAAACCTCTTTCACTATCTTTTTGCATCTACCAGCTTCTGGTGTGCCTCTGCCCGCAACGGTAGCATTAGAGGGCTGGCGTTAGACTACCAGGACCCTTATTGCCTGCATACATAACAACTCATAGAACCAGAAGTATCTGGGTATGTATACCAACTCCTCCTCACAACTTAACCAATGATGAGGGCAGGAGTATAAATACCCCAGTCCTCTTGCTCTGATTCAGAAATTCTCAGAGTGACTATCACTGTTTTCACTGTTTCCAAGGCTCCCTTGTGTGATGGAGCCCAAGTCACCCTCCACCGGTTGATATTGCATTACTTGATATGATAGATTTCCTTGGTCTCTTTTTTGTTTTCATTTTACTTTCTGTTTCTCCATTCATCCCTTACATGTACATCATCATATCAGAAGCTGCTTCTGGGAAACCAGCTTAAGATGTTAGAGCAGCACATCCATTGTTAACAAATTTGTCCTTACATTTAGTAAAACTGGAACTCCTAATAACTCTCACCCAACAGATCTATTCTGCCCTCCAACATCAACATGAAGGAGTACATGTCGAATTCCCATCCACTGGTACGGCTTTCAGATGGTTGATGGTGCCTGTAGGTGCTTATAGGTGCCTTTTAGTCTTTTCTAATCACAAGGAACTTGAATGAGAATGATGGCTCAGCACTCACATGATCACAAGCTAAAAATAAAGAGTTGTAACTACCACTTCTTCTGTGACCTAGGACAGAATAGGTGAAAAGGAAAAAATAAAAGTCTGCCTTCTTATCAAAGGAGTTAGAAACCCTCCGGGTTCCCTTCCAAAATCAGAGAAATAGCACTACTTACCAGCAATTAATACATGCTATTTATTAAGCTCATAATATATTCCAGAGAGTACTCAGTAGTTTACATAAAACATCTCACGGTATCTTCTCAAAAGGAGTTGTTATTGTCATTATGTCTGGTTTACAGATGAGGAAACAGAAGTGCAGAGAAAGTATGCTGCTTACCCTATGTTCTGTACAAAATGATGGAACTGGGATTTGAACCCAGGCAGTTTGACACCATAGCCCAGCCTAAACCATTTCAAATCACTGTGAATGTTCTATGTAAAGAGAAGCTAATAATTACTCACTGTTGTAATGCATTGAATTATTCCACGTATTTATTACACAGAGTTTGAGAGTACAGTACAGAACTCCAATCCAACTTCCACACAAGATCTTTGTTTTAACTTGCGAAATGGTTCACGTGTTCAGGTTTTCCCCTAAGAGATGAAATGCTTTGGCCAACAAGACATTGAAAAGTAGATCTAAACAGAGGCTTAAAAATGCTTACATATTAGAACCTGGTCGTTCTTGCTGCTCTTTAGAATGCTGAGACTGTGTTGTAAAGAAAACTTTGTCACCAAACTGGGAGACAGAAGCCCCATGGAAGAAAGTCCAGTCCTCTTGGCTGAGTCCTCCTTAGATGAAACAGCCTACATCATCTGAGTTAGGTCATCCTAATCTGTATTATACTGTTGCATGAATGAGAAATAAACCTATGCCATCTTAAACTATGAAATTTAGGGTTTACTTATTATCATAGCAAAACTTAGCCTCCATATTTTTTTCTGACATATATGTTGAAAATATCAAAATTTATTTATCTTTTCTTTTAAGATGGGGAAAGGGAAAGTGATTTGTCAGTAAATGATCACGTTTTCTTCAATATCTTTAACGCAATATGCCAACTACTAGAGTGCAAATCCCAGCATTTGCATTCAATCATTCAATAAATGTTTATTAAGTGGCTACTAATTTTCAACAACTATATAAAAAGCTGAGCTGGGGAAGGCAGCTACATTAAAAGAAATTTTAGAAAACAAGTCAATCACTACAAGGATGAATCTATAAATCATGTGCCTGGAGAACTTTAAAGAATCAATCAATAACTGCCTGGAGAAATAAAAAAAGGCTTCCTGGGGAAGTAGTATCATACATGGATATAAAATAATAAAATTAGGATTTTAATAGACAATAAAGGGAACACTACACAAGAATAATCACAGCAGAAGTGCATCTGGGCAGGAAGGAGAGTAATGGCAAAATAAACAGGAATGTGAAAAACCTACTGGCTTGGGGAAAGCATTGAGGCTAACAGCCTCATTCATCTAGAAGTCTACATTCTGCTCATTTATTGTATGTTATGAGCTAGCTAAAAGTATGAAATGGCTTAATAACACAACCATTTTGTTTTATCTCATGATTGTGCTGGTGAGGGATTTGGGCAGGGCTTGGTTGGATGATGGCTCCCGCTCCCTGTGCTGCTGTTGGAGGTTACTCAAATCTCTGGCTGGTGGATGAGCTATAGTCCAAGATGACTTTACTCACATGGCTCATGCTTTGATGGGCATGGCTCAAAGGCTGGGTTCAGCTAAGACTGCTGGTTTGAGCACCAACACCTAGCATCTCCAGGATGGTAGCCAGTCTCAGTAACCTCACACTCTTTAAACAATGTCTAGGGTTCCCAGAGAGAATGTTCTAAGAGGCAAAAGTGAAAGATTCCAGTCTAGAAACTGTCACAGATTCTTTGTCCATATTCTGTGGTCCAAGAGGAAGGATAAAATATCCAATTTCTCAATGCAAATGCCCCACTTCTCAATGTAAAGAGAGTCAAGGAATTTGTGGGTCAAGCGCAGTGGTCTCAATGTCTCCACCAAGATGACAAAAGTTCTTTCCCACTGAAGTCTGCTAGTAAGAACATTAATGCCTAACAGCTTTCTCCTGACCTTCTGAGATGAGCTCCCAGTGTAAAGAAGATCCCTGGGAGATAGAACCAGTGTCAGATGTGGAACTGAAAGATCATTAAGAGTTTAACTAGGAAATTTGGCAGGAGACACACCCAAATAGGGTACGTTTAGATGATTGGGAATATTTAGTGAAGCAGAAAGGTAACAACCTATAGTGAGAAGGTGGGGATCACCAGAAGAAAAGTGATTGAAATGATAACTGAGAAATGATAGTAATATGTTGACTTTCAGGTTGGGGACATTAATACAGAAGGTATGGGTGGGAAGAAGTTGCAGAGTGTTGCTAAGTAAGATTTTTATTTAAGAGCAGGTCCAAATCTGGCCTTAAATGAAGTATTATCGGAGCATAGCCACACCCACTCATTCATATCTGGTTTGTGGCTATCTTGGCAACACAAAGGTAGAGCTGAGTAGTTGCAACACAGTAACCATGGCCCATAAAACCTAAGACATTTACTTTCTGACTCTACAGAAAACATTTGCTCACCCTTGATTTAAAGATTAATCTAGTAGCAATGGCCTTCTACCACTGGCCTGTTCTAGGAGCAGGTGTGCAGGAAGACGAGCTGCTGGGCTATCACAACATTCCTGCTGAGTGATGTAGCAATATGGATCCAGCAATAATACTAAAAGGAGCTGGAAAAAGGAGATGCAGTGAAGATATGACTGACAGAATCCTATGTCCCGTTGGGTGAATTTATGTGTGTTTGCTTGCATGTGTGCATGCACATGCAAGCACACACTTGTGTGAAAAGGACAGCCAGGGAACATGGAAAAGGAGCTATCACAGAATGAGTTTCATTAATTGCTGGATGAGCTGATGGTACTAACAAAAATGGTGGGGGCTTGAGGCACAGGAGGAGAGGCTGTGGGGCAGAGTGGTGAAGGTGTTTTTCTTTCACCCTAGTTGATATCATTATTTGGACATTAGCTAAGACAGGTGTTAAAATCATGAGTTTCTTCTGAGGCCAAAGAGAATAATTGTGAAAGAAAATCCAGCTTTAAGATGTTCAAATGTTTAATTCATTTCAGTGGTTTAAAACCACCTGATTCTCAGGAGGATTTTCTACTAATCTCTCTTGGAACAGCTTACAGTTTCTAACTGGATAATGCCATATTTTGCCTCAGAATCTTTGTTCTTGATTCTTCTTCTGCCTGAAATGCTGGGAAACCTCTGCCTAACTTCAACTAATTCCTTAGGATTGAGATTAAATATTGCTTCCTCCAGCAGGAAGCCTTCCACAAATTCATGGGCTAGATTAGATACCACTGGATAGCACACCATATTTTCCCCTGCTTTGCTGTTCAAGATGACTTATCTGTTATTGCTCTCTGCTGCTTCCTTGGGCCCCTCTAGTTCTGAGCTGGTAGAGGGCTGGGACTATGTAAATATGTGTTGTACCCTCTCTCCGCATATATGAAACACAATGAATTATTAGTGGCAGTGCAGACTTAATACAACAATAAATAACAAAGCCAACTTTTATTGACAATTTATAGCATCAAGCCACAGACTAAGAGTTTTCTATGAATTACCCAATCTTCAAAACAACCACCTACAGTAGATGCCATTGTTGTACTCACTTTAGAAATAACGAGACTAAGGCTCCCCGGAAGTTGAGAATCTTAATCTTACTCAAGGTAACACAGATGTTAAATGGCACAGCCAACCCAAGTCTGTATGATCCCACACCCCCACAGGATTAACCATTATAACTATCTGCCCTTGGATGGATACGTCAGTGCATGAAAGATGGAAGAGAAGAGGGAAGAAAGAGAAAAGGAAGAAAAAAAAGAGAAATAAATAAAATAAGAAAGGAATAAAGGAACGGAGAGAGGGAGGAAGGCTAAGAGGGAAAAAGGGAGATCAAACTGTGGTTTTGTGCTAGGAACATTTTATAATGCGTTATCACCGATAATGATGTGTCTATCCACAGGCAAAAACACAAGTACCACTTACTTAGGGCATTATTGGAAATGCTTTACATAGTTACTAATTTATTCCTTGCAACAACAACTCAGTGAAGGGCATTCGGTTGTCACTATATTATATCCAGAATTTGACCACTGCAGAGCTCCTCCCTTGCCTCAATCTTCATCCAAGTCCCCCTCGTCTCTTGCTTGGATCAGGGCTGCAAGTCCCTGCTCTGGTTTCTCTGCTTCTGAACTTATTCTCCTCTAATCTAACTACGAGACAGATGGATGCTTTGAAAGTACAAACCACATCATCTTAGTCATCCTTTAAAACACTCCAGCAGTTTCCCCCATCTTAGTATGAAAAACAGTTATTTCATGGTAGTTCACGTCTGGGTAAAGTAATCCCAGCACTTTAGGAGGCAGAGACAGGAGGATCCCTTGAGTCCTGGAGTTCAAGAACAGCCTGGGAAACACAGGGACACCCTGTTTCTACAAAAAATTAAAAATTAGCTGAGTGTGATGGTGCAAGTCAGTAGTTCCAGCTACTCAAAGACTGAGGTGAGACGATCGCTTGAGCCCTGGAGGTTGAGGTTGCAGTGAGCCATGATTGCACCACTGCGCTCCAGCTTGGGTGACAGCTGTCTCAAAAATAAATAGATAAGTGAATGAATGAATGAATGAATGAATGAATGAAACAGTTAATTCATGACTGTGCAGACCCTAGGTACTCTTGCTGACATCTCCAATTTCATTCCAAGCACCTTCCCTTTGTTTATTCAGCTCAGCCACACAGGTCTCCCCCTGCTCTCTTCAAATGTACCCTGTATCTTCCTGTGCATTTACTGTTCCTTCTGACTTGACTCTTGTTCCTGAAAACATCTACATGACTTACTGCCATATTCCCCTATGCCTTGACTAAAATGCTGCCCTGCTGAAGAAGTGTTCCCAAGACACTAACTATAGCATTGCAATATTCCTTTCTTAACACTCTGACATGTTTGTACTAGTCCATTTTCACACTGCTGATAAAGACATGCCCAAGACTGGGAAATTTACAAAAGAAAGAGGTTTAACTGGACTTACAGTTTCACGTGGCTGGGGGAGGCCTCACAGTCATGACAGAAGACAAAGAGGAACAAGTCACATATTACATGGATGGCAGAATGCAAAGAGAGAGTTTGCACAAGGGAACTCCTCTTTTTAAAAGGATCAGATCTCATTTACTATCATGAGAACAGTGCAGGAAAGACCCGACCCCACAATCCAATCACCTCCCACTGGGTCCCTCCCATGACATGTGGGAATTGTGAGAATTACAATTCAAAATGAGATTTGGGTGGAAACAGAGTCAAACCATATCATTCTGCCTCTGGCCTCGCCCAAATTTCATATCTTCACATTTCAAAACCAATCATGTCTTCCCAACAATTCCCCCAAAGTCTTCTTATTTCAGCATTAACTCAAAAGTCCACAGTCCACCATCTCATCTGAGATAAGGCAAGTCCCTTTCACCTATGAACCTGTAAAATCAAAAGCAAGTTGGCTGCTTCCTAGATACAATGGTGGTATAGGCATTGGGTAAACACAGTCATTCAAAATGGGATAAATTGGCCAAAGCAAAGGGGCCGTAAGCCACAAGCCCCATGCAAGTCTAAATCCAGCAGGGCAGTCAAATTTTAAAGCTCCAAAATGGTCTCCTTTGACTCCATGTCTCACATCCAGGTTATGCTGATGCAACAGGTAGGCTCCCGTGGCCTTGGGCAGCTTTGCCCTTGTGGCTTTGCAGGGTATAGCCCCACTCCTGGCTGCTTTCATGAGCTGGTGTTGAGTGTCTGCAGCTTTCCGGATGCATTGTACAAGCTGTTGGTGGATCTGCCATTCTGGAATCTGGAGGATAGTGATCCTCTTCTCACAGCTCCACTAGGTGGTGGTCCAGTAGGGACTCCATGTGGGGACTCCAACCCCATATTTCTTTTCCACACTGTCCTAGCAATGGTTCTTCATAAGGGCCCTGCCCTTACAGTAAATTTATTCCTCAACATCTAGGCATTTCCATACATGCTCTGAAATCTAGGCAGAGTTTCCCAAACTTCAATTCTTCTTTGCACTTGCAGGGTCAACATAATATGGAAGCTGCCAAGACTGGAGGCTTGCACCCTCTGAAGCCATGGCCCGAGCTCTACATTGGCTCTTTTCAGTCACGACTGGAATAGCTGGGATGCTGGGCACCAAGATTCTAAGCTAGGGGAGGGACATGGTGGGGAGATAAATTGAATCATGGGGGCAATGTCCCCCATACTGTTATCATGGTAGTGAATAAGTCACATGAGATCTGATGGTTTTATCAGGGGTTCTGGTTTTGCATCTCCTTCATAAATTATCTTGCTGCTGCCATGTAAAGAGTGCCTTTCACCTCCTGCCTTGACTCTGAGGCTTCCCCAGCCATATGGAACTTAAGTTCAATTAATCCCCTCTTTCTTCCCACTCTCAGGTATGTCTTTATTAGCAGTGTGAAAATGGACTAATACATATATTTGTTTGTTGTTGTTAACTCTGACTTTAGGGGTCCTTGGGAGATTCTCTTTGCTTCCCAAGATGAGTTTCCCATTCTGTGTCATTTTTCCTAGGGATAATTAAGCAGCCTCATGACACTGCTTGACATGTTGCCTTGAAGAGCTTGTGTGCTGTGTCTATGAAAGCTATTGACTGTGGAACAGAGTTTAACTTATCACACAACTGGATGAGGAATTTATGGTTAGCTAAGTTTCTCAAAAAGTAAAATTTTGGTACCAAACCCTCTCACCTTCTCAGCATGAAAACAAACTAATACAGTAAATTGGTATCAGGAGTAGGGTGTTGCTGAAAAGATACCTGAAAATGTGGAACTGACTTTGGAACTGGGTAACAGGTAGAGGTTGGAATATTTTGGACGGCTCAGAAGAAGACAGGAAAATGTATGAAAGTTTGGAACTTCCTAGAGATTTGTTGAATGGCTTTGACCAAAATGCTGATAGTGACATGAGCAATAAGGTGCACACTGAGGCGATCTCAGATAGAAATGAGGAACTTGTTGAGAACTGGAGCAAATGTGACCCTTGTTATGTTTTAGCAAAGAGACTGGTGGCATTTTGCCTCTGCCCTAGAGGTTTGTGGAACTTTGAACTTGAGAGAGATGATTTAGGGTATCTGGTGGAAGGAATTTCTAAGCAGCGAAGCATTCAAGTGGTGTTTTCAGTACTATTAAAGGCAAAAAGTAAAATTTTGGTACCAAACCCTCCCACCTTCTCAAGTAATTTTCTATATTCCCCAAAGTCTTGTCTTTTTACTTAGAAGCTGAGGATGGGGAATGGGGTAAAGAAAATTCCAGGCACATGTAACCAAAGTAAAGAAAATAAATAATATAACATTTTGTTTCATGTAACATACAAAATAAATAATGTGACATTATGTACATTATAGCATCTTCTTTATAAACTGATACTTTCTCATAAGTCATTTGACTATCCCAGGGTGCAGAAACAAGGGGAGGTAACTTACATAAACATAGTAAAGTCTGACCACATCTTGCCTAAGTGAAAATGCTTTCTGATAAAAAGGCTCAAACCACAAACACAGATCTAGAAACGTTGTTACTACAGAGGTTGTGTTTACATTTGGTAATGATATGCATGGAAATAGTGTATCCTGGGAGTTTAGAACTCAGACAAACAAACAGGGATTTATTAATTTGGCAAAATACTAGTTCTCGATTTTGTGAGAGTTAGGGTTTTCCCTTATGTTGGTTGGCTGAGAATGAGGAGCTCGAGAAAGATAGGATTAAGGCCTCTCCTGATCTACTTGGAAGTAGACAATATTGGAGCCTCTTAAGGATTTGTCTCACCCTCAGACACACCCATTATCCTCTCAGCATAGGTAGAAGAGCTTGACCCATCTGCTATTATAAAGATATGGATGTGACCTAGGGTGATTCTGCCCCCTGGTGCAGGAGTGACTGAGCCCAGTGGGCTCACATGGGCCTCACACACCTTTATATATGCCCTCCTTTTGTGAGTTTCAGGTTCTCTGTCTATCCCTTATTTACTGTAGCCAAGAGGATACTAATCACTTTACACGCAATCAACGTTTTTATTCTTCACTTAATCCTAGCAAGGAGGAGCTGTTATCCTTATTTGACATAGAAGGAAATGGAAGCACCAAGGGGCTAAATTGTTTTCTCAGGTTCATCCACCTTGTATGTGGTAGAGTTAGGAAATGAACACAGAACACTGTAGCACCAAAGCTATGCTTTAATTATTAGTCTCTGCATTTTTCTCTTAGGTCTGATAGTCAATGTTTAAACCCTGACTACCTAATCCAGTTGCCATAATCCCTTCCTGTAAGACTAGGTTTTGCTTTGTAAATCTCTGACAGACCAAGTCTGGACTTAACTAACCTGAAGTGTAGATATGATATATCTGGATTTACTTACTAGGGATTCCGTGACAAAGTACCGCAAACTGGGGTCTTAAACCACAGAAATTTACTCACATAGATTTTAACTAATTGCATCTGCAAGACCCTATTTCCAAATGCATTCAGATTCTGATGTTCCTGGCAGACATAAATTTTGAGGGGACACTATTTGACTCACTACAGATCTGCTATGGATTAAATTGTATTGCTCCCAACATTCATACATATGTCATGTCATTTATGTGAGACAATAAATATCAGTTGTTTAAGTCACCGAGTTTGTAGCACTTTGTTAAGGTAGCCCTAAAAAATAAATACAGGATGTAACATGTATGTACATTTTAGATTAGAAAAGTACAACAGTTTTTGCCAGAGGTCCACAGAACAAAGACTAGTGAAAACTTATACTAGGGAAAACTCAAAGATTCCAAGAACAGTCTCATAATCATGCTGTGTCCTGAGTCTTCATATTCCTAAGGATGAGAAAAACAGCAGAAAATATCAATGAAACTAGAATTTTTTTGAAGATAAATCCTTAGCAAAGCTAACTAAAGAAACAAATCCTTGGCAAAGCTAACTAAGGAAAAAGGGAGAAGATTCAAATAAATAAAATTATAAATGACAGAGGATACATTACAACTGATACCACATAGCAGATCATAAGAGACTACTATGAACAATTATATGCCAATAAATTAGATAAGCTAGAAGAATTTTGTAAATAGCTTGACACGTATAACCTACCAAAACTGAATCATGATGAAATAGAAAATCTAACAGACTAATTGTGAGTAAGGAGATTGAAATAGCAATCAAAATCTCTCAACAAAAAATCCAGGACCTGGTGGCTTCATTGCTGAATTCTAACAAAATTTTAAAAAAGAATTAATGCCAGTCCTTCAAACACTTCTCAAAAATGAAGGAGGATCAAACACTTCCAAACTCATCTTAGAAAGCCAGAATTACCTTAATACCAAAGCCAAATAATAATACCACAAGAAGCAAAAATTATGGGCCAATGTCTATAATGAACGTAAATGAAATAATTTTCAACAAAATAGCAGTAAACTAAAATCAACCTCACATTAAGAATCAAACACCATGATGAAATGGGATTTATCTCTGGGAAGCAAGGATCCTTTATTTTATACAAATCAATAAATGTGATATAACACATTAAAAGATAAAGAGTACACATTATATGATCATCTCAATAGATGTAGAGAAAAGCATTTTAGAAAATTAAGCATTATTTCATGATAAAAACTCTCAACAAATAAAGTACAGAAGGAATGTATCTTAAACTACTAAAGGTCATAAATGACAAGTCCATGGCTAACATCATAATCTATGGTAAAAAGCTGAAAGCTTTTCCTCTAAGATCAGAAACAAGACAAAGATGCCAACTCCTAACACTCCTACTCAGTATAGTACTTGAAGTCTTAGCCAGATCAATTAGGCAAGATAAAGAAATAAAAGGCATCTAAATTGGAAAGGAGTCAGTAAAATTGTCTCTGTTTGCACACAATATAATTTTACATAAAGAGAAAATAAAAGGAATCTGCTAACAAATCATTAAAATAAATAATTCACTAAAGGTTCAGGATGCAAAATTAACATACAGAAATCAGTTGCATTTCCATACACTGACAACAAACTATCAAAAAAATTAAGAAAACAATCCCAGTTATAATTACATAAAAATATGTCAAAATAAATTTAACCAAAGAGATGTTAATTCTGTACACTGAAAGCTACAAAACATTGATTAAATAAATTGCAGAATACAAAAATAAAGATATCTCATGTTCATATATTGGAAGAATTAATAACTTTAGAATAATGTCTATGCTAACCAAAATGACATATAGATTAAATTCAACCCCTATAAAAATTGCAATGGAATATTTTTAAATCGAGAAAAAAATTTAAAAAGTTAATTATAACTACAGAAAACCCAGAATAGCCAAAGGAATCTTGAGCAAAAACAAGGTTGAAGGCATTACACCACCTGATTTTAAAATATACTACAAATCTAGAGCAATCAAAATGGTCTGGTGCAGGCATAAAAAAAATGTACAAGCCAATGAAACAGAAAAGAGAGCCCAGAAATAAATCCAAACATTTATGGTCAATTGGCCTCTCAAAAGAGTGCCAAGAATACACAAGGAAGAAAGAATAGTCTAGTCAATAAATGGTGTTGGAGAAGCTGGATATATGTGCAGAAGAATTAAATTCAATCCTTACTTCATACCATATACAAAAATCCACACAGTGGTTTAAAGACTTAAATATGAGTCTTCAAAATGTAAAACTACTGGAAGAAAACACACAAAAACGGCTTCTTGACATTGGTCTGGGCAACATTTTTGTGTGTGGGTGATGTTTGACCCCCCAAATCATAGGCATCAAAAGCAAAAATAGTTGAATGAGATTGCATCAAAGTAAAAAGCTCCTGCACAGCAAAGGAATCCATCAATAGAGTGAAGAGACAACCTATGGAATGGGAGAAAATACTTGCAAGCCATAAATCTGATAAGGAGTTCATATTCACAATATATAGGTAACTAAAACAACTCACTAGCAGGAAAACAAAAAATAAAAAATAAAGAAAAATAAAGAACCCCAAAATACATTTTTCAAAGGAAGACATATAAATGTTCAACAGATTAACAAAAAGATGTTCAATATTACTATTTATTTGGGAAATCATAAGAATGGCTATTTTCCAAAAGACAAAATCTAACAAGTGTTGATGAGGATGTGGGAAAAAATAATCCTTGTATAATATTGATTGGAATGTAAATTGGTATAGCCGTTATGGAAAATATGGAAGTTCCTCAAAAACTTAAAAGTAGAATTACTTCCTGGTCCACTGTGTTAGTCTGTTTTTACACTACTAAAAAGAACTACCTGAGATTGGGTAATTTACAAAGAGAAGAGATTTAATTGACTCACAGTTTCACATGGCTAGGGAGGCCTCAGAAAACTTACAATCGTGGCAGAAGGTGAAGGGGAAGCAAGGCACATCTTACATTGCTGCAGGAGAAAGAGAGAGATAGTGGGGGGGGAAATAATGAACACTTTTAAACCACCAGATCTTGTGTAAACTCACTCACTATCATGAGAACAGCATGGGGGATGCTACTGCCATGATCCAGTCACCTTCCACCAGGTCACTTCCTTGATACATGGGGATTACAATTCAAGATGAGATTTGAGTGGAGACACAGAGCCAAACTGCATCATCCACCAATCCCACTTCTGGGTATATACTGAACGGAAATGAAATTAGTATGTTGTAGACACATCTGCACTCCTATGTCCATTGCTGTATTATTCACAGTAGCTAAGATATAGATTCAAACTAAGTGTTCATAGATGGATGCATACATAAAGAAAATGTGAAATACATACACCTACACATACGCACAACCAAAACAGAATATTATTTGGATTTAAAAATAAAAAGAATGTGGGAGATGGGGATAAAGAGAAGTTGGTTAATAAGCAATAATGTACAGTTAGATGGAATGAATAAGTTCTAGTATTTGATAAGAAGAAGAAAATTATATTTAAAAATAATTTATTGTTTATTTTGAAATAGCTAGAAAAGAAGAATTGCAATGTTCCCAATAAAAACAAAATATAAATATTTGAGGTGATGGATATCCCAGTTACCTTGATTTGATCATTACACATTGTATACATTATGAAAATGTCACTTGTACTCCAAAAATATGTGCAACCATGATGTATCAGTTAAAAAGTTTTAAAAATAAATAAAGGAGGAAATTCTGTTATTTTCAACAACATGGATGAAACTGGAGGCCACAGTGGTAAGTTAAATTAGCCAGGCACAGAAAGACAAATACTGCATGATCTCATTTATTTATAGAATGTTCAAAAGTCAAACTCATAGAAACAGAGAGTAGAATGGTGGTTGAAAGGGTTTGGGGAGTGGGAGAAATGGAGATATATTGACCAAAGGATGTGAAGTTTCAGTTAAGCGAGATGAATATTGTATTAGTTCATTTTGCAGTGCTGTAAAGAAATGCCTGGGGTTGGGTAATTTATAAAGAGAAGAGGTTTATTTTTACTCATGGTTCTACAGACTGTACAAGAAGCATAGTGTCAGCATCTACTTCTGGTGAGACCTCAGGAAGCTTCCAACCAAGGTGGAGGGTGAAAGAAGAGTATGTGTATCTTTTTAAAAAATTATTATTATTATTATTTTTGAGACGGAGTCTCACTCTGTCACCACGCTGGAGTGCAGCAGCACTATCTCGGCACACTGCAACCTCTGCCTCCTGGGTTCAAGCGATTCTCCTGCCTCAGACTCCCGAGTACAGGTGCACACCACTACACCCAACTATTTTTTGTATTTTCTAGTAGAGACAGAGTTTCACCATGTTGGCCAGGAGGGTCTTGATCTTCTAATCTTGTGATCTGCTCACCTCGGCCTCCCAAACTGCTGGGATTACATGTGTGAGCCACTGCACCTGGCCGGGAGTATGTGTATCTGATAGCCAGAGAGGAAGCAAGAGATATGCTGACATGGTTTGGTTCTGTGTCTCTACCCAAATCTCATGTTGAAATTTAACTCTCAATGCTGGAGGTGGGTCCTGGTGAGAGGTGATTGGATCATTTTCTCATGATTTAACATCATTCCCCTCTGGTGTTGTTGTCACAATAGCAAGTTTTCATGAAATACGGTTGTTTAAAAGCCTGTGGCACCTCTCTCTTGGTCCTGCTCCTGCCATGTGAGATGCTGGCTCCCATTTTGCCTTCCTCTATGACTGAAAGCTCCCTGAGGCCTCCCCAGAAGCAAAAGCCACTATGCATCCTATATAGACTGCAGAATTGTGAGCCAATGAAACCTCTTTTCTTTATAAGTTACCCAATCTCAGGTAGTTCTTTATAGCAATGTAAGAACAGACTAATACAGAAAATTGGTACGGAGGAGTGGGACATTGCTATAAAGATACTTGAAAATGTGAAAGCAGCTTTGGAACTGGGTACGAGGCAGAGGCTGGAAGAGTGTGGAGTGCTTAGAAATAGGAAGTTGAGGGATGATTTAGAACTTCCTAGAAAATTGTTAAATTGTGACCAAAATGCTGTTAGGGATATGGACAATGAAGTCCAGGCTAAGGAGGTCTCAGATATAAATGAGGAGCTTATTGGGAAGTGGAGTGGAAGTCACTTTTGCTGTGCTTTAGCAAGGAACCTGGCTGCATTTTGCCCCTGCTCTAGGGATCTGTGGAACTTGGAACTTGAGAGTGATGGATTAGGGTAACTGGCAGAAGAAATTTCTAGGCAGCAAAACTTTGAAGAGGTGGCTGTTTCTATAGGCCTATGCTTATGTGCCCGAGCAAAGAAATTGCATGAAACTAGAACTTATATTTTAAAGGAAAGGAAAGTGTAAACGTTTGGAAAATTTGCAGCCTGACCATATAGTAGAAAAGAAAAGCCCATTTTCAGGGAAGGAATTCAAGCTGGCTGCAGAAATTCGTATAAGTCAAAAGGAGTCAAGTGCTAATATCCAAGACAATGGAAAAAAGGCATGTAGGGCATTTCAGAGACATTTGCAGCAGCCCCTTCCACAACAGGCCCAGAGGCCTAGGAGGACTAACTGGCTTGTTGGACAGGTTCTGAGCCCTGCTGCCATGCACATCCAGCCACTGCAGCTGTAGCTAAAAGGGGTCAAGCTACATCTGGAGCTGCCTCTTCATTGGGTGCAATCCATAAGCCTTGGCAGATTCTATGTGATGTTAAGCCTGCAGGTATGCACAGTGCAAGAGTTGATGCTTGAGAGCCTCTGGCTAGATTTCAGAGGATGTATGCAAGAACCTGGGTGCCCAGGCAGAAGCACCCAGAAAAAACAGAGCCCTCATGGAGAACTTCTGTTTTGGGCAGTATGAAGAGAAAATATAGAGTTGGTGTCCCCCACTGGGGCACTGCCTAGTAGACCTGTAAGAAGGGAGCCACCATCCTCCAGACCCCAGAATGGTAGATTTACTGGCAGCTTGTATCCTGCCCATGAAAGCAGCCACAGGAACTAAACCCTGCAAAGCCACAGGGGCAGAGTTGCTAAGACTTTGGGAGCTGTGATGGTTAACAGGAGCCTATCCCTCATGCCAGTGTGCCTGGATAACGACATGGAGTCGATGGAGATTATTTTGGAGCTTTAAGGTTTCAGGCTTGCATGGGGTCTGTAGCCCCTTTCTTTTGTCTGATTTCTTTCTTTTAGAATGGGAGTATTTACCCAATTCCTATACCTCCACTGTATCTTGGGAGTAACTAATTTGTTTTTTTATTTTACAGACTCATAGGCAGAAGGGACTTGACCTGTCTCAGATGTGATTTTGGACTGTGGACTTTCGAGTTAATGTTGGAACGAGTTAAGACTTTGGGGGACTATTGAAAAAGTAAGATTGTATTTTGCAATGTGAGAAGGACACAAGATTTGGAAGGGGTCAGGGGTGAAATAAAGTTGTTTGGATCTGTGTCCCCACCCAAATGTCATGATGAAATGTAATCCCCAATACTGGAGGTGGGGCCTGGTGGGAGATGATTCAATCATTGGGACAGTTTCTCCTAGTTTAACACATTCCCCCTTGGTGCCGTCATCACCAATAGGGAGTTCTTGTGAAATCTGGTTGCTTAAAAACATGTGACACCTGCCTTCTCTCTCTCTCGGTCCTGCTCCTGCTATGTAAAATGCCTGCTCCTTTACTCTGCCACTATGAGTAAAAGCTCCCTGAGGCTGCCCCAGAAGGAGAATCTGCTATGGATCCTGTATAGCCTGCAGAACCATATGCCAATTAAACCTCTTTTGCTTATAAATTACCCAGTCTCAGATATTTATAGCAATGTGAGACCAGATTAATACAGATGCCAAACTCTTTTAAACAACCAGCTCTCACATGAATTCCTTACCAAGGGGAGGGCACCAAGCCATTCATGATGGATCCACCACATGACTCAAACACTTCCCACCAGGCCCTAACTCCAACACTGGGGATTACACTTCAACATGGATTTGGAGGGACAAACATCCAAACCATATGAAATATGTTCTGGAGATCTAATGTATAGCATGGTGACTGTAGTTAATAATAATGTACTGTATACATGAAATTTGCTAAGAAAGCAGATCTTAAATGTTCTCACTACCAAAAAAAATATGTGAGTAGATGAATGTGTTAATCAGCTTATAGTGATAATTTTCCTATATATCTGTGTGTATCAAAACATCATGTTTTCCACCTTAAACATATGAAATTTTGATTTGCCAATTTTACCTCAATAAAGGGGAAAAAAATCCTAAAATATCGAGGAGATCTAATGACTTCCATTTATGGTTTTCTATCCAAACATTCATCAATCAGTTTATTCAACAAATATATATTGGTGCTCATTCCATTGCAGTACAGTGTAAGGCTCTTAGGATTCTATAGTGAAATAAACATAGTCCCTGCTTCAGGATACTTTTTATTATTATTATTATTTAGAGACACGATCTTACTTTGTCGCTTAGGCTGGTGTGCAGTGGCATGATTATAGCTCACTGCAGCCTTGAAATCCTAGGCTGAAGTGATCTTCCTGCCTCAGCCTCCAGAGTAACTGGGACTATAGGAACATGTCACCGTGCTGGACTTTTTAATTAATTGTGATTTTAGAGTTGGTATCTTGCTAGGTTGCCCAAGTTTGCCTTAAATTCTTGGCTTCAAGTGATCCTCCTGCTTCAGTCTCCAGAGTAGCTGAAATTACAGGCAAAAGCCACTGTACCTGGCTCTAGGAGACTTTGTTATGGTCTAATGAGAGAGGAAGAGAGACATGAAAAGACAAAAGACAGTGCACAGGTGCAAGGGGACAGGCACCACGATGAAGCTAAGCGTGCAGTGAGTGGAAAACACACAGCTGAGCTAAGCACCTGCCCTGGGCCGTGGGAGTCTTTCTTGGCTGGACAGTGGTAGTGATGTCAATGCTGAGGCTCAAAGGATGAATAGACATGTTTTGAGTTGATCAGGGAATAAAAGAATATTACAGCCACATAGAAAAAACAAGCACGAAGTTCAGAGGCTGAGAGAGTATGTCACATTTATGAAATGTCATGTTATGAGAGGAGTTGGGATAAGAGCAGTGGTGAAAGCGCAGGTCACAAAGTTACCTCTTCATGGAGGGAATCTGGCTTTATCTGATGAGAAAGGGGAGCCAGTCATGCAGGGGAGTGACTGGATGAGGTCTGGGAGTCAGAATGATGAATGGAGAGAATGCCTGAGAAGGGAGAGGGCTGCTGGCAGCAAGATTTCCCATGCCTGGTTCCATTGTCCCCAGTGTATTTCTCCACTGCCCTCACTCCATTTTCTACTTCCTGCATGCTCTGGGCTGGAGCTTTGTAGGATATGGGAATTGTCAGAAATCTAAGAATAAGAAAATGCTCCACCAGGAGTTAGGCAATGTCCATATCAGGGTTTCTCTGGTTCCAGAACCGGGCAAAGCTGGACTCGAAAGTGCCGGTAATATCCTCAGTGGTACAGATTAGAGGCTGACACAGAGCCCCCAGATAACTCTGCACGTGGAATATCCTAAACTAAAATCCATTGTGTTACCTTAGCCCCATCCTATATCTTCTCCTGGCCTCCGTCTCCCCATCTATAAAATATACAGATTACTCTATTCCTTAGAGAAACCTTTCCTTACCACCAGGGCTATCACACTAACCCAACTTATCACATATCACTACTGAATTTATTTACGCATCTTATCACTTACATCTCTTTACGAGGACATTGTGTTTTCTTAACTACCATATCTCTAGAATAAAGAATAATGCCTAGCACATAATTAGTTCTCCATAAATATGTATTGAATGAGAGAATGGATGAATATGTAAGCAAGGGATTATCATTGCAGAATATGGCAGCCACCGACTCAGAAAAGCAGAGTTCTCCAAGGTCACTTGGACTGTGACCTTGGAGTTAAGCAGTTGGATTCAAGCACAGGTGTAAATTCCAGACTGTATGTTGTATACTCTCCAGTACATAGTCTCGCTACTAACTCAAGTCATTTTCCTTATTTCTAAACTCAACCTCCTAATTTTCAAGAGACAAAGAAAAATCTAGGGCTTAGTGTCTGTGTTTGGTTGAGGAAATATGTGTCATGACAGTATGGATATGATCACAGAGGGAGACACTGTGAAAACTCAGGAGTTCATTATCACCTTTCTTTGATAGTCCAGCACAAGCACTTGTCAATTCTCACTTAACACTTCTTTCATTTTCTCCTTTCAACTGAGTGCAGGACGAAATGTCTATTGTTGCAAGAGGGAATCATTGACTCCATTTCTTTCTCCTTGAAGATGGAATAAAGCACTCAGTTTCAAAGAAGTCCCTTAAGTGATTAGTGTCATTTCCTGTAGTGCTTATAGAATCCTGGATTGCAAACTTTTGAAAGCTGGAGAGACCCCTTGAACTTCCATTTTTCTATTTCAAAATAAATGAAAGAGACAGCAACTTAATTCTTCACTAATAAAGTAAAATCCAAATCTGGTTTGGAGATTGAGGGGCCAAATATCGTTCTCTACTTTACATACACCATAATTTTATACATAATTATCCACCCATGTATCCCAAACTTCATTTCCCTTATCTGGGATTGTGTGATGGAATAAGGTTATGAATATATAAGAGTAGCCTGGGCCAAAGTGATAACTTCATGGCTGACCATCCTCTGGGTCTGAGAACGTTGTGCTCTGTCCAGCTAGAAGCTTTACAAGAGCAACCAAAAATTCAGACAATCAGCTGTGGTTTTCTTGTATGGAGGTGTCTAATTTTGTAGTCTTTACTAAGAGAGTGAACTGCTTTTATAATTAGCTGGCAGTAGATGTAGCAAATTAATTGGAATTAAAATTATAGTAGGAATTATTGATTTGTTAAATCATTCAAAATGTACTGCAGTAGACAGTTTTAGGATTGATACCCAAGGATCCTCACCCTCTTTGTTTTCCCTCATTGTGCATCTCTTCCCTTCAGTATGGGCTGGACTTAACCCAGTGACTCACTTCTAACAAAAAGAATATGGCAAGGATGATAGAATGCCACTACCAAAGTTAAGTCACAAAATTTGTGACTTCAATCTTTCTCTCCCTTGCTCCCTGACTCCTTTCAGTCTTATGAAGCAAGCTGTCTACAGAGATCTCCATGTGTCAGGAAACTGAATCTGACTGATGGTCAGCAGCCAGCAAGCTACAAAGGCCTTCCAACAGCCCATAAATCACTGAATCCCACAGAAAGCCATGTGCATGAGCTTAGAAGAGCTTTGTCCTCCAGGTATACCTCGAGATGCCCCAAGCTGCCCCTCTCTACATCTTAAATACAGCCTTTCAAGGGACGTAAGTATGGAAACAATAGACACTGTAGACTAGTAGAGGGTGAAGGGAGAGGGTGGGTTAATAAACTACCTACTGGATAGTATGCTCACAACCAGGGTGACAGGATCCGTATTCCAAACCTCAGCATCATGGAATACTCCCATGTAGGAAATGTGCACATGTACCCCCTGTTTCTGAAATAAAAGCTAAAATTTTAAAAAACCACACATACACTCAAACAAATTAATGATCTTGTCCATTGTGAATAGTGCTGCAATGAACATAGGAGTGAAGTTTAAAAAAAAAAAAAAAAAAAGAAAATCTTGATGAAAGAACCCAGCTAAGAACTGTGTACATTCTTGACCCACAGAAATCATGAGATCATAAATGTTGTGTCTAAAGCCATGCAGTTTAAAGTGACTTGTCATGCAGCCAGAGATAACTATTACAGGTGCTTTTTACCCAAAGGAATTATCCAAAGGACTGCCATAATCAATGAAAACTCAGTAAACTGAGTAAATAACACATGTACATTCAGCAAGAAACTGGATTTAAAAATCTTGATCAGAAAGTATTCCATTAACTACAACCAAAAGAACAAAATACTTAGGAGCAGTTTTAACAAGAAATATGCAGGGTCGTTTGGGGAAAACTATAAAATATTACTGAGAAATGTAAGACAAATACTTGAATCACTAGCATATAGATCATATTTCTGAGTTAGAAGACTTAAAGACTCTAAACTATTATTTCCTTTCAGATAGCTTTAAAGTAGAGTACATTTCGATCAAAATCATGACAGATTGTCTACTTAACTGGAAAAGATTAATTCAAAGTATGCAAAAATAGCAGAGAATTGTTTTGAAACGGAAGTCTTATGTAGGAGAATTAATCCTATCAGATATTAAAATGCTGTAAAGCTACAAAAATAAAAAATCTGTATGATTGTGACCCAAGTCTAAAAAGAGAGATGAAGCCAAGTATAAATATCTGAAATATAATTCCTAAATATTAATAACTTTACATTTAATATACAATATTAAATACATTTATTTAATAATCAATACATTAACATATTTATTTAA
Source organism: Ateles fusciceps (assembly GCA_036589455.1). Lineage (NCBI taxonomy): Eukaryota > Metazoa > Chordata > Mammalia > Primates > Atelidae > Ateles > Ateles fusciceps. The sequence continues at coordinate 982,652 of JAZHEH010000672.1, forward strand.
TAATTTAATTGTTAAATATATTTATGAATTTATATGTATTGATGAATTAACCCTTCTAAATCACATGCCACCCACCAATCACATACCACTAACACAATAATGATTAAATACATTTTAAAATATATTTGCTAAAAACTAGGGGAAAATAGCAGCCCGAATCTCTAGAGCTGTGGTTTTTAAACTTCAGCAAAAATAAGAATCACAAAGTGTTTTCAGAAATACAGGTTTCCAGCTTACCCTAAAAGATTCAGAGTTATTCCTCTCTATTTTAACAAGAACATCTGATCATTCTGATGATGGAAGTCTAAAGATCATATTTTGAAAATTACTGCTGTAGGGCCAGATGTTCCTTCTAAACCCAGAGGGATTGGTTCAAATAAAAAGGGGTGGATGAAAAAAAAAGAGTTTTAATGTAAATTAAAACCAAAAACCCTAGGATATACAAAATGATCATGCAAATTTATTACTGAGAAAGCATATTTATAAAAAGTATGGCAGAAAGTTTAATCAATAATGAGTAGACAGCTCAAACAAATCAACAAAAAAGTACTTGGAAGTTTACAGATAAATCAGAAAAGAATAGCTCTTCCATAGTATAAATGTATTTGGTTAAAAAATAATGAGAACATGTTTAAATCTACCAGTAAACAAAGTCATGCAAAATTAAAATCATCACAATGAAATTTCATTGCTTAAATACATTTGAAAAGATTTTTTTGAAATGTCAGTATGAAATGCTTTCAAGTGTGCTGAAAGATGACAATATCTCATGCATTGCTAATTTTGTGTAAATTGTTGCAACCCCTTGGGAGATCATCCAGCAATATGTATCATAAGCTTTATAAATATCCATAATATTTGATTCAATAGTTCCATTTCTAAAATGTACCCTTAAAAAAGAGAGTATATAAACATATTCATCACATTATTTGTAATTGCAAAAATCTTGCAAGAGCTTAAATGTCAACAAAGAGGGTTGATTACGCATATCCTTTTATTTTTAGCCATAGAAATGATGTTTGAATGTGAATGTTATGAAAATTTCTTATCTTAAAATGACAACTCAAAGTAGAGCATCTGAGTGTAGTGTTAGATATGCATAAATGAGATATATTATTTTATATGATAGATATTAATGTGTTATATATTTTAACTGTAGATTATATAGCATATATAAAAATCTATAACTAAGAATTCTGTATGCTTTGACCCCATACTGAAATAAAATTTCACAATTTAATCCTCACAGCCCTATTGCACAGGTGCTGTTAATACCCTAACCTTGTCAAAACATGCTTCCCTCAGACTCAGACAGCTGCTAACTATGGGGCTGGGATTTGAGTCTTGTCTCCCTCAAGCCAAAGCCCATACTCTTGAAATATACTTTTGGACTTATGCCTTTAGAGGAAGTGGAAGAAAACATATAGCCAAATCATAATAATGACTATCTTTGGGTGATAGGACCAAAGATAATTTATTCTTAGCATTATCATCATTATCCTATCTTCATATATTTTTACATTTCATATGATGAATATATACGAATTATTTTTATGTATTATGAGAAAATAAGCAAAACTGAAGAAAATATAACTCTCTTTATAAACTGATTTCTTTGCTAGGCATATGAAGAAATAAAAAGAAAATCACTTGCTCCAACAAAATTGATGGAATGTGTGAAATTTGCATGGTGTCTCCTCGGGTACAAGGTGTTCAGGCACGGTAGTTCCTTCTCTACACATACTTGTCCTAAGGTCTCACTTCTCTGGCCTGTTTTAACAAATGTACAATGAGATAGTTCAATTAGGTGATTTCCAGAATACCTTCCAACTCTCTCACCCCAGAATTCAAATAGTGTGATTTAAGTGCTAATATTTATTTCCCCTAATAGAAATCCATTTGGGGTCCCAACAATTACATGCCTATTTTTCTAAGCACTTATAGAAAATGTGTTGAGATCTCCTATGCAAAAGTATTTTCCTTTCTGTTTTCCACAAATTAAAAAAATTAAAATGTTAAAAAAGAGGCATACTCCAGAGTTCTAATTGATCTCTCCCTCCAGAAGCCAGACTGACAGCTACCTGTGGAATCCTCCATGTCTATCCTCACTGGGGTCCCTGGGCTGTCACGGTAGATTTCAGGGACTTGCAGGATCCAGTGGTTTCCTATTCACTCAGTACACAAGCAGTGAGCTCTTACTAAGAACCACACCCTGTGCTAGGTACAGGGGCTGGAGAACTTTCTCAACTATGACTTCGACATTCCTGTGAATATCCTGCTGTTGACTCCCTCAGTGTTTGTTGGACATGCCTCCCTTGCAGTTGGATGGATAGCACTTTCCCAGTTCTGAACTTTACTAGCTATGTGACTTACATCTCTCAGCACCTCTGAACATCATGACCCAACATTTACATGTGAAAGAATTTTCACGTAAATTTACAGTCCATACATACTCAACTAGGCTTCACATCTCTCATATTTACTCACACTATTAGCCAACATCTCAGCTTTGAAGACACAAATACGCTTTAAAGAACCCAAATGGACAATCTCTTTGGTATTTGATGAGGACTCTTCCCTTCTAAACTATTATTGTGATTTTAAGGAATTCCCTTTCATCTTTCTAGAATGACTATAAATGGGACTCTCATTAAAATAGAAGCCTTACATCTCAATTACAGCTTGTCCCTTCTCCCTCTTTGTACGTGAAAATAAAATGCCTTGGGAGGTCCTGTTCCCAAAGCATGAAGATAAAAATAGACCAGTGGGATATGACAGCCAGCAATGAAACACGGTGGTTAACAGCCTACATCCAGGTATGAGAGTGATTTCAGCCACTGCACTGCTTTCAAGGACAGTTGAGGAAATTGTTATGGGTTCTCCACTCACTGTTTATATGCCACATTCCATAGAAGCTCTCCTAAACTCTCATCACTGTCAGCATTATTCTGTGAGTGGATTTGCCCCTGATGAGCATCTTTTATAATCTCCCTCTAATTTCACCATCTCTCATTGTAAATGACTTTAACCCCATTACACATTTCCTTTTGCCTCTCCCTTGTAATAAGATGCCTCATGAGTGTAGCACCTTGACCATCCCACTTCTTCCCTCTAGGCAAAACCTTCAAGAAACGACAATAGAAAACACTGACTTGCTTTGGTTCACTGGTGGCTCATATTTAATGGATGAATCAAGAAAATATTGCACTGGCTATGCAATAGTGTCTTTAACTGAGATAGCTGAAAATAATCCATTACCAGGGATAGCTTCTGCCCAGCAAGCAAAATTGATCATCCTAACCAGAACAACAACAACCAAAAAATCCCAGAGACAGTCAGTTATGTGCCTTGGTGCCTATTTCTAGGGGGCCGTGTATAAAATACCAAGTGGGAGAATAACAGATCAGGAGCAAGTTCAAAAGGGAAGCCCTGAGTTCTGTTCTAGTCATGTTCAGTTTGAGACACTTGTGAGAAAGTAGAAGTGGAAAGGTTGAGAGGAGAGTGTGAAGCTCTGGATTTAAAGTTGGAGTCATCAGTGTATAGATGGGTTCCGAAACTGGTGGTGTCTGAGATCGCCTAGAAAAAAGCACACAAAGACAAAAGTACCCAGGGTAAAATAAGTCTTGAGAAACTCCAATATTGAATTATGGGATCAAAAAGGAGAGTGTACAGAATGTAGACAGAAAGGGCAATAAAAGGGAAGAAACAAAAAGGAATAGATGTCACAGCCTCCAAAGAAAGACAGAATTTCAAGGAGATTTGGTCATGTCAGTCATTATTGATAAGTCAAATAAATGAAGACTAAAAACTGGTTTTTAGATTGCCACAAGATATTAAATCAGAGTCTTGGTATAAAACTGCTGTTCTTTTTTCTTGTAAATCTGCTTTAGTTCTTTGTAGATGCTGGATATTAGCCCTTTGTTGGATTCAAAAGTGGGCAAAAAAGATGAACAGACACTTTTCAAAAGAAGACATTTATGAGGCCAACAAACATACGAAAAAATGCTCATCTTCACTGGTCATTAGAGAAATGCAGATCAAAACCACTTTGAGATACCATCTAATACCAGTTAGAATGGGGATCATTAAAAAATCAGGAGACAACAGATGCTGGATAGGATGTGGAGAAATAGGAACATTTTCACACTGTTGGTGGGAATGTAAATTAGTTCAACCATTGTGAAAGACAGTGTGGCAATTCCTCAAGGATCTAGAAATAGAAATTCCATTTGACCCAGCAATCCCATTACTAGGTATATACCCAAAGGATTATAAGTCATTCTGTTATAAAGACACATGCACATGTTATGTTCATTGTGGCACTGCTTACAATAGCAAAGACCTGGAACCAACCCAAATGACCATCAATGATAGATTGGACAAAGAAAATGTGGCACATATATGCCATGGAATACTATGCAGTCATAAAAAGGATGAGTTCATATTCTTTGTAGGGACATGGATGGATCTGGAAACCATCATTCTCAGCAAACTGAGACAAGAACAGAAAACCAAACACAGCATGTTCTCACTCATAGGAGGGTGTTGAACAAAGAGAACACATGGACACAGGGAGGGGAGCATCACACACTGGGGTCTGTTGGGGCAAGGGCTAGGGTAGGGACAGCGGGGGATGGGGGAGGTTAGGGAGGGATAAATGGGGAGAGATGCCAGATATAGGTGACAGAGGGATGAAGGCAGCAAACTACCTTGCCATGTATGTGCCTATGCAACAATCCTGCATCATCTGCACATGTACCCCAGAACCTAAAGTACAGAAACCCCCAAAAACAACAACAACAAAAAACTACAGTTCTTTTTCTCACATAGTACTTCTCTTTACTGGGAACTGTTTCCTTTCCTCTGTGCCTTTTTGAAACTCTTCTATCCTTGCTACTCCATCTATGTGATTACTCTGGGAGATGTCCAGTGGTATAACTGTATCCCGTCCGTTAGCCACAGTGCCTTGAAACAAGGCTGAGCACCTGGCCCAAAACCATGCCAATGAAGTAACTTAACTGGCAATTGTGAATTAAATGAATATTGTAGTTAAGTCTGGCTACTGTTTGAATTGAGGAGAAGTAAATCAAAAAAGCGTTGACTGTGGCCATTTATGTTCCATCCTGACCATAGAAAGAGAAAACCTGTCTTCACCAAGAAGAATGTATGATGGTGCATGAGTTTCTACCTTCAACTATTTCAACTATTTCCATGTTTTACCTTCCTTCTAGTCTTGGTTTTCATAAACCTGTATCATTACACGAAATCCTTTTTGTCTCAGCTAGTTCAAGTTGGATTTTGTTATTTGTAATAAGAGTATTTTGAACAAATATATGAATTGATAACTACCACGTATTATGAAAAGGGTACACACTGTTTAATCTTCTTTAATCATCACAATAACCCTATATTTATCCTGATATTATAAATGGGGAAACTCAGGCCCTAGCAGTCAAGTAGCTTATTTAAAGTCACACAGCCAGTGGGTAGCAGATGTTGGTGTCAAGGGAACTTTCCCTCCACCCTTGGAAGGTTCACTAAAAAATAAACCCACAGTAAGACAGATTAATAAGAGAAAAGTCTTTACAAGTATATTGCTACTGTGTACACAGAGAGAATTACAGGGTAATTGCCTAATGTTTCAATGAGGTACAGATGGTGATATAGCCTCTTTCTTAAAGAAAAGGGAGATGGGGAAATGTGGCTGATTTTAGGAGGATAGTAAATGATTTTTAGGATAATTAAATGGGCTTGAGCATATAATAGTCTGGGGCAAAGTCTATTGGGCTTGCAGAGTGGACAACGGTTTGTGACAAAGTCTATCCATGTTTGTTGAAAGACTTCAGTCTTGTTTCCTTATATATGTGCTCAGTTAATGAACACTCAGGGAAGAGATGGGGGGAAAATTGTTTTCTTATTTGGAAGGTCCTGACCCTAGGCAATCATGAGAACTTCAGATACAACTTTATCCCATGCTTCAGGAGAGATGGTGGGTGAGGAATAGGGGCAGAGCCAGAGAGACCTTGAGGTCTCTTTTACAATTCAGCGTCTACCAAGCACCATATCCTGGGGTGTTGGTTTCTGAGCACCAACATAGATCTAGCACTTAATTCACATACACTGCATCTGTACTTCATGCTCTTAACAACAACACCGTACATTCACTGCAGGCGGTGTTATAAGTAGCGGATGTTCAGAGTTGGCAGTGTCATGAGTAGTGAGAGCAATGAGAACAGATTCATTTTGGACTAGGGAGTTTGCAATTGTTCCACTATAGTGAACTCATTGGTGAAGCTGATTTTTCATCTCAGATGTGTGCATTGAGACTAATGACTAAAGGTATTTCATCAGGTCATCATACTATGTGCATGGTTATTTTTTAATTAGCTTCTATAAGCTAACTGGATATCTGGAACATACATCGATTAAGAGAAGGATTTTCTGCCCTTAACTAGAGATCTGAGACCCCAGGTGACTGGATGTGATGAAAGAAATGTGGATTAGGACTACCTGGGAGAAATCAGATGACTTAAGAAAATGTGAACCAGCATGCCTTTCCAAAGCACTCCTACTTATATCCCTCCTCTTGTCTTTCTTCCTAAGTTTTCTCTCTAAGTAGCACTCAATTAGAATATGGCTTAGACCAGGATAGGGTTCTATACTAGATAATAAAGGCTTCTAGCACAGGGCTATAAAGGCATACACATAAAAGAAATCCTCTTAGTGGGCACAATCATGTGCAGCCACATGACTGACCATGAATTTCACTCTGTGATCAAAGAAGTGATTCAGAGAATTCATCTTCATGAGCTCCATTCATCCTGTCATTCACCTTACTATATTTGTTCAACAGAATGTGATTTATTATCTGGATCAATGACCAGCATATGCTGCATCAATTTTTTTTTTTTGTGAAGTTTAATGCCATTATCTTGCTTTTCTCCCACCACTGTATAATAGTATGTTTAGAAAAATCTATAGAGCAGAATAGTCAAAAGCAGAGATTCTTAAGTAAAGATATAGAGATTGAAGTCCAGGCTCTACCATATATTAATGGTATGAATTTGGCTGAATTATCCAACATTTTGATGTCTCACTCTCCTCACTTTACAAAAGAGATAATATATTATGACTTAAGAACACAGTGGCTGGCCCAGATCCACCATATTTTATTCCGTTTGTGAGGAATGACATAATTGTGAATTCCAAATCTTAAAATCACTTTTTGTTTATTTAATCATTTGCAAACATTTATTGGGTCCCTATGATGGGCCAGCAACAAACTGGCCCCCTGTTTTTGTGTAAATATAAACTAGTGGAACATGGAGACATTAATCATGTAATTATACAAATAAAAATAAAGTTGCAGTTCTGGGAGCTGCTATTATAATAAAACCTATAATGGGAAGATGTGATCATATAGGGTATGGAAATTTTGAAATTATATCTATGGAAAGACTATAAGGCTGGGAACAAAGACATGAATGACAGTGGATACCTATTCCTTTGTCTGCTTAGTACCCTGAATATTGCTGGGATCTGCTTTTCTGAGATCTATCCCTCCCTCCCCCAATTCTACCCATAGGGTTATCATGAGAGATTCTATTTGATTAGAATATGACTCCAAATCTTGATCACAGCTGGTCAGTGCAGACGTGGGTGTCTCACTGACGCTTGGCCAACTGAAGAGGTCTTCAGGGGAATGTGGATTCCATTAAAAGAGGACGGTTAGGGCTGGCTGTTCTTTTATACTAGAATGATGCAATTCAGATATTACTGACTGATGTCATTTTTTTTTCTGCTTTCAGGCTCAGGAATAGAGACAGTCAGGCTGCAGCAAGAGAAAAGAGAAAAGAAAATATGTAGAAAGACCCAAAGGTAAGACACCTAGAGAAGAAAATTTGGTTGTATCTGTGACTAATGTGTTGCTGCACTCCATTCTTGGGTTCTTTGAGATACTCTATATCCTAATGAGAACTTTCCATTTTAGATTGTGAGTTTATTCAGTTTGAGACCCTGTTGCTTTCTGTTCTGATTTCTGCTATATTGTTGTCACCAAATAATACAGTCCTAAGAAATACCTCAGTATAAATAATGATGTGAAGGTGTAGGAGCAGGAACTAGACTAGACCAAGCAAGCAAAGAGTGATGAGGAAGTGAAGAAGTAGAAGAGCAACCATTTACACATATTTGGCTATATAAGAAACTGGGGAAGAGGTGGAATGGAGAGAGAGTGGTAGAGACAGCTTGTGACAAGCTTACTCCCCCTGCAATGGTGTAGATTTGTGACTGCAAAGCAGCTGCTTGCAAAGATGAGCTGTAAGTTTGTTTCCTTTTGTTTGGATTATTTAATTTTGTTAATTTTAAGAATGAAGATACAAGAACATGTCTGAATGCAACAGGAAGTAGATCAGTTACGCTTTGATGCATAACAAGTGGACCTAAAACTGGGTGACTTAAACAATAAGCATCTTTAGTTCTTGATTCTGTACATTGGTAATCTGGGCTGTGATGATTCTGCTAGTCTGAGCTGTTCTCACTCACATTATCATTGCAGTCAGTAGTCAGTCAGCTGGTGGTTTTCTGGGGCTGGATAGTATATGATGGTTGAACTTCATGGCCACCAGGCAACTAGACTACCTGCCTTTTTTTCTTTTTTTTTTGCGATGGAGGAGTCAAGATGCTCTGTACCCCAGGCTGGAGTGCAGCGACGCTATCTCGGCTCACTGCAACCTCTGCCACCCAAGTTCAAGCAATTCTGCTGCCTCAGCCTCCTGAGTAGCTGGGGTGACAGACCTGTGCCACCACTCCTGGCTAATTTTTGTACTTTTAGTAGAGATGGGGTTTCACCATGTTGGTCAGGCTGGTCTCAAACTCTTGACCTCCTGATCCATCCACCTTGGCCTCCCAAAGTGCTGAGATTACAGGCGTGAGCTACAGCGCCTGGCCCTACAGGTCTTTTATCATCTCATAAGCTCATCCAGGCTTGCTACTTTTTGACGCAAGCAAATCACATGCCCAAACCTGGAGTCAGAGTCAATGTTGAAGGGTATGACCAAATGATGTGCACCCAGGGAAGCATGACGAAATCAGGGCCATTATGGAATTCAATCTGCCCAAAAGGCATAGAGAATGAATACGGAAGAATGAGATAGGGTAACTGTTTGAGAAGGTGATATATAGCCTTCAGGTCCATTATAGCCTTAAAATAGAAGGTGGATTTGCTAGGAGTTCAATAGTTTAAAATGCATCATTTTGGTGACATTTGCAATAAAATGATGGTGGCTGCTGCAGTGTTTTTTTTTTTTCTTGGACTCTTATCATTTCTTTCTCATAGAGCTGCAAAAGGAGGTCTTCCATTTTAGAAACTGGGACAGCCCGCTGCCTGTAGTGTGCTCCGCTCAACTCTCTAATTACTGTCATGCTGACGGAGGTTAAATATTTATGAAGAATGTGCTTTTTATCATCTAATCTAATTTTTAAACTCAGATTCTCTAATCTCATTGAGATGTTAATAACCTGTGTTTCCCCCTCTCCTTTAGGTTTTTGGCAGGAGTCAAAGATCTCTGCATTCTCATGTATTTTGTAAAGAGTGACACATTTGTGGGGGATAACGACTGCATGAAAGGGATTGCCAAGAATGGAAAGTGGGAGAAATTGACAAGAACCTACTTCCAATTCAGCCAAAAAATTTGTTGGTAGCAGTACTGGAGAGCGGATTTGCACAATTTGATTATGATACTAGTTCTGACATTTTTTAACATTGTTAAGTCTTGGACAAATGAACTCCATGGAGACTTGGTTTCTTCATTGCTAAAATGAAGATGATTTCATCATGCCATGTATTAGTTTACCATATTGCTGCTATATCAAATCACCACAGACTTAGTAGCTTAAAATAACACAAGTGTATTATCTTACAATTCTGGAGGTCGGAAGTCTACATTGGATTGGCAGAGCTGGTTCTTTCGGGAAGCTCACCCATTTACTAATCTTTTCCAGCTTCATCTCAGTATGAAGGAGCTCAGGAAATAGGTATAGGTCTCCAAGGGCATCTCTGCCATTCACAGAAAGCAATGCTGCTGTTTGATTGTCCTAAACAGCAGCTAGGTGGCACCCGCTCATCTGCAGCTTTGACAGTGTTTATAATAACAAACCTGAGTTGAACACTTGTGTGCTAAGCATTAAGCACTTCAGAGACAGAGATGGCTCCACCTTCAAGAAAATATATTCTAAGGCGAAAATTGACACCCATGAGATAATTGCAAGACAGTGGGTGAATTGTAGAGGCTGCCAGCATTTCCTGGATTATGACCACACATCATCCCAATTTCTGCTTCTGAATCTGACCTTTCTGCCTCTCTCTTATAAGGACCTTGTCCTTATAAATTGGGCCCACCCAGAAAATCCAGGAAACACTTTCATTTCAAGATCTTTAACTTAACCACATTCTCAATGACTCTCTTTAAAATGAAAGGTTATATATTTATACATTTTGGGGATTAGGACATGGGCATCTTTGGGGCTCTTATTCCATTCACATCATTTCATTTGATTTTTGCAAAGGTGGCATAATCCTTGTGAAGGATTTAACACTGTACTTGGCATGAGGAAGTGCTGCTGTTGCTGCTGCCTCTGCATTGCCTCACTGCTGTCTTCTGAATTCCCCCCACACCTGCAGGAAACTGTCTCAGCACCCTAGCACATCATGTAAGAGGCTCAGAGACTCACCCTGATACTTGGTGCTCTGACTGTCATCTTCCAAGCACCAAAAATAGGTGATGGCCCACACTGTCCCCTTTCGTGTGCAACAGGACTCCATGCTTTTGCTAAAACCACCCCCACCTTCACCCACAAAATAATCTTTCTATCTTTATTAGGTGGCGTAATTTCTTAATTTGAGCGTTACTTTCTTCAGAAAGCCACCACTGAGTGATTTCTTCTTTCCCAATGTTACCATGTTACCAGGTGCTTCCTCTGAGCCCCCCCCTTTTTTTTTTGAGATGGAGTCTCGCTCTGTCGCCAAGTTGGAGTGCAGTGACCCAATCTCAGCTCACTGCAACCTCTGCTTCCCGGGGTTCAGGTGATTCTCCTGCCTCAGCCTCCTGAGTAGCTGGGATTACAGGGACGTGCCACCACATCTGGCTAATTTTTCATATTTTTAGTAGAGATGGGGTTTCACCTTGTTAGCCAGGATGATCTCAATCTACCGACCTCGTGATCTGCCCCTGTCAGACTCCCAAAGTGCTGGGATTACAGGCATGAGCCACCATTTCCATTCTTCTTTTTTTTCATGGGAATTCACTCACTCTCTTGTAACTATCTCATGGGTGTCAATTTTCACCTTAAAATATATTTTCTTGAGGGGGAGCCATCTCTGCCTCTGAAATGCTTAATGCTTAGCACACAAGTGTTCAACTCAAGTTTGTTATTATAAACACTGTCAAAGCCGCAGATGAGCAGGTGCCACCTAGATGCTGTTTAAGGCAGTCAAACAGCAGCAATGCTTTCTGTGAATGGCACAGATGCCCCTGGAGACCTATACCTATTTACTGACTCCTTCACATTGAGATGAGAAACCTGAGTCCATACCTGGGAAGGCAAGGAATGACATAGGGACACCAGCGGTGTTGCTTTAGAAGCAAACTCACCTGCACAGTCAGTGGAACAATAAGAGGGCAAATCGCTTCTGACAAAGTTTAGGGAAGGTCTAGGAAATGACAAGATGTGGTTGAGCACCCAGTGTTAAGTTCTAATTTGTAGATAGTCAATTCTTGCTTCCCAGTGCCTATTGCCTCCCTGAGGAAAATGAATATGCACATGTGGTGACGACAAGGAGTGGTCCAAGTGTATAAATCACACTTTCATCTGTGGAATGGACTATCAGTGACTGCATTTCTTAGAAGAGGGCAGCCGCCTGGCTCTGTGGCTACATTTGGCTTTAGAGTCAGCCAGATCTAAGTTTAATCCATCCTTTTCTCACTGTATGACCTTAAGTGAGTCAAATCACTCCCTGAGCCTTGGTGTAGTAAAACAATCATAACCGTAATGTAATAACTTTGAGTTGTGCACTTTCCATGCACCATGCTAAATATTTTAAAATTTACTCAATCCTCACCTCCATTTTGAGAATAAGTACCTCTTCATTTGCAAAACAGGAAAATGAGGCACGAAGCGGTTAAATTATGTTCTCCAAGTCATAGCACAATCGGGAGCAGCTGAGATATGACCTAAGTTCCTTGCTCCATACCTTTTGCACTTGCCCCTGTGGCATTGTCTTCTCACTGCCAGGGAGAGTAAACACCTCTCAGAGCTGTTGCAAAGGCTGAATAGGATAATGGATATGGAAGAACTTTGTGAGCTCTTGGAAACCTCACTAATGGTAAAGACAACTCCATTTCCCTGCTCTAAATCCCTTCCTCTCAATCTCTTTTATTGTCTTAGGTGCATAATCCTGGGGACCTAAAGTATGCCAGATGAAGTGGACATGACGATGGTGTTCATAATCTGCCTTCCTCATAGGGTGGATGTGAAAAGTCAAGTGAGATTACGTGTGTTAAAAGACTCCATTATAGGTATGGAACACATTTTATTTACGTAGTAAACCATTTATCTTTCTGTCAGCATTTACTTTCTTTTCTTGTATCAGTGCTTCCCAGATGTGGGCAGACCATTTCAAAACCTTGCAGATCTACTAAGTTCATTTATTGATTCAACAAATGTTTATTGCACATCCCTACATCCCAGTCCCTGGGGATTTTGCATAAACAAGACAGATGAGAGTCAGGCTGTCATGGAACCTATGTTATTGTAGGGTGTCCACTGGCTTATTCTGCTTATTTATTTTCTAGTTTGTATACAAACTAGAAAATAAATAAGCAGAATAATTTCAGATAGAGCCAATTTCTAGGAAAAATAATTTAAAAAGGGATGTGACAGAAACTGACCTGTATGAGTGCGTGCTGGAGGCAGGGGTGAAAACAAAAATCATTCAGAACAAATCCTCCTGAGGCTGAGACCCAACTGATGGGAAGCATGAACAAAGTTGGGATGTTTAAGGCACAGCAGGACAACCAGTGAGCAAGAGAGACAGAGGTCACAGTGGAAGTCAGCGAGGAAGACAGGATCCAGATCAGGGAAGACTTTGCAGGTCAGGTCAAGAGTTTCTATTTGATTTCAAGAGTAAAAAAGAGGCATTGGAGGGATTTAAGCAAAGGTGCCATGACACTATGCGGACATTGAACAACCCAACCCCCCTTTGCTTTGGCTTTTGCATAGATGGTGAATGACGATGGGGCTAGAGCAGAAACAAAGGTAGTGAGATTAATTTGGAAGCTACTCTTATATCCACAAGAGAGATGGTTCTAGCTTGAACTAGGCATGAGAGTGATGTCTTCAGCACATAGGGTCTAATATTTGTAAGGGATCTTTTGAGATACAGCATAAACCTCCACCTGGACTGTTACGTCTTTACCATCAGAAACCATGTCCCATACTTACTTCTACCTCCTTACAAGCATTTTTGTGCATGAGTCAACAGTGAAAATACAAAATGTATTTCGAGATGAATTTTGTACCCCCAGCCCCAAAACTCTGCTTTCTATTTCAACAGATATTTAGAATTTAGGCTTTGACAGATGTGTACATTTTGAGAAAAAGCAGAAGTGAAAATTAACAAGTCTAGCGTGAAATGTGTTGCCACTGTTTCATTTCTCCTCCCTCAACAGAGCAGTGTATGCCACGCTCACTTTAGAGACGATCAGCTATTTTTTGGTGATCTTTCCAAATTGCATTAGTTTCTATATTTATCTCTTTTCCGTCCCCAGGATTGACTCTTAATGATACATTTGGGGGAATAGCTCCACCCTCTCTTCCTGCATTCCCTGCTAACCCTCTGTGTGTGCTTTTGAGGCACTAAATTTACTGTTGTCTCTCTGGGTAGCACTGTGTAGCTTAGGACATGTCATTCCCTCTCTGGGCCTCCTCTCATCACCAAATGTATTAGTCACCCTAACTTTTCATTAAGGGGCAAAGGAGGCAGATGTTCCTCTGGAACTTGTTTTGTGGCATAGCTGTTAAACTGTAGGCTTTAGGAACGGGAGGCACAGAGTGAATGTAAGAGCTCTGAACCTCCATATGTACCACGTTTTGTCTCCAGACCAAATAAAATGCCTTGCTTTTATAAGTTCTAATATATTTTCAAATGCATATTAATAACATTTGGTAGAATACAATCTAAATATATTTTAAATATTTATTAGTTTATGATAGTCGTTTGTCATGTTTTGCCCAATATGGAGTCTAGATTTATAAGCACTTTTACCTCGTGTTTACAATATGGTTAGATTCTAAAAAGGCCTCTTCACATAGTGAGCATTCTCAAAATTGCAGGCTGCGGCATCAGGCACCTGTATTTCTGTGCTTGCTGCAATATGGTGAACTGCAGAAGGTTAGGGCTAAGCCTGACACCATCTGTGTCCTCCACATCATGAAACACAGACCCTGCAAGCTTTTAGCAAAAAAAAAAGAATCACATTCCTGAGTGGAGTGTATTACTGCTCTATGCATACTGTTTTCTAGACTTGGTATGCTAACACAATTCATTCTGAAACAGGCCAGTGAAGGAGGTAGTTTCGTGATGACAGTTATAATTGATAATGATAATCCTCATTTTATAGATGAAGAAACAGGCCCAGAGAGAAACCTGGAGCTCAGAGAGATTAAGTAACCTGCCTAAGTTTGCAGCAACTCAGAGGCAGAGCCTGAACTGGAGCTCACAAATTTGAATCAGTCTCTCACTAAAACCTCATGTTGTTCCGAATAAAAGTGTGTCCTGTCAGTGAATGAACAGATGACTTTACAATGCCATGTTGCAGACGTCTCAAACATCTCTACTCCTGTGGCTGGGACATCAGCCTCTACTCAGGGCTTCATGCCAGCTTGAGAAAAGATGGCAAGGCAGTGGAGGAAGGCGGAGAAATGTGTAATACCATTTGTTTCTCTAATAGTCCTGTGACACCAATATTTAATTTTCTCACTGAGGATATTTCCCATTGTGTCAGCAGAGCCAAGGAAATTGCTCATTGCAGAGAAAGGCCATATTTATGCTTCCATTAGGGAAAGAGGAGAATGATGTTCTGCATTGATATAGTTAATGCCCTTTGCCAAGAACAGACAGCATTAGATATTTATTATCCTTCCCTTAACTCATCCTGCCTCCATTCCCTACCCTGTGCAGGACAAGCAGCCCATAGTATTCTTGCCCAGCCCCGAAAGAGGATAAAAGAACCGGAGGCTGAGCCAGACCCTCCCAGCTATGCTACATCCTTGCCTGAGTCTTTGGACAAGTCACATTTTTCTCTGAGGTTATTTTTTCTCAGTTTTAAAATAAAAAGCACAATCTTATACCACAAGATAAATTTGAAGATTAAATAGGATGGATGATAAAGTGTAAGGCATAAAGTTGGCTCTGCTGTGGCGGTACCTGCCTTGTAGATTTCACTAGTTTTGTCATAGGCATTGTTAAGTAGTGACGTAATGGGAAAAGCATGGGCTACAAGGCAGTTCTGCCTGAGGTCAAGTTTTGGCTCTGCCACTTACCAGATTTGCGACACTGTCACCTCTCTGAGACTTCTCATTTGCCTCACCATGGCCAGTTCTTGATTCCAGAGCCCTCCACTTCCCTTGGTAAGAAATACTTGCCCTCTGCCTGCAGGCCTGGTCTAGCCTGGGTTGATACTCAGGGGTCCAGCATTGGGCCAGCTGGATTCTAGACCTGTTCTCACCTGTGGGACATCAGGTGTCAGGAGCTGAGCATCATCTCTTACGTCTGAGTTCCTGTCTCAGTAGCCCCTTCCCCAGAAACTGCAGCGATGCCTTGCCTCCAACAGCCGAACAATACTTATTGATTAGATTGGTTAATCCAATCAATAAGTATTTGTTCAAAAGTGAACAAAATACCTCCTGCCCTTGGGATGATCAGCATTTAAAGGAGAGAGATGGGACATTTAACAGAGAAAACAAAACGTGTATTGGATATCTCCTGCCTATTCCGGACTCTACTAGTCCTTTACTTAAAGCCAGTTCTGATATGTTTGTTGTTGTCATGCAAATGTGTTCCCAAAAGATTGATCCATCAGGGGACAGTTTAAGTATAATGGACATTTAATGTTTGCTTAGCAGGATTTGTCCACAAGAAACACTAATTAAACAAAGAAAACTGCACCCACATGAGCTGGCATGTGTAGACATACACGCAATGTACACAGGCAATACCTTGAGCATCTCCCGGTTGCTCCCATCCACAGCCTGTGTAGTGAGCCCAGCACATCTGGTGTGATGACTTTCCATCAAATTTCGTATAACCTTCCTTCCTCCACTTCACAACAGTGCACAAGCTGCAAACATCAGGTCCTTTTCAAGATCAAGGGCCGTCTTTATTAGTATTCCATCTCTTAATATGCATGAAATTGTGTTACTATTTTTATGAGGTTTCTACATTTTTAGGTAAAAGTGTCTGTGATAAAGTTCGTGAGTGTTGTGTCCCTAACACCATTTTTCTTACTATAAACCCTGCTCTTTCTTCAACATAATTACACATAGTTACAAGGATGTCTTAGAGACTCTTAAGTCACATCATAGCAAGATTGATTGTACATAATCTCATTTAGTTTAGCTTAATTGAGGCAGGTGGGTATTATGTCAGTATTTATTATATGGATGTTATTTTTCTCAATTTGCAGCTATAGGAATTGATGTTCAGGTTGATCCAGGTCACCATTTACTATGTGTAGAGCTGAAATTCATACCCAGGTCAGTTTGATTCCCAAGTGTGGCTATTAGCCATGGTGCTTTGAGGACAGAAGAAATCTATTTCCTTAGTACTCAGGAGATTCACAGTCAGTACCAAATATTCACAGTGCATTTGAAGATTTCCAGCCAATATATTCAGAACGTGGCTACTATCCAGGGGAATTTAAAGTGCGATGCAGTCCGCTAAAGTTGATAGCATCTTAGAGAATGGAATCCAAGTCTTCCCCTTGGAAAAATACAGGTATCCATTAGTTCCTTCCCCTAAAAGGTTGGACATTGATCCAGGCACTATAGAGTGCCTGGGATACAACACTGAGCAAATCAGTCTTCCTCCCTGCCTTACTCTGCTTAGAGGAGCCAATTCCTGTGATGGAGGTGTTATGCACACTCAGGAAAGGAAGTATTCCAAACACAAGGGTGTGGTGGGTAAGGCCAAAGTCTGCTGGAAACAACTGCAAGGTCCATGTGGAAATGCAGGGATCATTTGGGGGAGAAAATGATAGAACTCATATTGCACTGGATTGAGAAGGAGTGCACGGCACACGAAAAAATAGAGGCAGGCAGTTCAGTGAGAGAAGTCTAAACAGGTAGGAGATATGATTAAGGAATGCTTTGTTAAAATAAGGGGAAATGAGCCCATGCAAATACAAAAAAGAAGAAGAAAGAAACTGAAGTCAGTGTTGAGTGAAACTGGTGAGCCAAGTCCCTGGGGGAGCTTCCTTCCTTAACTCCTGCACCTCCCTGGAGAGAGATTGTTCCAACAGCACCTCCCCCTCTGATCATGGTTATGTAGCCCACAACTGACAGCCAGCATTCTGTGGAATCGAGAGACTTTGCAGTGTGTGTCAGGTGTGATTCCAGCATTCAGACTTCCTGATTGTCACGTATGACAGGTGCACACAAAGCCACTGGCCTCAGACTTTCCATCCAATCTCTAATCAACCTGACAATTATCAGCAAAGTGTATGTTATATGAATTTCATTTCAATTAAATATATCATCTATGTGTCACATAAAATTGTCATGTGTATACATATATACCTGTGTGTATACCTATAAGTATACATATGTATATGTATGTATGCACGTATATATATATATATATATACACACACACACATATACATGCACATATTAATCTTACTTAAAATGGTCTTCAGAAACAATATACATATAATCAAGGTTTTCTATGACATATACATACACATATACATACATATATACATACACACATACATATATGTAAATGCATGTACATATATGTGTATACATATATACATACATATGCATGCATATATATACACATATATGCATACATGCATGTATATGTGTGTATATATATAATAGAAAATCCTTGATTATATATGTATTGTTTCTGAAGACAACTTTAAGGAAGATGAAACCGATTTAAAGAACATATCAAGTACAAAAAAAGTACAAGTAGTGGGTGCATGTAGCCTGAACTTTACAGAAGGTACAGGAATTGCTTGGGAAACACTTAAGGAGGCAAATAACTTAACAGAAGATACTATGTCTCATATTTAGAATAGGAAATAACCTCACAGGTTTTTATAAGTTTGAAATTAAATTGTAAATATGGAATCTAGATACTCCCCAGTCTTCTTCTCTTATGAATACAGATGGAATTCCATAAGCATTATTATTGATCCAAATTACCAGAACAATCATGTAATTTCAGTCCCCTTCAAAGTTCACCTCTCATTCCACTATTATTTCTTGGATGTTTATATCAGCTTCCCAGATGCTTATAATGAGCTGTGGCATCAGAGTCAAGGATGCCCGTGGCCACTCCTATGGGTGTGTGGTCCAAAGCACCCATGCTGGCTATCCTTCCAGGTGAACACTGCCCTGCTGGGGGAGACGTCTTCCAGGGCATCTCAACTGTCCAATCCCTTAGGTGCCTCAGGTGGGTTGGTGCAGCCTTCAGGGTACTCCGCATGCTTCCAGAGAAGAGCTCCTTTTGATTCTGTTTGAGATCCTTTTATTTCTAAGGGCTCAATCCACAGACTGTGCCACCCCCCGAGACTCACCCACAGTGAACATTCCCCTATTATTTTTCAGTCAAGATAGAAAAGGAAGATGCCCAGTATGAGCAAATAGATGCTTGCAGACCAACAAATTCAGCTCTTTTTAGACAAGCTAGGCAAACTTGAGTTCTCCATCAGTTCAATTAGAATCAAGCAGACACATAATAGTTGCTTACCAAAAGTTGTTCAGGACACGTACTAGAAATTAAGATACAAATGTCCCCACAACTGCTCTATGCACTCATTGCATGCTCTACTGCAGCGTGAGGTCACCTCCTGGGACTCATAACCATAAATAGCACTTGGACAGTCACAGAGCACTTGTCTATATATCCTCAGAAATTATCACAGCAATCCTGGGGTTTATGTAATATTTACATTCTCTCACAGGTGAGGCAACTGAGACTAAAGAAAATCAAGTGACCCTCCTACTGACAGAGTTCACCATGGGTAATGCCAAGTGCTATGGATGGAACCCCGCCCCAAAGATCTTAACGCAAAGTCTTAAACCTGAGTACCTCAGAATGCATCGTATTTGGAGATAAGCTCTTTACAAGGCTGATATCCAGAATCTACAAAGAACTTAAACAGATTTACAAGAAAAAAACAAACAACCCCATTCAAAAGTGGGCAAAGGACATGAACAGACACTTTACAAAAGAAGACATACATGAGGCCAACAAACATGAAAAAATGCTCATCATCACTGGTCATTAGAGAAATGCAAATCAAAACTACATTGAGGTATCATCTCATGCCTGTTAGAAAGGCGAACATTAAAAAATCTGGAGACAACAAATGCTGGAGAGGATGTGGAGAAATAGGAACACTTTTACACTGTTGGTGGGAGTGTAAATTAGTTCAACCATTGTGGAAGACAGTGTGGCGATTCCTCAAGGACCTAGAAATAGAAATTCCATTTGACCCAACAATCCCATTACTGGGTATATATCCAAAGGATTATAAATCATTCTACTATAAGGACACATGCACACGAATGTTCATTGCAGCACTGTTTACAATAGCAAAGACCTGGAACCAACCCAAATGCCCATCGATGATAGACTGGACAGGGAAAATGTGGCACATATACACCATGGAATACTATGCAGCCATCAAAAACGATGAGTTCCTGTCCTTTGTAGGGACATGGATGAACCTGGAAACCATCATTCTCAGCAAACTGACACAAGAACAGAAAATCAAACACCGCATGTTCTCACTCTTGGGTGGGTGTTGAACAATGAGAACACATGGACACAGGGAGGGGAGCATCACACACTGGGGTCTGTCAAGGGGAAATAGGGGAGGGACAGTGGAGGGTGGGGGAGTTGGGGAGAGATAGCATGGAGAGAAATGCCAGATATAGGTGATGGGGAGGAAGGCAGCACATCACACTGCCATGTGTGTACCTATGCAACAATCTTGCATGTTCTTCACATGTACCCCAAAACCTAAAATGCAATAAAAAAAATAAATATAGAGAGGTTAAAAAAAAAAAGACTTAAAATGAAGTCATTAGGGTAAGCCCTGGCCTAATATAAATAGTGTCCTTTTAAAAACATAAAATTTGAAAAAAGGTAAAGTGCACATGTGAAGGTAAAAGCAGAAATCAGAGCACTGTTCCTCCAAGCCAGCAACTGGCAGGGATTGACAGCAAACCGCCTGAAGCTTGAAGACAGGTGTGGGACAGATTTTCTCTCACAGCCTCAGAAGGAGCCAGCACTCACAGCACCTTGATCTTGGACTTCTGAGACACATTTTTATTGTGTAAGCCATCTCATCTGTGGTACTTTGTTACAGCAGCTTTGGCCAACCATTCCAGCAAGGCTCAATGCATGTCTGTCTAAAGCACAGCACTTATTACCCACTTACAAACAGGCTGAGAGCCAAGAAGGGCACAAATACCCACACACACACACACACACACACACACACACACACATACGTGCACCTTTAAGTTACTACAAAATTTCAGAGACTAAAGCTTATGTACAATTCTCCAAGGACCATTCTCAGGCCATCAAGTAGCATCCGTTAAGGATTACTGTATTCACAGTTCTTACCAATGTGACAATGTATTTTCCAATCAGTTAGGGAAGAAACAGATTGAAGAAAACGTAAGCTAACATGTGCCAAGCATTATGTTTATGACTTGCAGCTATAACAGAGCATTTCTTTCTAGCAAAACCCTTCTGATTTAAAAATGTGTATTTGAATATGCAACTAACATAAACTGTCTCTAAAAATCCTGGAATTTCAAAAGAATGGTAGTCTGCAGAAGTCAAAGGTAAAATCTTAGTTACCTAAAATTATTCTTAGGATTCCACTGCATTGCATTTCCTTCTTTTCAAATTTATTTTTTAAAATTGGCAAAAAATATATATATATTTGTATATATTTATCATGTAAAATGTGATGTTTTGTAGCATTTATACTTTGGAAATGGTTAAATCTAGCTAATTAACATGTTTTACCTCACATAACTATTATTTTTGTGATGAAAACACTTAACATACACTCTTTTCACATTGTTCAAAAGTATAATATGTATTATTTTCTATAGTTACCATGCTGTCTGATACATCTTTTGAATTTATTCCTCTTATCTGAGTGTAAATATGTATTCTTTGACTAACATCTCCTCAGACTTTTCTCTCACCTAACCAATGAGCCTCTCGTAACCACTATTCCACTTTCTTCTTTTAGGAGACAAACAGTTTTAGATACTACGTATGAGTGAGATCATGCAGTATTTGTCTTGCTATGACAGGCTTATTTCAATTAACATGAGGTCCTCTAGGTTCATTTATGTTGTCACAAATGGCAAAGTTTCCTCATTTTTTTATTGCTGATTGGTATTTCATTGTGTATATGCACCACATTTTCTTTATTCATTCATCCATTAATGAATAATTAGGTTGTTTCCATATCTTGGCCATTGAAAATAATGCTGCAGTAAATATGGAAGTGCAGATATCTCTTTGATATACTGATTTCATTTCCTTTGAGTATATACCCGGTGTTGCAATTGCTGAGTCATATGGTAGTTCTATTTTTAATTTTTGGAAGAATCTCCATACTGACTTTCGTAATGGGTGTACTAATTTACATTCTCATCAACATCATGTAAGAGTTTCCTTTTCTCGTGAAATTAAACAGCACTTCAATGCAGCATGATATATATGATGGTCCCCAGAGATATCACAAAAATAAAGATAATTTTTCAAGTGTCCTGTCTTAGAACACAGGAAAGTATGCTTTATCGCTATGAAAAAAAAACTTTATCAAGTATATTTATAATTCTAGATTTAAAGGCTTTAATGGGCCAAGTTTTAGCAATCCCCCAAAATTTAGTCACTCTAGAAAACATAATTTTCTGAGATTCAGGGAGGTAAGCTTCGCCTGAAGTAATCCTACCACGTTCTGTCCTCCACTATCACTTAAGCACAGCCACCTGGAGAACAAAAGAGTGTTAATCACTTTTCCTAGGTTTTTTTTTTTTTTTTTTTTTGAGACTGTTTTCTAGGATGCAGAGTGACCAGTTTTCTGCCTCTAATTAGCAGACTCATCATTTGAAGTGTGACCTAGGCCAGGCCAGTGGACTTTCAATGAATTTCTTAAAGATGCCTCACTCCAGTTGTTCTCCTCACAAGTTAAATCCATTCCACGATATTTGTAAGAAGCCTGCACCAGGACGTGGCTTGCAGTGGAGGTGGAAGACAATGCAGACATCCACACATCTCACATTCAGGGAGTGGAGGAGAAGGAGACTGGATCGGGACAGGGAATGGCAGATGGGGCAAGATTCATGAGCCTTGAACTATGAGTTTCTGGGGCTGCCATGACCAGTCAACACACATTGAGTAGCATAAACAAGAGAGTCACTGTCTCTCAGTTCTGGAGACTGGAAGTTCAAAAACAAGCTGTGGGTGGCATTGGTTTCCTCTGAAGACTATGAGGAAAAGATCAGTTCCAATCCTGTCTCCCTGGCTTGCAGATGGCCGCCTTATCCCTGTGTCTCTGTACATTGTCTTTCTTCTATGTGGGTCTCGGTGTGCAAATCCCCCCCTTTTTATAAAGACATCAATCATTCAATCAAGATCCACCCTAATGACACCACTGTAACTTGATTACTTCTGTTACAATCTCTATCTCCAAATAACTTCACATTCTGAAGTACTAGGTGTTAGGACTTCAAAACATGATTTCGGGAAAGACATAATTTAGCTCACAGCGGGTGTTACTTCAGCTTGAAACCCTGTTCTTTACTCCAAGTTACTCAAAGCAGCTAATAAAAATTATAAGAAAGATGGTGTGTGTTTCTTGACCTCTGAGAAAATAAGGGAAAAGAATATGTGATCTACAAAGCTCTGAATCTCTATGACCCCAGTCTCCTTCAGTTTCCTTAAATGAATGCATTACTTCTCTCCAAGAAAATGAACTTGATTGACTCTAGCTAGTATTAAGAAAATGACCTCTGGGTTTCCCTTAACTGTAACTTAAAGACATTCTAGTGTGATAAAGCCATGTTCATACTAGTGCTTTACTGGGGGCTAAGTACCATATTCTTGCTCATCAGATGAGGACAGTAAAATTGGCAAGGATGGTATCGCACGTAACAGATTTGGGCAGCGAGTGCGTGAACGTAGCAAACATCTGAAAGAGGAACTTGTTTTTAAAGTTCAGCTAACATTCGTGGGTATGGCTGTTACCAAGGTTAATATTACTGCTTGCTAGGGTGTAAGTGAAGAAAACAGATTTCCGAATCAGACAACCCTTGGATTCAAGTCCCTGCTCTAAGGTCTATTTGTGATATTCAGTCCTGCTTAAACCAATAAAATCTTTCTAAGTCTCAGGGTCCGCATCTGTAAAATGAGTTGATGATTTCCACCCCCACCAGGATTCTTATGAAAATTAAACACGTTCATTGACATTTATTGAATGTTAGAAATGCACAAAATATAGAAAAACAAAATTAAAAGGTTGCATTTTTCACCTATTGCACAATTTATGTTGGGGTCTTCACTGAAGACTCAGCATATCTTTATGGCAGTTAAACAAAAAAGGAAAAATATATTAGCTACTACTTTTCTTCCCTCCACAGTCAATGTTCTTATATCAATAGTCTTCAGTGAGGAAGGATCTGTATAATTAGCCATTCAGATATGAATTCACTTTCAAAATAGAGAAAGATGATTAATTTGTTAATGAATGAGTATGTTCACTGGTTAATGAATTTTATAACTTGGTTAAATTCTGTACCTGTTCAATGAGATTTTATTTTATATATATTCACTAAGCACAGATTTTCATTATGTAAATTGTGCTTTATGAATATTTATTTAGTAGAGTTCCATTTTTTAACATTTAAATGTATTTAGTGCCCTTAGATGAATTTTGATGTTCTATGGAAAGCGGTAAGAACAGAAGTAGTGATGCCTGCCATGAGTCTGTTTGGAGAAAAGCACATTTCACCATTAAAAGAAAAAGCGAGAGCCCCAATTCTCAGAGCAGAAACAGAAACAAAAACAAAAAAACAATTTTAGTGAATGAATTAGTAAGTTGCTGTAGAAGTAAGATAATTAACATCAGCTGGTGGACACAGATGGGATTCTTAAATGGGAAGACCCAATACATTGTTCTTTCAGAACTTTTAAGTATATGTGCACAGTTTTGCACATATTTAGTGTTAAACGTTTTTAACATGAATTAGCTCATGTAATCTTTACAATACCTCTAATGATTTTAGACCCCCCTTTTACAGATGAGAAAAGTAAGTTGGAGGTGAATGGATTTCTTAAGTCACTAAGGTGCTGTGAGATTAAGTGTAACCCCATGCAGTCTGACTCTGGATGTCAGTGATCATGCTTTGTATGAGAACAGGAGCAGCCTGGAAATTCACATTCCCATAGATCAGGTATGTTTCCACTCAGGAACAGGGTCTATCTGGGGGAGAGGAAAAAATGTCATAATACTGATAGGTTAAGTTTATTGAGGGCTTATTATGGGCAGGCACTTCACATGTTACTCCTCAAAACAAACCATTGAAATGAGTATTATCATTCTCATTCTACCACTAAGAAAACTGAGGCACAGAGAAGTTGACTTTGTTCATTTAAGCTGTTATAACACAATACTATACTGGGTGGCTTAAACATCAACATTTTGTGTATCACAATACTGGAGGCCAGGAAGTCCGAGGTCAGAGTGTCAACAGATTTCATGTTTGCCGAGGGCTTACTTTCTGGTTCATAGATGGCCATCTTCTCACTGTTATCTCACATGGCAGAAAAGGGAGGGATCTATATGGAACCTCTGTAATGAGGGCACTCATCCTATTCATGCAGGCTCCATCCTCATGACCTAATCATTGGTCAAAGGCCCTACTTTCCAATACTACTACACTGAGAACTGGGTATCAGCATATAAATTTTCAGAAGAACATAGACTACAGCAGAAGTTTTGCAACTTGCCCAAGTTCAAATGGTTAACAAGTGATGAAGCCAGAATTGCAGTCTCATTACCAGTCTGACAGACTCCCACTTGAGTAGGGGGCTGAGTCTGCTCGCATAATTTCTTGCCTTTAGCAGAAATAGCTTAGACTCAGGAATAAGTCTGATTCTGAATAGGACGTCCTGGGGTCCACTCAGGAGTGGGGTTGTCAGAAAGGCGCAGGCAGGAGCTGACACTTACGGATTATTCTCAGGATCCCCAAATTAATATTTTATTTAACTTTTAGTTTATCTTTTCAGTGGAAGACACGTGCAGAAAGAAGTATAAAATGGTGTACTATAGTATGCAGAAAAGCCACTAGCACAAACTTATGGTTCAGGAAAGCAATCAATTGCTCTGCTACTGCTCAACACTATTTTACCCCAGCCATGGGCCCATCTCACTGTGTGATGCAGTCACCTAGTCGACGAAGATTGTCCTCCTACCCCACAGAAGCTTAGCATTATCAAAGAATTATGGTGCATTGTGTCTGTGTACTTGTTAACATCAGAGCTTGTCAATCCCAAAGACACATTAAGAAATGAAGTGGAGCCGGGGGTGGTGGCTTACACCTGTAATCACAGCACTTTGGGAGGCTGAGGTGTGTGGATCACCTGAGGTCAGGAGTTGGAGACCAGCCTGTCCAACATGGTAAAACCCCGTCTCTACTAAAAATACAAAAAATTAGCTGGGCGTGGTGGCAGGTGTCTGTGACCCCATCTACTTAGGAGGCTGAGGCAGGAGAATCAGTTGAACCTGGGAGGCAGAGATTGTAGTGAACCAAGATCATGCCACTTCACTCCAGCCTGGGCAACAAGAGTGAAATGCCATCTCAACAACAGCAACGAAGAAAGCAAAGTGGAGAACAATAATAAAGAAACAATTTTTAGAAATAACAAAATATTCAACAAAACCACTTTTAAGGAAACAATAAGATTCATTGTTCATAAGAGAATAGTATAATACTTCCAGAATTTATAGCAATAGGAAATGGTACCTGCTGGATGTATTGTATAATGCAGGTAATAACCAAGGGACCATTCAATGAGACTTTCCAGGTGTTCTGGCATACTTCAAAGAAGTCATTTAAAGACCAAATTGGCAAGGAAATAAACACAGCCAGAGGGGTATCACATGGCCTAAAATTTGATTTCTCAACAGAACCTGGATTCAACGGAAAAAATTAAAAAATCTTTAAACAAAAATACAAAACAGAACAACAAAATAACACTCCTATAACAAGGTTTAATAATAATATAAGTCATAGGTGGGACTGCCAACTTCCCAGGGGTCATCTATACTTCCTTGGAAATAAATAAAACTGGAAATTTTCTGCTAGAAGATTTTGAAAACCTTCAAGATCATTGAGGACTTATAATGTGGAACACAGCAGAGATGGTGAGGGCAGCAACTTAATTAAAATATCAGGCTCACATGTGACCATTTATTTAGGTAGTTCAAGACATCAGCAACGTGGACCCTTACATTCATGATTTCATTTAATCCTCACAATAAATCCTAAGAAAGGAAAAACATTCTTGATTCCAGTTGAAGAAATGAGACACAGAGAAATTAAGAAAAGTATCTAAGGTGACACAGCTCATGAGCTGCAGAACCAAATTTTACCCACTTCACGGTAAAGGCCGTTCTGTTCTGAGACTAGAGCCCTGCCTTTATTATTCAATTTTGAAGATAGTAAAAACAACAACAGAAACTTGTTCTTTCACTTTCCATGAAGGGTTTAAGCAAAGAAAAATTGGAAATAGTTGAAAGTGAAGTATGCTTCATTGAAGACCAAGTTGTAGTCGAAAGAATGACCATCTTGACTGATTCTTCTCCCCTTCAAGCAGCTTCAGAAATAGGCGGTGACAGTAACTCAGGCCAATCAGGACTTGACGATGAAGTTCGTGAGTAATTCCGGGATCAAGATAACCAAGCTAGGACATCAGAACCTTTTCTGTTGATCCACAGGAATATATGGGGAAATGTCAAAACAGACAAAGCTTCTGAATGGAATTTCCTGTCTGTTCTTCGGAAATCTCAGGGAAGGAGTAGAAAAGGCTACCACTGCAAGTGGGAATATTTCATTCACTTCTGGAAAACAAACTTACGAGCAACTGACTCAAATAAATCAAAAGATGTACCCAGACAGGAGTGGGATATATTATTTGGTCTTTATGTGCCAGCTAATGTCCTCAGTCCTTAAATGTGAACTCGCTTAGTTCTCCAAGAGACTCATGAGTCAGGAATGGCTATTCTCGCTTTTTCACATAATTAAACAAAGGCTCATGGCAGTCAGGGTGTCTGAGGTCTCACAGCTGATAACTGCTGGAGCCCATTTACATGCACATCTGTCTAACTTGTGTGTCCATGTGAGTGACAGTGAGGAGGCATCTAAACCCTTGCTATCACAAGGAATTAAATAAAAGACCAGAGGCATTTTGCTGGAGTGAAGAAGTCTCAGGATACAACAGCTGTCTGACTTCAAGTCAGGCAAAAAAACAAAAAACAAAAAAAAAAAACCAAAAAGGATAAAAGCTGAAACGCTTTGCTTAAATGGGGGAGAGAAGGTGTTCCAGAAAAAAGTGTTCCAGGCAAGGCAAGCTCTTTAATAACTCAAGAGGCAATGCAGCTTAGTGAGGAAGCAGATGGAGACTCATGAGTTCCATTGTCTGACTTTGTACCTCAGCTTCGCCACCCGCAAGGTTGGTGAATTTAGGCCAACCCCTAGGACTTCTGATGGTGCGTGCAGGTTGTTCAGGTCTGCTGAGAGCCAGTGCCAAGATGTGATCAAACACATAAGACATTTATTAGAGGAGTGTTTTAGTGAGCTTTTGGTACTATACTAAATACCATAGACCAGGTGGCTTAAACAACAGAAATTTATTTTCTCACACTTCTCGAAGCTGGGAAATCCAAAATCAAGGTGCCAGCCAATTTAGTGTCTGGTGAGAACTATCTTCCTTGCTTGCAAACGCCTACCTTCTCACCAAGGCCTCATATGGTAAAGAGAAAGAGACACAGAGAGAGGCCACAGTCCTATTCCATTAAGGTCCCACTCTTATGAGCTCATTTAACTTTCATTATCTCATAAAGACTCTATCTCCACCTACAATCACATTGCCAGTTAGGGCTTTAGCATTTCAATATAGGTTGAAGA
Source organism: Ateles fusciceps (assembly GCA_036589455.1). Classification (NCBI taxonomy): domain Eukaryota; kingdom Metazoa; phylum Chordata; class Mammalia; order Primates; family Atelidae; genus Ateles; species Ateles fusciceps. The sequence goes on from JAZHEH010000672.1 coordinate 1,011,167, forward strand.
AGGGAGGTACACAATTCAGTCTATAGCAGGGAGGGGAAGAGTGGGGGAGCTGTCAGATCTCTATATGGGTCTGACAACTGCGAAGAAGAGAGAGAAAGAAAAAGCCTGTATTAGGAAGGATCTTTGACTGTAGCACAATTTCAAGAAAGATTTGGCCTGGCTCATAGTTGTTCTTAAGCCAAAGCTATCCAGGCAGTCCTGCTTCTACCCAGACTGAGAATGGAGGGCCCTGCTGTGCTCAGTCACTGGTCTGGAGGCAGCCTTCAGGAAGTGTGGTTTCACCAATCATGGTAATGGATTCCAATGGTCGGCATCCAAGAGTAGAAGCAAAATATGCCTCCTACAGCAAGAGATCTGAGTAGCACATTTCCCTGGATGTTCCCTGCACAGGTAAGGAAAGAGCAACGAAAGTGTGCAGTTTAAAGACCTTCTTGACCAGATTAAATGAGTTAATATAAAGTGCATGACTCATGCCTGGCACATATGAGCACTTAATGCATGTTAGTTCTTATCAAAATGTATTTCTTATACATCCCTGGTCTTTGGGTGCCATATGAAAAGACCTCTCATTACATATTCATCCCAAGTTGTGCTTGTTGATCAACACCCATACTTCAATTAAATATACCATTGGTTTTATTGCTTTGTAAAAGTGTTCCAGAGATAATCAGTGTGGATGCTAGAAAAGGTTATTGCTCTATAAAAGGAATAAAAACTCAATTTTCCTGACTTGAAGTTGGTGACCATAATACGCAATTATAATTGCATTGGTTATTTATTTGTCCCTGGTTTAGTTGAGAGACCTTACACTTACAAAATTTTACAATTAAATGGAAAATGGTTAAGCCATCTGGTTCCAACACCATGCTCTGTTTATGATATGGTTTGGCTGTATCCCTGCCCAAATCTCATCTTGAATTCCCACATGTTGTGGGAGTGACCTGGTGAGAGGTAATTTAATTATGGGGACAAGTCTTTCCTGTGCTGTTCTCGTGGTAGTGAATAAGTCTCACAAGATCTGATGGTTTTAAAAGAGAGAATTCTGCCAAGCTCTCTCTCTCTTTGCCTGCTGCCATCCATGTAAGACCTGACTTGTTCCTCCTAGCCTTCTGCCACAATCATGAGGCTTCTCCAGCCACGTGGAACTGAATGTCCAATTAAACCTCTTTCTTTTGTAAATTGCCCAGTCTTGGGAATGTCTTTATCAGCCCTGAGTTTGAAATTAGTTTGAAAACAAACTAAGGCAGTTTAGCTTTTCCAAAGAAATGATCCTTCAGCCTCTTTTCACCAATGGCAATGATGAAAAACATACTGGTTTATGAGGTTTGATCCTCCTTGTTTGGGCTGTGTTCAGGCTACCTTCTGTCTGTCTCTCTGGATCCTTCTTCAGCACCCTGTGCTTTCCTCCAGGAGGCTGATTTCTGTGGACTGCATTATTTTTATGTTTTCTTCTATTTTTAAGTTTCGGATATGCAGGTTTGTTACAAAAGTAAATGTGTGCCACAGTGGTTTGCAGCACAGATTAACCCATCACCTAGGTATTAAGCCCAGCATTTATTAGCTATTCTTCCTGATGCTCTCCCTCCCCAGCACCCCCAACAGACCCCAGTGTGTGTTGTTTCCCACAATGTTTCCATCACTGATTATTAGAGAAATGCAAACAAAAACCACGATGAGATACCGTCTCATGCCAGTCAGAATGGCAATTATTTAAAAGTCCAGAAACAACAGATGCTGGTGAGGTACAGAAAATAAAGGAATACTTTTACACTGTTGGTGGGAGTGTAAATTAGTTCAACCATTGTGGAAGATGGTGTGGCAATTTCTCAAAGATCTAGAAGCAGAAATATCATTTGAGCCAGCAATCCCCTTACTGGGTATATATCCCCCAAAATATAAATCATTGTATTATAAAGATACATTCATGCATATGTTCATTGCAGCACTATTCACAACAGCAAAGACATGGAATCAACCCAAATGCCCATCAATGAGAGACAGGACTGCACTTTTGCTTCCAGTTGAATTTGACCCATGGATTTAGCCAGAATCCAGCAGGATATTGGCAGGTGGAAGGAGGGAGGTCAGGCTCCTTATTTCCTTGGGTCCCAGGTGTAATCCTGACTGTAGTTACTACTCTCAAGCCATTGAGTGCTGGCAACTGTCTTTCCCACTCTGTTTCTTTTATTAGCACAGTTTTCACAATATGTTCCGTGGTTCCACTATAGCCCATCCATACCTTTGTAGTTAGTTCTTTAATGAGCTCATCCCAACTTATCTCAATTTAAATTTGTTGTGTTTCCTGTTGGTATCCCCCACTTCCACAGACTGTTTTAAATTAATAAAAATGTGTTCCTCAGAGATGTAATGCAGCCCCTTGGGGGTCATACAGAAAAGGTCTTACCCATTTCTTCAAATAACAGCTCTTCGAATCCACAGGGCAGAACTTAATAGAAACCAAAAAATCTGGACGCTGCTACTTTCAAGTCCGAGGCTTTTGTGACAATAATTCTGAGAGGCATTTTGTGGAAAATCAAATTCAGAAGCTAAGTGTTTTCTCTAAATATCTAGCCAAGTTCAACAATCTTTTGTACACCTTTCATTCAAAAAAATTTCAAGTCTATTAATAATCTATTTATGTTTTAGGTCCTCATTATCTCTTAGGAGAGATAATTCACACTCCCTCTGTGAATTCCTTTGTAATGCTGGATGCTCTCTATGAGTGTGTTGAATAGGTTACTGATAAAGCACTGATAGCCTTTATGAGTTCTTAAGTGACTGTCGCTTATCTCCCCTAAAGACACACTATACATCTTTAATGTTATTATACTTTCATTTCTAATGACTGACAAAGAACCTGTGTGGGGGAGTGGAAGAGACAGCAGGATGGAAAAAGAAAGAAATTTGCAGCCTCACCACACAAACCCACCCAGTTAACCGTGTTTTGAATAACATATTGTCTTAGTGCACAAAACAATATTTTACATCCTATAATTGTATCCTTTTTGTTTCATATTTTTTCAATTAACATTAAAATACTCTCCAATAGTTTATGTAGCTTTCTGGAAAGATAAAAATCTGTGTGGTTATAAAGACTATACAATACACCATTGTGTTTCTATGTCACAAGTGACTTAACCTTGTCTTATAATTTAGTTTGTTATGCAAGTTGTGTTACATAAAAACTTGATATTTGATTTGTTTATAAGCTTGACTATTATAAATGTTAACGATGTATATCCTTGCAAGTAAGACTTTCTGTTGTTGCTCTTTGTTTTCATTTTCCTCCTTTGGCTTTTATTCTCAGAAATTAACCATAGGTATCAAAATATTTAAACAATTATCAATCTCTATATCATGAAATGTGTAAGAATTTGTGCATAACCACACCTTGGCCAGCAAAATGTTTTCATCAGTGCAAACCCTGTTAATGTTCCAATTTCAACCTTTCTGGTGTTATTCGTGGTCTTGGCTAATGTTCAATCAGTTACACAAATGATTAATGATATTCCAACCCAGAGGCTTAGAATACACTAATGGTTGTAGGGTGTTTTCTCTGGATCAAGATTTGTTCTAGACACTATGCCAGATGGGCCCGATGCTTGCAAAACATTCAAGCAGGACAGTGAAGCCTTGAGCTGCATGGATTTCAACTGTGCTGGTCCAGTTACACATAGGTCTTTTTCAATAAATATATTGGAAATTTCTAGGGGGGGGATTTGAAGTGACAGTTTGAAAAAACTCACAGACCAATTGCATTGCCTAGAAATATTGAAAACAATTAAGAAAAGTTAAGTATGTCATGAATCATAAAAATATGTGAATGCTAGTCTATTTTATCATTTGCTACTGTAAGATATATGCATCGATTATGAAAAGTTAAAAATTAGCAAAACACATGCACACACAGACAAAACACGGCACCATTTGCAATGAAGAGAAAGGTAAACAATGTAAAGACGCAGCATTAAGTTATAACTGCATACAATTAACAGTCGTAATACTGTACCATTGTAATAATTTTGTAGTCACCTCCTGTTGCTATTAAGGCAAGCTCATGTGTTACCAGTGTCAGCTTAAAATGCCGGGTTACATGAATCATATCCACTGAGCAGTTTGTCTCTCCAGTAAATTGCAAATCACAGTAAAAAGTGATCTTTTCCTGTTCTTGCATATTTTTCATTGTATTTCATGCAATACCGTAAATCTTGGAAACACTATGGGACCCATATAAAGTGTCACCAGTCTTTTGGTTTTGTAACAGGAAGGCCTGGACAACAGGGACTCTTTTCTGGATTGCCTCCTTCGATGCTTGTTTCTAAAGTCTGGAAGTACCTTGCTAGTAAAGGACTGTCTTAAAGTTCTTTTGAAATTGGACAGTGCCTCTGACCATCCAAAACCTCTTGAGTTAAACACTGATGGTGATGTCAAGGTGATCTCTTTGCCCGCAAACACAACATCCCTAGTTTAGCCTCTAGGTCGGGGCCATACAAATCTTTAAGGCTCATTACTCACAGTCCTCTGTAGAAAGGGTTGTCAACACTAAGGAGGGAAACTTTAACAGAGAACATTGTGAAAGTCTGGGAGAATTACACTGTCATTGCTATGAGAAAAGCCATGAAAGCCGGAAACAGTAAATTTCTGCCGGGGGAAAACTGTGTCCAGATGTCGTGCTTGACTTCACAAGATTTATGACAGAGACAGTCAAGGAAATCATGAAAGAGACTGTGAATATGGCAAAGGAAGGGAGGTGACAGTTGTGAAGAGTTTCACTATATGGATCATGGAGAAACTCAAGCGCTAATAGTCACCACACCAGAGGAATTAACAAGAGATGACTTGATGGACCTGAGTGCTCCCAAACCATTGTCTAATTATGAGGAAGAAGATAATAATAATAATAAAAAGCAGTGCCAGAAAACAAATGGACATTAGATAACCTGGAAGAAGAGTTTTGGTTATTCAAGACTGATTCTGTTTTCTTTTTATGACGTACACCCTTCTATTGATGTAGGCACTGAAACTAAAGCAAATGGCAGAAGAAGGATTGGGACTGTATGGAAACATTTATGGAGAAATGAAAAAGCAAAATATCAGGTAGAAATTAGGTTGTATTTCTGTTAAGTTACACTGAGGGTTCCTGTCTCTCCTGCCACCCCCTGTTACTTCCTTCACCTCTTCTGCCTCTGCCACTCTTGAAACAGTAACACCAACCCCTCCTCTTCTTCCTCCTTCTTAGCCGACTCAACGTGAAGACAAAGAGAATGAAGACCTTTATCACAGTCCACTTCCCCACTGAGTAAATAGTAGATACGTTCTCTCTTCCTTATGATTTTCTTATAATATTTTTCCATAGCCTATTTTATTGTAAGAATACAGTCTATAATATATATAGCATACAAAACATATGTCAATCGATTGTTTATGTTACTGGTAAGGTTTCAGGCCAAGAGTAGGCTATTAGTAGTTAAGGTTTTGGGGAGTCAAAAATACTCAGATTTTCGGTTACACTGGGGGTTGGTGCCTTCAATCCTCATGTTGTTTAAGGGTCAACTGTATATAAAATTGTAGGGCATATAAGACCACATATATATATGTTTCTAACAGATGCTTCAGTTACTTTCAATATCACTTTACACTATCATTTAATAAAATACTTGTTCATACATCTTTCCTTCAGGTATTGTTAATTCCTAAAAACAGATTCCTTGAAGTAGAATTATTTACCAAAAGATAATACACCTCATTAAGAATCTTGATACATATTGTTCAATTGATTTCTGGAATGTTTTCACCACTTGAACTTGAGATTCAAGTTCACGTGCCAATTGATAAATCCTCATCAGTGTTAAACCCTACGTATTTATAAAATATATACATACACACACACACACACAGACACAGACACATATATATGTAAATTTGATAGGTGTAAGTCATTCACTTATATCACAATTACCTGTGTAATATTACTGGAGTGTCTGAGTAATTAACCATATCTTTACTTAGTAATTATTTTAGCTTTTGAGAGTATAAACTTTTCCCTCCTGCTTCTAGCACAATGGGCCTTAGTGAAAGTCTTTTTCATCCAGTCAAATATTTCTTAAGGTTGCCTACACAGCCCTTTCATTTTTTACTTTTCAAACTAAAGAGAACAAACAGCATCGCAGGCACAGAAAGAGAATTTTCAGCTTGCAGCTGGTCAGTGGTTATTAAGGCGTATCACACTAATGCTCCAATTCTACCCTCTCTGGCATTGTCAGTGGTCTCCACTAATGCTGAATCAGTTACACAAATGATTACTGACCCACAGCTTGTGGTACTAATGGTTATAAAGTGTAGCCTGCTGTGCCAGATGTTATGTAGATGAGTCTGATGCTTGAAAAATATCAAGGCAGAAATCTAACATCTCCATAGCATTGTCTCCAAAAGTGCCTGTAAAAATGGACCTACATATTTTGAAAAGCCTATGTATCTGGAGACAAGATGAGATACAGCAAGGAGAAGGAGATTTGCTTATTGAAATGTCTGATAAACGCCACTTAATTGGGCTCCCTCATCTCATTTCTTTTTCTCTCACATCTAAGACTGTTGAGAAAAGATGTTGTCTATGTGAAGTGACTTTCACACTGCTCAGCATATGCTTTGTGTTTAGGGAAGTGAATACATACTATTCACTCAAGCACTACCACTACATAGCTATGTGACACCATGCAAGAAACTCAGCTTCTCTGAGCTTTAGTTGCTTTATCTATTGAATTAAGGCACGAGATGACACGAACCATACTCTAGAAGTGAAATATTGAGGAGAGGGGATGGAGAGGTATTGGACTCCTATCATTTGCACATCTGGACCATGTGATGGAGAACCAGAGATGACAATTGAGAAGAGAGACACAGAACCCTCTATCTGTTTCCAAATGCCCTGTGTTACTGCCGACAAGAGTCAGCCACATAAAAACAGGCACTGGGATAATACACATTCCATCTCTTTGCCAGGCTTCACCTGGTGTCCAGGTAAAAAATGGGAGAGTTTACAGAGCACAAGTGTATTAGTTCATTTTCATGCTGCTGATAAAGACATACCTGAGACTGGGTAATTTATAAAGAAAAAGAGGCTTAATGGACTCACAGTTCCATGTGGCTGGGGAGGCCTCACAATCGTGGCAGAAGGCACATCTTACATGGCAGTAGGGAAGAGAGAATGAGAATCAAGCGAAAGGGGTTTCCCCTTACAAAACTATCAGATCTTGTGAGACTCATTCACTGCAATGAGAACAGTGTGGGGGAACAGCCTCCATGATTCAATTATCCCCCCACTGGGTCCCTCCCACAACACCTGGGAATTATGGGAGCTACAGTTCAAGATGAAATTTGGATTTGGACACAGCCAAATGATATCAACAGGTGAACTGAAGAGAGAGGTCTAAGTATAAGATTTAAAAGACAGCAGAAACATAATACCTGTTGCCTTTGTGGGTACTTGGCAGATGTTGTCCTGTTACACCTATGTGCCGCCTCATGTCCTCACACTTGCTCTTCTCTCTGCTGTGAATCTTATTCCTGCTCTTTGCATCTCCAGCTCCTTTCTCATCACTCGTACCTCAGCTCACTCTGCTCCACCCCAGACATAATGGCTGCCGCTGAAAACCCTTCTGAAGGCACCCCCTCCTGCATCATGATTATGTTATCTTGGGCTGCTGTTCTCAATTACCATCCCAAAGTATGTGTATGTGTGTGTATTTGTGTGTGCGATACATACTCATTTTATTTTCTGCTCTATATTAATAACTGTATAAATATTTGTTAAATGAATGGATGAATGACCCCTAGGAAAAGCCCTACAGAAGCATGTTGTGGGACAGAAGGAGTCTGCATAGGAGAGGAAATCATGAGAGATACTGACCCTTGCCTAACCAGGAGGGGGTGGAGGGCAGGAGTGGCCTGAAAAGGGGGATATTTTATCACAGACATTGATGAGCATTACCAGTGCATGGGAATAACAAAAAGTAGACCCACTTTTAATTGTTTTTTATTACTGTTTTTAAACTCTACAAAAACACTGCAACCCTCATTGCCTGCACCCCAGGAAGACTGTTCCCACTGTCCTGCAGAGCACCACTGGACTTACAAGCCAGTTTCTGCTTGTGGAGAAAGAAAATGGCAGAAGGGAAAAGGCACATCTTTAAGGAAGGAAGAGGAACCTCAATATCTATGAGCTATCTACTGACTATCTAAATTTTCTTTCAACAAATATTTGTTGAGCATCAGCTATGAGTCAGTGCTGTGTAAAGTGCAATGAAAGAAGGTGGCGAAGGCATAGCTGCTGGGCTCTGTGCCTGGCTGTAGATCCAGGCCCAGGAGGTACAATGACAGCAAATGGTAAAGTCTTCCCTGTAGATGAGAGTCAAGTGCATGGTGGATGCCACAGATGTGCTGAGTTCTTCTATTGTGGAGTACCAGGGGAAGTCAATCTCAAGAGGTGATGTGTTAGGTGGGCTCTGAAAGTCACGCAAGCCACTGCTGGGAAGCAAGAGGAGGAAAATGCTTTGAGTGAGGCATAGAGAAGTGAAAAGGGATGGCCTGTTTGGGAACACAGGCTGGTGCGTCTGGCATTCCTGTGGCTTGAAGTGCAGCCCAATGTATAGAAGAGCGGGGAAAGAGGACAGTAAAGGTTAAGTTGGGCAAGGCATGCAACGGGCCTTTAGTGCTACATTGAAAATAAAACCCGAGAAACAAAAAAAGCAAAACGGCCTTCTATCAATGGGCAGCCATCAAGGTGTGTAAGTGGGGAATGACACCATAAGCCTTGTGCTCTTAGAAAACTTCCCTGCTGGCTCTGAAGATCACAGCCAACATGGCTGACCTTAACTCTGTGCAAATGTCAGCCAGCAAGGAAAGTGGAGCTCCCTACACCATGCACCTGCTCTCAGCATCAATGTTTCCATCCCTTTATTTACTGCCGTTCTTCTGAACCTCAAAAACTCATTCATGTTTATTAATGACTACCTATAGTACATCACAAGTGTGACATTTAAAACTTAAAGTTGTTTGAATTATGAGATTGCCAAGGAAATAAAAACTCCTCTACATTTGAAACCCTTTCAATCCTACTAGCCCCCACAGATGTGGAAAAGAGCTGGAAGGTTTTCAAACTCCAAAGTGTTTTTTTTTACTAGAAGGACCAAATGTGAAGTATTTCAAACATTAGTTGTCCTTGTGTTGTTATTTTTTCAGCTGTGGATATGTCAAAGTCTTTAGTGGGAACGTCCGTTATCTGTAGTGCAATGATAATAAAATGCATCACATGATATAATGATACATATAGTGAAATGATGCACATGTGCAGGCACAGACTCCAGAACAGAGCAAAATGAAAAAAAGAGTCAGTGTCATGTGCACCAAAGAACACTGGCTTTGGTGTGATACAATCCTGGGCTCAAACCCCAGCCTCCATTTTTTTCTAAGAAATCATTGCTAAGCTTCAAGGAGACAGAATACACCAAAGACATTAATTCTGTACAAGCAAGGTTACATTGACATTAATCCAAATGGATAGTGACATTGAGCCCACCTAGCTTGATGGCAGAGTGTCCTTTCCTCTCATCAGCATCTTCCAATTCTTTCTTCCATTTTGCAAAGAAGAATACCATGTGCCTACAATTAGCTCACTCATTGCCTTTGTCCATTGGCTGTGTTACAACAGCAGCACCCCTAAATCCCAAAGGGTTTACACACAAAAGTGTGTTTCCAGCTCACACAAAATCCATTGAGAATCCACGCCACCTTGGCAAATTATCCCTCATGCCACTTGCCCCTACTGTCTGTGTGTCTGAGGAGGAAGGGGGCTGGGATGCAGACACTGGCCCTGCCCCATTTGGAGCTGCTTTTTCACTGGACCCCAGAGAAGTCTTTGTCTAGCCAGAACTTCACGATATCTCTCATGAAATTAGTCTTCAGCTTCTCTTTCATTTGTGTTTCCTCCTGTATGTCAATATCAGTAAACAAACTTTCAAAAACCATCTCCAGCTCAGTGTGGTAGTGTATGCCTATGGTTCCGGCTACTCAGGAGGCTGAAGCAGGAGGATTGTTTGATCCCAAGAGTTTGAGGCTGCAGTGATCTACAATCATACCACTGTACTATAGCCTGGGTGACAGAGTTAGACACTGTCTCAAAAAAAAAATCCATTTCTACAATGATAAGGTATAGACCAGAGAACACATTTTAAATCAATTTCACCAGTTTTTTCCAGGACCCAGCTCTAGGCCAAGACAAGGTTAACTCACTGACATAGCAATTCCTACCACCAAAATGACTGGCAAGTGTAACATGGAAAATAGGTTCCCATGAGCAAGCCCATCACTGAATTCCTCTATGACGTTTCAAGAAATGAGATTTGTAAATAATGAACAGAGAAAATGGTGGCTGCAAAGAGTCCTCAAGTTTTGTCATGTAAGGAGTGTAATAAAATGTCCACAGTTTTTTAGAGAATACATTTCTGGCTTCTATCCAGGACAACTTCAAAATTTCAGGGTACTAATTTCATCCAGAGCACGCTATTACTTATTTAAAATGTTGATACATTAGAGAGAGAGAGGTGAAAAAGAAGGAAGGAAGGGAGGGAGGGAAGGAAGGAAGGAAGGAAGGAAAGAAGGAAGGAGAAAAGGAAGGAGGGAGGGAGGGAGAGAAGGGAGGGAGAAAGAAGAAGGAACAAGACCTCCCCATTTTCTTAAACTTTCCTCTTTCATACCTAGGAGAAATTATAATTTTTGAAATTTTTCAGAAATTTAAAGATAATCTAGTTCCATGAGCTTTTTCAGAGAAGCAAATCTGTAGCTCAGGGAGATGAGGCTCACTGCCACTAATCACAGGGTCAGCAAATGAATGAACTAACCCTTTGTGCAGCACTTTCCACAACCCCTTTTGTGCTGTCTAGCTAAACAACAGCTTAGATGAGAGGAAGACCTTGCTGGGTAAGTATCTCTCCCAGATCCCAGCCAGAGAATGCAGCCTTCTGTTTGTATCAAGGCACTTGGTTTCTGTGTTTCTGTGCTGAGAGAACAGTGCTTGTTTGAGCCTCTGGCCACTGGCCAGAGAAGCTGGTCTCTGGAAGCAGTTCAGGGAGACTGCAGTGAATGGGAGGGAAGCTCTCAGTTGAGAGGAGGCTCTTGGCTGTCCACTGAGGAGAGGCTAGGAATCCTTCACAATAAACGATTGAGAAACCCCTCCAGGAAGGTAAACAACTTCAAGTGTGCAATTGATGGCCAAAGATGAAAGACTGATGTGAGCAAAAAGCCAATTAAATGTCCACCTGGTTACTCATTTTTTCTCTCTTCTCTTCTGCTCCCTTCCTCCCTCCTCCTCCCCTTCCTGCTCCTTCTCCTCCTCCCCTTCCTATTCCTTCTCCTTCTCCTCCTCCTCCACCTCCTCCTGCTGCTTCTTCCTTCCTTTGCCATAAATCACTAAAATGATTTATTTTTTCAGGTATCTAAACCCTAGATGTTTAAAATCTCCAACATCTATTTTAGATGAAGTGTGGGGTGATGCACACAGCCAAGAGAAACTCCTTATGTAACGGAGGTGTTTGCCAGCCCTTCACCACTTCTTCTCGTTACTGGCCTGTAACTCAGTGCTCTCTGCATGAATAGAGTAGGGAAAGTGCAGAGCTGGTGGTCACATAGACCTGGATAGAATTCTGACTCTGTTTCCATCTAGCTGTGTGTCCTTGAGGAAGTCATTTGATGTCTCTGAGTCTCAGTTTCCACACTAAGAATAGACATAAAGTACAGACCATGCAGAATCATAAGGAGGAAATCTCAGATGCATTTCATTACCCAGCTCTCTCTGCATTAAAGAGCTTCAAGGTTTGCTCCTCTTTTCTTCCCAGGTGTCAATTTCTATGTACCAGGTAAAAATATTATTCATTCACTCATTTGTTTGTTCACTAAGTGTTTACTTTTTAGGATAGTCACTGTTCTAGGTTCTGAGTTTTCAACAATGAATCGAAAACACAAAGTCCCTAACTTCATGGAGACAGGTTCCCAGTAGTGAAGGTCAATAAGTCAACACGAGAAAGAAAGGTGAAGGAAATTTTATCTTTTAGTCACTGTTATATTTCCAGTCCCATGAATAGTTCCTGGCACATCAAAAATTAAAACAAAGGAGACAACATTTAAAATAATATTTAATCATTAAGTATATATTATTACTAGACCTAGTAATGATCACTTCTATGAAGACAAATCAAATACAATGAAAAAGGAAATTATCAGAAGTTATAAGGTGGTAGTGGAAGCCTTTATAGTGAGGTGGTATTTGAGTAGAGAGCTAAGTTAAAGTGAGTCAGAAACCTTAATGAATACTTACTAATCATGTAATCATAGAAGAACTGTTCTTAAGAGTTTTCTGGCCACACATGGTGTGGCTCATGCCTGTAATCCCAGCACTTTGGAAGGCTGAGGCAGGTGGATCACGAGGTCAGGAGATCGAGACCATCTTGGCCAACATGGTGAAACCCCATCTCTACTAAAAATACAAAAATTAGCCAGGTGTGGTGGTGCGTGCCTGTAGTCCCAGCTACTCAGGAGGCTGAGGCAGAAGAATCTCTTAAACCCAGGAGGCAGAGGCCGCAGGGAGCTGAGATCATGCCACTACACTCCAGCCTGGGTGACAGAGCCAGACTCTGTCTCAAAAAAAAAAAAAAAAAAAAAAAAAAAGAGTTTTGCATACATTAGATTATTCTTCAGCTCTCCATAATCCAGTGAGGGATTGCAATTATCATCACCATTCTAACACTGATGGAATGAAGCACTGGGAGTCAAATAACTTGCCCAGGGTCAAATCTTTTCTTCAGTCTATCTAGAGATATTTCCACTCTAGATAGACAGAAGAGAGGTTGAGATTTGAACCCATCAGTCTGACTCTAGGTTTGTGGGTTCAACCTTCATGTGACACTGCCTTAATTCCATCAGGGGTAGGCTACATTCTCAAGCCTTGGACCACTCAGATCCAAATTATAGAATAATAGTTCAATCATCTTCTGTGCTTCAGAATAACCTGTGCTTGAAGTGTTAGTAGCAGATGGAAATGTTTGTAGCCTACATAGGCAAACAGTAGTACAGGCTTTAGGATTTTGGAGCAGGCTCTGCCATCATCTGCAGAAAATCCTCTCCTTTTGAAAGATGGCTCTCTGCCAGCTATTAGGCCTTAGTAGAAACTGAATGCTTGACTATGGGCCACTAAGTATCCATGCTATCTGAGCTGCCTATCATGAACTGGGTGTTACCTGACCTACCAAGCCATGAGGTTAGGCATGCAGTACAATACTTCATCACCAAAGGAAATTCTGTATACTGGTTCAGGCCCAAGAAGGTCCCAAAGGCATAAGTAAATTAGATGAAGACGTGACCCAAATGCCCATGGTCCCTACTGCTGCTACACTGTCTTCTCTTCTAGCCTGCATCTGTGGCTTCATGGGTAGTACCCTATGATCAGTTGACAGAGGAAGAGAACAGTTGAACCTGGTTTCAGATGGTTTTGCATAATATGCAGACATCACCAAATTAGACAGCTGCAGCACCACAGCCTCTTTCCAGGACATCCATGAAAGACAGCAGCAAAGGGAAAACCTCCCAGTGGGCAGCACGTTGGGCAGTGCACCTGGCTGTGCACTTTACTTGGAAGGAGAAATGGCTAGACATGCAATTATGTGTCAGTCCATGGGCTACAGAACCAATGATCTGTCTAGATGCTCAGGGTCCTGGAAGGAAATGTAGTCTCCATTTATATTTATGTCTTTCCCACTGGGCCATGGGCTCCACCAGAACAATGATTGCATCTGAGTCATCTGTCATTTACTGGGACCTCAGGGTGTAGAAAGACCCAAATTTTGAAAAGAGAACACAGAACAGTATGGTCTGATGAAGAGGGAAAAACCTGGGAAAGACAAGTCTGATTCTATTGGCTCCATCTCCCAAACTGCCCCAGGGCTAGGAGTCAGAACACTTCCCTGAGCTAGAAGAACTTGAATTGTTAAAACCATATATTGCATCCTCAACAACTGTATGTTTGAAAATAGCTATACCCGCTTCCAGAGGTCACTTAGTGCAGTTAAGGGGCTGCCTTGAAGGGAGTCCATTGATCTTCCTTTTATCTGTGTCCTTAACCTGAGGCTCCTTACAGACCTGGAGTCTGTGTCTTCCCCAGCACCCAGTGGGAGGCTGAATAATGTCCCCACAGATGTTCACATCCTGATCCCGGGAACCTGTGAATATGTTGCCTTACATAGCAGAGGGACTTTGCAGGTGTGACGAAAGTAAGAATCTTTCAATGGGGAGAAAACTTATCTGGGTGAAGCCACTGTGATCACAAGAATCATGAAGGAAGCACAGGTGGTTCAGAGTCTGAAGAAAGGTGATTTGATGTGAGACCACTAGCCAAGAAATGAGAATGGACTCTAAAACCTAGAAAAGACTGTGTGAAACATTCTCCCCATTGCCTCCAGAAGGAACAGATCCCTGACTACACTTTGATTTTGGCTCACCAAGGCCGAGTTTGGACATCCAAATTTCAGAACTGTAAGATAATACATTTGTCTTGTGTAAGCCACTAAGTTGTGGTAATGTGTTTCTGTAGCAATAGAAAACTAATACAAGCCATCTGATGGATCTTCTGAGGTGGCAGCAGTCCACTTGAAGATGAACAACTCATTCCTATGTAAGGCAGACACTGTAGTTCCTTACGGTTATATAAGTGAGCCAAAGATGGCCTCTATGTGTTGGCTACTGGGTTGTTTATTTCTTTGCAGAAGGCTGAGACCCCTGAGCTCAAAACCCACTCGCTCCAAAGTCAAATATTTTGCATATCCAATTATTTAAAATATAACCCAAACAAGCCATTTGAAGCCTGCTTGTTTTGCATACTCTGGGGAAAGGCCACCAGACAATTGTTACCCATTGCTAAGATAGGGCCTTGTAAATACAAAGCCAGAAGTAGCAGCTGCTACCCTTGGGAGCTTTCTGACCCAGCCTTGCTATTTAACAACATCAGCAGAATGTTGTTAAAACCACTGGATGGTCTCGTGCTCTAAGGACCTTTGCTGATATGCAACCCTGTCCAAATACTGTCCCGTAAAGCTGCTTGTGTGTTACAGCCTTTCAGGATCATATCTCATTTCTTGATCAGCCCCCAAATCCCTTAAGTTTCCAATATTTACTGGCCTCTAGTAGGAGAATGCCCAGTTGCCCAGGACTTATTTTAAACAACTGTTATTGAAGGAATCAAATCAAAGTCTAAGGTATCAAATTTTCTCTACGTAAGACTGCATATATGTACACTTAACTCTATATAACATTAAATATAGTCAGTCTTATTTCCAATTATATACATTTTTTTCACTTGCAATCTAGCAGGAAATTGGCATATGAGACAAAGTAATACCTGCTCAATTAGCCAGTGTGTCTCATGGAGATAAACAAAACAAAAAGAATTTTAAGTTACATCCACCCCTTGTCAATGTATTCTTTTGGTTAATTTTATTATAGCTCAAGTATACTATCTGTTTTTTACTATTAAGGAGCTCATCTATTTCATACTTACTCCAGTTTGATCAGCTATGCTCAATCCATGTTCAGGAATTTTTGTTAAACAGAACTGAGAGGGCAAGGGGTTAATTTCCACCCTGGAAACTGACGACTGATGATGCATTCACAGTGAGGTTGTGTTGCTGAACGTTTCACAGGTAGACTGGGAACAACATGATTTAGAGAGGCAATAATATACTTCTCAGGATGGGAGAAATTGAAAACTCTGTATATAGTTTAACTTATAAGTGTAAATGATTTATTTGGTTTAAAGCTAAGTTACAAGTTAGGCACATAAAAAGTGGGTGTGATTAGGCCTGCTTCACATTAAGTACCATGTTTATTTCCCATCTATAAACTGATAAATAATGCATCAGTTGGAAACTGAAATTGTCATGCAACAGTGATGCATAGATTTAGCATTTTTATAGAAGATTTTATGCATATCCTACAAATGAATCAAGAACATAGTTGACTTGCTTGCAATTAAATACAAAGTTCACATAGAACCTAAGATTAATGTTTTCCCCTGTTTTGGCACACACACAGAAACACACACACACACACACGCACACACACTCACATGGTGATAAAATATACATAACACATTTGCCATTTTAACCTCATGTGTATGATTATATGTTTCAGAGCCATTAATTGCTTTCAAAATGTTGTGCATCCATCACCATTATTTCTAAAACGTTTTCACAACCCAAACAGAAAATTTATACCTATTAAGTAATAACACTTCATTGTCCAACCCCCCTCCCCACCTCCCCCTGGCAGCCCCTGGTATCTGTGGATTTTCCCATTATAGATATTTCATATAAATGGAATCATACAAGATTTATTCTTTTGTGTTTGGTTTATTTCACTTAGAATAATAGTTTTAAGGCTCGTCCTTGCTGCAATGTGTATCAGAACTTCATATATTTTCTTGCCTAGATAATATTATACTGTGTACTATGTCACATTTCGTTTGTTCATTAATCAGTTAAGAGACATGGGTTGTTTCTACATTTTGACAATTGTGAATAAGGGTAAGATTGGATTTTAATAAATAGATAGGCAAGGCTGAGATATCTCTTGACCTTTACAATTCTTTGTGCCCTATTCAATCTTGCCATCCTCCACCTCTCTAGAAAAAAAATAATAAGTAGGGCTATTTGCATTGAGAGAGAAAAAAACTGAATTTTAAAGGAACTACCTTGGTAAAATGAAAAAATTTGATAGATAATTGAAAGTAGTCATTTTACATTCTTGAAAAACAGTTAACAATCATCTTTAGAGAAAGAAGTAAATTTCTCAACTAGTTAGTAGAACTTTTTTAAGAAAATTACCTTTCACTGCATCTGTCTATGTGTAAGAAGAAAGGAAAAGAAAATTGTCTACCTTTTTCTTCTTCATTATTGGAATATTTCAGAAAAACAAAATGATCTTTATAATCCTGATAATTATCTTAAAAATGATGTTTGTTTGTTGTACAGGATAAAACAAATTGTTTTTCTTTACACTCACTCAACTTCCACATTATTATTTCACTTCTGGTCATCCAATGTGTGTTTTTCTCTCCCTCACACCAAGATAATTTTAAATTCTCGGTAGACAACAGCTGAGTGTCCTATGATTTAACTCAATTCTGTTACTGTCCTGAAATTGTATCAGACCACATAGGCTAAGGCCTCAGTCCCACAAGACTGCCCCCACTTCAGAAGTCAGTAACACATTCTAAGGTGTCATTAGTGATTCTGACTTGATAAGTACATATTCAGGGGTTCCAATAACCCCCTTTCTCAGGTTTAATAGTTTTCTACAATAGCTTATAGAACTCAGCAAAGTGCTTTTCATACCATTACAAGTGTATTACAAAAGATACAACTCAGAAACTGACAAATGGGAGATACTTGCTAGAGTTTGAACGTATCTCAAAAAATTCATATTTTGGAAACTCAATCCCCAATGCTTGGGTTTAGGGCTTAATAAGAGGTGATTAGGTCATGAAGGCTTTGCCGTCATAAGTAGATGAATGTCATTATCAGCAGGGGTGGGTTAGTTATCACAGAAGTAAGTTTATTAGAAAAGCGACTTTGTCCCCCCTCATGCTCTCTCACTCCCACCGTCATCCACATGCCTTCTTCCATGGGATGATGCAGCATGAAGCCCCTCAAATGCTCTTGGACTCCCCAGTCTTCAGAACCATAAGCCAAACAAATTTTTGTTTGTTATAAATTACCCGGTATGTGGTATTCTGCTATACCAAAATAAAATAGACTCAGACAGAAAATAGGTACTGAACAAGTGGTGTTGTTGCTGTAACAAATACCTGAAAATGGGAAAGCAGCTTTGGACCTGGGGAATGTGCACGGGTTAAAACAATTTAGAGGTGCAGGCTATGAAAAGCCTAGATGGCCATAAACAGAGCACTAAGGGTTGTTGTGGGAAGGACTCAGAAGAGAATAGCTGTAAGAAAAGTCTGAAACTTCTTAAGGGTTACTTAAATGGTCACGATCAAAATGTTGGTAGAAATGTGGACAGTAAAAGTCACTCTGATGAGATCTGAGACAGAAACAAGGAATAATGCATTGGAAACTGAAATAAAGCCTGTCTTTGTTACAGATTGACAAAGGATTTGGTTGAACTGTGTCCATTCTCAAGGGTTCTGTGGAAGGTGCAATTTAAGTAAGAGTGATGAACTCTTAGGTTGGTGCAAACATAATTGCGGTTTTGCCATTACATCCAATGGCAAAAACCACAATTACATCTGCACCAATCTCATAAGATATCTGGTGGAAGAAATTTCTAAGCAAAATATTGAAGGACCTGCCTGGCTACTTTTGACTGCTCATAGTGAAGTGATAGAAGTCAGAAATGATTTAAAGATGAAATTTATCATTAAAATGGAAGCAGAATAAAAATATTTGGAAAATGCTCAGCTTGCCATGTCAGGAATAGAAAAAAAAATGCTTGAGAGAGAACACTAATAGAGTGGCCAAGTGACCATTTGCTAAAATGATTAATATGGATAGAAGGAAGCCAGGTTCCATTTAACAAGACAGTGAGAGAATGCTCTTGGAAGCATTTCAGAGATATTCCAGGCAAGCCAGAAACTTGAGGGCAAGGTTTTCAAAGAAGTGCCCATGGAACCTCAGAATCTGCTGCCCTGTGACATCTAAAATTTGGGGATCCCTGAATTCTGGTCCAGCACCCCTTGGCCACCCCAGCTGTGGCTCAGGTGAGTCCAGGTGTGAGTTTACCCACTGCTCCAAAAGTTACAAGCCATAAACTTTGGAAGAACTCATGTGATTCTAATTCTGCAGACACACAAAATACAAGAGCTATGTGGCCAATATGGCCTCCATCTAAATTTCAGAGGATATCGTGGACAGTCTGGCGGCATAGACTTGTCACAGGAGTAGACACCACAGACAGCACCCACTAGTGCAAAGCCTATTGGTACTGTGAGAGTGGAACAGCCCCTATAAACCTAGAACCATAAAGCCGCCAGAGGGCAGCTCTAGGAACCCTGCAGTTGCAAGTACAAGACCTTAAGCCATGACAGCTTCTGGATGTATTGAGCCCAGCAAAGCCATAGGCGTGGGGCTGCCTGAGACTTTGGGGGCCCAATCCCACCCGCTGTGTGCTCAGGATTCAAGACATGGAGTCAACATAAATTATTATCCAGATTTAAGATTGAATGTTGTTTTCCCCTCTTGGGTTTTGGACTTACTTGGGACCAGTTACTCCTTTCTTTTTGTCTTATTTCTCCCTTTTAAAGTGGGAATGTCTATTCTGTGCCTGTTTCACCATTGTATTTTGGAACCATGTAACTTGTTAATTTCACAGGCTCACAGATGGAAAATAATTTACCTCAAATGAATTGTGCCTTTAGTGTCACTTATATTTGATTTAGATGACACTCTGGACTTTGGACTTTTGATGCTGGAACAAGTTAAGACTTTTGAGACTATTGGGATAGAATTAATGTATGTTGCATTGTAAGAACATACATTTGGGGGACCAAGAATGGAATGCTATAGTTTGAATATGTCCTCAAATTTATATGTTGGAAACTTAATCTCCAATGCAACACTGTTGAGAGGTGGGGCCTTGGAAGAGGTGCTTATGTCATGAGGGCTCGGCCTGAAGGAATGGATTCATGTCATTATCAAGGGAGTGGAATAGCTGTCACAAGAGTGGGTTTGTTTTAAAAGTGAGTTCAGCATGTTTTACTCACTTGCTCTCACCTTCCCTTGCCCTTCCACCTTCCACCACAGGATGATGCAGGATGAAGGAGTGCAGCACTTCCATGGCCTCTCTGGGCTTGCTACCCTCCCGGCACCCCCAAATCTTCATCAGCATGGAAACTCTCAACTCTGTCCTTTGGGTTTTTATGGTCACATCATTAAGTAGGTATGGCTGATTAAATCAGTGACTGTTGGTGATAAACTCAGTCTTCAGCCCCTCTTCACCTGCTTCCTGGGGATTCCATAGCATCCCCATCATTCAAAAATTCAAAAATTAATTTTAGTTCAGTGCTTCTAACATATTTCAGTCCCAGTGTGCTTTCAGCTGTATATGTTAGTGGTGGGTACTCATAAAACCATTCTGCTTTTTACTTTCAGTTCAATATTCAATAAATGATCAGAAGTTGGGGAGTGTGGGAGCAAGAGCTGAATGTTCAGACATTTTAACCACATGGTTGGTTCCCCCTGGCAACCACCTCCCATCCTGTGGTTATCTAGGAGTTTTACAAAAGTCATCTCATCAGTGTTAACTCAGGTGTGGTTGAAAGGGACTTGTTCTGAATAACAAAAGCCTCCTTTCTATGCTTTATTGCTTTTATCCCTTAGGAAATTCCAAGGGTTTTAGAATCTCTATGTCAAGAACAAGATGAAGACAAACATATTTGATGCTCAACTTACAATGATTTGGCTTACTATTTTTGACTTTGTGATGGTTGCAGAAGCAATACAAATTCAGTAGAAACCATATTTCAGATTTTGAATTTTGATATCTTCTTGGTGTGGTGATATGCAGTAAGATACCCTCTAGCAAGGCTAAGCAGTGGTAGTGAGCAGTAGCTCCCATTCAGCCATGTGCTTACTGGGGAAAACTGACACTTGGTATTATCTTGAAGAACACTATTGCTGCCGACCCATAAACAAGTGTCCTTCCTCCAGTGCCTTCTATCAGCTCTTCTTAAGCTTCACTGGAAGAGAGATTAATTGATGACCCTGTTGCAATAGCACCCCCATGATTCAAAAATTAATTTTAGTTCAATGCTTCAAGCGTATTTCAGGCCCAGTGTGCTTTCAGCTATAAATGCTAGTGGTAGGTACGCATAAAACCGTTCTGTTTTTCACTTTCAGTATAACATTCAATAAATGACATGAGCTATTCAACATTTCAGTCTACAATAGGCTTCGTGGTAGATGATTTTGCTCAACTTTGAGTTAATGTAAGTGTTCTACGCATGTTTAAGTTAGGCTAGGCTTATCTGTGATGTTCAATAGATTAGGTGTATTAAATCCATTTCTGACTTACAATACTTTGAACTTATCAAGATATTTCAATACATCAGATTTATTGGGATATAACTCCACTGTAAGTCAAGGAGCATTTGTACATAGTTATTACTGTATCACTATATCACATTTTCCCATGGCTTGGACTTATGTAAATGGTTACCATTAGAGGCACAATAAAATTTAGTTGATTTTTAGATGTATTGGCCTTGACTTTCATGGTGGTGCAATGATACCTGAATGACTGTTTCTTTACCACGAGTGAATTCCTATTTACAGACCCTTTGAATCCACCAACAAAAGGTGTATTAGAAGACCAATGAATATGTATGTGTTCAATATCTACTGCATGCCTGCCTGTGCTCAAAGCCTTCAAGAGCCACAACAATTCCTGAAACAAAATCATATTCCCATTTACTATATCAGCCAACTGACCCTCTGAAATAGTTAATCAAATTTGCCCAGCATTACCCAGATTTTAAGTGATGATGTCAAAATTTGAAACTTAGTTTTCTGAGTGAGAGGAAAACAAACAGGTAAACAGAGAAGAAAATGTAAATCACAGCCAAATTGGATACTTGAAGTGCAAATCAGAACTAGGTACAGTCTTTAATTGTGTGGAAAATGTAAATTGCTACTAAAGATAGAACTTCCAAATTAAAGAAAGTGAAAATAGAGTGTGCCATATATTGTATTCTGAGTGCTGTGCATAGCTCTTAATATCCAGTGTTAAATGTCTCAGCAATAGTCTTTTATGTCTGACAAACTGTCTAAGAGGTATTGCAGGTCTGTCAAGGTTTGTGCTTTCATATAATGCAAAGTTTTCCAAGCTGACTCCAGCCTGTAATTTGTTCAAGTGTATCTTTTCTTCACATGGTTTGGTTGAGCCTTAGGAAAATTCAGGGGAAGCAACACAGTGTGCACGCCTGCATTCTACTTGTAGAATAAATTGATTTATGCAGAATCACTTAATCACCATCACATAGGATCAAAACAGGAGTGAACTGGTCACATCCCTTAGGTCAAAATAGTTGAAATTACATAGCAAGCCCAAGGAATTACAATAATGATAACTTACATTTGTATAATGGATGCTAATATCCTGAAATCTGACACCTATATTAATCTTTCTTTTTAAGTATGACCACATAACCATTAAGCAGGTGTTCTGTCCGTTTTATTGTCAAGGAACAACCAGGTACAGAAGCTAGTCTCCACAGAGGGCCTCCCTGTGAACCACGTCTCTTAATGTTCTGCCTCTTCTGTGGTCCTTTCCCACACTGAATTTGGACTGGCCTTGTTGCAACAATAAAACGTGGCAATAGTTTCACTATGTAACATTTGCAAATTTTGCCTTGGTTTCTTGGAACATTCTAGGGAAAGCCAGCTACCATATAAAAAGTTCTACCAATAACTCTTAAGTCAGCCATGCTGTGAGGAAACCCAAGTTGGCCATATGGAGGTGTGGTAGTCAACCCAAATGCAATTAAAGAAGCCATCTTGGCCATCCAGATGAGGTTAATCTTCAGATGACTGCAGTCTTAGCCACCATCTGAGTACAACCAGGTAAGCCCCCAAGCAAGACTTTCCCAGATGTTTCCAATTTATCCACAGAACCATAAGTGGTAGTAGATTGTTTCTTTATACACTAAATTTGGGAGTGGTTTGTTACATAGCCTTAGGTAGCTGCAACACCTGGTCTGTTTAGCTATTACTGTTTTTCCTGTTGTACGAAAAACACTACTAAATGAGGAGCATAACTTCAGTCAACTCTCAGCTGGGTATCTGCTTTATAAAGAGAACTGTGTGGCACACTGGTCTCCACAGAAAGCAACAGACCTTCACTTGGAGAGCAAGTGATTAGACAACAGATACACAGTGTGATAGATATTATGAAGTAATTCTGAGCTCTCTCTTGGATTCTGCCACTGCCTACATTACTTTACTCCTCCAGGCCTCAAATCCTTCTATAAAACAAGAAGTTTGGCTAAAATGGTCTGTAAGTTCCCCTTCAACTCTATCAACTGATGGAGCTGCTGTTGTGTACATGTATTTTTTTATCTCAAGGAATACAAATACAAATGTTGACAATTTTCATCTCTCAATAATCTTGCTAAAAGGCTCTGGTTATTATACAATGGGCATGCATCCCTTGGGCAACAAAATCTATACATTTTCTTTGTTTTCAAGGGAGCATACAGAAAAGTGGGCATAAGGCAAGAAGAATAGACTAGATAATAGAGTTACTCTTTGGATTAATTACCTATTACTTAACAAATTGCTACAAACGTAGCAGCTTAAACCAATATACACCTATTATCTCCACTTCCCTGGGCCAGGAGTCCAAGCACATCCTATATCTTCTGTAGCCTTCCCAAGCAGCAATCAAGATTTCAGACAGACAACTTTCTTATCCAGAGCTTGGGGTCCTTTTCCAAGCTCATATGTTGTTGGAAAAATTTAGTCTTTGAAACTGGAGGATTGAGATCTTTGCTTTCTTGTTGGATATTGGCTGGGGACACTCTCAACTACTACTGGTCACTGCAGTCCCTTGCTACGTGGCCCTCTGAAAGCCCTTTCACAACATGGGCAGGTGATGCCTTCAGTCAGTAGAAGAATCTTTCCAGTGTGCCAAGCTGGAGTCTTACATAACAGAATGTCATTGTAGCCCATCACCTTTGCCATTTAAAGTACTCTAACCAAGAGAGTAAATTAGTCATCTTATTTATAATTTCTGCTCATATTCAAGGCGAGGGGCTTTATGCAGGGTTTGTATACCAGTGGGTGGAAACCTTGGGAGCCATTCTAGAATTCTGCCTGCCACAGCTTTTTCGCTGATATTTATATTTTCGCTGATATTTATATTTATATCTATCTTTGCCTTTTTTGTTTTCTAAGTCTTTCTATGAACAGACATGTTGGAGAAGAAATTCTCTTTTGCATTGAAAAGTATTATAGCCTAGAGGTAAATCATTCTATTTATGAAGAGAATGTGCAGGGAACAAATCTGGCTCTACCATTTACTAACCATGTGACCTTGGGCAAATTACTAAATGTCTCTGTGCCTTGGTTCCCCATCCATATATAAAATAAGTAAAACAGTAGCATTTGTCTCATAGGTTGACATGAAGGTTAAATGAGATACTACGTAGATTTTAATAAACACACGGCTATTAATCCTTTACTTTCTGTAGAAGACAACACCAGCCATGAGATCTAACTAGGAATTAGAAAGATTTATTTTTACATATTTGGAGAGTTTATGAAATTGCGATCTTTTCTATTTGTCCATTGTTCATTTTCCATAAAATCCTTATAGAATCTCTGTGAAGAAGGTATCATTATCCCTATTTTAGAGAAATGTACTGGAAGTTCAGAGAAATTCAGGAAATTGCTCAAGGTCACATAGTGGTGAAAAAGGCTGAGAAATAAACTTCTAAATTCAGGTCTTCAGAGTCCAAGGGCAGAGCTCTTTTCAGTAGGCCAAAAGAAGAGCTTGGAATTAGGGTGATTTGTTCAATTAATAAATATTTATAGCTCTTTTGTCAAGTATTGTTACTATTTGATGGGGATCTAATGGTAAACAAACACAGGAAGCTTGTATTGATTATTTCTTCTGGGGTTTGTGAAGATTAAATAAAACAGCATATTACAAAGTACCTACCAGTGTCTGGGCTGGAGTTGGTACTTCCAGGAGGCAGGCTAGATCATGAGGCTGGGATGTGGTAGGAGGGGGCTTTCGCATAAAACTGACAACTAGTCTAGAGTTACCCTTCAATCTACAAACAGGTATTAATACTTCTTACTTACCATGTGCCAGGCACTGTGTTAAGTGCCAGAGGGTTGCAATCAAAGGAAGAGACATCCATGTACTAGTTCTAAGTGGAATATTTATCAAACAATAGAAATACAAGACATTGCTACATAAGATGAAGCAATATATTCGTATTTGTTGGGCTCGGAATTGTTTTATGGAAGTGGAGTTTAAGTCTGATATTGATGCATTATACTATTTTGGTAGTCTGATGAGCCAATAAAAGAGCATACTACTGGTAACAATTTCATCCATGATTGTGTTTAACACTTTGCTATTTGCTAGCCAATAAAATAGACTCATTCTCTGCTATCTCTCATTTAATTGGAAGAATTCTAATAACCCGTGGGTTGATCACATTATACATTTAAAATACAGAGAGAAGAAAACATACATGCAAGGTTAAGATCTTAGAGTGGTTGTTCTAGATGCAAAGCCTGAGGAGGGGATTCCTATATTCTTGAAAAACACATTTACTGAGAATAGGGTAGCAGAAGAAATGGGGAAGGTAATGTGGGAAAAGGATAAAGTTTGGGAAGAAATAAGCAAAAGTAGCATTTCAGGGGAAGTCTAGCCTCAGCCTGATCTCACAAGGAGCTCTGAGCATGAGTTGCACCAGAGGTTGTCCTGCCCAGAGGCAATGAAGGTGGACTGTTACCCTAATACCCCCATGCTCCATCCCACATTGGTCAGTCAATCATCAGTCATGCCCTAACCCTAGGAAAGCAGGGGGAGTGGGGTGGGCAACACTTCCCAGGCATCTTCAGGTGAGGAAACTCCTGCCAACTAACAGAAATCCTTCAGAAAATAGTACAAGGTGAGCGATCAGAAGCCAACCTTTGTGGCAGCTGGGGCTGAGAGCACTTCCTTGGTAAGTGAGGTCTGGATGGAGTGTGAACAGCAATAGCTATAGTCACATAGCTGGGAAGCAAGCAGAGGAGGAAAAAAGACAGTGCATGTCTGCCAAAGGTTCAAAAGCAGTTTTCGTCTGTCTTCTAAAGTCCCAAAGGTTTTTAACCACTAAGTAACATATGCACTGAGTTTATACTTTTTACCTACTTTATCTCATTGAATTTGAGTTTTCCCCAAAACAGAGTAAAGTACATTCTCTGCCCATTTTTATCGAGAAAGAAATTGAGTTTCTCAGAATCTGAATCTAAGATCCCATGGCCAGTGATTGGTAGAGCTAGGGTGCACACCCAGGTCTTCTGGCTCTCTCTTCTCCTGTGATCTAACTGGGACATTTGGGCAAAATGGAGTAAAGGTCTTGACATCAGGGAGAACTAAAGCACCAAGGTAATTTCCTATATCAAAACGCTTTAGTAAGGCAACTAAATCGGATGATGTCCTCGTTAGCTTTGGCCTTCTCTCCTAGTGTGCTGTTCAGAGAACTCTGTTACATTGCTCTGGCCTTAGCTCAGGCTGAGTCTTCCTAAATCAGCTGCTTCCAGTTAGAAGCATGTTTTATTACGTCTCTGTTGCATCAATCCCAGCCACTGCTTTGCTTGAAGGTGATCTTGGCATCACCCTAACTGTCCAAACCCAAAACCTAGATGCCCATAATTTCCTTTGTGGGCTCTGCCTAATAGACAGACACATATGCTTTATGTCTCACTCCACTTACCCACAAATAGATGGACTGAAAAAAAAGCAGAGTAAACACACTGGAGACAAAATTTCATTTGTAAGACTATCAACATGGGCAAGCCCTTTAATTTCTGAGTTTCCTTTTCTGTAAAATTAGTAGCCCATTTCCTAATTCTCAGAGTTGTTATATTGGTTAGAAGCAACATATTTGAAATAAGAAGCACATGGCAGGTGTGCAATAAATGATAGTTATTTTTATGCAACAGATACAGCTGCCAGGAGCCAAAGACACATGGGTGCCTGCTAAGTAAGCTTCCAACAGTCCAGCCTTGGAAAGCAGTAGCCTCTCATTGAGTTTAACACATTTGGCATGCCACTCAGACAAATCTCTCACCTCACTCTACCTTCTACCCCCAGCCCTTCCCCATGACCACTGTCTTGATGTCTAAAGCTTCCCTTGTTCGGAATGCCCTGCTCTGGTGACACCATTGCCATCCATGCCCCAGCTTTACGGAAATCCCACCATGAAGCCTTCCCATAGGAAGGTCAGGGTCCTTGTGGCCTACAAATTAAGTGACCTGCCTTGCTGTGTGACCTCTGGGAAGATTCTCCATCTCTTAGCATTTCTGACAAATGACATTCTGGAGAGTCTTTGATATTTTCACCTACTCTTATGATATGTGATATCAACATTTCCCATTTCTGGACTATTTTCCTGGGGTGAGCAAGAATCCTTTCTTCTGAAAAAAATGACTTGAGGTCAGGGCCACTTTTTAAATCTCGGTTTCCTCTTCTCCATAAGGGGGCTAGTTGATTTCTCTCAGGGATGTTGCTGAACTGAATGCCAAACCATGAAACACACCACCCCGCCCAGACCATACACAGACACATGTCTTTTCCCTTGCACTGCAAGACCCTGTGTATTTTTATTAAAACCCAGAACAAATAGTTAATGACTACTAGTTTCTGTTGTATTTTCTTTTTATATTCTTGAGGACTTAATACCACGTTGAGCATGTGGTAGGGTCTCAAAAAAGTACAATTTTAATGAATAATGGTGACCTGCGACCCCACTCCTGCAAGCAGCAGGCACGCTGGGCATCAGCCTCCCCCTGCCTTCATCTCCTTTAAGGTGGGTAAGCCTCCCAGGACAGAAGGAGTAAAGCGCCCTGTGCTCAAAGGCACATCACTTTTCCTAAACTCGCTAACTTTCAGGCTGTGAGCTGGTAACCAAATGGTGTCAAAAGGATTTCAACCCTATCTTATTCCAGAAGGAAAGGAGGGAGAAGGGGCTGTTCTGACTCTGGAATGCCAAGTGTGTGAATATTCCAAATCTAATAGCTGAGGCTTGGCTCAGTTGCTCTTAGCTGCCTCTCTGGAAGGATCCACCTATATCAGGCTGGCACCTGTCTCTGTTAATGGAATTGGTAGGAGGCATGTTTGGAAGAGATCCATGCCTATCAGGCTCCTGAGTCACTGCATTTTGGCTCTATCAGGACAGGTCAGGGTCTACTTCAGGGCCTCCTTTGAAATTCACAGTGCTTGGTGAGATCTATTAATAAATACCTTGGGTAAGTCTGGAGTGATGGCTTCTTACCTTTTCAAGGAATGGCTGGGGTTGTACCAAAAATGAATGAATAGATATTGCTACCAGGACCTCTGATTCCTTGCTCATGGTAGACTCATTTGAACATTCCTTTAGTCACGACTCTGCACCCCCAAATAAAAACATATCGAATTTACATCCACGGATCATTTTACACTGGACCACCCCCTTCATGGACGATGCCAGCCCCAGTAGCTAGATTATGTTCCATGTGCTGGTCCTGTCTTCCTCCACTCCTACCCCCGCCTCCTGAACCAACAGTTCATGCTTCAACTAGACCATCCGTGTTAAGGCACAGGAATTTACAGGCAGTTTGCAAAGAACATCTTCTTCAGAGTCAGAGACTCTCATTGCACTTTCCTTTCAGTCACCATATTTCTGAACAGGCTTGGAAACTTGACTTAACCTTTCTGGGCCCTCTTATTTCTTCAGCTCTTCAACGAGTGTGATAAAAGCAAGATCCAACGACGCACTGCAGAGGGAGGCTCTCTGCCTATTGAAAAGTACCATGTCCACCGGGAGCCTGCTGTAAATATTTTTGCTACTTCCTCTGGGGAGATGATGGTTTAATGACAACTTTAATGGATTCTAAAGAGGAGGGCATCCTCTCTGCTCTCTGTGCATGATATAGGGTGGGGCACAGGCCATGCTAAGGTCAGGTCAGGCTGGAGCTGCTGTAACATACCAAGGTGACTCACTTCCCTGATAACACTGCTGAGAAAAATGCAGGCTTCTTCTTGCCCTTCCTGTAGCTGGGACATACCTCTTAGGATGGAAGATATTTGGCACCTGGGAAGAAATGTCAAGTCAGGTCAGGAAGAACTGGCTCTGAGTCTAGGCTTTCCTTTTGAGTTCAGAAAAGGTTGGGTAAAAATTAAACACATAAATAACCTGTGCTTTGGCTGTAAGTGGCCTCTAAGCCTGAGCTTATAGTCAGTGTGACTTTGGGCAAGTTTCTCGTGTTCTCTGAGTCTATTTCCTCCTCCTTGAAATTTGCTTCATAATATCTGCATCCTGGGATTGCTTGGACAAATTTCAATGAGTTCTTAAGTGTAGGAAATGATTAATTATGTCCATTTCTGTCATTTTCCTTAGGCATAAACTATGTCTGGAAACCAGATTATTTTTGTTGTTTGTATTTTCTCTTTTAACTATAATGAATGTTTTATTTTTATTAAAATGTCCAGTGTGTTTAATTCTGCAAAAAGCTGACTGCATGAAGAATGCATGAAAAAAAACTGAGGCTCAGAAGAGTCTATGTGACCATCTCCAACAACCTGGCTATTCAGGGGCAGAGGTAAAACTGAACTCCAGCCTCTTCTCTGGGGGGTAACTACAGTGGCTCTCTTACAGGCTACCCTCAACTCTGCCCTTTTCTCTTTTAACTTCAACCCTTGGGAGCTTAAATTTTGTTTCACATTCAGGACTCCAAATTTAGAGTTGACTTTGAAACATACACATATTTATGTCTCAAGGCATATGGAATATATGTCTATAATGCCAGTGGATCTTTCAGGAAATAAGCAGACTTTCAGACAAGCAAAAGACTACTACCCTTCTAGTCAGCTTTTCACAGAACCTACAGAAGGAAGACACACATAGATTTTGCAGTTGTTTCTCTTTTCTATTCTAATTGGTTTTCTGGAGGCCAGCTGCCACCTGGGGCAATGTACCCAGGCCCAAGATCATTCTGAGGGCCAAGGGTTTAATCCTCTTTATTGTAGGTTGCCACCATTGCTAAGATCAGAAGCATATGCAAATATACTTTGAGGCCAAGATGGATCCCAGGGGACCTCTAGCCAGTTACTAACTGCTTCTCCATCCTGAATATTGCTTTGTGTACTTGAAGTTTACACGTGGCTAAAATCCACATTCAGCTACCTGCTGAGTCAGGAATGGGTAAAACTGTGACCTCCAAAAATGACAAGGAATCTTCAAGGAGATAAATCTTACAATCTAAGTAAAAATAAATCTGATGGTCACAATGAGACATTAAAAATTCAAAAGAGCAATGAAGAAAAGCGGGGGGGAGAGAGGATTATAACAGTCATGAAAAACATGTTTCTTTTTAAGTAACAAAGAATCTAGATTTTGCAGTGAGTGTAACACAGACAGCTATTTTGAGTTGGGGGGCAAGTTAATTATATTCAAAAAAAGATAGCGTCTCCAGAAAAATCTTTTTTTTTTTCAGTGAAATACTTTAGTTCCTTCATATAGAGACATATTACACAATGTTAACAACCATGAAAAACAATACAAAATGCCCTCCATTTAACAAGTAGAAAAATATAACTAGTATATATGGCAATTGTGAATCTAATACTGTACAGAAGTACTTTATGGATTTTTACAAATAAATTATACCTTAAATGCTTTTCTTAAAATTCTTTTCCCTCCCCCCACCCAGATGTACACCAGAACTTACGGTAGGAAAGTTTCTGAGCTTAGCTTATTGCAAATCAGTGCCAGTCAAATGTCCTGCCAACAAGCTCGAAGAATTTCTTATTTGGCTCATGAAAATATTCGTGCAGTTTATTGAGTAGTTTGGGATCCACCTGGGGGTGCGCCCCGGCCTTTGGACTCATGTAGAGCAGCGGTCCCGGCCGCTGTCCCGCAGGCAGTAAAAGCCCTTGGTTTTGTTAAAGTAGAAGTTTGAGGCATTGATCTGGGGTGACAGCTTCAGGAACTTCTCGACCCTTTGGATTTCGGGGAAAGGGTCCCTGATGAGGCGGTCGCCGTCCACGATGTGGATGTGGCGCAGTGGGAAGAAGCGCAGCCAGTTCTGCATGTGCACGTGGTAGAGGCTGCGGTTGAGGGCCTTGTAGTCCACGTTGAGCCGGCCGTCGCGCACCAGGAACTCCTCGATGGACGGGTAGGGCTTGCGCTTCTGCATGTGGTTGTAGAACACTTGGGTGTAGTCGGAGAGCACGCGCTCCGACGGGTCTCGCAGGATGAGCAGCAGCCGGATGGACGGGTTCATGCTGTGGACTCGCTCAGGCACTTTGGGCGACGTGAAGTACGCGGGGGTCTTTTCCACCGTGAGCTGGTGAGGCCAGGAGAAGGGCATCTGGCTGAGGTACCAGCCCAGGCCGTGGCTGTAATGCTCCTCCCAGTCGAAGAAGTGGACCTCATTCTCCGCGGCCGCCACGTCGGGGTGCAGGCTGAGCATCTCCAGCAGCGCGCGTGTGCCGCCCTTGCGCACGCCGATGATGATGGTCTGCGGCAGCTGCTGGGCAGAGCCGTTCGGGGCCGCGCCTTCGCGGACGTCATTCTGGAGGGTCCCGGCTTTCCGCAGAAGCTCCTGCTGGCCCAGCACGGCGGGGCGGGGAAGGCACTAGCTGGGGCTGGGCCACCAGCAGCACCGCGCCCAGGAGCAGCGCGGCCATGCTGGACACCGCGGCGGCTTCACTGGGCCGCGCGCCGCTGGGTCATGAAGCGCCGCAGCAGGGAAGCCTCCCAATCAGTGGCACATGGGTGTCTCAGGTCTTCAATTACTAGGGGACAAAAAAGGGAAGATATTAACATATAATAAATGCGGGGTCATTCAACTAGCAACTCTGTAGCCACTCTGCAGCGAGGGCTATATTCGCCTCCCTAGGACTCTCAGCTTCTTGTCCTATACGGGAGCGAAGGGCAAACATTTTCTGCAAAAGGCCAAAGAGACAATATTTTAGGCTTTAAGGGGCATACTTTATGCCAACTCCAACTCCAACCGTGCTATTACAGAAGGAATGCAGCCACAGACAACACACAAGGGAATGGGTGTGGTTGTATTCCAAGAACACTCTATTTATGGGCACTGAGTGAATTTCATGTAATTTCCACGTGTCATTAAATATTATTCTCCTTTTTACTACTGTTATTTTTTGCAGTCATTTATATGTTTAGCTGTTTGGCTGCATAAAAAGCAGCAGTCCCGACTGCTGTCCCGCAGGCAGTAAAAGCCCTTGGTTTTGTTAAAGTACGAGTTGGAGGCATTGATCTCGGTCGACAGCTTCAGGAACCTCTGGACCTTTTGGATCTCAGGGAAAGGGTCAGGTTTGGCCCACCAGTCAGAGTGTGCTAACCCCTGTTATAAAGGAAAGGATTGGGAAGACCCTTTGGAACTCAGCAAATGTCAATAAAAAATCTGCTACCCAACAGTCCCTGGCAGAGGGCAGGAGATACAGAAGCAGGCTTTGTTTCTGCTCCCTACTCTTCCAGCCAGGGGCTCCTAATCTAACAGAGCATGTGAATTAGTATGAAAGAGTTTATGATTAGTCCCAATTCTTCACCTTGTATCCAACCCTTGAATTGGCCTTGCCACTAGCATGTGAGCAGATGTGACAACTCACCAGTCCCCAATCTGGCTGCAAGAGGCCTTGTATGTTTTTGCTCACCCTCTTTCACTCTTGCCTTTGCCATGAGAAAACTATGTCCTGGCTAGTCCACGGTCCCAAGGGGGAGGATGAGACACATGCCTAGCCATCCCAGCTCATGAGCGAAGATGCATGATTGTGTTTTTAAGCCACCGAATTTTGAGGTGGTTTGTACTGCAGCAGGAAATGGGCAAAAGTTAATTGGGGCAACATGGCTATAGGCATCAGGGTGATATATGTTATGATTGTAATTTAGGTTGGGTGCTCTGAAGACACATGTTCGTTCATTTTGTCTGAAATAATTGGGGGGTGGTTTCACAGTAGAGGAAACATTTGAAGTAGGCCTAGAGGGATCACCAAGTGAAATTACTACAAAGAGCAGAAAACCTTCATGTGTACAAAGCTTTACTATTGATAATGTGGCCTCATACTCAGCTCAGCTGAGTGTCACTACAACCCGACATTAAGGTAGGAAGGCAGGGTAGATGTCACCACCATTTTTAAAGGGCAGTTTTGTCTAAGGACACAATTCTATTAGTCTGTTTCAAAATTCAGAGCTCCAAATTCAAAACTCCAAACTCAGTGTTCTTTATCCACAAACCACCTCTTTTCCACAAAACTTCTCCTCTTTACCTATTTAAGATTTATAACATTTAGGAAGTAAAGTCTCTCAAGGACACAGGAACTGCTGGCCTAGATGCTGTGGGGTTCCACAAGACAGACCAGGCAAGAGTTTATGTTTTCCAAGAGGTGATACTCATCAATCTGTGTTTCACACTCTCCCCAAAGGAGGAGACTGGATGCTCTCACTTAAGTCATCTCTGTTAAAACACATTAAGGGAGGGGGTAAGAGACAGGCCTGGCTTGGGTACTGCGGGATTTACAAAGCTAGTAAAAATGTTCTTTATCAAGAGGACTCACCATCTTTTGTATGGTAGTTTCAAAATTTACTTCATTAGTTTAAAACTTGTCTAGAATGAATAAAGGAAGAACAAATTCCAGAACATCTATTTTTATGATCAACCAGCTGATCTACCTTTCTCAGATATTGTGTTATCTGCTTTAAAAAACATATATTAAAGAGCAAGTAATCAAACACATGGAAGCCTTTAGAGAACCACAAAAGCACTAGAGAAGGGACCTGAGAGATCAGTGATGTAACTCTTTAAGAAAAAATCAAAAATGCTTTAGAAAGGATAG
This sequence comes from Ateles fusciceps, assembly GCA_036589455.1. Classification (NCBI taxonomy): domain Eukaryota; kingdom Metazoa; phylum Chordata; class Mammalia; order Primates; family Atelidae; genus Ateles; species Ateles fusciceps. The sequence goes on from JAZHEH010000672.1 coordinate 1,044,839, forward strand.
CCAAGTCTGATGAGGTTTCAGGTTGGTTCAACCGAGTGGTGAGCCCAATTTAATGGGCCATTTACTTTTGTCAACTGATGGTTTCAGGTTGTTTCAGTCGAACTTCATTTCCTTCTCAAGTCACCCATGTGGTTCGACCAAATGTACCAGCTGTGCTTGGCTTTCACATGTTTGAGATGTGAATATGTGTGTAATTGTATGTGCATGCTTGCCTGTGTCTGTATGTGTGTGCATGCACGTGCATGTGTGTGCAGGTATAACAGGTTGATCAAGTGAGAGGGGGAACTAACTACTACCCTTTAGAGAGCTATACTGTGTGTTGGGCATTGCTATCCCCATCTTTCAGTTCCATGTTCAGACTCAGGGAACAACAGATCCAAATTATTCGATACTTAAGTGTAGAGGCAGAGATCAGATCTGAAATTCATATTATCTGACTGTTCATGCTCCTTCCACTCGAGCCTGAGGCATCCTGGTTAGTGTAGTGCACATCTGATGTTTCTTTCCTGAAGGGGAATTACCAGCAGACAATAGACAAGAAACAAAATACAGTCTGTCCTTTGTGAAAGAAAACAACAGCACCACACTGGAAGTTAAGTAGCTTTAAAACTCCTTGTTTGTACTTTAATACTGTCTAAAAATATATTTATTTATGTCTAGACCTTTGTCATTCAAAAATATTTGAGGCTTATAAAGAAATAAATTAGCTAATGTCTTACACACACATATGCACGTATACATGCACACATACACACATGCTGTATATAGCATATATATCATGTTTATGAATATACACCATGCATATCTTGTATGTGTATATATAAAAATGTGTATAAGTATATATTTGTTTGTGTGTGTGCATGTAAATGTATGCACACCTATATTCATATCTAAATATGGTATAACCTGTATTATATTACATACACACTGTGGGCATTGGGAGCCAACTTCTTCTTCATGTGGTTTTGTAATTTGGACTTCCCAATGGCACTTGGGAAAGCAAGGCAGGACCTCCATTTGCAGGAAGGACCTCCTTCATGTTGGCCAGACTGTTCTTGAACTCCTGACCTCAAGTGACCTGCCTGCCTCGGCCTCCCAGTGCTTGGATTACAGGCAAGAGCCACCACACCTGGCCTAATCACTATAAAAAAAAAATTTCTAGTCCTTTTTGTAACACTCTCAGAAATAAAAAGATTCCAAAGCTCAGGTGAACCTGTAAGCCATTCCTCTGGGCCACCTTGATCTTGACAATGAAATCATAAACATCAGGGAAGAAGGGAGTCACCTAGTCCCTGCCTTTCACACCCCAAGATGACTTGCCCAATGTCACATAGTAATTCTGCTCCTAGGAGTTTTGGCTCCTGAATTCCAGTTCTGTAGTCTAGTTGCTATTATTACTGTCTTTTGAGTAACTGGTTATAATGCAAAATAATGACAATGTTTTTGGGATTCCAAAGAAGAAAAACCCAACAAAATGTACCCAGCAATGTAACTCCCTGGCCACCAACTTCCAGTGTCAGCTGACACCCAGGATACGTACCGTATAGGGTCAAATTTGCTCATTTTTTCTGGTCAGTAGAAGGCCCAAATGAATTGCACAGGTTCTGAGTTAGGATTCCTGTCTCTAGTTTGAACCTTAGTCAAAATGACTTAATGTATCTAAGCTTCAGTTTCCTCATCTGTAAAACAGTAATAATTCCACCTGCTTCAAATGGTTACTTTGAGACTGAAATGAAATAATGTGTGTCAGGACTGTCCGATACAAATAGAATGTGAATCACATATGCACTCAGACATTTCCCAAGAGTCACATTTTAAAAAATGTATTTTACATAGCCTAATATATCTACAATGTTATCACTCTAACATATAATCACTATATAATTTTGTTTTTGAGACAGAGGAGTCTTGATCTGTTGCCCAGGCTGGAGTGCAGTGGTGTAATCTCAGCTCACTGCAACCTCCACCTTCTGGGTTCAAGCGATTCTTGTGCCTCAGCCTCTCAAGTACTGGGACCACAGACATGTGCCATCACACCTGCCTAATTTTTGTATCATATTTTTAGTAGACCATGTTGGCCAGACTGGTCTCGGACTCCTGACCTCAAGTGATTCGCCTGCCTCGGCCACGCAAAATGCTTGGATTACAGGCAGAAGCCATCATACCTGGACTAATCACTATGTAAAATTAATGAGATAGTTTGCATTTTTTCTACCCAGTCTTCAAAACCCAAGTGTGTATATATTTACCCTTGTAGCACATCTCAAGGACACATATGGCTGGTGGCAATTGAGTTAGACCGCACAGAGATAGACAGCACTGGGCACATTTGCAATTCTTAATCTGAAAGCTCTTTAAGTGTGGAAGGCACTCTCCTGAAAGCAAGATTCCTACCTACTCACAGATTAGGAGCTTCCTGAACAGGAAAAGAACCAGGAAGGCAGGTTTGAACTTGCAGGCAGCACAAAAGGCAAATTCGTTCTTTTCCCTCAAGAAACAAACCCGATAAAAGTAAACAAATGGGACCTTTTGACAGTTGAAGCACTTGGCTGACATGGGCATGGATACAGAATTCTCCTTAGCACCTGGAGTCAAGGCCACACCCTTTGGCAAAAGCAATGATCGCAGCTCCCATCTGCAGCAATTGCTACTGAGCCAGCACTAGGCTGGCAACTTTCCAAACAGGGCTCGCCACAATCCTCACTGCAAGTCCTCAAGGTAAATGATGTTATTATTTTAAAAAGTGAGGTTCAGAGAAATGAAGTTGTGTGTCTAGAAAGTTAGAGGCAGTGAAAGAATTCAGACTCAGTCTAAACAGACAAAGCCAGGAACTTCACTGTCACTTTCACTTTTCCTGGCAATGCCTGGTGTTACGGTGCATGTTGTTAATAAACTTGGCTTGACTTCTTTGGTCCTGTTGAATATTTGTGCCTTGCACCAATTCTGTAATGAAGGACAGAATTTCTATGAAGGCCCAGACTTGCTAAGATGGGCAAAATGAACCTCCACCTCCCTTTTATAGATGGGTTAATAGGTCCCAAAGGGAGATCCAGTTATCTCTCCTTTTACTTCCCTTTATCAGAGAGGCTGTTTTCTAGGTGCTACAGTGAAAAAACCAGGCCTGAGTTTCATGAACTCAAAAGAGTAAAGTCCTTTCTATCAGCAACAGTAAGCTCCCTCGAGTTCCACCGTGAAGACAGTAGCCATATGCCAAGCACAGGAAACTCAAGGGAGATTCCACAGAATCTTCCAGATGGAGGCTTCCCTTGCACTTAGAATTAAATCCAAACTCCTTTCCAAGGAGGCCTTTCCTGCAAACGGAGGTCCTGTATCCCCTAGGACCTGACGTGACTTTTGGTACAGAGCACGTTCTAGATATTTTGTTTGCTAAATGAACTTGTCAAATGCAGTAGACAGGCAAATGGCTGGAAGGTACTGGGAACATATTTTAACACAGTAGGAAGAGAAACTTTAAGAGTTTGAAACTTCTGTCTCTAGAGAGTCAAGCAGAAAACAGATGTTGAAATGGGGGACTCAGCATTTCTAATGATGATTGGGCTAGATCATCTGAGAGCCTAGAAAATATTTTGATTGAAAAAGGAGGGGAAGCGATGAAACAACCCTTCAAAAATATTTTAATTTCCTCCTTAAGTCTCATTATTATATAATTCACATCATGACCTAGATTTCAAATGTAATTAACGATAATATATTCTCTTGGTCCCACTACTGGAACGTATTCATGGATGAAATGAAATAACTAGGATATTTCACAAGAGGTACAGTTAATGAATCTGGAACAGTGATGCCTGCCATCCATCTGTCTGCAGGACACTGTCACAGGCTCTCAACAAGAGATGGTGACACACTGTCACAGGCAGGAGTCCCCCTCTAGGGGAGCAGGGATGATCAAAACATACAACCACAAGTCACTTACGGGATTTAACCAAAGGGTTAGAAGGGAGGAGATTACCTGCTGAGCACTCACTGTGTGCCAGGTGGTAAGCACCTGAGTATAAATTATTTCTCTTAATACTTGCGACAATACGAGAAGTGGTTGTTCTCCTTTTATTTTATATTTTTAAGCAATAAAAAGGTGGCGGAGAGAAGTAAATGAACAAAGAAGTTTTTGTAATCAGGTAGATCCAGGCTAGAATTCTTATTGCTAACTGACCTCAGTAAATTTCTAACCTCTCTGGAGCTCCACATTCCGCTCTGAAGATATGAGCTTAAATCTACTTAATAGGGGTGTCATCATAATTAAATAAGACGACCCATACCAAATACGTGACACTGTGTCTGGCACACAATCATTCAACAAATGTTATGGCCTGCCTTTCATATTCACATCTGCCATGACAGATATGGAAGTATACTGTTAAGGTTAAATGACCTCCTCAAGGTCACAGAACCAGGAAATATCAAAACCAAAATATTCCACTGGCCACCCTCAAAGCCCATGGTGTGCTTTGTCCCCTTTGAATGGTGGTGCTTCCCCCTGGGCAGTGGGGGAGTACATTCCATGAGAGGAAGAGCTTACTTAAAACCACAATGAGACAGAAGAAGTATGAGATTTATTATACTGTTATGCAAGATCCGCTTCTTTCCAAGAATCCCATGGTGTTGAGTGATTTAATTTTCTGGAAGGTACCGAAACATGAGAAAGACAGGTTGAACAACAGAACTGCCATTTTTTTTTTTAATCTACCAAACTTCTGGGCAATCAAAAGTATAAGATTATTTTTTCATTGTTAAGTAGCAAAAATGTCTTTACTTTCATCTTTGCACAACTACCGAAGAGCACCTCGCCGTGGTGTCAGATTTTCATCCTTGGCAGGTCATTTTGGAAACAGTGAAACTGGAAATAGATTTAGTTTGTGCCTGTCAGTCTATGAAAGGACAGTGATTTTCAAGACCTACATAAATATTTATTTTCTTGAAATTGCCTATACATGTCAATCTTCAACAAATGTTGACATTCACTTTTGTTTGAATTTCCTTATGGTAATTGCTGTGAGGTGGGATGGGGTGAAGAGTTTAGGGTGGAAAGGACCATAAGTCAGGCCACACAATTTTTTTTTTTTGAGATGGAATTTTACTCTTATTGCCCAGGCTGGAGTGCAATGGCCTGATCTCGGCTCACGGCAACCTCCACCTCTTGGGTTCAAGTGATTCTCCTGCCTCAGGCTCCCAAGTAGCTGGAATTACAGGCAAGCGCCACCACACCTGGCCTAAGGCCACATAATGTTAATAAGCTTCCTTGGACCACATTGACAATCTAGCAGGGAATAAGCTAGAGTAATTGTCCCCATTTTCCCCTTGAAAAAGAGGAGGACTCTGAGTATTTCCTCCTCTAGTCTTCTATACTTCCTTGAATACCCTCCATGTCTGACAGGTGCCATATTTACAAAAGGTTAACTGGATAATAAATTGAATTCTCTGAAAATGAAGGAAGGAGATGCCTTGGCAAGCCAAGGACGGCAGCATGGTGTGGCCACCAGGATACGGATTCCAATCTCAGTGTCATTTCTGAGCCTCTAAGTGCTCCTTGATAAAATGAGAATGATAAATGCAACCTGTCCCATAGGTAGTCTGAAGTCAACCCACACATTATTCTCCAGATCAGGTGAAGGATTAGGGCCCAAGGATCTGGATAAAAAAATTCATGTGAGTGGTAACTAAAGCTTCCCTTCTGGGAGGAGCTTGTGGCTACAAGTTACAATCATGAGGCATAGTGCTTTCCAAACACGCAAATGCAGGGAAGTCACTTGGAAAACCAGTTAGAAATGCAGATGCTAATGCAAGAGGCCTGAGGAGAGGCCTGGGATTCTGTATTCCTCATAAACTCCCAGAGGAGCTGGTCTAACCCTCGATAGTCATTGGAATGATTAGAAACCTGTGAGCTTACAATGTGGGTGCCCATTGAGATTCTGATCTTCCTGGCTTGGGGCAGAGACAGGCAATGTCTTTTGTTTTTTATTTGTTAGTTTCCTACTGTTGTCGGGGTAGTATATTTTTAATTCCAGGACTGAAAACAACTGTGGTAGACAAAATAGACAGGGATTATTTCGGCTGCTGAGTTTGTATTTTGAGAGGAAGGAGATAGAGGGAAGATGCTGGGAATTAGCAGAGGATTCAGAGCCAAAAACCCAGTCTCAAATCTTAGCTCTGTAACTTAAAATCTGCAAGACAGCCCCTGAAACTCAGAGCTTGAGACTGAATGCATTGGCCCTACATCTTTACCGTGTGGATTAAATAAAATAGTACATGTGGCATGCTTAGGGTAGTGCCATACTGTCTGGTCTGTGGTAAGCCCTCAAATCATGGTAGTTATTTTTGTACCTAAAAAAAAAAAAAAAAAAAGCTGGGGTGGTATAAATGGGATTCTGGGATGATAATTAGTCAAACACATTTGTTCATGATGCAAAGTACTGCAGTGACTCAACCAGACAGAGGCTCAAAGAAGAAAGGACAGTGACATATAGAAATAATCCAGCTGTCTGTGGAAGGGCACGCAGTGGGTCCTCCCTAAAGGACCCCTGAATGAATGATGAGCAGCTAGGTGTGTGCAGTGGTGAGGCAGGCCCCAGTGAAGGAAGAGGAGGAGTTACTTCTCAACATGTTTAATCTGCATTGCTGTGCACAGAAGGCAGCAGTGTTCTAAATAAATCCTTCATTAGAAGCAGAAACACACTGGCTCAGGCACTGCGCAGCAGAGCTCTGTGACAGGAGGGCAGACAGACGGGGCTTCTCTTATTACTCAGTGCAACTGAGTTCAAGAGGGGCCCCATAGCAGACAGGAGACAGGAGCTGGGGTGCCTCGAGCCCACTGTGGGGTGCATGGCTTCAGCCCCTGCTCCAGGTGTGACTGAGCCTTTGAGAGGTGCCGTGTTAGCTGAAGAAGCCCTTCCTGGCTGGGCTGGACAGTCATCCATCACCCTGCAGATGGTGAGTACCCACAAATCTTTTGTGTTAACCCAGAAATGGCCAGGAAATATACACAAGGCATCAGAGGCAAAACAGCCATGTTCTATCATCTTGTTCTGTCTCATTTTGCAGAGAGAGAAACTGAGAACAAGAACCCCAAGGTCAGGCCTGCAGGGACAGAACTCATTCAGAAACATAGGTCTCCCATTTTGTGTCCCACTAACCTCCATACACATGGAAATCTGTCCATTTTTGTTGGGGTAAGGAAGATTGGAATAATTCACAGCTGAAAATAAATCTGTATAAACCAAAGTAAATTGTTCCCTAAAATAAGCAAATAGGGAGAGATGATTTGTCTCATTTCTTGAGCCAGGCTATTATGGGCTGAATGTTTCTGTCCTCCCCAAATCCATAGGTTGACCCTAACCCTCTGTGTGATGGTATTTGAAGGTGGAGGCTTTAGATGATTAGGTTTAGATAAGGTTATAAGGGTGGGATCCATCCTGGTAAGACTGGTGTCCTTATAAGAAGAGGAAGATAAAACAGAGCTCACTCTGGCTCTCTCTCTCATTCTCTCCAGGATGTGAAGGCAATCCCAAAAGGTGGCCCTCTACAAGTCAGGAACAGGGCTTCATGAAGAACCACTTCCGCTGACACCTTGATCTTGGACTTCCAGCCTCCAGAGATGTGAGAAATAAATGTCTATTGTTTAAACCATCCATTGCATCATATTTGATGATAGCAGACCTAGCTGACTAGTACAGGGCCCTCAGAATAAATAGTAAAGCAAAATAGTTTGGTTTGGATCTCCGCCACTGTATGTCTTTCCAGGGGCAGCACTCAGATGCTTCCAGGTTTAGGCAGGTGACATCTATGCATGAAGCCAGCTGGCTGGTAGGAGATGGTGGCAAGGAGCTGTGTGTCTGCTTTGGCTGAAGAAGCAGGTGCCGTCAACTCTGGCAGATATTGTCAGAGACCAAGGACCAGAGTGGTCTGATATTCATATTTTTCAAAATTCAACTATGAATATTTATGTGAAAAGTGCTGATTTTTAGGAATCTCATAAATGGATAGAAGTTGCCAAGTAGTGTGAGGAAAATGAAAAAAGTAAAATAAAAAAAGACTGAATGGCAAGTCTGCAGAGAGCAAGGCCTAAGGTCTATGCTATGGACACAGGTGATCACTTGAACTCTTACAAGGCATTTAGGATATTTCTAAAATTGTACTGAGTTCCTGGGGACACTGAAATAATCCCATCCCTGTCCTCAAGGAGCACCTTATAATGTGGAAGATGCATGTGGAAGGAATAAATCACTAGACTTTGGAGTAGACACAGATCCAGCCATGGAAACTCAAGAGCCCAGAGGGGAGAGATGGGAGATGGCAGAGGGCCAGGGAGGGCCTGGCAGGACTTCACAGCAAAGATAATGTTTGAACACGATCTTGGAGAAAACTATGCATGAAGCCATTGCTCAGAAGAAAGTCCCATGGGAGCATTAATTCAGGGAAGCTGGAGACAAGACTGGATGGGGTACAAGGAAAATCTCAGCCTGTGCTGGGATTTGCTCTGGAGAGCACAGGCCATGGCAGGTGCTGGTGGGGGATGAGGCTGCGGGACCCACAGCTTGAGAGGCTTCAGTGCTCTGTCCAGAAATTCAGAAAGAAAGTAGAGGAAAAATAGCCCTGGCATTGGGACGAAGCATACAGTCCTGAAATTAAATCCTAGCAATGCCACTTCACCCTGTACAGCCTCTGACTTGAGAAAAGTTTGCGGCATAACTTGGAAACCTTTGCTCAGCTTTGGCCCAGGCGCTTTTTATTATCTTTCTTTTTCAGATATGTGTGCTCTTGGCTTATAATGATCATTTAAAAACAAACATTTACGGGAGTGCTTAGTATTGCCAGGCGCCATGAAACACACCAGGGGTAGAGGAAGGACAAAGCGCCCTCCATGCCTGCAAAGAGCTCAAGGGGCAAACTGGCACAGAAATAACTGGCAAGTATGATACCCTAGTGGGTTTTGATTGTATGTTGACCACATTTTTTTCTTTTTCTGAAAAAACTGTTGCAGTTCACATGATAGCACTGAATAAAGCAATAGTACATGGTTCTTTCCTCTGCCCACATATGTATACACACCGCTGTGATTTCCATTTGTCCCTTGCTTGAGCATTTTTAAAAGTGTCATTCAAGTTGAATACTTTATTATTCTGATGCGTCAAGTTCTACAAAGAAATTAGTATCTCATTTGCCTCTGACTCAAGCTTTACTTTAAACAGGAGATGCCTGTTGTATCATCTTGGTAATCTTGAAATATTTAAATGTCATATAGTCTACCCAGAGAAACAACACCTGTATCATGCACTCCATACAACCCTGTCTGTAATCTCTTGTTATCTCTTATTATAATTACACTGTCTTCAGATTAAATGCAATGGCGCATGTCAAGTTAATCCATCAGTGACCTGGTCATCTGTTCTTTCTGAATATTGATGCAAAATGATTTACATTTTATACCTTTAAAATGTTATTTATTATTACTTAAATAAAGTAATTTCTGAAGGAGAAGTTCAGGAATCATCAAGATGAATTACAGGAGCTCAGAGTGGGGAGGCTGGTGATTAAGGGCCTGGGTGTGAATCCTAGCTGCACCCGTACTGACTCCATGTGATCAAGAGCAAGCCATGTGACCTCTATGTACATTTTCCCATATGAAATGTGGGGATGGTAACAGCACCAACCTCTTGGGATTGTCGTGGGGATTAAAGGAGATGTGACTGCATGAAATGCTGAAGAGTGGGGCTGGCATAGAAAACTCTCACGAAATTTCAGTTTTTGTCACTGTCAGACTTCCATATCTCACTGTGATAGCTGATAAAGCTTCTATTCGGTTAATCAATAATCAGGCACATAAGATGCGTATCCACGAAGTCTTCTTTGTTTGAAAGGGCCAAAGCACCAGGGTAAACAGGGTGCTGAACTGGGAGATGAGAACTGGGGTCTAGTCCCTGCTTCTGTCTTGACTTCCGTGTGATGGTGAGCAAGACACAGTGACACTCTAAGCCTTGTTTACAAAGCGAAACAAATGGGTCATAAATTCTAAGATCTTATAAGATCAATCTAAAACATGAATCTTTAGAGAATTAAGAAACATGTGGGTTGATTATGGCAAGGGAGCCATAATCTTGGAATCCGAAATTTCAAGATATTTTTCCAAAAGCTACGGAATTCAAAGTTCCTAGCCCAGTAATTACTGTTAAAAGTTAACCACAGAGTTTTGTCACCAGCGTGGGCATCAGTCTAACATTTTATAGGTTAAAGGTAGCGCCACATATCAAACTTTTAAGTTGCTGAGGCCTTCTTGATGGGGAGGGGGAATAATACAACCTTTATTGGAAAGCAGACTGTTTCCTTGCGTAGGGCTTCTCAAGCTGCACTTGCTGCTCTGATTCTACTCAGATCATATTTAGCACTCATTCAATGAATATTCATTGAACCTAGGACCTGAATGAGATGTGGATCAGTCAGACTGAGAAATAATCTATGAAGAATGCTTAACTGTTACTAGAATAAAACAAGGCAAAGAAGAAAGCATTGTATTACTATGGACTGAATGTTTGTGTTCTCACACAATTAATATGTTAAAATCAAATCCCCATCATGATGGTATTGGAGGTGGGGTCCTTGGGAGGTAATTAGGTCATGAGGATGAGGCCTTCATGAGTGGGATTAGTGCCCTTATAAGAAGAAAGCCAGAAATCTGGCTTATTTTCTTTCTGCCATGTGAGGATACAAGGAGAATTTAGCAGGGGCTGCAACCCAGAAGAGGGCTCTCACCAGAACCCAAACATGCTGGCATCCTGGCCTCAAAATTCCAGCCTGCAGAACTCTGAGAAATCAGTTTCTGTTGTTCATAATCCATCCAGCCTATGGTGGTTGGTCATAGTAGCCCTAATTAACTAAGATAAGTATCATATAAAAAGTTTCTCAGTGACAATAACATATACCATCAGAAGAGAAGCTTTTCAGCCTGGGGCATGTGGTGGGATAAGATTTCCCTTATCCCCACAGGAGCTTTTTTTTTTTTTTTTTTTTTTTAAGTGAATGGTCTTTTTATTGGGAAGAAAAAAAAGACCAGCATTTACAACTTGGAATGGACGTAAATTGTAATTTCTTTGAACAGCAATGTTGATGGTTGTGCTGAAGTCCATAGCCACAGCCCACTCTGCAGGCTCCAAGTCATGGTTCAGGAGGTTTTAAAAAGAGAGAGTCCAAAGATACTCCCTTGGTAAAAGTTTCTTAAAAGGCAGCTTAATCACCTTTTAGGCTGGAGGAAGGCAGTTTCCTCTAAGGCTTATGCTTGCTTAAGTGAAGTATGGACAATTCAGAGTGAGCAGAGTTGCTTAGGACAAGAGCTAAGGACTGAGAGCTGCCGTAGGAGTCTAATTTCCTGGTTTGCGCCACATACGACCCTCAGCCGCATCCTATGCAAATGGAGAAGCAACGTTTGTAAAATATCAGGCTCTGAGAGTATCCACAATTCAGTCAAGACTTCAATAAATGTACGGTGCATCAGGCACTAAGAAATTAGAGACACAGTTGGCACCCACCCTGTCTCTTCCCTCGAACACCTCGGGATCATGCAGGGTATAGGGTATGGTGAGGGAACAATAGAGAGAGAAGGCACAAAACAAAACAAAAGCAGCTATGATCACATTAGGGTTAGGGGTGTGAGAGGGCTAAGGACAAGATGCTTGTGGGAAGAGCACAGAAACTCATAGATAATGGACTAAGATCTACATGAAAACCATTTTGGTCTTATTAATGTGTTATGAGATAAGAAGAACTATAACAGAGCTACAATTAGAAATGGACTGTTTTATAAATTGTTGTATTATAAAGACACATGGACACGTATGTTCATTGCAGCACTGTTTACAATAGCGGAGACCTGGAACCAACCCAAATGCCCATCAATGATAGACTGGACAAGGAAAATGTGTCACATACACACCATGGAACACTATGAAGCCACAAAAAATGATGAGTTCGTGTCCTTTGTAGGGACATGGATGAATCTGGAAACCATCATTCTCAGCAAACTGACACAAGAACAGAAAATCAAACACCGCATATTCTCACTCATAGGCGGGTGTTGAACAATGAGAATACATGGACACAGGGAGGGAAGCGTCACACAATGAATCTGTTGGCAGGTGGGGGGGGGGGGGCTAGGGGGAGGGACAGCAGGGGTTAGGGAGGTTGGGGGAGGGGATAACATGGAGAGAAATGTTAGGTACAGTTGATGGGGGAATGGAGGCAGCAAATCACCTTGCCATGTGTGTACCTATGCAATAATCCTGCATGATCAGCACATGTATCCCAGAACATAAAGTACAATTAAAAAAAAAAGATAAACCATTAAAATAAAAATATACATACAGAAAAAAAGAGAAATAGATTGTTTTGTGTTAAAAAATAAAAAAAAATAAAAAAATAAAAAAAACCAGGGTGGTATAGCTGCAGGCAAGAGAGCCTTTGCTATGTTGCTCTCTATTCTGTCATGTCCATTACATTTGATGGGACCTTAGCAAGGTTGACTCATCAAGTCCTCTTCCATCTCCTTTCAAGAGGGGCCTATGAAATAAAATTGCTGTGTCTATGTGTGTATGTGTGTGTGTGTGTGCGTGTGTATGTGTGTGCCTGTACGCACATGCAGAAGTGTGTAATTTTTCCAATGATGAACTAAGTTTTCAAGACTTCCTGCTTCTCGTACCTTTCTCAAGGCCATCAGCACATTAATGAAGGAAGCACTTGACTAGCGGTCCTGAAATGTTTTAGCCCATAGCATGCTTCCATAAAGATGAGTTTTCAGAGGTGTCTAAAGAATAAAACTGACTGGGGCTGCCTTGGTCTAATCAGTCCCATTGCTTTGCTACTTTAACAACCATATTTACTTCCGCCACTAGTGAGTGTGAACACTCAGGCCTGGCTCTGTATTCCAGACTGACACCAAATCTAAACCAATGGATTCATTAGTGTCCAACATGCTGAGGAAATGAGTAGGCTTGGCTGAAGAACACTAGTGCAAATTAAATAAAGCTTTGGAAATTGTGTTGAGATTTCTGCATTGGTTTTTGGTTTTTCACAATTTTTCTTCAAACGCTTAGATTCATAGAGAGAGAATTTTAATACTGTGAGTCACTAAACGGGAATCCAGGATTTCTTTCTACCATTATTATCCCTTTTCCTCACTCCCATAATGTAAGATTAGCAAATTCAGACACTGTCGAGGGTTAGATGTCGTTTCCTCAAGTCATAGGTAACCAAGTCTCTTATGTGTAGGCTCTATCAGGCATTGCCCAGGAATATAGGAAGAAAACAGGGTCCCATGCCAAGAAACCCACTGTGTAAGGGGAAAGATGGCTGTGGAAACAAACATTACCAATCCAATGAAAGGAAGGAAACTGTGGAATAGACACTATTTTATCAATGTTAAGGAGGTCGGGATGAGGAAATTTGGAATATGCTTCACGGAGAGTCTCCTGAGAAAAGTTCAGGGGTCTGGTAAGGGCAAAAACAAAGCTCAACATTTTGAACTAATGTCCATGCTAAACTGTGTAAATAGAGAAATAGAGCAATAAACGGATGGTACAGAAAGATCAAAGCAATCATGTTTAAATTATGTTGGGTTTATATTCTCGGTTAGTTACATGCCCTTGAAAAAGCTATTTTTCACTCTAGGCCTAATTTCCCTATCTTGAAGAAGGGGACCACTGCCTGTTTTTGTAGGTGGAATTAAGTAAAATATTACAGAAAAAAATTTTTTAGCCCACCTGACATGTGATAGACTCACAATAAATAATTGCTCAATAGTATTCACTCAAAAGCAGATTGATGATATCAGCTTGAAGAGAAAAGTGAAAGAAAAATATTAGTAATAATTTAGGTTTAGCAACAACTATTTTTGTCTGCTTAAATAGTTGTCATAAGAAAGAAACGACAACATTCTGAGAATTGACGATTAAGAAAGAAACGTTCTTTAATGAAAGCACAAAACTGTTGCTCTATTGATAGCTATGCAGCGACAGATGACAAAGAAAAAGCAGAATAAAAAGCATAAAGTGACTCTTAATCTAGTGTTTTTAAAGGACAACTATTATAAGATAATTAGCCTTTGTGTTGCCTTTAGCAGAGAACCTTAAGAACTAAAGTAAGAAAAAATAGCAGGTTATAACAATCTTAAACAAAACACATGGGTTTGCCTAAATGAATAGGGCCTGGTGGCCTGTGTCACCAAATGGCCCGCTGACAATGCAGAGTCCTTCTGCTGCTTCTGTGGAAATGTGTGCAGCTAAGGAGACTTGTCTGGGGGTGAGGAGCTGGTGGGAGCAGGCTGCTCCAGTATGACGAAAAGTGTAAAACATTCCTAGAAAGGCACCTTCCTGGTTGGGGAAGGGCTGATGGGGATAAGAGCTCCCATGAGAGTTCAGCAAAGGACAGAGTGCAGGTAGCATTGACCCTACCCAGGGGACACTGTCTCAGGTCACTTTAATTCCTTTATGAGTTGACAAAGGACAGCTGCCAATCTGAACTCAGGCAATCTGAACGAAAAGATCTGCCTCCTCTTAAAGACAAATAACTTCATTTATCATAATGGTACGTTCACATCCTAACAACCATGAACAAAGGCCTCTCCTTTCATCCCCTCTCACTACAAAAATCCATATTTTGCTCAGGGATTGAGGACTTCTACGCTGGACTAGGCATGAGAGGTGTGAACGGGCATGAGCGGGGCTTTGTCCTGCTCTCTGGGAGCTGTCTCCTGAGGGATGCAGGCAAGTCAGTGAGCAATAACAATGCCACCTGCACAATACGGACAGCTCCAGGAGGAATTGAGAGCTGGTGCCTCATTGAGGGCACACCAGGTTAGGCAGAGCTCAACACCCACCTCTTAGTCCCTCCACCCTTTGGCTGTTTGTCCCATGAGGGTTGGTGGCAGGACACTGCCCATTCGAGTCTCTAGAGACGCAGACAGAAGAGCAGCTACTCTCTGGAGTAGTGCCAGTCACCAGGCTGGCGGGGAGGAGATCATGCACAAAGCATGGGCTGCCTCTTAAAGCCTCAGGCCAGGTGACCACATATCAGTTCCCCTTGCTTTTGCATGGCCCTGCTAAACTCCAACTAGGAAGGAAAGCATGTCCCATCAAGTGCCTGGAAGAGAGAAAACCAAGGCAAAAGGTACGCATGCAGTGATTTACTATGGAGAAGGAGCAGTGGATTGGGACAGAGCTAGACAGCCCTTAAAGAATGATACAGTCTGAACCTGATAAGAAAAGGGAGAACGTAGAAGAGTTCCAGGAAGAGGGGAACAGCATGTGCAGGGGTGTGAATGCCCACATTCCTGATTTATCTGGGAACAAAGGGTGGTCCTGAGGTCAGACGATGAGGTATGTTTACAGAACAGAGAATGGCTAATGATGAAGCTTAATAAATTAGAATGTGAGAGCAATCCTACAGAACTTGAATTTCAGCACTACTTTTATTATTAAAAAAAAAAAAAACTAAAAGGAGAGCCAGCAGGCACCCCACTATGTGTATTAAACATTCTAAGTTAATCAAATGCATTATAATGAAAATAATCAGTACATGCATTATCATATTTAATCCTGGCTATTCTATGAAATGGAGGGCATTAGGTTCCATGGTTTTTCACTCAACAATTATTTCTTGGGTGACCACTGTCTGCCAGGCCTTGGTTCAGCAGACAGATCTGGGGGGGCAGGGGGGCTCTAGACAAAGTCCCATCCTCCTACAATTTAATCTATTAGAACAAATTAAATGTTAATAAATGGGTGTATGAAAAACACATAATTAAAAATCATGGAAGGATACCTGAAGTTTAGAGAGAGTATTAACCTGCCCAAGGTGATACAGCAATAAAGCGATATGGCTGGGACTTGACCTTTTCTTACATCTAAACGTCCTGCACTTAAACATTAATATTATGAATAATGGAAATCCATGGAACATTCTGCATCAGGGGGCTGGGCAATAACCTTATTATATTTGTGTTTTACAAAGATTTCTCAGGTTAGCAAGAGCAATTAACATAGAGAAATATGGCAGATTGCAAATGTCTGTAAAAGTGACAGAGCTGGGAAGGAAATAAACAGAAGCCAGAAGATATGAGATTTGTATTTAACTGAAGATGGCAACAAAAGAGAAGTGATGAAGCTGAGCAAGATCAATCTCCAATTGTAATATAAAAACAGAGGTGTAATTGTTGCCCAAAGGCAAGAGGGATCAATTCAGAGTTACCATATTCGATTCATTTTCCTCTTTCATTGTTTCAAATGTCTTTGTGCCTCAGTTTCCTATTCTGTAATTATTTTACCTGTGAGCATGTGACCTAGTTTTTAGCCAAGGGGACACAAGGGGGGAAAATATTCTGGCATTTAAGATAGATTTCCCTCTGTAATTAAAATAGAGTCCCCCCTCCTCCCAGCCCCCCCTGCACCTTGCTCTCCTCCTACTTCAGAGCGGAGTGATGAGATCAGCTGCTTTGGGACACTGTGGCCCTTTAGGCACCTGGAGGGGGAGGATCAGCCAGAAGACAGAGGTGGACTGGAAGGCAATAAGCAGCTAGATCTATGATGACATTTGCAATCTGCTTTTCAATCAAAATCAGGTTTACCAGCAAGAAAAATAATCATTACTATTAAGTGCCACATTATAGACACTTAACCACGTACCAGGCTCTCTAATGGGTGCTTTGCATACATTATGAAATGTGATTCTCACAACAAAAGTCCATAAGGAAATGTAATTCCATTTTAGAGATAAGATGACCAAGGTGCAATGATGCAAAATCATTTCCCCAACACCAAATACTTCAAATAATACACTCCCTTTTGGATCGGGGAACATTCTCTTGTGCCCAGAGCTGCGATGAATGTCAAACTGCTTGGTGAATGGAGCTCTGGTCCCAAGAATGATCCTGCATCACAGAATGACTGGTGACAATGCACCCATCATCCCAGAAAGGCTCAGTTCCCATGGTGCAGGCAGGTAGGGCTTAGGAACACAAGGAAGGCCAGGACACATCCTGCTAACCATTAAAACCAAACCAAACCCTCACACAGTGAGAGGACCACCACAGGCACCATGGCCTGTCCCTCCATAAGACGGCACTCAGGTCCCTTGTCTTCAGTTTTCATCTGTGATGTGCGGCTGTCACAGAAACAGACTGGGGGAGAAGGCACGTGGCTCACTGTTCCTATCATGCCCACCTGCTTTCTCATTGGAACACTACAGTTTTGTGTCTGTCCTTCAAGGTCATGAGGCATTGTGTTGGGGTCTTGAGAAGCTGGGAGGCAGGGAGAAGGAGTGGCATGTGCCACTCTCAGTGGGCTGGCAGCACTGGGATTAACTCAGGGGCTGCTGAAGACCACCCTGTCACAAAAGGTCACTGGACTTCCATGCTCTTCAAACCCTTTTTTCTGCTTCTCATGATTTTTCTGTTCTCTTGCCTTATATTCTCTTTCCTTCTCTTACCCTCAGTCCATCTCATCTTATCTCCTCGTTTTTCTTCCTCTCCCTTTACTTTGTCTGCATTTTCCCCTCACTGTTCCTTCCATATTTTGCTACATCGCTGCATCTCATTTGCTGGCTTAGAAAATGAATAATAATGCTTACTTGAACTATATAAATTAAGACTAAAGAAACAAAGGGCAAAATACTGAGACACTTTCCCATGAAGATGATGCATGAAATTTAGTGGCCGGGTGTGGTGGCTCACACCTGTAATCCTGGCATTTGGGAGGCCCAGGCAGGTGGATCATGATGTCGAGAGTTCGAGACCAGTTTGGCCGACACAGTGAAACCCCATCTCTACTACAAAACAAAAAACAACAACAACAAAAAAACAAGAAATTAGCCAGGTGTGGTGGTGTGTGCCTGTAATCCCAGCTACTCGGGAGGCTGAGGCAGGAGAATCACGTGAACTCAGGAGGTGGAGGTTGTAATGAGCTGAGATTGTGCCATTGCACTCCAGCCTGGGAGACAGTGCAAGACGCCATCTCAAAAAAAAAAAAAAAATTAGTTTTTGACACCACATGTTCTCACTCGTAAGTAGTAGTTGAACAATGAGAATAAATGGACACAAGGAGGGGGAACAACACACACACCAGGGCCAGTCAGGGGTGGGGGAAGAGGGGGAGGAGTGCATTAGGACAAATAGCTAATATATTCGGGGCTTGAAACCTAGAAGATGCGTTGATAGGTGCAGCAGACCATCATAGCACACATTTACCTACATAACAAACCTACACATTCTGCTCTTGCATCCCTGGACTTAAAGTAAAATAAAATAAAATCAAAAAAAGAAAAAATAGGGACCTTCTGGTAAGACAACATTATGGTAGGGGCACATTTAATCCATTAAAAATATAATTTGGAAAAACACTTGTAGTTTGTGGTCTTTGTGACATGACACTGAATTTGCAATCCAGAGGCCTTCCTTGTGTTCCCCCATCATTAATGACATCTTTAAAAAAAAAAGTGGTGACTGTGAACAAACACTGTATAAGTGCATGGCATAACTTGTTAATTGAATGCACATGAAATAAAATCTGTGCTGTAATTTTAATTCAGCCCATTTTGCAGATGTGGAGCCTGAGACATTGAGCTGTGAAGTAGCTCACCTCTTATGTCATGGCTGAAAAGTAGCATAGCAGATTCTAACCAGATTTCTCCGGCTAGTTAAGCCTTCACACTAATCATAATGCTGTTCTACCTTCTTTCTGGCCCACATTTCATGTAAACACCCTGCTAGTAAGCAGCTCAGGTTAAATGAGGAGTCATTGATATTGCACACAACAGAAACTGGTTATTTTGGCATGAGCAATACCTCACTACTGAAGAAAGCATGAAACTCTGCGTTGGAAAGTCCACATGTAACAAAACTCTTGTTAATTTAGTTCCCCATCAGTCTATCACTTGAAATGGAAACCCAACATTTTCACAGCCCTCCTCAGAATGACATGCTCCAGCAGTCGCAGGGGGAGATCTGGGGCTCAATTTATTTATAATCTGTGTTCATCTACTTGTGGGGAGCAGGTCTGAAAGGTTCTCTAACAGTTTTACTAGCTTTTATTGCAGGAGCAGTTTCAGGTGTGAGTTTTCAAAGCACAAAGCATCCCTTCAGTGTACAGAGTGGAATCCTGTGTGAGCCGAGCCTTTCTAATTCCAGCCCTACACTAACGAGCTTGGAGCAATATTTGTATTTAATAAGGTTCTGTCTTAGCAGACTGAACACTACCCTGGTGGCCTCAAAGGGCTGAAATACCTTCTTCCCGAAAGGTATTAAGAATAATCTGGCTTATGCTTTGGTGACATAGGAAAGAATCGGGCTCACTTCTTCAATACTCAGAGTTCTGTTTTGGTCTATGCTTCCTTTGCTACTTTTAAGAAAAGAAATAAGCTTGGCTTGCACTGATTGTTCTGTTGCTTAGCTCACGAAGGAGTACAGCCCTTCTCTTTTGCCTTGGACCATACCCCCTGGACAAAACATTTCACCTTCAAGACTACACTGCTTTTTCTTCCTATGGCACAAGAACTTTCAGAAAAGAATCTTTCAGAATTGCTACCCGAAATATAGGGATGCTAATAAAATACAGGATGTCCAGTTAAATTGAAATTTTAGATAAACATGACACATTTCTTACTATTTAGTATCTGAGACATACCTATACTAAAACATTAATTGTTGTTTGTCTGAAATTCAAATTGAATTAGGTGTTCCATATTTTTCTTTGCTAAATCTGACAACTCTACACAAGAGAAAACATACTGAGCATCATGCTAGGTGCTGCATATTGGCCATCTCCCTCAATCCTCATTAGAGTATGGAAAAAAACTGAGGCTCAGAAAAATTGTCTATTACTCAGAGTGACACAACCAGTAAGAACCAGGCCAGAAATTCAAACATATGTGACTTCCAGAGTTATGTTCTTTCAACCACAAAAAATGGCTCCAAAATCTAATCTCAGAAATCTGTAACCAACACCTTCCCCTCCTTCCTAGCCAGGACACGGGGGAAAGATCTGGTTTTAGAAGTAATTCAAATTAAGTGCAAGCCAGTTTTCCAGAGGAGGCTCCCAGCCCACTCTCATTCCCTGCCACACAAGTATGTATTTTTCAGAGCACAGCTAGGCAAGCACGCCTTTTCATTTCAGCTGCATCTGTAATCACCTTTCTCTCACTGTATTTTAACTGCTGATACAGAACTTTGATTTACCCTCCTAAACTAAAGAGTGAAGACATTTACATAAAACAACCTACTACAGGGTGTACACGTACCTCATCTGCAGGAATTCTAGAGGAAATTCGACAAGACATAAAATGCTGAAATAGAAGTTCTTGAAGGATGAAAGGAGATGTGAATGTTTTACATCTAAATGTATTTCTTTGCTTATAGAAAATATGGGCTACTCAGTTCTCCAGGGATTTAACAAATCTCCATCTTGAGCCATCTGCTTACAGCAGGTAGAGAATCATGTCTCTGGGTCCAGAGTCTGCCACCGTTACTCTGGGCATCTCTAAGAAAAGTTTCCTCACTCTGGACCTCAGTTTCCTTAAATATCAAATGAAGATGGTAAGAGCTCCCCTGTGTCCCTCCCAGGACTGGGCATGAGAGACAGAGGAGGCAGTGGGTATTGTCACATTATGTGAAAGTAAGGAATTATCTACTACATTCTTTTCATGCCAGGGTGCTTTTGCACAAGCAGACCAGGATCCATTCGCAAAGGGCTTGTATTAATATGCCAGTTATTCAGCTGGACTGATCACATTGGGAATCCCCAAAATAGACAAATGAGTTTTCAACAAAGGTTTGAGGGCTATGCAATTTGGACTATGTTTTCTCATTCTTCTTCGGCTGTTCTCACCATGTCTCTCTCTTTTCTTAAATATTTCGTTCACCGTGAAGCTTTCCTAACTTCCCCAGACATAAATGCTGCCTGTTTCTTCTTTTCTGAGCAGTATACTGTTCTAGAAACTGGAGAAAACATACATGTCCAGGACCCTGCTCTCCTGGAGCACATATTCTGGTGGGGGGATGTGAGAAAATAAGCAAATAAGCCAATCAAGTAACAAGGTGACTCCACGTAAACATACTTGCTACACAATTATGTTACTGAAGAAATTATTGCCATGAAAAAAGAAATAGGGTGATGAAAGGGAAATATTCTTGGGATGGTCCATCTCTTGAGATAGGCAGAGACTTGCTAATTTATCTGACTCCCATACTAAACTGTAAATTCATCAAGGACAAGAACTATTTCTTCATCTCCTGCACAACTGCCTTGTGAACAACAATCAACAGCAAAAGTGGGCGCAGATTTGGGAGAAGGTGTACCAGAGTCTCCAAGGGCACAGTACACTTTACACTTGAAACACATTAAAAAATAATATACTTTTCATAATGCAAAATGAAATTTTATAATAAAAATGTCATTGCCAGATAAATTAAAGCCTCAAAAATATTTCCATGGATGATGGATGCAGACTTAAAGTAAGTTAATAAGCACAAATGTAGACAGTTCCTGGCACGTAATAAATGACCAATTATTATGATGCAGGAGAGTCCCTTGAACCCAGAAGGCAGAGGTTACAGTGAGCTGGGATCTTGCCACTGCACTCAAGCCTGGGCGAAACAGCGAGAATCTGTCTCAAAAAACAACAACAACAACAAAACAAACAGGTTGTGAACGTCAGAGTTCTGAGTATCACAACTCAGCAGTTAGGACATCCTGACCACACTCCTCAATCACTCTAGTTGCCTAATCATTTAATCATTTGAGATTATGTTTAATGTATTTCATGCTGCTCTATAATTTCCCTGCAGAGTAGTCCTTGATTGGTTTTGTTCATCAATGTACTCTAACACCTAATGCAATGCCAGGTACATGGCATACAATAAATGTGCTCAATAGTCAATTTTATTAAAATTGAAAGTATTGCCCAGTATCAAAAACTACCCTACAGATGATAGTCCCAGAATACAATCAAACTCCCACATAGAAAATATTTTATGTTGGACAATGAAGCTTAACTTTGGGTAATGTTGAGCCAGAGACTGAACTTCAGACTCCCTGGCTACCAGCCTAAGCTTCCTCCCCAGTCTTCTGATGTTTCCTATAACCTTCCTCTAATTTTTATTTATTTTTTAAACCTTAGCACATCACTATCTAACTAGGAGAGATTCTGCTTATCGGTCTTCCTTTTTGTCTGTCTCCTCCGCTGGAAGATAAGCACAAGGGCGAGGACTTCCATCTGTTTTGTTCCTTACTATGTCACCAGTGAACAGGACAATATGCAGCACATGGCCGGAACTCAATAAACATGCGTTAAAGGAGTGAACGTGATTGCTGTAACCGTTTACAGGATAGGAAGCAGCAGCATCCCGAACAGAGGTTCACTCTGTAAATGAAAACGGTAACTAATTAGAGCACTGTCTGTACTCCATGCCCCCTGCACTGTCGCCTCTACATTCTCAGTAAAGAATTCTCCTGAATCTCATATTCCAATCAAACTTCCTTCCCTTATGTCCCAGGTCACCGGAGGCCATACATTGGAGGCCTGTGTGACAGATACAAGGGTTACACATGGAAGTGTTTGCTTTGGCCCACATGGTGTAATTTAGGAATATGGAATTAGCTGCTGGCACTTGAAAGTGAGTAGATTCCACATAAAAATGTGAATTGACAGTCTATCTTGAAAAAAAGAAAAACATAACCAGATCTGGCAAGACCAGACCTGAAGTCCCACCTGCAGCCCCTGTGCTGGGTCTGGGCTACAACCCCCATTTACCCAGGCACAGGGCCCAAAGCCTGTTCCACTCAAGCTGTTACTTGCCTGGCTGCTGAAGTCATTAGAGTTTGCGACCCCTGCTGGAAAACTACCAAAAAGCATCTATTAGAGAAGAAAGATGCCCACTGGGATCTATTTCTGTTATATTCAGGCTATTGCTTGGAAGAATAATGCATTCATTTTTCTAGACCTCTTGTAGTAGCATATAACTATTGACAAACTACGGCCCAGTAGATATTATTCTAACGATCTGAAAAAGCTATAGACTTCATCCCCCATGGGTAGAGGAAGCTAAGGATGCTTCAGGCTGGAGACAGGCCTGAAGATGAATGGGGAGAGGCTGTATATCAGCTGGTTGCAATTCTGGCTAAGTCAGAGAGAAAGGGAATTTGCTTGAAAACTATGGATTGCCTCTAGGAATTGCTGAGAAGCTGAAAAGTCAGGATTGGAAAATGAGAAGGAATGAAAGAAACCTGGGCACCAGGGGCACGTGAAGATGGTGTTGCAGAAGAGGCACCTCTGGGACCATACCTTGGAACATGCATGCTGCTGTGGATGCCTCTTGATCCATAACCCAAGGTGGTAAATAAACACTCCAATGTCCCTGTGTCCTTGAGCTAGTCTTTCAAGATTCCAGGCCCCAGGTGGGATCATTCAACTAAGCCCTAGTTCAGGGCTGGGAGAGAGGGACAAGGAGAAAGAGGCCCATCTCCCACCGAAAAACAAACAAACAAACAAACAAACAAAAAGCAAAAAACAAAAAACAAAAACATCCTTCTATGAAGGGAAAATTGTGCTCCCTAAATAGGATATTTGATTCCAACTGCTCAGAAGGGTTTTAAGTGATTCTGAAGAGAGAGGGCACTACAAGCACGAATGCAGAGTGGAATAAGAACACGCAGTCCCGAATTCTAGTCTGGAATCCTTTGTACCTTTAGAAAATTAATTAAGTTTTTCAATCTGCAGATTCCAAATCCTTAAATTAGAAATGATGCCATCTGCTCTCCAGGGTTGCTGTGAAGATTCAGTCCAATCATTCATTCAATTATTCCAAACATATTTATTGAATGTCTAAGTGCCAGGCAGGCACTGAGTTGGGTTCTGGAGACGTGTTTGGGATAACACCTAAAATGCAATTGGGAACCAGTACATTATGCTGATGAAAGATTTAGACAAGGGAGACCCAGGTCATCTCGTGACACTGGCCATGTTTTACTTTTCCCCAATGGAGTCACTCCCCATTTGTGACTTTTCTCCTTTTTTTTTTTTTTTGATTAATCAACATCGGGGCCCTCTCTTCAACCAGATTTTCTTAAGACATATATGGTGTAATCTGTTAAAAGAAGAAAACTCTAAAAATTGGCTGTGATCCTGAAAACAAGAAACTGGTCATTCTGAGAAGCAGCGAGGCCCGGTGCTTGCAGCATTCAGGTGAAGTGATGAGAAGACACTGGCCAATTACATGAAATCTCTCCACTTAATGTTTAGCATATGTAATTTACTCAGACATATGCAAACTACAATTCAAATGAACATTAAAATAGATCTACGATAAAAACTTATTTTTTTTATTTTTTTACCCTTTACAATTGCACAAGTGTTTTATAATCAGCAAGATGCTTTTTGTATACAGTTTCTCACTTTCTCATAATAACCCTTTCATCACTATTTTGCAGAGGAAGAAATGTAGGCTCAGGGAAGGAGAAATTGTTTGCCCAAGGTCATGGGGCAAGAAGTTGGCTCTCTTGCACTCTCTTGCCTTCTGCCTTAAGAAAAGAGCAGCCTCAATGAAAGCACTAGGTCATGTAGCGAGGTTGAGTGAAAAAAAATGGGGGACTAGCCCTGATCTTTTCCAACACCAGCTGGAAAGTTACTGCATTTCCCTGGAAGTGGTTAAGAAGTTACTACTGTCCTGCAACAACTGTCTCTAACACAGCCTCTCAGGCTTAGATTCAGGCCTGGAAACCTGGTGCCTGAGCACGCACCTAGGGTACAGGCTCAGTTTCATCAGGATGCCCAACATGTCTTAAGGTGCCTTCCTCCAAACCTTAGCCCCCATAGACAGACATGATTTAGCAACCATGGTGGGGGATATGCCATTGTGGGTAGATGTCATGGTCTAGGAAAGGCAGTGTGCACGGATTAAGCAATTTATACCACCCAGTACATCTTTCTAAGCCCCTTACTAGTCAACATCAAGTTTCAATTCAAGGCAAGAAAAACTTCCATGTAGTTTTTCCCTTCAGAGGGCCCCCAGGACTTTTCCAGTAAAATAAGTTCTTATTTTAATGAGAAAGTACATGCTCCAACTTTTGGAGGGACCTGGGGAGGGCTTGAGGCTTCATCCTAGGCATATTGACAGGAGAGTAAAGAGCCCTTCCTCAGATGCAATCTCAAGGTATCACTTTCTCACCAGCTTCTCAGAACAAGAATCTCCCATCTTAAAACTACAGAGCACTGTATACCCTGCGGCTTCACAGGGGATGATGTGCTTAGAAGCCCAGCTGACTAAACCTTACTAAGGAATCTTCATCTATGCTGCTGTTGTCATTAACTGCTTCCACTTAAGACTGCTTAGTCATGAATTTGTCCATCCCTGTCAAACTCAGCTGAAAGAGTTAGATGGGCTAACCCAAACCTGGAAAGACTCTTTTAGAAATTATTCTTTCTCTGCTTAGCTCTGGAGAAAACCTTATGTAACACAGTGGTCCATTTCAATGTTATTTCTGCAATCCTGTGGGGGAAAATCTAAGCGCTGGATATACAAAGGGAAGGGTAAGGCAAGGATTTGCAGCCAAGCGCGCGGCTCCTGGAATTTCAGTAGGTAACACTTATTCTAATTCTATCCAGTGTTACCCAATATTACCAGAAATGAAGAAAGCAAGAAAACAATCCAAATGCCAAAGGATGCGCTTTGCTTTAGAAATGCAGGGAGAAAGAAGTTAGGTTATTTCTCCCTCCTTTTTTTTTTTTTTAAGATGGAATTCCTGGAATTAACCCTTGAGTGGAAGGATTTCAACAAAATAAAATGAGATTTGCCTCCAAAACAAGAACTTACGGGTTGGAATGAAGGACCCTGCCGGTGCCAGACTGCTGCCACAGCACCCAGCGCCTGAGAGCGAGAGCGTGGGGACTCATCTGGGGGACTCATCTGGGGACTCTCTTCCTGGGCTAGTGGCGGGATGCGCAGCAGAGCCAGTGTTGGCGGGGTTTCCTTCCCGGGCTAGGGCTGAGGGAGGAGAAGAGGGAAGACTGGCTCTTTGGCTTCTAGGCCACTCTCCCCGCCACTCCTTGAGGCTGCTCCACGCTAGCAGGAGACTGCTTCTGGGCTCGCAGCGCAAAACAGTGGGTTTGGAGTGGCCTCCCTAGAATCCCCCCAAAAGCATCTTGGCACAAGTAGTAGATAAAAATAGCTCTGGATAACCTTGTGGGAAAGGAAGGAGCGAGACTCTCGCCAGGCGAGGCACGGGTACCACTGGCTCTGCAAAGCGGAAGGAGGAGGGAGGGATGCAACCCTTGGCGGAGGAGAGCGCCCTGAGTGTGTGAAGAATCGCTGGTTCCCAGGGGAGGGGGATGAGATGGAGGACCTATAGCTCCAGCAAATAACTGTGGCGCCCAGCATACCCCATCCCATGCCGGCACCGGGCTTTGGCTCCGGCTTCTTCATCCCATCATCCGCCTACGTTCTGGGTCTGTTCTCCGCTTCCCGGGACAGGCTGAGGCCAGAATGAGGAGCAGCTCGAGGTCCGCCTCTTGGCTGGAAGAGCGCACCTGGCGAGGTCAGGCTCGTGAATAAGACCCTTCTTAGGAGCTGGGGGCAAGGGGCTCCAACCGCGCGGGTTCGCTTCCCGCCATCCCTCACCTCCATCTGCTGCCACTTCCCAAGAGCCCAGAAACGGAAACCGACAAGGGAGAAAAAAAAAAAATCAGTAAAAAGTAACAAGAAAAAATCAAGAGCCTCATGTAATTGGCATTGGGGAAGAGAGGCTTACTTATTGTCAGGGCTGTCGCCTCAATCGCTCTCCTTGAGAGATGCCTGTCTCCAACCAAATGCAAAGGCAAATCCGACCAAGGCTTCTCCACCCCAAAGGCTCCCTCGGCCGAGTTACTTTTGCCGACTGTGTCCCGCCCCAGTTTCTGGCCCCAGGTGATACCCAGGCTCCGTAAAGCGCTGCCCTCTCGCTGCCCCACCGGTTCCTAAGGTGAAGCTGCGGTCGCGGAGCGGCCGGCAAGAGCGAACCTCCCGACTCTGCTGGAGGGAAAAACATTCAACCCAGTAAGAGTCAGAAATCTGGGTCCCAGTCCTTACAGATCAACTCGTCCAGAGCAGGGTTGCTAGGGCAGGAGGTGAAGAGGATGGGAAAATTCCCAGTCTCTTCTTCCTGGTTCCCTCTGCATCCACTCCACCTGCTCCAGCCCTGATTCTTCTTGGGTTCTGCACTTGCCCGAAGTCCAGAACGCCAGCCGAAAGCGCCTAGGAGCCCCCTACACCTGCGTCCTGCCACTCTCCAGCCTGGCGGCCCCCACCCCGCGCGCGTCGCACTCACCTGAGCGGCGCCGCCGTCCCGCCCGTCGGGCGCCCTAAATAGGCTCCTGGGTTGGGCCATGGGCAGCACTGCCGAGCACCCGCGGCGGGTGGAGCAGGTTCAGGACGGCCCGGGGCGGGCGGGCGGCGAGAGGGCGCAGGCACCCACTGAGACCCAGCGGTGGTGGCAGCGGCTCCTGGCTGCCAGCGCGCCGAGGACCTTGCAGGCGGGCGTTTTGGTGCTCAATCCCGAGGAGGGGGAGGAGCGGGAGGAGGAGCAGGAGCAGAAGGAGGGGGACGGAGGAGGCCCGGCCCGGAGGGAGAGAGCGTAGGGCAGAGGAGGATCGCGAGCGCCCACTGCTGCCCGGCGCGTTCGAGTGCGGCCCCGAGTCCGGCCCGATGGGTGCCGGGTGCTCCTCTCTGCGCTCAGCGGCTCGGCGCAGCTCGGCCTGGCACGCAGCTCCAGGGACCTGTCAGGGAGTAGTTGGTTCCGCCCACCCAGTGCGGCGGCCCCTTGGGTTTCAGTCCAAGGGGAGGGACCAGCGCTCAGGAGGGTGAGGCAGCTGGGCTGGGTGACTCTGCTGTCACTGGCCAACTTGGGACGTCCCGTCTACTCCCTCACGCCTGCTTGGTCTGAGCACGAGCCTACCTCTTCTTCCCTAAGTCGCCAGCTCGGCACTTGTACCCCGGACCTGTGCTTCTCCCACGTGCGTCTGCACCAGGCGTGTTCCCTTCCTGGCAGGTGACCCACCTTAGGCGCTGGCGCTCCTCCGGCCTCCCTGGAAGCAGGCGGTGCCATCCTCTCCAGCTCGCTGTGCAGCGGGGCTGGGACCTGAGCGGCGGCCTGGGCCGGAATCCGCGCGAGGAGCCGGCTTCAGAGAGCGCCCTGTAGCCATTGAACACGCCTTCTCCTTGGGTTTCGCGTCGGAGAGAAATTTGCCAGGAGAGCGCGGAGATTTCAGCTTTTTTTTTTTTTTTTTGCTAATGCACTAGGATTGCACACGTCAGCTCTGAAATAAAAAGCAGAGTCTCCCTGCCCCGCCCCCCTGTTCCGGAAGCTGGGAGGTTCTGTGGGAGAACCACCTGCACCCAATAATTCGATTTAAGATTTAAAGTTTTGAGAGGCGTGGGGTTGGAATCGCCTTGGAGAAACGGGCTTGCCTGCTAACCTGAGCCAAAGCAAGTTTCCCTCAACGGCAGGTCAGCAGTCATACCCTGCAAAAAGCAAATGCATATCAAAGTAACTTCCTTTAAATGAGATTTCAATAGTTTCCATGTCTTCCATATTAGTAAATAAATATTTGGAAGAATTCGAATTTGTGATTTATATTTAAATATATTTCACCAACGTTATTTAATTTAAAAATATTTTCCCATCTAAGAAAATGTTCCTGTAGGAAATTGGCTCCTTAAGTCACACACAGATTACCCTCGCACTTTGACAAAGCAAAGCAGTGTCTTTTTGATAAAGCCAGAAGCATCCTGGAAGCTGAGACCTAACTGTGCTTTGGGAAAATAAGCTTTTAGGAGTTGAATGACCTGTCTACTTCTTTGAGTCAGAATAATGTTGGCATGTCTATTTCAGTAAAAAAAATAAAAAAATACAAATTCTAAAAAGTGACTTTAAAGCCCCACTTTGAAAGCCTTAGCATTTAAACTAACATTAGATTTAAAATAAGTGCTTTTCTCCCCCACTCTATGAAGCCGTGTAAAATCATGTATGAGGTTGTGTGGGTCAAATGGAAGTCTAAGATAAAGCTCTGCCAATTACTGGTGTCTTTAAGCTTCCACCAGCAGCCAAGCACAGTGCAGATCATGAGTTCTTCAAAATACTGAGTGGTTTTGATGCTTTAAGTTGGTATGATTACTTTTTCTAAAGAGTTCAAAGTGCTTTGGTGCCATAGTATGAATTTCATTACCCATTGTGAGACACAAAGGGCGTTAGCAATGATTCTGTTTGCATCCTGGAAGCCAAAGGCAGGTTACTGACCTACTTAGTTCCCTACCACAAGACCTTGAAAGAAACTGGAACACCAGGTCTCCAGCCCTGAGTCTTTGTTAGACGTTTCCATTTGCAGGAAATGACTGCCAGCACATGTGACAAGCTATAGGAATTTGAGGACTAGCATTTTAGTTTTCCTCATTTCTTTCTAAATCTGAGCAATCATTCATTGATGAATAATCAATGTTCTTACATTCAGATAAATAAAAGTATCAACTTGTCTATTTTGTTCTTACTTAGCTTTATATGTGTGTCAGGCACTTGCCACTTCTCCTAAATAGCTCTTCCTGAAGTCTTCCGGTCATGAGTTAGATTTCCTATCCAGAAGCTCATACAAAACCAGGACTTAGCTCTCTTATAACAGCACAAGCACTGTATTGAAACATCTATTTAGGGATCTGTCTTCCCTGGTAGACCATAAATATCTTGAACTTAGGTATCCCAATTTAATGGTGAATACTCCATGGTCTCTGAAATACACTATGCTCTCCAAAAATAAAAATTAAAAAAAAATGTAAATGCGACTTCCCTCAAGGAGTAAGGGTTTAAGTCAATCGTGTTTCCCTTTCAAAGCAGTGGGCATGAGGATAAAGGCTCTTAGGAGACACAGTAGTAGTTGACTGGAGAAGTGGCTGTCAGTCATAGATGTGTGGCCCAAGACTCTTTTTCTCAGTGCCAACAACTGAAAAATCAGACGGTTTTAGTGGAAGATCTCTGTACTGCTAATATTCTAAGATCTCAAAGTCTTTATTGAGCACCTAGTATGTATTCAACACTATGCCAGTTACTAAGGAAAAGGTGAAAAATTAAGACATCTCCATTGCCTTAAGAGAGCATAAAATCTCAGCTCAAGGAAAAACAAGGCTAACACCCATAGCCTACCTTTACAGAAATTCACAGACATCAGTTAACATGGTTGTAAACTGTTCAGACGAAGATAAAGACTCAAGAAGTGAAAAGGGGTGAAATAGAAACATAATGCCAGCTAAAATGTATCTAAGGTGTATAGTGCCAGGTACTATGCAAAATGAATCATATTAGCTGCACCTTTGGTTCGCTTTACAAATGGGGAAAGGGAGGTTTAGAAGAGTTTAGTGATTTGTTCGAGGTAACATACTAATAAGTGGTAGGACTGATATTCACATAGGTCTCACCTGATTCCAAAGTGCATCTTCTCAATCAGTCTTAGAGATCATTAGCCCAGACCTCCCTATTTTATGCTTAAGGTAGTTTATCAGAGCATTAGAGGAGGAAGCTACCCTTCCAGTAAAAACTAGACTCCTAGTCCGGGGCTCTATGTAATTGAATAATTTGTTTATGTTTGCTATTTTTGGGATTTTTCTCTTTCCCCCCAAAATAGATGATATGAGAGGGAGGTCAGGAAAAGGGGGAGAGAGAGAAAGAGAGAACTTCCTTCTTCTGAAGATATTCAGAATCCACAGTAGTCTACCTGCCCAGACTCAATGGGATTTTATTTGTAACCCCAGTCTATTGGGCTGCCCTATATAGCTTCTCTTCCCATAATGGCTGTTTGAAACTTTCAGGTTAATAGCATGAATATTAAAGACTCCAGTGGGATTCTTTATCAGCAAAGGAAATTGAGATCAGGTTAAAAATCCAATTTTAATAAACTTTCCAAGTCCTGATTTAGATGATGCACTAATGGCTCTTAATGCTGAATCATCTTAAAAGTCAAATGTATTTTTAAAAGGGAAGCTTGCTGGGTATTGTTTAATTGTACATTGTACATTCCTGTCTTAGTAGAAAAAGATCATCTGTAAAACTGATGAGAGCCGATAGCAAATCCCACTATCCACAGAGCCAGTTGGGTAGAGGGAAGGGAGTTGGATTTGAAAGATAATTTTCACTCGTTTGACCAAAACAAAGAGAGCATGATTGCACTGTGTGAAAATGATATCCTCAAATAACTCCACTAATTTGATTGTGCTGAGGTCTAGAATTGTTTCTATTTCTTTTGATTTGCTAATTAGCTAGAGCAGTCTGCTAGTGAGAGGGGGAAATGAGGGTCATAGCCATAAAACATGGAGGATCCTGGTTCCTTCCAACTCGGTTCACCCATCTTGTGCCTCCCCCCACCAGTTAATCCCAACTCCCAATTTTGTCTCTGTGTATGTAACAACAATCCATCAATCTATAACAAGTGGACTGTTTTTTTTTTTTCTTTCTGAAAACAGGAGTTTCAAGATTATCTACTTTATGATGCCAAATTTGACACATCTTGGCATATGTAGTTACAAGGTCCAGTTATGACTTACAGGGTCCAGTTATGACTTTTATGGTGTTTTCCTTTATGAACTCCCCCCTGCCTTGTCAAGTTAAAATTACATTTTATGACTACATTAGTATAAAGATGAATATATTTTCTTCTTTATTTGAATATCTTCTTTAACCTAAAAGTTTATTTTATTTTCTGATTTTTAAAAGAAATTAAATCATTTTTTGGAAGCCCTCGAAGCACCATAAGCCCTGGGAAGTGTGCCTGAGACTTCTAATGGAGAGTTTGGCCCTGTGAAGATGATATTATAGAGGAGGAATGCTTGTTTAATTTAGGTAAAGTATGCACTCTAAATGCAATTTCATAAAAAAGCTTGTAGTCTATTTGTTGTGTTGGATAAACAACTATAGACAAATAAAATATTGCTTTTATTTGTTATCCTGTGTTAAACTGTGGTCCAAATTACACACATCAGTGCTACAAAAATTGCTGTATTGCAGGCTTGAAGTGGTCCCCTTGTTCAAATTACTAGGCCCTGCTGAGCTCTGGAATACCTTCAGGGCAATGGAAAATTGTGGCACTCTCTTTGAACCAAAGCTGGCTGATTTTTTGATGAGCAGGTCTTGATGATTTTCTCTTTTAGGCCTTATTCAAGGATACTGGGAAGCTCACACTCTTCAGGAAAAAAAAAAAGAAAAAGTTTTCTCTCCTGGCAGGCCCATCAGTTCAGTTGAATCCATATTTATTAGATATCTCCCATATAACAGCCTCTGTGCTAGGTACGTGGGTAGAGATTTATGAAGAAGAATGAAATACAATCCCTTACTTAAAGGAGCTCACAGATGTGCATGAACAGAAAAATTACAATTCAGTCTAATCATTCTCATGAGCCCCTAGTTCTTTCTGTAATAGGAAGGTCCAAGGAGCATTTGAGCTGTGACTCTCAGACCCTTACTTCCTAATCTCAGCTTCAATCAACACATGCTGTTTCTAGCATCTCTCTTCTGTCTTGGAGTTCCCACTGAAGTCCTCTAAAGTATGACCCTATTGTCCCTGAAAGCTGATAGTGCTGGCTTTTTCTTTCAAAGTCTTGTTTTATTTCTAGATTTGAAATAGTTCTAATGCTGCAAGAAGTCTCTTAGACAATGATATAGTTCTCTTTCCATGGACTTTGGAACACTGTTCTTTTGGAAATGTTTATAATGACACTTATAAGAGCTGGCTATATATAGCAACCTGCTTTGTGATGGCAATATGCATTCTGTAGAATGCTTTGAAGCATAGGCAATTAGTTACTTTTTAAAAATTTAATTTAATTTTCTTTTAAGTTCCAGGATACATGTATAGGACATGACGTGCAGGTTTGTCACATAGGTAAACATGTGCCATGGTGGTTTGCTGCACCTATTGACCCATCACTTGGGTATTAAGCCCTACATGGATTAACTATTTATCCTGATGCTCTCCCTCCCTCCACCCCCTTGACAGGTCACATTGTATGTTGTTCCCCTCCCTGTGTCCACGTGTTCTCATTGTTCAGCTCCCATTTAGAAGTGAGAACATGTGGCATTTGGCTTTCTGTTCCTGTCTTAGTTTGCCGAGGATAATGGCTTCCAGCTCCAACCACATCCCTGCAAAGAAGGTGATCTTGTTCCTTTTTATGGCTGCATAGTATTCCATGGCATATGTACCAGCAATTAGTTCTTAATGAAAAAAAATCTTTCACATTTAATGTAATCACATTTAAAATAATCAAGTTAGGATATCTCAATATATGCACCATAATAATTATTGTAAAGTAAGTTCCGTAAATTAATGAAAATAACTATTTTGTGTAAACTTAGAAAAATCTATTAGATGGAATGGGAAACAAGAGAAATGAACAAGCAAATAAAAACATGGCATTTATTGAATAGCTGTATGCTGGGAGATCTGAATATTTTCCTTTCTCCTAGTTTTATGTACAGAGAAGTGACTTCTTAAAGGTTGTATGTTCCAGCTTGTGACTAGCAGTGAGGATTTTGAAACAGGTCAAAGACAAGTTCTATGCTTTCTTCCTGTCTCATGATAGAATTCTCCCCCTCCATACTCTACCTGCACATATATACTTCATAAAACTAGGAAGAGGACTCCAGTATTTTTTATGTCATTTCTTCAAAAAGAGATCAGAGTTCTTCATGCTTTCAACATGTACTGGCATTCCAGGAATTTAACTATCCGTAAGGTATTTAAATCCTATATTCATAGTATTACTATAATTGTACTGAGTCAACTAACTGACAAAGGAAAATGCTATGCTTAAAAGTTTAGTTCACCAGGCACGGTGGCTCATGCCTGTAATCCCAGCACTTTGGGAGGCAGAGGTGGGCAGATCACAAGGTCAAGAGATCAAGACCATCCTGGCCAACATGGTGAAACCCTGTCTCTACTAAAAGTACAGAAAATTAGCTGGGGTTGGTGGCATGCACCTGTAGTCCCAGCTACTCAGGAGGCTGAGGCAGGAGGATCACTAGAACCCAGGAGGCAGAGGTTGCAGTGAGCCGAGATCGCACCATTGCACTCCGGACAACAGAGTTGAGACTCTGTATCAAAAAAAAGAAAAAGAAAAAAGCTCAGTTCTCAGTATAATTATTTTTCTCTTCCCACATATAATCATCCTTTAAATATAAAAGCTGTTATAGAGATGCAGTTTCCAGCAAACTTTATCTCACATTGAGGCCCTTGATTTTATGTGGCATTTCAGGTCAGCTTTTTTGTGGAGAGTCACCCATTCATTCCAGCATCACCTGATTCTTTTGCTCTTAGTCTCTGTCCAGCATTAGGCTAGACCCTGGAGATGCATAAGCAAGCCAGAGACAGTACCCTTGTTCTCAAGGAGCTAAATATCAGAGAGGTATTGGTGTATTCTTTGGAGGATTTAATGCCCTTCCCAGCTTTGGAATCTGCCTGTCTTTATGGATTCACCTCTTCCTGGAAGTCACTTTGAGTTGGCAGAAACACTCTGCCTGCCTCAGGAGATAGAGGAACTTATTTATTGATAAACTGAGGGAGAATGGCTGTAAATGCTCCCATCAGCTCTGTCCTTCCTCTTGGGAATGAGATGCATGCAGGTAGCATTTAGCTTGCAAGGTTTCTCTGCTGCTCCTCTGGATGCTTGCCTGTAGGAGACAGGTCTACCTGGATCTGTGGCCTCTTCCTCCCTGGGTGAGTATGCCTAGTTCTGGGGTTCAGCTAGCAGGCCTCTTGACTCTGTCATGGTTATACCCTCCATCATGGCCTCTATTGGTAATACAGGAGATACTGAGCTTTCATCTGTTTTAGTCTTTGTTGCATGACCAGGGAAGAGGACTGTCATTCATCGTGGTGGATTAAAGCTACAAAACTGATAAGCTCCCTGGATCCTTTTCTTTTCTAGCTCCTAATTCACGTATCTTTTCCCCATAATTAGCACTCAATATGTACTGTCCGGTTCTTTCATTGTTACCATGGCTATGCCTTGTTCTTGATGTTATTGTGAGTCTGTCGTGCTTATAGCCTATGTCTTTTAGGCCCTACTTATATGTAGAGAGAGAACAGGAAGTGAGCTCCCCCAAAAATAGGCATGCAGTCAATATCACAAACCCAAGAGGTCAGGTTCTGGAACCAGCACATCCCCCAACTCTGCAGTATTAGCTCTATAACTTCACCCACATCCTTAACCTCAGTTTCTTCCTCTGGAAAATGGGAGAAATAATGACACCATTTTCATTATTACACATGAAGTTCCTAACACAGAGTACACACTGAATGCATGTATGTTGTTATTACAAAAAAGAGTTAAATCAGATGGCTCTACCTTCCTTAGAAAAAATTAATACCAAAAAAAAAAAGCTTCTCAACTCTCTTAAGCGCTCTGAATGACCTCTGTATTGCAGACTCTTTCAGGCAGTAGTCCCCAACCTTTTTAGCACCAGAGACTGGTTTCTTGGAAGACAATTTTTCCACCGACCTGGGTAGGCTGGAGGATGGTTTTGGGATGATTCAGGCACATTACATTTAC
This sequence comes from Ateles fusciceps, assembly GCA_036589455.1. NCBI lineage: Eukaryota > Metazoa > Chordata > Mammalia > Primates > Atelidae > Ateles > Ateles fusciceps. Next base: position 1,080,441 of record JAZHEH010000672.1, read on the forward strand.
CATTATATTCTCATAAAGGAGCTCACAACCTAGATCCCTCACATGCACAGCTCACAGTAGGGTTCCGGCTCCTGTGAGAATCTAATGCCACTGCTGATCTGACAGGAAGCAGAGCTCAGGCAGCCAGTGCTGGCTTGCCTTACCTCCTGCTGTTCCACCCAGGTCCTAACAGGCCACAGACCAGTAGTGGTCCACACCCCGGGGAAGGGGACACCTGCTTTAAGGGAACAGTTTATGAGAACAAACAACATCTGCTCCAGAGGTCATTGATGCTGGAAAGTCACAGTGAAAGAAGAATGTTCTCAAAGAACAAGACTTTGGGGTCAGATACTGCTGTGTTTGAATCTGTTTCCAGCAAATCCACTTACATATCCTCTCTGAACCTCATTTTTAAAAATAAAATAATACGATGATATTTTCATATAATGCAATATTTTGAGATTTAGCTTAAATGACACAGTTGGAAGTCACTAATAATACATGGCATATTGTACATCAATATATGTTGAAGACTGAACCCAGGGAATAGTCCTTCTGCCACTGTTTTCAAATATTGCCATTACTCAGAGCTATGGATGTTGGCTGAGTTGAATTGTATTTACCTGCAAAGCAAGTGACCTTGAGAGGAAGCAGCCCCCCATGGAAAACCAAACAACTGGTCCATTTTTGTGTAAATAATCAAGTCTGGGAGGTGCTCCTTACTCAGAGCACATTATTTTATTTCTATATTTGATAGCTGTACCCCATTTACAGGGGTGACATGCCATTCATACTGCATGTTACCCCTGTGAAATGGAAATTCCCCATGGTTTCTCTTCCATCATTCACTTTTGATGTTGGCAGAATAATGGCCCCCACAAAGACATACACATTCTGATCCCCACAATCTATGAATATGTTACTTTACGTGGTTTTATGGATTAACCTGTATGCTGCCAAAATAAATATGTTGAATCATGACCCACAGTACCACAAAAGGTGACTAACTTGGAGATAGGTGTTGTCAGAGGTAATCAAGTTGAGATGAGGTTATTAGGATAGACTCTAATCCAATATAACTTGTGTTCTCATAAACAGGAAACATTTGGACACAGAGATAAGGACAGAGGAAAGATGATGTCAAGACATGGGCAGAAGTCAGCCATCTACAAGTCAAAGGGAGAGACGTGGAACAGACTCACCCTCACAGCCCTCAGATGGAACCAACCTGCTGACACTTTGTTCTTGGACTTCTAGCCTCCAGAACTGAGAGACAGTCTTTCTGTGGCTCAAGTCATCCAGTCTGTGATACTGTGTTTATGGTAGTCATAGCAAACTAATACAGTCCCATGAAGATTTGGTTGTTGCTTTGCAAGAGAATATATAATTGCTGGCTATTCGTACAAATAAGACCATTGACTTTATGGTACAGTTGAAAGTCACTAATAGTACAATATTCTGTTTCTGGCTTTGTTTACTTTCTTATATGCTACCCTTTCATTCCAAGGTCAAATCTTAGTGCATTCTAAATGATGTTTAGAAGAGCAATTATACTCACCATATGTACTTCAAATAATACTAATTTCTCAACTGAAGTAATGGTGGCATGAATAAGTGTATTAGTTAACTTCTTCTGAATGACAGATTACCTCCAAAGTTCATGCCTTTAAGCAGGACATATTTATTATTTCATAGCTTCTTTGGCTCAGGAGTCTTGACATGGCTCAGCTGAGTCCTCTGGCTCCTGGTGTCCCAGGCTGTAATTGAGGCGGTGGCCAGGATCGCAGTCATGCCAGGGCTCACCAGGGAAGGATCTGCCTACAAGCTCACTAGTGTGGCTTTGGCAGAATTAATTTCTTTGCAGGTTGTCGGACTCAGTTTCTTGCTGGCTGTTCCAGAGGCTTCCTTAGCATCTTGTCTTGTGGCCTCTTCATAGGTCAATTCATATGGGCTTCATCAAAGTGAGCAGGTAAGATAGCAAAAGAGAATGTCCAAGATAGAAGGTATAGTCTTCTTGTAATCTAATCTTAGAAGTGACCACCTGTTATATTTGCTATATTCTGTTTGTTAGAAACAAGTTTCTAGGGCCAGATGTGGTGGCTCACGTCTGTAATCCCAGCACTTTGGGAGGCCGAGGCAGGCAGATCACCTGAGGTCAGGAGTTGGAGACCAGCCTGGCCAACGTGGTGAAACCCTGTCTCTCCTAAAAATACAAAATTAGCCGAGTGTGGTGGCGCAGGCCTGTAATTCCACCTACTTGGGAGGCTGAGGCAGTAGAAGCACTTGAACCTGGAAGGCGGAAGTTTCAGTGAGCCGAGAGTGCGCCATTGCACTCCAGCCTGGGCGACAGAATTAGACTATGTCTCAAAAACAAAAATGCAAGTTATTAGGTTCAGCCCATACTCAAGGGAGGAGGTTACTCAAGAGCATAAATGCCAGGAGGTTGGGATCACTGGAGGCCAGTTTACAGTCTGCCTACCAATAGGAGCAAGGCCATCAGTGTCAGGGAGTGATATTAACATCATGTTGATGGCTTGGCCAACAATAATGCTGAAACGCCATCCATTCTGAGATAATGTCTATTTCATCAATATTAAAATGTAAAAAAAAAATAAAGATTTTTTTTTAACATTTGAAACAGCACCCTGAAGTCATGTTTTAGAACATTTTCTCATCATGTTTTGTGTGACTTTTACATTATCTTTTATATTATGTATTATAATAGAGAATAAAGAAAGTAAAACAACTCCAAATCAAACTTTGAGGCACTCACCAATTAGTAAGTTATTTAAATAGTCGGGCAATGGATAGTACTGTGTTCTAGAAATGGGCACCAACTCTCAAAATGTTTGACATACTCAGAAATAACATGGCTTTAATAGGAGGGCTTAAGGGAGTTCAACTTATACCTGGCTGATCAGAAAAGGGGAAGCCGCAGAGATGAAGTGGGATCTGAGCATGCATCCAGAGAGCACAGGTTTAGTTTCAATGGAGGAGTTTCGAATGGCAAAATTCTCCCCTGAACTTGCTGAAATCACGAGAGGAGAAAGAAGTATTTGCAGACCCAGATGATACCCGAGAGAGGACCGTGCATTGCTTTTAAACCTCCACGTGCCAGTACTCAAGGGTTAAGCTGAATTTTTAAATTTGCTTTTGCATTTGTTTCGTTGTAAATTACTACCTGTTCACTATAGCTATTTGGGAAACTTATAAAAATTAGAAATAATAATATTCATCTTTCCCCAAAATCACCACTATACTGAGTTTTAAAACTAGAGCTCACTTTTGCAATCTTTGACACGACCATCATACAGCATCCTTCTGTGTCTCGGTCCTTTCTCTGATGTTGTTATGAAAGTCATCCATGCTGTTGAATGCAGCTAAGGCTCATTTTTATTGCTGAATAATGTCACATTGTATGAATATACTAAATATTCTTAGTCATCCTCCTGTTGAGAGTATTTTTGCTGTTTTCAGTTAGGACTTTCCAAATCATGCTTCCATGAGCACTTTTCTTGATGGTCAATATTAGGTGTCAATTTGATTAGATTAAAGGATGCCTAGATGACTGGTCATTGTTTCTGGATGTGTCTGTGAGGGTGTTGTCAGAGGAGATTGACATTTGAGGCAGTGGACTGGGAGAGAAAGATCTCATGTTTCTCAATGTAGTTGGGAACCATCCAATCCACTGCCAGCAGTCCTCTCTCAGATGAAAACAAAGCAGGTAAAAGAAGGTGTGATAAGTAGGCCTGCTGAGTCTTCCAGCTTTCATCTTTCTCCTGTGCTGGAAGCTTTTTACCTTGGCCATCAGAGTTCAGGTTCTTCAGCCTTAAGACTCCTGGACTTACACCGGTGGCTTTGTGGGAGTTTTTGGGCTGTTGGCCACAGACTGAAAGCTGCACTGTTGGCTTCTTTGGTTTTGAGGCTTTTGGACTCAGACTGAGTCACTACTGTTTTCCTCTCCAGCTTACAGAAGTCATATTGTGGACTTTGCCTTGTGATCGTGTGAACCAAATCTTCTTAATAAACTCGCTTTCATATATGCATATATCCTATTAGTTCTGTTCCTCCAGAGAACTCTGACTAATATACTCATGTATATGCTTTTTGGTACACAATTTCAAGCATATGTTTGGTGCAAACCTAGGAGTGAGATTGTCGCATCACAGGACTTTCAAATGCCCAACTTGAGTGGTTAATGCTGAACTGATTTCCAAAGAAGTGGGCTCAACTCATACCCTACCAGTCATGTTTCTCTGCTTTGTTTTTTCAAAGAATTTGGTGGTATCAGTCTTTGCAATATTAGCCATTTTGTTGAGTAGGTAGTAGTGTGTCATTTTGGTTTTCACTTGAATTTTGTGATGATAAAGTTGAACACTTTTACTTAGCTATACTTTTAGTTTAGTTTACTTAGTTTACTTTTAATTAGCTGTAGTGTTTAATGGCTATTTGGATCTCTTCTTTTATGAAGTGCCTATTCTTGTCTTTTGCCCATTGTTTCCTTTTGGATTGTTTGTATTTTTGTTACTGATTTCTAAAAAGTCTCTATATATTTGGGGTAAGTGGCCATGCTTCAGTTTTTTAATGTATAAAATGGAAATAATAATGCTTCCCACATGTTATTGTTATGAGGAGTGTATGCGTTAGTGCAAGTAAAAACTTAAAACCATGTGTGGCAGAGTCAGTGCTCAGTATTATTACAATTATCCGAACATACACTGCTAGCAGCTGTGGACACTGAAATCCAAAGAGGTCTTCTAAATTCCATTCAACACATTTTTGCCGTGCACGGCTTCACCAGTTCAGAAGTACTGAAACTTACCATACTCACCCCCATTGTGCCCCAGTACTAGCTTTAGTGGGAAATACTGTGGTAATTTTGTTACAATGCCAACACTATTTTTACAAATTGTATTTTTCCTTGGAGAATAAGAAGGCGATTTTCAAGCTGAAAATTACTAGGGAGCACTTCTCACAGGCACAGACTGCATGGTGTAGTTGGCATTTAGCATGTTCATTGCAAAAGTTTCAAACGAATAATTTTGCACCAGGAGTAAAAGGAAAACAACAACAAAACAAAGTAAAAACTACTCCCTGAATGCAGAAATAAAATGTATTAAAAATTAAAGGGTGCGCAATGTGAGTGATTAAGTGTTTTAGGCCAAGTGCCAATTCTTGCCTCATCCAAATTCCCTTGGTTCACTGGCTACACTTAAGAAAAAAGGGATACTTTTTATCTTCTACCCTAGTGGAAATTGCTTTGCTCCCAGTAGCGAGACAGTAAACATTTCCTATAAACCAACAAACAAACTTTAATCAGCATGGTTATTCACCTTCCATCTGTGGAATTTTCACAGAGTTTTTTTGGAGAGGACGGAAAACCATAATTTAGGCCTTTGAAACCAAAATATGACAGAGAAATCTTTCATTTATTATTCCTTGTGGACAACAGCTCTTAATATCTTCCTTCTAGGTTTCTTAATTAAATTCAGCTTCTTATGTTTTTATCTTGATTCACTCACTTTCACTGTCAGATTAACCTAGATCTACAGTTATAATTTCTCAACTGTTAAATTTCATTTACCTCATTTGAATTTCTGTAGATTTCTCTCCCCAAGTGGAAAGTTTGATTGTTCAGTCTTTCACCTTTCTCTCAGGCAATAAAGCTATCCTCCTTAGACCAGTGCTAACTGATTTATAAACATCCACATTAAAATGTACTATTCTGTATAATGCATGTACATGTGAATATAGAGTGACTTTAGAAAGTGACAGTGATAGTCCTAGCCTGTGAAGAATGATCACCATCTTCAAAGATCCTTCTGGAGAGTTATCTCTTCCACACAATCTCTGATATCTTCTGGGAGAAAGGACTAGTTTTCTCTTTCAACTCCCACAGCATATCTCCAAGGGCAATATAGTCGATTATTTCATTTTTCCTGATCATTTTCTACCTGTGTCTCCATAGAGGATTAGACATTCCTGTCTCTTGCTATGTGACTTTCAGTGGCTCCCTGTGCTTTTCTGTCATTGGTGCCAGGCTTGGTCAAGTGACATTCTTTGTCAATGGAAGCTAAGCAGATTAGCCCCTTCTGAGAGGGAGTTTTCAAAGTCATTACAAGTTTTCACCAGCTTCATTGCTCTTTTCCTGTGCCAAGTTCCTTCAGCTTTGTCCCCAGAAGGAGAAGTCACATGGAGCCATAGGACCTGAGCTGTAGCCTCTAACATGTGACACAGGTAAGAAAGAAATACCTGAGGTTTGGGTGTTGTTGGTTACTTCAGCACTTAGCATTTTCAGTCTTTTATTAGAATTGTTTGTTTGCTTGTCTTATTCAAGGTGCATTCAGGAAACACATCTTCTTTGGATGTCTGCATAGTTAGGAGCTTGGCAGTTAGTGGGAGCTAATAATGTTTGTGGAGCAAGTGAATGACTCAATGAAGACCTTCAATGAAAAGCATCTATTATCTGCTATGGCAATTGTACTTATTGGAGAATGTTTCTTACCCTGAGCAGAAATTGAATCTTCCTGTACTTCCATGATGGGTTTTACTTATATCCCATAGGCTCATGTAAAACCATCTAATTCCTCATCCATGTGACAGCCCTCTAGTGCCTGACAATAGCGCTACTATTTACCTTAGGATTTTGTCTTTGCAGATTCGATATTCTCAGTCCTTATTGTTTTGTTATCTCCCATGGTTTTGACGTCCTTAGTTTCCTGAGGGTTCTCCTTTGCAGGTGCTCTTGATGCATGTCTCTCTTAGCGCATAGGATCTGCCATTAGCGCCAGTCTCTGTGTGTGGTCAGAGCAGCACAGAGTGAGGAAGGAGTGTCTCCTCCCTTCGTCTAGACCAATTATACTGAGTCTAACACAACCTCCAGCTGCCTTCAATGGTCTTGGCAGTCTCATCATGCTGCTGACACATACTGACTCAACCAAATCCCTTAAGTCTTTTCCACGAGCCTTTATTACCAAGCTCTGACTCAACTAGTAGAGGAGGTTTAGGGGACCCAAATGTAGATCTTTACACTTTTCCCTGTTTACTCACTCCCCTCATTTCATCTAGTTAGTGATTTCTGTCTACAGTATTTGGGGGAGATGAAGGCTTTGATTTCTGGGAAAGGAAATGCAGCAGGTAGTGCACAAAAAGGAAAAACCACCATATCTCAATAACCCTGATATGACTAGAGAGCTCCATTTTCAGGTTCAGCAACCTGTACTTCACTATGTGAGGTAGCTTATTTCTAATACTGTGCTGTCTTTGCTTGGTTTCTCAAGGAGAACAGAAGAGCAGCATTAATAGCACATCCCAACAACAAGCTCCATGTGTGACAGACAGACAGCCTGTAAGGTGCTCCCCATGACCCCTGCCTCCTGGTAATCATGCTCTTGGATAATCCCCTTGACTTGAGTGTGGACATGTCCTGTAACTTGTTTCTAACCAATGGAATATGGCAAAGCTGATGGAATATATGTGACTGCATGTACATGATTATATTTCATGTGATTGCAACAGTATCTTCTTAAGACACTCTTTCTTGCTGGCTGGGAGAAGCAAGCTTCCAGGCTGTGAGCTGTCCCCAGGAGGAGGCCACATGGCCAGAAACTGAAGGCAACTTCTAGCTGACAGCCAGCAAGAAGCTGAGGCCCTCAACCTGACACCTTGCCCAAAACAGGATGCCATCAACAACCACATGAGCCTGGAAAAGGATGCTTTCCCAGTCCAGCCTTGAAGTGAGGCTGCAGCATTGGCTGATGCCTTGCTTGCAGCTTTCAGATGAGACTCTGAGGCAGAGGACTCAACAAAGCCAGGCCCGGCTCCTGATCCATGGAAACGGCGATATAATAAATGTGTGGTGTTTTATGCTGCTAACTTTGTTGTAAATTATTTCTCAGCAATATGCAATTAACACACCATGCAATTAAGTGGTGGAAACCAAATTCAATTGGAAGCCTATGACATCATGCAGCCAAAACCAACAAAACGCCCACTGCCTTGCTTTCTCTCTCTCTCTCTCTTTTTTTTTTTTTTTTTAATACTTTAAGTCCTGGGGTACAAGTGCAGAACGTGCAGGTTTGTTACATAGCGGACACAAGAAGGGGAACATCACACACCGAGGCCTGTCACGGGGTGGGGGACTAGGGGAGGGATAGCATTAGGAAAAATACCTATTGCTTTCTCTTTTTGAAGGGTTGCGTTGACTTATAGAACCCCTGATAATTCCCATGGCCTACGCCACCAGAATATTAAAAGGCCACGTATTAGTAGTAGTAGTAGTAGAGCTGTTTTCTAGTATTTTCCCAGAATAACTTTCTGCTCACCCATCTTCTCCAATGTCCCAGTTCTCCTCTTCCCTTCCTTTTAGACTTCTTGGTTCCATACCCAGCTGTGAATATTTGCTTCCTGCCCTCCAGGGCTTCTAATTTTGATTCATCACTGGAGCAGGGTTCCCTAGTTTTGATCAATTCCGTACTCTCACTGGGAAGTGTTTTCATCTAGCGTCTGTTTTATCTATATTTAATAGGTCTAGCTCTCTCAAACTTCCTGTTAAAGAAGAATCTAATGCTCTATGCTCCTTTAATGATGAAAAACCTGAATCGAGTAGTGTGAACTTCAGCAAAATAATAGATACGGAGGACGTCAGTGAAGACACCTGAAGCCATTTCATTATTCCCATTGAGGTTCTTTTCATCTTTGAGCATTATCATCACCATCATATTGAAGCCCTGTGCACATATTATGTATGAAAAGGAATTTGTAAGTACTATGGTTTGTAGATCCTGGGAAATTACTTGATGCCATGAGGCTAATTTGAATCCTGCTTGTCATTTCTGATGGTGCAGACACTGGACATGGAGGCCTGAGGGAGAAGCTGATGACGCACTTTTTCTGTTTGTACCAGTATGCTATTTTTGCATGCAGCTAAGTTTGCCAGAATAGAAAGGTCTTCTGGAGTCCCTCAGTCCTAATGTGCTTTAAATACTATACATAGAGAGGTAAAGAATCCAAGAGCTCAGTTCCCACACACCTGGGCTTGCTCTCTAAAAGCAGAGGGGTGTTTGAGTTTAGGCACGTGAGCCCTCCTCTTAGACTTGAGCTTTTAGATTCAGGCTATTTCATTTAAGGTATTACTGCTGAGGGAAAACATTTACTATGAACAATTTGAGTCATACTCATGGATGTCCCTAGAATTATAGACAGATCAGAAATAGGACTGAATGAAACTCTAATACAAACCTTTAATTTTACCTACAGAAATACAGAAACTTGCAATGTTTAAATGCCTAGATAGAATTTATGCAGTATTAATTAATGACAACATCCAGTCTTGACTTCAGACAAACTAGCTACGGTGTTCTTTGAAAGGCCATAAAGAAGTAGAAGCTCAGAAAGGAAAGTCAGTCTCTCTCAATTACTTGGAGGAGAGGTGAGTTCTAACTCAGGAGGCTGGAGCTGGGAGGGCAGACACTAGATCCAAGGAGAATGATTCTCCTTCTCCTTGTCTAGACTTTTAGGAGTCCAGATGATAGACAAAGATGAAAATATACTACCTGCCAAGTCAAGGGAGATTATGACATAGGAAGAGAAGGAGTCAGGAATAATTCGCTTTCCCTAGGGGTCCCATGTGGACGAAGCAGACCTCTTAGATGAAATTTTGATTTTATAGGGCTGTTTATTTCCTTGTTTCTGCTCTTCAGCATTCAGTAACAGGCCTATTGATTTTCATTATTTTTCATTTCAGCCTTGCCTCGGCCTCAGCTGGACAATGGGGAATTAATGGAAAGGGTTGTTTTTTGTTGTTGTTGCTGTTTTGTTTGTTTGTTTTTGTTTTCTGTCTGGGCCAGAGTGTTTGAAGATTAGAAGATTACTACCCTCTGAGTACAGCAGGTTGGTGATAGTGGAACCAGAGAAGGATGCAAAGCAAGAGAGGATCTGAAAACAAGGTCAGTGCTCCAGAATCAGGTGCCTCTTTCTCCAGGATATTCTCTTCCCAGTGCCAAACTCAAAGGGATTGGTTTTTAATTTTGCTCAAAAACCATTTAGGTCCCGGGTCAAAGGCCTCCTTTCTCACCAAGTCTCCACAATTTGCCATCTACCCCTTCAATGCTGTCTTCTGTCTCCCATAACCCCTTAACTGGACAGTCACTCCTATGCTTGTAGCTTGGCTTGCATTCAAATTAGTTATGCATAGTTCTGTCCATCTCACGAGACTGTAATTCTTCCCATGGCAGGGAAAGCCTCTTTTTTTACTTTTTACTTTATACCATCCCTCTCCTCTAGCCCCTGCTCCAATAAACACCCGATATACCCTATTACATACCTGTAACAGGTAACTAATTGTAGAGTAGTGTTTTCCACACTTTTATGACGATGATAATTATGTGGTAGAACTTGTAAAACAAATTCTCAGATCCCACCCTGACACTCTGTATCAGAATCTCCAGGGGCAAAACCTGGGAGACTAATTTTTTTTTTTTTTAGCTCTGTCGCCCAGGCTAGAGTATAATGGCATGATCTCTGCTCACTGCAATCTCCGTCTCCCAGGTTCAGGCAATTCTCTGTCTCAGCCTCTCAAGTAGCTGGGATTATAGGTGCCCGCCATCACACCCAGCTAATTTTTGTATTTTTTATTAGAGATGGGGTTGCACCATTTTGGCTAGGCTGGTCTTGAATTCCTGATCTCATGATTCACCTGCCTCAGCCTCCCAAAGTACGGGGATTACAGGCATGAGCCACCACTTTCAGCCAGGAAGCTAAATTTTTAACCAGAGTTGCAAGTGAGTCTTATCAGTACAGTTTAGGAAACTCTCTTCTAGAAGGTGAGAAGGAGAGATGTCTCTATGCTGGGGTGGCCTTCTTGTGTCGAATATATTGGAGATGAGTATTGCGGGGTCAGGGGCTGTCAGAAGGACAAATTATTACCAAACTGTTCATTCTTTTTATTCCCCTGAAGTGAACTGCATGAAGCTCTGCAAAATCAATCAGGAGCTGCCTAAAATGTCTCTCCTGGCATCCTCATTTGCCCTTGCCATTGCTTCCAGACACATACAGTTTTTACAGTTTTTACAGTTTCGCAGTCTTTGTCTTCACTACCAGGTCCCCCGAGTCTGAGTGTGATGCTAAAGTGAGAATGTCCTTGAACGTTCTTGATCTCAATGTGTTGGCCACTCTCAGAAGCCTTCTGTCTGCTCTCCATGCTTCCTATCAATTCCCCCTTGTGTGACCTCTGGTTCTTCCCATTTCTCTCACTCTCTGTCTCTTTTTTCCTAACTTCCCTCATCCTCCATGTCTCTGTTTTCCCCCCCCTGGGCAATGAGTCCTGTGCAGAAAGAGTTTTCACTAGTGCAGTGGTTTCCCATTTCTCTGAAGGCCAAATGTCTACATGAGGCCCGGTTCTGCCTACCTGACTCAGACAGAGGCTTCTTTACAAGCAACAAAGATGGACTCAGTGAAAAGGGAGATTGTTGGGAGGGTTCTTAGGGATCTGTAGGAAAAATAAGAAGCAGGAGAACAAGACTTAGGAATGGGTAATCACCAGGGGAGCTAATCATCAAGGATTGCAGCAGGGTTCACAACGGCAGCATGAGCTGGCTGCTGAGGCCTCCACATTTTTGAGCCACTCTCTCAAGATACAAACCCAGAATTAATTGACAACCAGATGAGCCCAATTCCTGTACCAGCTTCCTGTTGACTTAGGACAGGGTGGGTAAAGCTGTCGTTGCTTTTCTTTTTTAGTGATAAGCAGGGGCATTTCACCAAGACTCCACTACGAGGGGTTTCTCAAAAGAGAGAAAGTAGGATAACAGAAAAAGAAATTTGGTTGTCAAAGAACCTAAAGTTGATGTGTCTTCTATGGCAGTACTCCAGGCTTAAAAATTGCAAATGTTTGAAGAAAAATATAAATTACACAAAACTCAAAGAGTTTTAAAAATTAATGTATTAGTCTGTTCTCATGCTGCTAATAAAAACATACCTGAGACTGGGTAATTTATAAAGGAAAGAGGTTTAATGGACTCACAGTTCCACATGGCTGGAGAAGCCTCACAGTCATGGCAGAAGACAAAGGAGAAGCCAAGTCATGTTTTACATGGCAGCGGGGTAAGAGAAGTGCCGAACAAAACAGGAAAAAGCCCCTTATAAAACTGTGGGATCTCAGGAGACTCATTCACTACAATGAGAATAGTGTGGTGGAAACCACCCAACGATTCAATTATCTCCTCCTGGCCCCACCCTGCATGGGCACTATTACAATTCCAGGTGAGATTTGGGTGGGACACAGTTAAACCATATCAATTAATGTACCAAGTGGTTTTATCTTCCTCTCTTTCCCTCCTCCTCTTCCTACTCCCTGTTTTTCTCTTCTCTCTCTTTTCTTCTTTTTCTCCTCTCTCCTGTACTGGCAGTTTTGTTCTACTGTTCAGTGTTAGAAAAGTTCCAGATGAACTTGGAGGAGAAAGTGGAAAAGATTCTAAACTGTGAGAAAGGAAATTGGGATAAGATGTATCCATGGGCGTTAATGAATTAAAACTACTAAGAGTTTATCATTTTGCTTCAGCATTGATTTGGGGTTCCTGTTTTCATTCCACAGCACGCAGATGGTCATTTAAAATAGGCCCTTAGAGTGTGAGGGTCCTTCTAACATTTAACTCAGGAATTTCCCTACAGATATTCCTCTATAATAAAATAATCTAAAAAAATTGGGGAAAATGTTTATACAGAAAAATGCTCATTTCAGCTTTATTTATAACAGCCTTCAAATTGGAAACAACCTAAATGGGATGAATATCTCCATGGTATGCTCACTTTATGGTATATTATGCTTACAAAGCATTTAAAACTTGGAAAATGTTTATTAAAAAGTGAAGTGAAAAAGTCAGTGCATAAAGTGTTGCATACAATACAATCACAATTATACAGAATAAGTTAAAAGAATAAAAACTTATCAAGTGAGAAAACAGAAGTTAGACACAGCACTATTACAGGGATTGCTTTTAGATAATAGGATTCTTGGTGATTGATTTAAACATGTTTTTGTTTGTTGCCTTTTGCATTTCTTGAATTTTCAAAAATGTTCTCACTGAGCACACTAAAACAAGATGTATGTATTTTTTTACACAAGGATAAAATAAACTTTTGTTAACAACTAAAGAAGAGAATGTCCTTGCTTAAACATGGATCCAGGGCTTCCAGTTTTCATGGGATCTTCTGAGATAGTTGCTCTCTTGCTGAGGTCACCATGGTGTTCATGTAACCAAATCCAGTAGGCACACTCTGCCCTCATTTTCCTCAACCCTCCGGCAGTATTTAATGTGGTTAATCAGTCTTTCTTGACACGCTATCATTTTTTCCTGGAAACCGCCTGCTTCTGTTCTCACCCTGGCCTCCTTCTTGGTTCTCCTTGTTAATTTCTTCCTCTTGTACCAAAACTCTAAATGTCTCACTCTTCTCTTAGTAACACTTGCTTTTGTCACCAAAGCTATCCCATCGTCTCCCCTCTATATTCAGACATCTACTTGGTTTATGGGTCTGCCCTACTCTCTCTTGTGATCACTTGTCCAGCTGCTTTCTTGACACTGGTATATCCATACAATACAATGCCATAGGACTATAAAAAAGAAAAATTACAGATATACACAACAACGAGGATGAATCTACAATACATTATACATTATACTAAATGAATGAAGCTAGACTTCCATTTACATGACATTCTGGAAAAGATAAAGCTACGGGGATGAAGAGCTGACAGTGGTAACCAGAGGTTCAGGGTAGGTGGAGGTGGAGTATTTGAATATAAACAAATAGTCTTCATTGCGTATCACTGGAGTTACTCTGTATCTTGACTGGGGAAGTAGTTACACTACTCCAGGCATTTCCCAAATCTTATAACACTGTATATCACTCTGGGTGCAGTGGCTCACACTTGTAATCCCAGCACTTTGGGAGACTGAGGTGGGAGGATCCCTTGATCCCAGTTAGAAATCATCTTGTGTAACATAACAAGACATCATCATACTAAAAAAAAATTTAGCCAGACATGGCTAGTTATGATTGGCACACACCTGTAGTCCTAGCCACATGGGAGACTGAGGCAGGAGAATCACTTGAGTCCAGGAGTGTGAAACTGCAGTGAGCCACGACTGTGCCACTGCACTCCATCTTGAGCAATAGAGTGAGACCCTGTTTCAAACAAACAAAAAACTGTATATCAAAAGAAGGAGGCTGGGCATGGAGGTTCATGCCTGTAATCCCAGAACTTAGTGAGGCTGAGGAGGAAGGATTGCTAGAGTGCAGGAGTTCAAGACCAGTCTGGGCAACATGGGGAAACCCTGTCTCTACAAAAAATGCAAAATTACCCAGGCATAAAGGCATGCACCTGTTAGTCCCAGCTACTGGGGAGGCTGAGGTGGGAGGATTGCTTGAGCCCAGGAGGTGGAGATTGCAGTGAACTGAGATCATGCCATTGTACTCCAGCCCCAGTGACAAAGTGAGACCCTGTCCCAAGAAGAAGAAGGAAGGAGAAGGAGAAGAAGAAGGAGAAAGAGAAGAAGAAAGAAAGAGAGAGAGAGAAAGAAAGAAAAGAACGAGAAAGAAAGAAAGAAGAAAGAAAGAAAGAAGAAAGAGAGAGAGAGAAAGAAAAGAAAGAAGAAAGAAAGAAAGAAAAGAAAGAAAGAAGAAAGAAAGAAAGAAATGAAGGAGAAGGAGGAGGAGGAGGAAGGAGGAGAACAAGAACAAGAAAAGGAGGAGGATGCTTTAATGTATGTAAGTTAAAAGTAAATTTACAGAAACCATTTATAATTTGCAGTGCATGCTCTTTATTCTTAAGCCAAAGAGACATAGCTTAACCAAAGCTAACTATGATCAGTGATGTCACATGATGGCAATTGCAACAGCAAATTTGTGGCCCTTTATCCCTTATCACTCTTCCAACCACCTTGCTGTGATTGAGTGCAGACTGCTTCCTTTGTCTGTTTTGAGCCTCCCCCTTTGATTACTCTCTCTTTTCTGAGCCTGTGTTTTCCCTTCCTGTAAATAAGGTATGACCTGTAAAACGCAAGAGGAAATGGGAGCATAACAATTTGCATACTGTAATTAAACTGCTGTATCATGAGCTTTCTTTCTTTGGTTATGTTGGAATGAAAACAAAGGTATACTTCTGAATCACAGTTTGGAGTGTTATCCCTGGAAAATGGAAATGAATAAAATAGGCCAGGAAGGCTTGCATGCCTTACAACCTTAATGCAGCCATGTGCCCTACTGTTTATGGGTAAAGCACCTGGCATCACAGTCCTTCCTGGAATGGCCTTTATCTCAGGTAAGCGGGGGCTTTCTGGTTGGATCTCTTCCAGACAGGTGTGCAGGCAAAGATGATAGCCTAGTACATGGCTGAATGGTTGCTTCTCATCCATGGAATTCATTTTCATATCTGAAATGCTGCATAATCTGGCAAATAAAGCACTAAACAGGAAATCCAGGATATACGGTTGGTGAGGACTTGCTGACTGCACTTATGTGATCATCTTAACAGCTTAATGCTTGAATTAACTCAATAAGTATCATGGTGGGTAATTTGTAATAAAAATTCTGACAACGTATACACTGTTAAAATGTATAAAGTGCTTTTATGCAATTTAACTCTTTTAATCTTCAGGTTCAGATGGGGGGAAAAAACCTGGCTGAGTGAGGTTTGGTGTTCTGTTTCTTACAGGTCAGCTACCTTGTCTTTTCCTCCATATTCATCCTGTGAAGACCCTTTAGGTGACAAAGCAGATTTGATCTTGGACTTTTCATGATCCTAAATCATAAAATTCAAGACCTAAGTTTTTCTTTTTCATATTTCGTATTTCTTTAAGATTATAGCTGAGTTAAGTGAGGTCCAGAAAGGAGAAGAGGATGGGTAAAGGTCACTCAGTCTGTTAATTGCATTTTTCATAAATTGGGCCATAAGCCTGTGAAATATAACTCCATGGAATTGGAATATGTTGATGCTCACAGCATGTATATAAGGGGATGAATTGCTTCATAGATATAGTGACAGGTGAGAGAGAATAAATAGAGACAGTTTATGAGGTGCTTTGAATTTTTTAGGGTCAATAAAGTGATTACAAAGTCACATTTGTCAATGAGACATAAAAATAAAGTAAAAATAAAATGGGGCACAATTACACTTTGGGTGATGGGTTAAAGTCTAAGTTAGGCATATTGGAGTGGAAAAAATAAAATGATTTATTAATCTGAAAGCTAAATTAGATATGTAGCTGTGAACTTCATGACCTTGACTAGAAGTCATTTATTTTTCAGTCTAGTGCTGTCTTTCTGTCCCCCAGTGCTTATGGACAGTGCGGGGCCACATCTTATGCCCTGATACTAGTTAGTTCTTGAACTATGGAGAACCAAGTCTTCTTGGAGATCAATTGATTCCATGCCTTGGGATGAAGGAAAATTTGGATCGATAAGATGAGTGGCTGCCAGAAAATAAGAAGTTTTAGCAATGAGTAGAGTCATACCAAAAGGACAAAGGAGACAGTTTGCCAAGGTCCCCCACTAGCCAAGCTACAACAATTTGAGCATACACAGAGAGCAACTGTAACTAGTTGGAATGAATTGAGTCTATAAGAAAGTGATGACATTCAAAGAGGAAAGAAGTTCATTAAAATGTATGAAATGATAATTATACTACAAAAAAGAGTGAATGCAATTTTTCAACTAACTAAAATTAGTAGGGAACTATTGACATATATGATGTTTTGTTTTTCGAAGTACCTGTTTATAGGTATTAATATATTGGGTTTTTTTTTTCTTACCTCTGTGCATAGCAGGAAAGGGAAGGCAAGAAGCATCTGAAAGGAGGGAGAAATTGCAGAGAACATCTAGGGACCATCACTTCAAGGAGCCATAGACGAGAACCAGGTGGACAGAGCGTAAATGAGTTTGCTGCATGATGGACTGGTCAAAATTTAGAACGAAGGGCTTACAAATCAACTCAGCCTTGTATCTCCTAGTAGATAAAACATTTGGAAGACTCAACCAATTTTATGAAGATGCAAAAGTTATGCAATGACTTAAGTTATATATTGAGGCTAAACATCCTGTATTAGTTAGCTAGGGTTGCTGTAACAAAATACCACACACTGGGCAGTTTAAAAAACTGAAATTGATTTTCTCCAGTTCTGGAAGTTGGAAATCTGAGCTTGAAGTTTCAGCACGGTTGGTTCCTTCTGGGGGCTATGAGGAAGGACGTGTTTCTGGCTTCTCCCCTTGGCTTGTAGGTGGTCTTGGCCTCCCTTTGTCTTCACTGAATTTTCCCTCTGTACATGTCTGTGTTCAGATTTTCTCTTCTTATAATGATACTGGTCATATTAGATTAGGGTCCACCTTAATGATGTTATATAATTGAATTATCTGTTTAAAGATTCTATCTTCAATTATGGTTACATGCTGAAATACTGGGGATTATAACTTCAACATACGGATTTGGGGAGGACACCAGTCAGTCCATAATATATCCCATGATATCCATGTAGTGAAGGAAGAGAGAGAGAGACACCAGGTTGCACAAAAAAGCATTGCTATAAACAATCTTATTGGCACAATCTGTCAGTCTTCATTGTAAGAGAAACCTAGGTAAAAAATAACTGTTAGTGTTAACTCACTGTGGAAGTCTCAGCTGGGTTCTGATTAATAATTGATGATGATGCTACAATTTCAATTGATTTGCAGTAATTTTTTGATGTTTGAGAGGTCACTGTAATCTGGAAAAATGCATTAAATGTATTAACTGACATAAATAATGAAGAAATTGATTAAGCTCATAAGATTGACCCTTTTCTCATAGGTTGTGTACAAATATAAATATACATTTTATAATTACTGTGATAATTTGTGACTACCTTATCTGTTCTGAATCACCTAAGAAAATGTGACTCTGTTAGTCTGTTCAGGGTGCTATATCAAAAAGACTACAAACAGAGATACTTATAAATAACAAACATTTATTTCTCATTATTCTGAATGAGAAGGTTGAAAAGTCCAAGATCAAGATCCCTGGAAGATTTGGTGCCTGGTGAGGGCTCCTTTCTTCATAAATGCTATCTTCTTGCTGTGTCCTCACATGATGGAAGGGGCAAGGCACCTCCCTGGAACCTCTTTTATAAGGGCACTAATCACATTCAGGATGGCTGCACCCACAAGATCTAATCCTCCCCAAAGGACCTGCCTTTCAATATCATCATTTTGGGGGTTACGTCTTAACACATAAATTTGGGTGGGACAAAAACATTCAGACAATAGCCATGACACAATAGCTTGTGCTTTTATTGAGATGTATATAAGATTTGACAGAGGTTTATAACTAACTTTTAAATGCACAAGATTTTTTAAATTTACATTTGGATTTATTAATTGTGTAAGTTTATATTAAAATGGTTAGAGAATTTTCACATGATATATTTATAAGTATGATAACTTTTCACATTAAAAAAAGAACAGGTAATACATTTGATCATACACACACACACACACGCACACACGCACATATACATAATATTTTTCAACCTTTTCAGATCTAAACCTCCTGTCCAGACTCCAAAGGCAGTTTGGGGTAGGAAATATGAGTGATGGCAACAAGCACCCAGGAGGTAAGTGGTATCCGCATTCAGAGGCCCCACATGCAACCCTACCCCTTCTCACCTCCCAGGACTCTGACTATTAATTCCAGTGCAAACCAGGGAGACTGGGTTTCATGCAAATATGTATTTTACTACCTTTACTCCTTTGCAAGATTAAGACCCCTAATAACAAATGAATATTGAGTCTGTGTCATTGGCTGTGGCAGTTGTTCTGCTTTCTAAAGAGGTGTGGATTATGGATGATAATTTGCCACCAAAGTGGTTTACAATAAAATAGTCCTACAAACACTTAGTGATCTTCGCTGGCTCCATTTGTATTCCAGGTTTTCCCATGTCCTTGCCTTTACTCCTGTTGATATCCCCTCCTGCAATACTATGCCGATATTTTCTCAGAGATGAGCAAAGCATGGGTCTATCCACAAAGAAGACCTTTATAATAAAGCCATAGCATGTCTCTGGCCTCTGAGCTCACTGTTGATGGGAAAATTGATTCAATAAATATAATTCATTAAAAAGGGCCCATGACTTGAGGCATTACTAGAGTAATTCAGTAGAATATGCCTTTGTATGAGAAGCCAATGCTTAGCCTAAAGGAATTATCTGAGAACAAGACATGACATTAAATCTACTTTACTAAACAACTCCACGCATTCATATGACCTAGAGTGTCCTATATATCAAGTCTGTGACTTAAGTCAAGGCATCACTTTATAGGAAACTTACCCATAGGAATTAATGCCAGTTGTCATCATCTTTTCAATATCTTCTGTAGTGCTATTTGATAATTTGCATATAGCGATAGAGGGAATTTTCCATCTAACTCATGGTATACATGTTCTTTTCCCAAAGAGAAAATCAGAAATCTAATAATACTAATCAGGACTCTAAAAGAGGGACAGAGCAAGATAGCCAAATAGAAGCCTCTGCCGATTGTCCCCAATGCAGGAACACCAAATTTGACAAATATCTACACAAGAAGAACACCTTCATAAGAACCAAAAATCAGGTACTAACTCAGCCACAGTGGAGTAGAGCACCAAGCAGCCTCTTGGGATCCCCACTTTCAGGCCTGGCTATTGAAAGTCATTTCTGGACCTGCCCTGTTCCAGAGGGGAGCCTACTGTCCTGAAGGGCGAGTCCCAGGTCCAGCAGCCTTTATCACAAGCTGAAGAACCCTTGCACCTGAAGTGAACACCAGAGATAGCCTGATAGTACTCCTTGTGGGCCAGTGGTGGAGGTGGCCATGGGGGAAAGGCTCCTCTGCCTGTGGAAAGGAGTGGGATGAATGAAAAAACTTTGTCTCCTGCTTTCAGTGCCAGCTTAGCCATAGTAGTGTAGGGCAACAGGTAGATTTCTAAGGTTTTTTTACTTTGGTCCTTAGCACCCAGATGGCATCCCTTGACTTGCCTAGGACCTGGAGGAACTCACTGCACTAAAGGGAAGGACACAGGCATGGCTGGCTTCACCACCTGCTGATTGTAGAGACCTATGTCCTTGAGTGAACATAGGCTGTAACCAGGGAGTGATTACAGCAGGTCTTGGGCAAGATCCAGTGCTGTGCTGACTTCAGGTCTCACCTGGCATAATTCAAGTGGTGGTGGTCGCAGGAGGAGCTGTGTCGCCCCACCCCCCAACTCCAGGTGGCTCAGCACAGGGAGAGAGAGAGACTCTGTTTGGAAGAAAGTAAGGGAAGAGACAAGAATATCTGTCTTGTAATCCAGAGAATTCTTCCAGATGTTTTCCAAGACCACCAAGGCAATACCTCTACAATTCTGCAAGAAATGCACCATTACCTCTAATACAGATATGGTTTAGATCACATCACCCAAGTCACTTTGAATACTTGAAAAGTCTTCCCAAGCAAGATGAGAACAAACAAGCCCAGACTGCAAAGACTACAATAAACACTGAACTCCTTAATGCCCAAGACTGTGAAGACTGCAATAAATACTGAACTGCTCCTTGCAGACATCGACAAACATCTGGTTTGTCAAGACTACCAGGAAAACATGAGCTTACCAAATAAATAAAATAAGACACCAGGAATCCTTCCTGGGTCAAGAGATATGCAATCTTTCAGAAAGAGAACTCAAAATAGTTGTTTGAAAGAAACTCAAAAGAGTTTCAGTATAACACAGAGAAAAAATTCAGAAATCTATCAGATAAATTTAATGAAGATATTGAGATACTTAAAAAGAATCAAGTGGAAATTTTGGAGTTGAAAAATGCAGTTGATATACTGAAGAATGTATCAGAGTCTCTTAATAGCAGAATTGATCAAGCCGAAGAAAGAATTAGTGAGCTTCAAAACAGGCTCTTTGAAAATACCCAGTCAAAGGAGATAAAAGAAAAAAATAGTTAAAACCAGTGGCCTACAAGAGCTATAAAATAGCCTCAAAAGGGCAAATCTAAGAGATTTCTTGGCCTTCAAGAGCACGTAGAGAAAGAGATAGGGGTAGAAAGTGTATTCAGTGGCATAATAACAGAGAGCTTCCTAAACCTAGAGAAAAGTATCAATATTCAAGTATAAGAAGGTTATATAAAATCAAAGAAGGCTACCACAAAGGATTTAAAAATCAAACTCTCAAAGATCAAGAATTAAAAAAAAAAAAAGGATCTTAAAAGCAGCAAGAGAAAAGACACAAATAAAATACAATAGAGCTTCAGTACATCTGGTAGTACTTTGACCACTGTTGATCAACCCAGTACTGAAAATCCTAGCTAGGGCAATCAGAGAAGAGAAAGATATAAAGGGCTTTCAAATCGAAAAGGAAGATGTCAAATTATTCTGGTTTGCAGATGTCATGATCTTATATTTGCAAAAAACCTAAAGACTCCACTAAAAAAACTATTAAAACTAATAAACAAATTTAATACAGCTGCAGGATATCAAATCAACATGCAAAACTCAGAGGCATTTCAATATGCCAACAGCAAACAATCTGAAAAATAAATCAAGAAAATAATTTTATTTACAGTAGGTACAAATAAAATTAAATACCTAGCAATTAGCTTAACCAAAGAAATGGAAAATCTTTACAATGCAAACTATAAAACATTGATGCAAGAAATTAAAGAGGTCACAAAAATTGCAAAGATATCCTAATCTCATGGATTGGTAAAATGTCCATACTACCCAAAGCAATCTATTGATTTAATGCAATCCCTATCAAAATACCAATAGCATTCTTCACAGAAATAGGCACAAAATCCTAAAATTTATATGAAACCATCAAAGACTCCGAATAGCCAAAGCCATCCTGAGTCAAAAGGACAAAACTGGAGGAATCATATTACCTGGCTTCAAATTATGCTACAGAGCTATCGTAAACAAAACAACATGGTTCTGACATAAAAACAGACACATAGACCAATGAAAAAGAATAGACAATCAACAAACAAATCCACACATCTACAGTGAACTCATTTTGACAAAGGTGCTAAGAACATACATTGGGGAAAAGACAGTATCTTCAATATGTGGTGCTGGGAAAACTGGATACCCATATGCATAAGAATGAATCTAAACTTTTATCTTTTGCTATATTAAAAAAATGAAACCCAAATGGATTAAATACCTAAAGCTAAGACCTCAACTATGAAACTACTCAAAGAAAACATTGGGGGATCTATCCATGACATTAGATGGGCAGCCAAAGCAAAAATGGACATATGGAGTCACATCAAGTCAAAAAGCTTCTGCACAGCAACAGAAGCAATCAAAGTGAAGAGACAACCCACAGAATGGGAGAAAATATTTGGGAACTATCCATCTGACAAGGATTTAATAACTAGAATATATAAGGGACTCAAACAACTCTACAGGGAAAAAACTAACAATTCAATTTAAAAATGGGCAAAAGATTTGAATGGACATTTCTCAAAAGAAGACATTCAGATGGCAAACAGACAAATGAAACGGTGCTCAACACCATGTGGCTATCCTCTTCTTTCAACTTAGCATGTGATCAGGGTCTAGGTTTGCTATTGCTCAGGATGGGGTTGTCAGATTAAGCAAACAAAAACTTAACAAGTCCAGTTAAATTTAAATTTCAGTTAAACAAAAATTTTCTGTTGCATGCCTCAAAATATTTTGGGCATATTCATAAAAAAATGTTGTTTGTCTCAAATTCATATGTAACTGGACTTCCTGTATTTTTTCTGTCAACCCTAATCATAAGTCCAGGGAGTAGAATCACCAGCTCTTGCTAGAGCCAGGCCCTTTGTAGGCAAGAAATTGGCAAGTTAGTAATTAACAGGACAGTTGACCGAATTTGGGACCGGCACTGAGGGTCAGTCTCAAAGGTAAAGAAAAGGAAAAGACAGGCACAAAGCACTGTGACTGTCTTATTGGCTTATTTCACTTAATCTGGCTTATTTCACTTAACTATACATCCCACGCCCCATGGAGGACTTGGCCTCCTGCAGGAGGACATTCTTTTCTCCCATCTGATTTTCCTCTTTCATTTAGGAAAACAAGCAAATAATTCTGTTTTTATGTTTACCTCAAATGTGGGAATTTTCTAGATTAACATTAATGCAACTATTTTTTTTCTGTTGTAGGGTCACATGCATTCATAATACACTAAAATGTGAAAAAAGTGTATCTTTATTTTCTCTATTTCTTATCTAGTCTTTCTCAGAAGCCCCCACTTCATTGGGTGATGGGGGAAAAAAATCTAAATTTAGTCCAGTCTGGCAAACTGAGTTCTATCTAATAATGCAAGTGATCTTTGGGGGATAATGCATCTTTATAGACTTAAACATTTGTTTTTTCAGATGCTTTTTCAAATATTCCTGTTACTCAGGCTCCCTAGTACCATCTTGAAGATAACTCAAAAAACATGGGGTTTATCACCTCAGAGTCCTGCCTGGAACAAAAATTATTGATCAACTTTGAGTTCTATTGCAGACCCTGTGCAGTGAGGTGAGTATGAAATCCAGGTCTTGATAAAAGAATAAATAATTGCATGAGTTTCTGTAGATTCAGCAGGGATCAGAAGCTCAGATGAGCCTACTTTCCATATGACTGAGGTGGAGAGAATTGAGGCTATGAAACAGTGAAGGTTGAAATGTGCTTCTTCTGGCCTCAGCAACATTTACAAAAGAGCTCAGTGACAGAAATAGATACAGGAATTGAGATAATGGGGGTCCCCATTTCTCCTTAGCTTGGGTTTTGGACTGGGCAAACTTGGATGTTTTAAAAAGATTCAGGTAGGTTTGGGGAACTCAGAATGCGGGAAAATGGATGACATCTTTCTCCAGGCTACCCGTCCCCCAGGAGAAGCACTCTATAAGGACACTTTCAGCATGGGCAGAGGTGAGGTAGAACTATCTGTGGAGGGATGGAGAGGGACAGTGGGCCTGAGGCAGTATGAGTAGCTCCACAAGACATGGGAGAGTGTTACAGGGATCCAGAAGTCCCTCATTGAGGCGAGGAGAAGATGGAACATTTCTGAGTGGGCTGGTGGTCCAGCAGATTCTGAGAGTCATGATGTAAAAGAGGCTGTAGGAGGCTGAGCATGGTGGTCATGCCTGTGATCCCAGAACTTTGGGAGGCTGAGGAGGGTGGATCACGAGATCAGGAGTTCAAGACCAGCCTGGCCAAGATGGTGAAATGCTGTCTCTCCTAAAAATACAAAAAAATTAGCAGAGCATGGTGGCGGGCACCTGTAATCCCACCTATTCAGGGGGCTGAGGCAGAAAATTGTTTGAACTCAGGAGGCAGAGGTTGCAGTGAGCTGAGATCACTGCACTCCAGTCTGAGCGAGACTCCCTTTAAAAATAAAAAGAGGCTCCCTGATTTTCATATGCGTATCTGCTACAAAAGATTCTCTTTTCTAAAGTGTATACTTTCAGACTTTGCACATATTTCTTTTTTCAAAAATTTTATTTATTTATTTATTTTTTATTGCATTTTAGGTTTTGGGGTACATGTGAAGAACATGCAAGATTGTTGCATAGGTATACACATGGCAGTGTGATTTGCTGCCTTCCTCCCCATCACCTGTGTATGTCTGGCATTTCTCCCCATGCTGTCTCTCCCCAACTCCCCACCCCCCGCTGTCTCTCCTCATTTCCCCTCGACAGACCCCAGTGTGTGATGCTCCCCCTCCCTGTGTCCATGTGTTCTCATTGTTCAACACCCACCCAAGAATGAGAACATGCGGTGTTTGATTTTCTGTTCTTGTGTCAGTTTGCTGAGAATGATGGTTTCCAGGTTCACCCATGTCCCTACAAAGGACAGGAACTCATCGTTTTTGATGGCTTCATAGTATTCCATGGTGTATATGTGCCACATTTGCCCTGTCCAATCTGTCATTGATGGTCATTTGGGTTGGTTCCAGGTCCTTGCTATTGTAAGCAGTGCCACAATGAACATAACATGTGTATGTGTCTTTATAACAGAATGATTTATAATCCTTTGGGTATATACCTAGTAACGGGATTGCTGGGTCAAATGGAATTTCTATTTCTAGATTCTTGAGGAATTGCCACACTGTCTGCCACAATGGTTGAACTAATTTACACTCCCACCAACTGTGTAAAGTGTTCCTATTTCTCCACATCCTCTCCAGCACCTGTTGTCTCCAGATTTTTTAATGATCACCATTCTAACTGGCATGAGATGGTATCTCAATGTAGTTTTGATTTTCATTTCTCTAATGACCAGTGATGATGATCATTTTTTCATAGGTTTGTTGGCCTCAAATAAAACTACAGTGAGGTATCATTACACATCCACCAGATTAGCAAAATTCAAAAAGTCTGACAATAATAAGTAGGAGAATGTACGACAATAGGAACTCTCATAAACTATTGGGAACTCCATTAATAAATGACTGCATATTAATACCATACCTAAATTATAATTGGAGCTAATCATTTTGCCTCATGAGATTGAATGATTTCCTGGAGTAATTCAGAATGACACATTACCATAAAAAATTGTTACAACCATTTGGAAAAAAATTGGCATCTAGTAAAATGAGAGATATACAAACCTTATTATCCAATTTCCAATCCTAGGTATATACCTAAAGAAATACAGGTACATACATACAAGGATATATGTAAAATAATGTTTATAATATCATTGGTTGTAATAGCGTGAAAGCAGAAACACTTCAAATATTCATTTACAGTAGAATGGATAGATATATTGTGTTTGTGCAATGGAATACTTTACATCAGTAAAAATTAAAGAACTGTGTCTTTGTGCGATAATATGGATGCATCTCACAAGCATATGAAAAACAAAAAAGCAAAACATAAGAGCATACATATGTTATTTTATTATATAACATTTAAAACTGGAAAAACAGGCTATATTATTTAGATGATAAAACAATATAAAGCAAACTAAGGAAACAATTGTCACAAAAGGATAGTGATTACTTCTGAGGAGCAAGGCATGGAAAATATGAAACCTTTTAGTGTTCATGATGTTGTATTTCTTTACTTGGGTGGGTTACACGGGTGCTCTCTTTATAATTTTGTTTGTTAAACTGTTCATATTATGTTTTATTCTCTTATCTGTATGTATTACATTGAACCATATGAAACTGCTATTTTTGTAGGTTAAAACAGCTAAATATCGGCTGGATAATGACACAAAATTTGTCCAGAAAAACCTGCAAAAGCTAATTGCCAAGAATCAGAAAATTGCCACAACCACTGTTGTTGAGCATTAGTATAAGGGACAATAATTTCCAAAGGCTCAATTCCAAAAAGGGTAAGAGCACGGTGTCTACCTTTAGCAACTAAGGTAGCAACCAAGTCAAAGTAAGGGGAAATAACTTTACCACGACTGGCTGGAAGATGGATCCATTCCAAAATTCCTTGCTGCCAAAAAACTCCTGTAGGGATATAGGCAGTACGAAGGATGCAGTAACACCATGGCATATTGTCTTTTATCCTAGTTAATTTTTGTTGCCGGAGGGCTTCATGCACAAGTTGCAGAGCCTGTTTAGCAGAATCCGATAAGGATCTAGGAGAGGTTGGATTAGAAGAGCCCTTTAAGATATCAAACAAAGGCTTAAGTTGGCCAGTGGTAAGTTTTAAACTAGGACGAATCCAGTTAATGTCTCCCAAAAACTTTTGAAAGTCATGTAAAGTTTTTAGATTGCCAGTGGACAAAAGTGGAACTTTAAAGGAGACCTGGTTGGACTCAATGAGCCGACCAAGATAATGGTAAGGAGTAACAGTTTGAATTTTATCAGGGGCTATAATGAGATTAGCCCTTTTTAAACAGTTCTGTAGATGTTCAAATGCCTGAAATAAAAGAGACTCAGAGGGAGTGGCCAACAATAAATCATCCATATAATGTAAAAGTAATGCGTCAGGAAAACTTTGTCGCACTGGGTAAATAGCTTTGGCCACATAGGATTGGCATAATGTAGGACTATTAGCCATACCTTGTGGGAGAACAGTCCATTCATATCTGTCATAGGGTCGTTCAAAATTGGTAGATGGAACACTAAAGGCAAAGCGTTTACAGTCAGCAGGAGCTAAAGGAATGGTAAAAAAGCAATCTTTTAAGTCAACAACTAAAAGTTGCCAGTCCTGTGGAACAACGACAGGAGAGGGCAGTCCAGGTTGTAAAGGGCCCATAATTTCCATAGTCTCATTAACTTTTCTTAAATCCTGTAATAATCTCCACTTACCAGAGTGTTTTTTAATAACAAAAATAGGTGAGTTCCAAGGACTATTAGTAGGTCGAATATGGCCTGCATCGAGTTGTTTCATAATAAGCTTTCCAAAGTAAGAAATCACCACCAGATAAACAAGCTTTAGTAAGGCAACCCCAATCAGCAGGAGGCATGGCAGAGATAGCACCATTATCAAGGAGGGTAAGAGTATATGGGGCAGTGGGGCCATACAGGGAAACAGCCTCTTTAAGTTCACGAAGAGCCTTGGGGGCGATAGGATCATAATTACGAACTGCGGCAGCTTGATCGTCCACAACCTCAATAATGGGGTACAAAACTGGAAGCAAATTATCAGAATCAGCAAAACCTCTGTGCATAGACATCAAAGCATGAGTCAAAGGGGAAATAGGGGAAGTGGCGGTAGAACTTAAAGGCATAGGTGTAATGGCTCCGGGAGTGGCCCGCGGCTGCTCTGAACTGGAAAACACTGTGGCTGTTGGGCTGACAGAGCGCATGAGCAAAGTGAAAGTAAGTCCTGAAATTGACGAGCAAGATCGGAGGAAGGGTAAAGTTACCGGTCCTGGAGTCCATTGCCGGGAATTGCTTGGAACCCGCGTCTCGTCCACAAGTACCTCAGCTGGAGGCTGAAAATCGTCCAAAGGTGGGCGTCCTGTAGGGGAGAAGTTAGATCCACGTTCTGCTAAATCGTGCGGATCAAGCTGAGGAGGTGTAACATGAGGAGGTGGCTGCGGGGCCACAGAAGGCACAGCGACGGGAGGGGAAGCAGTGACAGAGGCATAGGGAGGAGCAGTAGGGGGGAGAAGTTTTAGGCAAACAGACACAATCACGTAATTTAGACCAAACAGAAAGTAAAACATCAGATTGCTATAGAGACTTGTTATGCAAGGAGAATTGTTCAATTTTCTCACCAATGATGTTTCACGTGGCTTCATCAAGAAAGCCGCCCTCAGGGACCCACGGGCAGATTTCCCGCACAATATGCACAAATTCCTCAACAGTTTTTAACTTAATATCATGGCCATGCGACTTAATCATTGACTGTAAAAGCTGTACAAACATATTATGTTCCTTAGACTCTAATTGCCCCATGCTTTACTCCAGATTAAAAAACTTGACAATTGTATATACACGATTTAAAAAACTCACTCAAAACTTAACTGCTGCAGCCTCACTTCTTTAATTGTTAAGCATCACTGTGGTCTCTCGTGTCCAGGGTCCCTTTGTGGTCGCCAGATGTCGGGAACGGCATGTCTGCCGGGGGAGCTCTCGGCCAGCGAGAGCGTCCCAATACCTGGAAGAGAGGGTGCGCCGGGAAAAGAGGGGACAGAAAAGTAGGGTCTGGAGGTCTGAATAGACAGTGCCCATACAGCAATGTCTAAACAGCAATTTTATTTGTGCAAAGGGTCCCAATATATACTGTCAGTTTTCAGGAGCTGACGTCAACCCACATTGTTAATTTTATACAATAAAGAGGAACAAAAGTTATAATACCGCAAGTCTGGAGGACAAGATAAAATACCAATAAAAGGGAAGTACATAACTAGGGACCATAAAAGTAAGCAGGAGGGTGGAGACTTTTCTTTACCTATTGTGTAGGGATTTACATTTGAGAAGGTAACATTCTTTAAGGTCAGGCAAAACTCATAGATCTTAAACGTAACAATCTCCAAGAGACATGTGAGTAGTTACAGGGCTTAGATAATGTTTAGTAAACAGAATCATAAAATTAGAGTAAATAGAGTCATAAGACTAGCCCAAAACAGAGTCATAAGACTAGCCCAAAACAGGTACCAAGATAAAACACAATGTCTTAGTAAAACCACACAGCCATCACCGAGCCATTGTGTCAATGTCAGGGAGTCTGAGATAACTTCTACAAAATCATCCATCTTTTAGTTCCTGCTTTCCCTTAGCTCGACTGCCTCCAGGAGGGGGAAATATGTCTGGGCTCAAGCTCACATTATGGCGGAGGCACAGTCAGAGGGCCTCAACGCTGTGGCGATCCCCCATAACCAGGCTTTATCATTTTACATTGAAAAGGAAATGTTTCCATCTAGGATTTCAGTGAAGCCTCATGTTCAGTCTTTAAGGAAGTCAGGACAGGGGTAAACATTGCTAGTTTTTTCTTAACCAGAAGAACATAGCAGCCAGAAGAGACAGTGCTGAGCCATAGTCCCCTAAATCAGTTTCTTTCTAAGGAAAGTGAGGCTCAGGGAGGTAAAAGTGGTTGCCTCAGTTGGTTCATCAGTGCCACGTCAGTGCCCTAAGGAGACACCAGACCTTCCATAACCACTTAGCATCAGGAGCTCAGGCAGCAACAGGGGCATGAGGAAGGGTTGGGGACATTCTGGAAATGCAGCTGTCAGGACTTTTAAAAATTGTTTTTCTTTCCTCTTGGGCCAAATCATTGGGTTTTTACCTTCACTGTGGTCACCTGAGCCAGATACCACAATTGCGTGTCCTAGAGTAGAAACTGATGTGATACCCAAGACTAAGACTTAGTTCCTTTTTTGCCTGTCAGTACTAAGTAGATTTGTGGGTTTTTTTTCTTTTTTGTTTTTTAATTATCACGATTGAAAATCTTTTATTAAAAACAACAACCTTACACTTTTTGTTGGGAAAAAGGTATACAAATTGAAAAAACAATTAATATTTCCTTAAGGAGAGAAGTGTTAATGCTCTTCTCTAATTATGCTTTTAATGGTATTTTGTTCTAATTTTATATTTTCAATAGCTTCTTTTATTTCCCTTGGGATATTGAAGCTTTACTTAATCTTATTCTTTGTCACTAAGGTAGAGAATTCCTGTTTCAAGTCTCTACAAAATAAAATCCCTTTTCCTGACACAGCAGAAAGGATAGGTATTTGGATGTTTGCTTGGCGGGGGAAGGGAAAGAGTCCAGGTGCTACTGATAAAAATATTCAGCTAAATCCTCCAGTTTTTGACTCCACAACTCACTGTGGTGCCTTCCTCAAGTCCTTGGAGTTGCAAGTCTCTGATGTGTACTTCAGGCAATAAGAGGAGTTCCTGACTGAGGCAAAACCCTTCTCTCTCTGTCTCTTTCTGTGTTTATGTGTGTGTGTGTATGTATATGTATATGTCTAAATCTTTATGTTTATGTCTATGTATATACGTATTCGGTTGCTGCTTCCTTTTTAAACTCCAATAGAATAACAACTAAAGGTATTTAATAAATCAGTCCACAAATATGAATGGTCAAGAGATGCCAACAACATTTGAGAGATGGAAAAGAGGTCTGCAAAAGCCCACTGTCTTAGCACAGCCAAGAAAACTCACCGAAGGGCTGAGAGTGAGATGCGAAAGGACGGCCTGTGCAATATGGGCCTGTGTGTTTTTTTTAATCGACAGTATGGAGGTATTGAAACTGATCAATAGTCTTCAAACATTTTTTTTTTCTTTAGCAGGAAGATTTATTTCTCAAGTGAAAAGTAACTGAAACTGTCATATATGAAACAAGCCCAAGCAAGCAGCTGCAGTTGCATGGTCAGCTGAGACAAGGGCAGAGAGATGAGCCAGATGGGCTTCCTGCCCCTGTCCCCAGAGGACAGGCCCCGAGACTCCTTCATAGATTACTGTGGCATCACCAAAAAAGAGTGGAAATCCCTACTGTTTTATATCCAAAGGTCTCTAACCTTCTGTAAGACTACTCTGTGAATGCAGTGAGACCCTGTAAGGAAAGCACTGAATAAAACCAATAGCCTCATGTTTTGTTACTGTGGTGATTTTAATCTTTGAAGGTAAAGGGACCTTGTTTCTGACCTGCAAAGCACTTGGGCTGCTGGTTTTGCAAGGCATTGGCAAGAATAATATCTAAGGTACAGCTTCAACAAGGTGGCTTTGTTTTCTCCTCTGAGAATAAGGGACTGAAAAAGTGATGAGTAACTCCGGAAAAAAATAAAGGAGAACGAGAGAGAACAAAGTGGCTTTTCCTGATAAAGCATTTTCTCTAATCTGAAAGCTAAACATGGAAGCCAGGGAGTGCAGGAATCCCCCATGGCTGTGGTTAGTCACCATGCTGCCACCCCCAAATTCTCACCGCCCGATCAGCCAGAGAACGGCTTGCTGAAGCCTGCTGTCTCTTTCTTGTGACTTGGAAGGATGACAGAGGGGCTGACATCCTAAAGAGCTCATTTCCTTGGGTTCCTTAGGAATCACAGAAGGGAACTCATTCACCCATTCATTCATTCAAGAATAGTATAGACTCTGCACGGTAGAGAAAACATGTATCTTATTGTTCCAGATTCAACAGCTAGTGAATTTCCTAGATGCCAAGTCTTTAGAACTCAGGGATGAATAAAATTTCACAGGTTATTCCATCTCTGAAAATCAAGTAAGGCAACAGTCACGTCCCCCTCTGAGAAGCCAACCTTAGCCTCCTAGTCTGGATAAGATGTCCCTGTTATGTGCCACCACAGCAGTTCTGCACTGTAGTATCTGTCACATCCACTTCGATGTAAGTTCTGGAAGGACAGGACGTGTGTCTCTAGTGGCAGAAGAGCTTGGCATGACAACAGCCCACAGTAGGTGTTCTATAAATTCAGGTTAGAAGAATTTAACTGTGGAGGCCAAGGCAGGGGAATTGCTTGAGGTCAAGAGTTCGAGACCAGCCTGGCCAACATGGTGAAACCCCATCCCTACTAAAAACACAAAAAGCCGGACATGGTGGCACACACCTGTAGTCCCAGCCGCTCGGGTGGCTGAGGCAGGAGAATCTCTTGAACTCGGGAGGCAGAGGTTGAGTGAGCTGAGATCGTGCCACTACACTCCAGTTTGTCTCAAAAAAAAAAAAAAATAAAATAAATTTAACTGTGCTTACCACACCACACTAGGTACCCAACTTCTTGTCTGTCTTCCCTCTTTATTCTCCCTATGGGCTGTGGGCCTCTAAAGGCTGGCACCTCCCCCTCTTCCTGCCTGGCATCACATGAACCATCTCATTCTATCGTGCAAAGATGTGAGCCACGTCTGAATTCAAATTCGTGGCCCTGCCACTTCCTGTGGGCTGCATATCCTATTTCGGTTTCCCCATATCTAAAAATGAAAATGAAAGCACAATTTCCACACCCAGAACTATGAAAAAGCTTAGAGAGAATGCCAGTGATCTGCCTAGGACAATCCATGGCAAAGCATGGGCACGCAGTAATTGCTAGCTATTAATAGAAACTTCAATTTGTTTAAACTCCTAAAGCTCATTGAATTGCTGGAAAACAACAGCCTCTGGAGAACTTTTGTATATGCTTTTTTCAGATTCGCCATGTTTTAACATTTTGCCACAATTGTTTTATCATCTTTTTTTTTCCCTTTCTCTCACTTTCAAAAAATTAATAAGTATAGTAATGAACGCATACATACACATACACATGTGTATGTGAATTATGCATTCTAAGATTAGTGTTTTCTATACCATTTGAAAGTAGATTAGATACATCCTCTTCTATTTTTTAATATTTCAATGTATATTCTCTAAGAATATTCTTTTAAATAGTTTAACCACAATGGTATTTCATTTAGGAAATTTAACATTGTTCTTATATTTTCATCTACATTTTAACATACCATATTCATCATTGGCCCAATAACGTGCAAGTGCTCTCCCCCTTCAAAACGAGGTCTGGTCCATTTAGCAATGGTGTCTGTTGAATTTCCTTTAATTCAGAAGTTTCTTCAGTCTTTCCCACTTTCATGATACTGACATTTTTAATAAACACAGGTCCCTTGTAGCATATTCTTTAATGTGGGTTTGTCTGATGCTTTTTTTTTTATGATCAGATTTAGGTTATGCATCCCAGCGGGGATACTCATAAGCAATGGTGTTCCCTCTCCATGCATCACATCCAAAGGCATGTGACATCATCTGTTTTATCGCTAATGTTAATTTCGATCACATCGTCAAAGTGCTATCTCTTTATGCCACAGTGTAGTTACTACTTTTCCCCTTTTGAACTGATA
Organism: Ateles fusciceps; assembly: GCA_036589455.1. Classification (NCBI taxonomy): domain Eukaryota; kingdom Metazoa; phylum Chordata; class Mammalia; order Primates; family Atelidae; genus Ateles; species Ateles fusciceps. The sequence goes on from JAZHEH010000672.1 coordinate 1,113,694, forward strand.
TGCAATCTGTGGAGAGACCTTTTGAGACCATACCAGTATTCCATTTCTCAAATTTCCCCTGAGACTTGGTACCCATGGATGATTTTTGCCAAACCAACCTTTCCTAGGTGGTTGAAGCACAGTGAGTTCACAAACCTACCACTTCCACTGTCATCATAGGCTTTCTACTCTAAGAGGGAACTCTCTCTAAAGAAGCAAGACAATGTGTCTGAGGACATTTTTCTTGTTACTACAAAGAAATAGGAACCTCGTGTCCTGGTGAGAGGTCACACTGGAGACAGGGGTTTGCATGTTAAGCCTACAGGAGCTCTGAGAAAGGCTGGGAACAAGTTAGACCCTAAGACCAGAGAAATGAGAGACCTTGAGCATGAAGCAGCAGAAAGAGACTCGTTGATGTCAGGAGAGTCTGGGCACCAGCTATAGGCAAAGGCAGGTCAAGTCCCACTGGGTCCACAATCGAGATGGTCCACTAGGAGAGTCTCTACCTTTGAGTATGGTTGCTGTCCCATAAAACCGTGACACTCATATTGATGTCATAGCATTTTCCTGTGTTTAGGGTGATACTGGATGCAAAATGCCAAGCACGCTGTTTAACATCATGTAAGTGCTCATTAAATACCCCCCTTCCTTCTTCCATTCTCTTGTACTGTTCAGATATCACCATGGAAACTCACCTCTCTGCTTTCATTAAAGCCCCTTTAAAAATTTTACAATTACTTTAAAAGCTCATTTTTTTTTAAATCTGAAATGAGAAATTCTAAAGGTAATAATATACCATATTTGCTGCTAACGGTAAATTAAATGCAGGGTTAAAGCTGCTTCTGAACTCAGCTAGGAAGTCTCAGAGATGCTTTTATTTGAAAATTTATTGCATTATTATTGGTAAATATAGCAAAACTAATTATTTTCCATGATAATAATGATATCCCCATTTTATTATTGTCATTAAAATAAAATAATCATAATTGCTAGTTTTAAAACTGGATACCTAGTATTTGGTAGGCCCTTAATTTGATGCTTTGCAGTCATTATTTATAGTCCTCTCAACTGACTCATGCAGCATTCTCGCCACTTTACAGATGAGACATTGAGGCTCAGAGTGTCTGTGGGACCTGCCAATGGTCTTATTCTGGAAATATGGCAAGCCAGGCAGTAAAAGTACTCTGTCTCCAAAGCATATGTACTTTGCTGTTTGACAATGATTTCAATGTGATAAAAATTCCTTGTTTTCCATGAACTTCTGTATTTGACTTAGCATAGAGCCAAATGTAATTAACTATGTAATTGAGACAGGGATGGTTGTTGCTCACCATACATGCCATGTGTTCCTCGTCATGTCTCACTCTTCCTTGAAGTTAGGTTGAGGCCAAGTGACTCTTTCTGGCCAAAGAATTGTAAGCACAATGACACATGTTTCTTCCAGGCTGAGGCAATTACAGTCTGGTTTGCTTTTTCCTCTCTCTGTCCCCATGCTTAAGCAACCTTATAAGTGACATGTTAAGGGGCTATATTATAAGATGAAGCAAGCCTGGATCCCTGAGTCACTGGATGAAGGGTCACCCCCTCCATCCAAGGCCAGCTGCATTAGACTTTGTATGTGAAATAAATCAACTTCTGTTGCTCTAAGCCACCATGATTATAATGTTTATTTGTTACTGCAGGACAATCCAGCCTATCCTAATAGAATGGTGAATCCTTTTAGGCGATAAGTTATCAGAGGCGGTATAAGAAGCTCATGATTTTGGATGTCAAGGAGGCTAGATGCCTCTTGTTAATCATCACCAGAGTAAAAAATGAATACTATGACCTCTAAATCTATTTTTAGACAAATTAAACATAGTCTTGTTATTATTTTTTAAAGGGAGAAGTGTTAAAAAATGACACTCTTGCTTTTCTTTATTGAAATTTAGTTTAAGATGAATGAACAAATCTTCCACTGCAAGCAAAGAGGGAGGAAGAAGAGTAATCCTCATGAAGAGGCTGTTGTACACTCAGGAGGACATGTTTTAAATAATGTTCCACAAAAAGCACCTGCAAACATCAGAATCTAAAGGAAAAAAATCACAACAAATGAGATTCAGCCTGATTTGAGAAAATGATTTTCTCTATCACTTTTGCACTGGAAGCAAGGCTTTGTCTGAATATTAATAATGAGAGAGTGATGCCAAGATAACTAATGCTGATAAAGAATAAATACAATTTGACTGGATTCAGCTATAAATATTAGATGTTTTGAAAGATTATCATAAGTGGCTCAAATTTGCGTAACTCTTTTATAAAGCAAGTTTCTGTTGGACCATAAAATATTTTCCAATTTTCCTGGATGAGAAATGGCAAAAGAGGTTAATTAAAAGTCAACTGAATACTACTTAGTCACTTAAACATGTAATTTCTTGAGCTTCAAACTTAAATAGCTCAAACTATTTAAAAAATAGCTTATTATAATTCATGCATTTCCTCTTTTAATATGTTTTTTCTTGGTTTGATTTAAACTCTTATCCTAAAAGTTTTTTTTTTAAAAACCTAGACATTTAATAACCATTCCATATTTGAAGAAATAAATGAGAATATGCATGCAAGCAGAAAGAAGGGTACAAGAGTCTCTTCCGATCCTCAGAACATTAATTGCAGACTTCCTTGTCCCACTTTACTTATATTTTCTTTCTCACCTCTGTGTCCTCACCCTGCCACCTTTCCTCTCTCTATGTTGGATTATCCAGCTGTTACACATCTATCAGAATCCTATTACTTCCTCATGACCCAGGTCAAAGTGTTCTTCCTCTGATGTGCTCTTTCGACTCTGATGTTCTCTTTCTTGATTTTCTGTTATATTCTTTGGGCAATTCCCTCATCATTTCAGGAAGTTTGTAATTTTTACTATTTTGTTAATTTTATTTTCTTATGTATATTCCGCTATGCACTGAATGCTTGTGCTTCCCTAAAACTTATATTTTGAAGCCTAAATCTTCAATGTGATGACATTCAGAGGTGGAGTCTTTGAGGAATAATTAGATCATGAGCCTAGAGTCCAGATGTATGGGATTAATGCCCTTGTAAGTAGCTAAAAATGACCAGAAGTCTTTCCCTTTGGCTTGTCCTCATGATAATGAGAACATGACCATGCGTAAACCAAGAGGAAGGTATTCACTTTGTTCTCAGAGCCCTAGCTTCCTGAATTGTGCTAAATAAATGTCTATTGTTTAAGGCACTTTATCTATGGCATTCTGTTATAGCAGCGTGAACTGACTCATACATAGGCCTTATTCCTTCCTTTATACTGTGTATTTCCTGGGATTAAGGAGGATACCTAACGACTTGTACAGTATCCCTAGCCTGGGCTCGATAGTGGAAGGAAGTATCAAGTTTTCCATATTGTGTCTATTTCAGGATCTATGTTCAGTTCCGTCTCCACTAGCAAGTAACGCTTCCCATGAAGAGAAGGAAGATACACACATACTCCAGTCCAGAAACAAAGTTAATTTTCAAACTCAAGACCAACTATGGAATTAGTGGAATTGAATGAGGCAGAGTTGTATGATCATGAAGACAGAGAGAGGATTTTAGCTGGGGTTTAAAAGTGATTGCAAACATTTTCAGAATATACTGTTAAAAAAACTACACATCTTTATTAATATTTGAAGTTAACTTTAAACATTTATTAAAGACAAATTAAGGATTTTCTGCAATTAGCAATAGGACTCAAAGAAACTCTACTCATTATGGATAAGCTCTTCATGCAACACAACAAGCAAGCCTCGTTTTGCCTTCAAGAATACCTATCAGAACATTTAAGACTTGGAGGCCTCATATAGGCTCCAAACCCTTTCACATATTTCTCATCTGCCTGGGGCCACACTTCCCTTTACCAAGATAACGCCTTGGCCAGGAGTTTTCTTCAAAACAAAAAAAATCATAGATACACAAACAGACACATAGACCAGTAGAACAGAACAAAGAGCCCAGACACAAGGCTGCACACCTACGATCACCTGGTCTTTGACAAAAACAAGAAATGGGGGAAAAGACTCCCCTATTCAATAAATGTTGCTGGGATAACTGGCGAGCCATATGCAGATGATTGATACTGGACTCCTTCTTTATACTACATACAAAAATCAATTCAAGTTGTATTAAAAAGTTGAATGTAAAACCCAAAACTATAAAATCCTGGAAGACAACCTAGGCAAAGAAATGGGCATAGGAATGGGCAAAAATTTCATGACGAAGACACCGAAAGCAATCACAACAAAAGCAAAAATTGACAAATGAAATTTGCCGTAATTAAACGTAAGTAAACTTAAGTGTTTCTTAACAGCAAAATAAGCTATCCAGAGAGTAAACAGACAACCTACAGAATGGGAGAACATTTTTGCAAACTATGTATCTGATAAAGGTCTCATATCCAGCATTTACAAGAAACTGAAACAAATTTACAAGAGAAAAGCTAACAACCCCATTAAAAAGTGGGCAAATGACATAAACAGACACTTTTCAAAAGAAGACATACATGTGACCAAAAAGCATATGAAGAAAAGCTCAATATCAGTGATAATTAGAGAAATGCAAATCAAAACCACAGTAAGATACCATTTCACACCAGACAGAATGGCAATTATTAAAAAGCCAAAAAATAAGAGATGCTGATGAGGTTGTGGAAAAGAACATTTATACACTGTTGGTGGGATGTAAATTAATTCAACCATTGTGGAAAGCAGTATAGTGATTACTCAGAGAACTAACAGCACAACTATCATTTGACCAAGCAATCTCATCACTGGGTCTATATCCAGAGGATATAGATTTGTTTGCATGTGTCTTGGCATAAGTCATTATGGCATAAATAATTATTGATATGGATGATTATAAATCATTATGCCCTAAAGACACATGCAAACAAATGTTTTTGCAGCACTATTCACAGTAGCAAGGACATGGAATCAACCTATTGTTTATCCAATTTGTATCCAATAACAAATTGAATAAATAAAATAGGCACATATACACCATGGAATACTATACAGCCATTAAAAAAAGAATGGGATTATAACTTTTGCAAAAACATGGATGGAGCTGAAGGCTATTGTCCTCAGCAAATGAATGCAGGAACAGAAAACCAAATACTACATGTTTTCACTTAAAAGTCAAAATTAAATGATGAGAACTCATGAACACAAAGAAGGGAACAACAGGCACTATGGTCTACTTGAGAGTGGAGGGTTGGAGGAAGGAGAGGAATAGAAAAAATAACTATTGGATACTAGGCTTAATACCTGGGTGATTAAATAATCTCATAACAAACCCCATGACATGAGTTTACCTATATAACAAACCTTCACAGATACCCCCGAATCTAAAATAAAAGTAAATTATCTTATATGGATAAATTATAAGAGCTTACAAATACACTCAAACACTGAAAATACATATGTATATTTAGGTATATATGTTTTAATAGTTGTAATTAATTACAATTCAAAGCGGTAATCAATAATTGCATGAAAGTTTGCTCCAAAGTACAACCGTGAAGATGAAAGGAAAAACTCCATGAATAACTCAAGCTCCTTATTGAACCAGTATGCAGCATGTATTACTAATATGAAAATAACTTCTAGTAAAAAAATTTTACCAGGGTAACTTCACACATCTTCTTAAATGTCACCTCTGCTGAGAAGCAAAGAGAGATCTTCTCCCATCTTTCTTCCCAGATTCCAGCTGTTACTTGTTTCTCTCATGTGCAACCTGAACTTTCACTATTCTAGAGCCTGTTGACTCTAATTTCTTTTTTAATTACCCCTCTTCTCTGATAAAATATAAGCTCTATAAAGGTAGAAACCAAGCTTATCATCTTGTTAACTGTTAAGTTTCTCTTTCCTACGACATTGCATTTACATAGTAGACACTGAAAATATCTGTTATAAAAAAGTAGACACAGTCATCAGTCTTAGGCAATGATAGAGGAGAAATCCAGGCAAACCCAACCAGAGTCTTATCTTTCAATTACCTGTGGCTAAAGTTTCTCACATTATTAAGGAAGAGATTGGCATTTATACTAGAAATCTACTGTACAGTACTGTAGTACAATGTATTTATTAAAAATATAGTAAACTATTTAGAGTTCTAAGTATAGTTACTTTCATCTGCATGGGATGCTTCATCTTAAAGTTTTCTGGAAAAAAATTTTATAAAATTATTTTATAGAGAGATGCCTGGGATCTAGGGTCCCCTACCAAATCATTGCTGTTAAGTTCTGTCCAAATAATGGATATTATCATTTAAATGTCTACCTTACATATATTCATGACTAGAAATAATTACTAAGGTTAACACAGGCTCATAGTTGTTGAGTACTTATTATGTGGCAGGCATTGTGTTAAGTAATTTGCATCAGTTATCTGACAGTCATGACCCCTATACCCGGTTGGCACTTTTATTATCCTAATTTATTAATTTATATACCTGACATTTACTGGGTTCATGCCATGTGTAAGCTATTGAACTCTGCATAGGGATATAGTAGAGAATAAAATAAGTATAAATTATACTAGAAATTACATTCTAGTAGAGGAGAGGAGAGAAATGAGAAAAACTGAAAATACCAATTTTATTAGATGTTAAGAATGTTATAAACAAGTGTCAGTAGAGAAGAAAAAAATGTTCTAGGGAGTGCAGTTTTGCATAGAGAGTTCAGGGAAGGCATCTTAGTCTGTTTGAGCTATTATAACCCATAAATCGTGTGGGTTACAAACAACAGAAATTTATTTTTCACCGTTCTGGAGGCTGGAAATTTCAAGATCCAGGTGCCAACAGATTCAATGCCTGGTGAGGAACTGGCTTTCTGGTCGTAGCTAGTGCCTTCTCCACTGCCACATGGTGGCATAATCACTGTCCTCACGTAGTGGAAGGAACAAAGCAGCTCTCTGGGGCATCTTTTATAAGGGCACTAATCTCATTTATGAGGGCTCCACCCTCATAACCTAATCACCTCCTAAAATTCCCACTTCTTAACACCATCACTTTGGGGATTAAATTTAAGCACAGGGAATTTTGGGGGACACAGACATTCAGACCATAGCAGAAGGCTTCACTTATAGGGTGCATATGAGCAGAACCCTGAAGGAAGAAGGAGAGGGAACCATTCAGATATCTCAGGGAAGAATATTGTAGGCAAAGAGAGCAGCATGTGCAAAATTCTGATATAGGAGCATATTGAAGTTGTTCGGGAATAGTAAGGAAATCAGTGTGGTTAAAGTAAGTGAATGAAGGGTCCAGATCATATAAGACCTCATTGGCTATTTGAGGATTCAGGCTTTATTTTGACTGACAGATGTTGCTGGAGGATTTTGTGCAGAAAATGATCTGGTTTACATTTTAAAAGGATATTCTGGCTTCTGTATAGAGGATAGCTTGAGTTGGCAAAGGGAAGAACTAAGAAGTTTAAATAGGAGGCTATTAGAATAATCCAGGTAAGAGGGCATGGTGACTTGAAACAGCGTTTTACTGGTGGAGCTGATAAGAACTGCTCAGGTTCAACGTGTATTTTTAAGTGGAACTCACAGGATTTGCTTATGGATGTAGGTTATGAGAGAATGAGCGAAATCAAAGATGACACCAGGGTTTTTGACCTGAACAACTAGGAATATGGAGTTACTATTTACTAAAATGTTGAAGATTGAAGGAGGGACATATTTGGGAGAAATGATCACAAGATTGGACTTGGACTCCTTAAGTCTTGAGGTTCCTGTTAAACATCCAGTGGAAATGGAAAGTAAGGGTTGGACATATGTGTGTGGAGTCCAACCGATAGCTCAGGCTGGAGACACAAATTTGACAATGCTCAACATAAAAATGGTATTAAAAACCCTAGAAACTGAGTTGACTCATCCGGGAAATGAAAGTTGAAAAGAGTAGCAGCAGTTCAAGGACTGAGACCTAGGGCGGCTGAACACTCAGCGATTGTGTTCATTCAGGGAAGCAGATGCTCAGACACTCTTAGGAGTGCGATAGGTTTCTTGGGGCATTTTGCCTCAAAGACAAAGGGGAAGGAAGAGGGGTTGCATGAGGAAGGGCTTCGGACCACAAAGTAGATCTGATAGCTTGAAACAGAAGAGTCTGTAGGAGGCAGGATTGGTAGAGTTAGCCTCCAATTTTGATGCAGCTCTGACAAGATTTTGGCCAACCCAAGAGAACATTCTGAAGCAAAGATGGCATTTTTGCAGAGCCCCACTTTGGATAAATATGGCCAATCCCTAATGCTCTTGCTGTGCTCTGTCACTGACTAGGGGCTTCTGACAAATCATAGCGTCAGATTGAATTCTGTAGTAAACCCCAAACACGCTGCAGCTGAATCCTGGTTGCAAAAGGTACTGCTTGCAACTAAAAGGCAAGTTTTTCTTAAATGAAAATCTGAGCATCACACTTCCTTGGCTGCCACAGATACCACTTGTGGCCATATGGATGCCCAAGCACAGAGAGACTAGACAACTGGGCTGTATTCACAGAGAAAGCAGGTGGATTTGAATTCTGGCAGCCTGATTGTGGACATGGTCCTCCACTGTGCATGCAGGACAATGTCAAATAGTGAATTAAACTTTATTTGACACTGTACCTGGAGCTCAGTTAAAGAAGCACTGCAATTGGTATGGGTGGGTGTGTACCAATTCAATATCTCTCCCTTTTCGTTGGCTCTGAAACTTTCTTGGAATGTCTGCCTCTGCTCCTTACCAGATTCACCACAGCCAGCCACACAAACACTACATAGTTGATTCCTGAACCAAACTCAGAGTACATGCAGAGAACTCAAAAATGTTTCCTCCTTAATGAAGCTATCTCTGGTTCTCTAAGGAATGGTATTGTTGGACACTCTAAAGTTGCATAGCATTTTATCCTAGTTATCATTATTACTGTCTACCTTTCATTATAAGTGTGTGCCCTGCTTCCCTGTTCTTCACCATCAGTCCTTCCTCCTGCACTGGCAGTCTGAAGGACTCAAGCCTTATGCCTGACCCATTGCAGGCTCCTTCTGCTACTCTCCAGCCACAGGACTTTATCAATCTTCCCTCCTTTCTTACTCCTCAGGGCTTTTTTCACAAGTTGCCCTTTCTCTTGGAATGACTGTCTTTTCTCCTAGTTTCAGCATGAGAGCTCTCTTTGAAAACCTTGCCTCTTCTACCTCCTACTAATCTCATCTAGATGTCTCTCCTCTGTGTTCCTACTCACAGTATATTGGTAGCATTTAAAGATTTTTGATGATGAACTGACGTCAGAAATGCCATTTACCACATCACCTGGGACACAAACGCATGTATACAGGGCCTCCCATGCAATCAGAACACAATTGTTTTACCAAATTCTGTGTCTTTACTGCAGTACAACACACCCTGCTATATTCTGGCCTATTTTATTCCTTTAAAAAATTCTGTCTGCAGCCAAGTAAATTGATTTAATGATCTGCCAGTGGGTCTCAACATACAGCATGAAAAACACCACCCTTCATGAGCCTTCATTAATACACTGGGTTCACAATGCTGACATCCTTAGTACAGTTGTCTGTTTCCCCCAGGCAGACAATAAATGCTGAGGGTAGAAATCATATCTTACTCTTATTTCTTTTTCTATTTCAGCATCAGGAAATGTCTAAGAAATGAATAAATGAGTACATGCAAGCTCTGAGGTCTTGACAACAACTTACTTCGAGTTTGAAAATGCAGCACTGGAATGTTTGCATTTGACTTACCAGAAGCTTCTCCCTGACCTCTTGGCTGTGAACACCCACAGTGCCCTCCCACAGTACGTCAACGGTGTTGTTGGATCAGCAGTCCCCCTATTCTGGAATGCTCTCTCTCTTTCTACTTAATTTGTGTTGTTGGCATTGGAGCTACCCCCATCTTACAGAACCACTTCTCTCCAACGTAAGGTGAGCCAGTTTCTAAAACTGTGACCAGAATGAGTGAGTCAGTTCCTCTATAGGCGTGGGAAGACACGTTTTCTGCTACATGGAGTAATCCGGTCTGTGGAGTATGATGTAGAGACCATAGAACCAAGGAAAGGTAGGAATGGAGTAGATATCCTGGCAACATTTCTGAACCCCTGGTTCCAGTTTTTTAAAACCAGCAGAGCACTGCATATTTCCTGTTGGGGAATTCAGCTGTCAAGTGCCCCAAGATAATTCCACTAAGTTCCTTATTCACGAAGTTATGGTATGGATAATACCACTGGCTTTTGTCAATTTGATGTGGGTTCCCGTCACTGAGGAAAAATAAGTCCAAAATCACACAGAAAAAAAAGCATGAGGGTGGGTAGACAGTGACTTGAGGTTATGACTAAGCTCTATTCTAGATACCATCATTTCCTCAACTCTACCAGGAAAGAGACCTCGAATGTTTGCTTGGGAATGCAAATAAATACCCTTTAAACCCAGAGACAGGTCATGGTTGTACCAGAAAAGGCAGAAGGAGGCTTTTTACTTTTCATTTATAAACTAGAAAAGGTTGTAAAAATCATTTTACTGAATGAGTTCTGGCTTTTTTGCCTTCAATTTTTTAATCCATAAAATCTACATAGTTCTACGTTTTGTTGTGAAGATTAAATACTATAATGAATATGAAATAACATAGCATAATTCTTGTCATGGAGTAATAAATACAGCTCTTCTACTAATTCATTTTCTTGTGAAAATCATGACATGGTCTTCTAATCTTTAAATTATTTCTTGTTTCAAAAGTCAATGTCTTAGATAAAGCAGAGATTTACTGTGCCCCATCACTCTTGTTATTTCGTGTTCTATTATCATTGGCTGAATTACTAAATCTCCAGTGATTTGAATGTTAGGTTTGGTTAATAAACAGTAAAAACAATATCATAAAAAATAAAGATGGTTTTATTTTTAAAGCAGTCTTGAAAATGACTTGTTAACAGCCCCACATGGCACAAGATGATAGGTATTTCCCTAGATAAAGCATCTACCACCACTGACCATTACTCACTCGACAAAATTGTTTGTCCCACTTTGCCAGACAGATAATTAAATAGCTTGTCTTGTCAGGGCCTGATACTGAACTGTCAGAGAAAATTGAGTTTCTGAATTCTGCCGTATTGTATAGTGGCCAGAATCTCACTATGAGAGACAGCAGGTTTAAGTTGCAGAATTTGACTTCTCTGTTCAATGTATTTTTCTGGGGAAGTTGAAATTCTACTTCTGAGGCTTGGGATAGCCTCTGTAGCCTAAGCCTATCAGTCTGAGGTTGCTTCAGGGGTGGAAAAGTGCCTTGAATGCTAGACAATCATAGATCCCTGGTTGTGCTCTGGCCCCCAAAATGCCATGGGTGAAAAGTGGGGTGATGGTGGTAGTTCTACTTCTTTTGCTATTGTTCGCTGTGTCCCTACATTTGAAAAGCTGGTTCAGAGAATGGCATTCAGAATCAAGATGGAAACTAACAAAGGAAGTTAAATATAAGCTAGACACTGTTTTTAGTGGGTGGAGATGGAGCTCACTGGCCCCCATGTCCTTGGAAAATGGGGATAATCAAAATCACCTTTGAATTTTTTGTCAAATTATCAAAACCCCTTTTTAGGAGAATATCAGAATTAATTTGGATCAGAAAAGCTCTGAGAGTGTTCTGTTTGCAATTTTAAAAACGTGATGATTTTAACATACCATTGAGGAAGGAGACCCCCTTCTTCAATGGGATGGTGGAGTTCAAATCACACAGAAAAAGAAAACCCCTCCTAACATTACCAGAACTACAGGATGCTTGGAACCATCTTGGGTATCAGAGAGACTGGACGGTGCAGGCTAGGTTGTACTGGATATGTGGACTTACAACATTTGCAGAACTGCCTGAAAAATGGACAGGTAGCTGTGTCATAGGCACCATTAAGCCTTCTTTCCTTCTGTTACCTGTTAGGACAGGTGAGCTGTTAGGATATTTGGTCTACTCCACCCAGGAGAAAAGAAGTCTAAAGATAGACGAATGGAAATATGATGAGTGGCCACCGGAGAGAATTATTGAGTACTATGGGCCGACCACATGGGCGGAGGATGGCTCATGGGGATACGGAACTCCTATTTACATGCTCAATCGGATCATCCGGTTGCAGGCTGTCTTGGAAATACTATGAAATGGGCAATGGGCTGTCCATTTTGGTCCTACAAGAAACTCAAATGAGAAATGTGATTTATTAGAACTGGTTGGCCTTAGATTATTTGCTATCAGCTAAAGGAAGAGTCTGTGGAAAATTCAATCTAACCAATTGCTGCTTACACATAGATGACCAGGGTCAAGCGGTTGAGGATATTGTAAGAGACATGACCAAACTGGCACACGTGCCTTTGCAGGTATGGCACGGATTTAACCTGGAGTCCTTGTTTGGGGGTTGGTTCTCATCCTTGGGAGGATTCAAGACTCTCGTTGTAAGTGTTGTAACAGTAATAGATGTTTGTTTGCTACTCCCTTGATTGCTCCCCCCTGTTCCTTAGAGGATTCACCACTGCTGCAGTTAACCAGAGAACCACATCACAAGTATATTATATGAATCATTATCAATCAATTTCTTTAGAGGATCAAAAAAATAAAAATGAGAATGAGAGTGAGAACTCTCACTAATATTATAGGTGAGGTTCTCAAAGGGGGAGGGGGAGGAAGGAGACCCTTTCCTCTTAAGCTTCTAAGACCACTTCCCCTTAGCCTTCTACATTGCATTTCAAAAGGAGAAGTAAAAGTTGAAAATAGAAGGTACAAGGTCAGTGAAGGAGACAAAACCATGCCACTAGCCAGAACTGGAGTTTAAAGCTCAAACCTCCCACCCTAGTTCCTATCCTACCTATATCTCACGGGCATGGTATGGAGGAATCTTCCCCAGAAGGCATTGTTCTTGCTTAATCATGATTAGACCCGTACACTAAGTCACATACCCCTCACTTACCTCATTGATGACTACCCTCTCACATGTACCCTGTAAGATTGTGAGCCTTTAAAAGAGGCCAGGATTTTCTAGTCGGGGAGCTCTGGTTCTGAGACGGGAGTCTGCCAAGACTCCTGGCCGAATAAAAAGCCACTTCCTTCACAAACCTGGTGTCTGAGAGGTTTTGTCTGTGACATGTCCTGCTACACCATTATCACTGTTACTCCTAGAAAAGTAACAGTTTTCCCCAGACCATTTTCTCACTGAAAACCTCCTCTACTATACTGGGCAAAAATTCAGTTCCACTGTTGCTACATCACACAGAAGAGAAAACTAGGTGGTAGTGCAGCTGGCCCTGCGGTCTAGTCCTTCTGATCCCTTGATCACCTCTCTTTGAAATATTGTCCTACTATGCCTGAGTCCAGAACCCTTCAACACACCTCCCCCAAATCTCCCTATGCCCCAAAGTAGACCATGTGCTTCCCTTCTAAAATAATAGTGGAGCTCGAAGACAGCTTTGAGCTCACTCATTTCATTTAATTCCAGCTGCTTCATAGACTGTGAATTCAAGAGTCAAAGGAGGAAAGTGAGGTTCTTAAGATGAACAAGTGAAAGAAGAAGCTTTAGCATTTAATGTGTCAGAATTCACTCTGTTTTGCATTTGTATGACCAAGTTCTTTTTTTTTCCCTCAGTTCACTGCAACTTCTGCCTTCCAGGTTCAAGCAGTTCTCCTGCCTCAGCCTCCCAAGTAGCTGGGATTACAGGCACATGTCACCATGCCCGGCTAATTTTTTATATTTTTAGTAGAGACAGGGTTTCACCATGTTGGCCAGGCTGGTCTCTAACTCTTGATCTTGTGATCCACCCACCTCAGCCTCCCAATGTGCTGGGATTACAGGCACGAGTCACCATGCCTGGCTGACCAAGTTCTTCGCTACTGACATATACCTTCTTTGTGAAGTGATCAATAGGAAAATCACACACCAATCTTACTATGCTCATCTCTCTCCACTTTATTATTATCCTTGCATCATGCATGTCCGGGGTAGACAAAGAAAGACACCTCCTTTCAAGGATCCAATATGTGAGTGCAGAAAAACATACTCTGGCAAAGCTATTCAAGAATTCATTCAGCTACCATAATGCTGTTTATGTAGAATTTACAAAAAGTAAAAAACACTTAAAAAACAGAAAAAAGTAGCTGCAACAAAACCAGCATTGATAGGTTGGGAATTGTGGATTTTTCTGCCAGTATTCCTTCTCTTTCTGATAACAGAATCTCTGTTTTCCCTTCTGGGAAACCATTTCTCCTTCATTCTCAATCGTGTGGGCTGAGCACAGTGTTGGTGGAAACTGACACAAGACTAGTGTATTAGTTTTCTTGATTCAGCTGTGGCAAAGTAACACAAATTTAATGATTTTCAGTTCTGGAGGTCAGAAGTCCAAAATGGTTCTTAAGGGGCTAAAACTGAGATGTCAGCAGGCAGGGCTAGTTCATTTTGGAGATTCCAGAAGCAGACTATGTTCCTTGCCACTTCCAGCCTGCACAGCCTTCTGGAAGCCCTTGGTTTGTGGCCATACCACTCCAATCTTGGATTCCACTGTCACAGTGCTTTTTGTCCTGTGACCTCTAACTCTTTTGCTTTTCTGCTATAAAAACCCTTATAATCATACATGATAATATTTGCAGTTCAAAATCCTTACTGTAATAATATTTGCAAAATCCATTTTGCCATAATGTAACACACTCATAGGTTCTGGGGAATAGGACATTCACACTTTTGGGGTGTTATTACTTAGTCTACCACAACAAGCCAATCAAAGCGGCAAATACCTTCAGTAACAGTCATCATTTTGGGTAAGTAAATGACCCAAGTTGATCCAATCGGAGAAAATCCTGGGACTTGGGAACTGGCACTGACGGGAGTAAGTTCTCACTCTAGGCCTCGGAGCAGTGGGCTAGCACTGGCACCCCTGCAGCTGTCCTGCCACTCCACGTGCAGAACTTGTATCTGAGCAAATTACCCTAGTGATTAAGCCTCTGGTCGGATCTACGTCTACACTATCATTTTGAAAGTAAATGTGATTCCATTTGCTGAAGTCAGTTGAATTTTTTGGGTGTCATTTTCAGTTGAAAAAAGTCTTACCAGTTATAAATAATAATGATAATATTGATTTCTTACTCTCTACCCAGTATTCTAAGAGTTTTACATGGATCATCTCACTTTATCCTCACACAGCCCTATAATTAGGTGGTGGTTGTTATTATCCTCCCTTCCTATGAGAAGGTTTGAGGCTTAAAGAAGCTGAGTGATCAGCTCATGGACACAGAGATGGTTAGTAGAAAAGCCTGGATATCACAGTCTGTCTACACAGACCTAACAACTCTGCTAAAAATTACCTTGTGATGTTGAAGGAAGAGGCTGGGCAAAATGGCAGTGTCCATGTAACAAAATTACAATAATGTAAACAAACTCTGCATAGCAACCATTATAGAGAGGCAATATCTTTGGGGAATCATTTTGTACTTTTTCCTACATATTGTAAATTTTCTATAGTTACAATTTCTCACCTTTTTAATGAAAACTAATTTTTATTTAACCAGAGATGACCTCTTTCTCTGCACAACCGTGTCTGAGTATTGGTCTTGTGATTGTAAGAATGGCAGGTAAGACTCTGAAGGCTAGTGCAACACGACTAATTGCTGCATTTGCACTCGACTTCCTAGGAGTTGGGCTGCAAATGTACACGCATGCTTCACCCGTTGTGCTGGTGACATTAATAAGAAATCACATTTTTTTTCCTAGCAAAGGACTAGGTAAGTAGGTCTCTGATAGACGTAATTATTACAAGGTTTTGAAATGAACTATTTTTTAACAAATACAAAACTTAAATATGTATGACATGTACATACCTATATGTTGGTTTATAAATACATTCACCATGAAAACTTTAAACTTACCATTTGAATGCTAATTTGGTTAATGAATTTCTCTTTTGTCTATGTCATAGTGTCTCTAACTTGAAGTAACTTGAAATTGGCATTTTGGGGACAGATACTGTGTACCAGACATATTGTCAGGTAATTTAACCACATCATCTCATGTAATCCTCACAAAAACTCTATGAGATGAGGGAACTATGTCTTTTAGAGAAGGAACCTCCAGCTATGAGGTTATAAGATTTGCTGTGGGTTGCACAGCATGCAAGAGTGGGAGCTATGATAGACTGTGGTCTATCTGATCCCAAAACAGGTACATCTCTCCCTCACATTCCTGAGTTTTCATCTATGAAACCATATAGCATTGTGCTAAGTATCACCTGGTTTAGCGTTTAAATGTGAGCTATGTTGTATTATCTGACATTGTTTTATTTATATATGCTATAACCATACAGCTTTGTATTTTATAGACTGCCTACTTCTGAGAAGGAATGAGAATTAGAGGACCACATGAACTTCAGAATTAGATTTGGATTTCGATCCTGGCCCTAGTAAATTCTAGCTATGTGACATTGGGCAAGTTACATGACCTTGGTAAACTCCTTCATCTGAATATAGGGAAAATAACTGTGCCTCTCTAGAGTTGCTATGAGCAGAAAGTAAAGGGATACACCCAAAGTTGTCATAACAGAGGCTGGTTGGTGTTCCATCTTTCCCAGACTTTAGGAAGGTTGGAATAGGTCTGTAAATGTGGCCTGATGGATTAGCTAAATTAAATTAAATTAAATTAAAACCCTTTCTTTCCTGTTTCCTAACCACATTTCTCTTTCACAAAGATGTGTAGGCAGAAGAAGAAGGAATGAATAGCTGACATTTAGATGAAAATACCCCATCTTTCTGGCACAGAGAATTCATGCGATAGATCAGAGCTCGTGTGGCAGGTTTCATTTTTATAGCCTGGTGTGTGGCACATTTTGCTTCTCTTGTTTGCTTTTATCTTGAGGTCAAAGAAATGATGCAATACATTATCACAAGTGCACACCCTTCATTTCTTGAACATCTGTGCTCAGAGCATATGTCTGCCTAGACAAGTGGATTCATCTTGCTGCTATCTGGTCTCTTATGTGTTGGCTCCTTTGAAGCATGGTGCATTTATTTTGACCATTTCTGCAAAATAATGACAAGTTTAAGGGGAAATCAGGAAAAGTGAAATCTTTTTTTCCATCTGGAGAGAACTCTGAGATGTTTATTAGCCTCCTTCTCTCTCATCAAGGTTTAAATATGTTCAAGAGGCACAAGGCCTGAAGTTAAGTTATTACTACTGGCTTATCTTGAGCAAATTTTGTCTTGTAGACAGACACCCATGTGGTTTGAATTTCTTCCATATTAAGCTTAAAATATGAGGGTGTAATTAGTGAGTCTTGAAGTTGAATGAATTTAGGAGCATGCAAACTCTTGAGATAAGCCAAGTGCCTGTGGCAATACCCCATCCTAATGAGAGGCTTTCCAGGGATTTCCTGAAAAAACCTGTTTTCAGTACCTCAACATAATTGTTGTTAGAAGCTCTCCTTAGAACATCATCCAAATAAGAATTTAGAAAAGTGGCATACATCTTCGACACCTCCTTCTTCCTCTCCCCAAGCATCAAGTCCTGTGGGTTTTACCCATTTCTATTCTCTCTCAATTAAGCAACCAATTGCTTTCTAATATCTGCCATTTGACCCTCTAATGTGTTCATCTTGAAGCCAACTGTGAGTTTTCCTAAACAAAATCTTATCACATAGTGACCCGTTCACTATCATATCTCCATTACGTAGCACTGTGCCTGACACATGTTAGATGCTCGATAACTCATTGCTGCATGACTCATGCACCACTGTATAAGTACACTGAAGATCTTAAAGCACATTTCACCTCCATATTTCTTACCTGAAATGAATATTTGGATACATATTATTCAAGTGTATTGAGAGACATAATATATTTGATCCAAATGTATGTGAAAGGTACCATAGACCAGCAAGGCTACTTAACTCAATAGAATTTACTTTCCAATAGAATAGTATTGTAATTTCTGTGGTTAAGATTTTTTGGAGTTTGGTCTTGAGGGCTCTCTCTTGAGAGTGGTCATAAGTCAGGATAGCCACACTCTAGGAGAGCCATGATAGGGGAAATGTTAGGTTTGAGTGTGTGATTCAGGTGAGATGCAATGAGAAAGTGAAACCAAAATACATGAAATAGAAAAAACAAATATTTTTTACATGTCCTAGAGAGGTTACATGTGCTGATGGGCTCCTGACGGAAAGTTCAGAGGAGGTGAGAAGCTCAATGAGCAGGGGACCAGCACAGGACCCAACCTGTGGGACTATGCCCCCATTAAGGTCTATTAGCGTTATCCCTTAGGCTTTTCCAATGGAGTTTTGGACTGGCTAGTTTAAAGAGAATATACGTGAAGGGAGGAACTTATTTACATAATTCTGAGGTTCACCATTAGTTTGCTCATAGTTAGCAGCTATGGGCATGCTGGCTTTTGCATCAGTGGGCTCAGAAAAAAGTGGAATCTATCAGAGTCACATAGGGGAGGACAAATTTTAACTAGGCCAGAGGTGACATGGTGACATGGCATGCCTGGGTTTCAAATGAATTACGTCAGGCCTAAAAATGAATGCTGGGGCAGCAACTATATTAAACAAATTTATGAACACTAAATATTTAATAAAGAATTTAATAAAGAACAAGAATCTTCCTCTGGTCTTAAAATAATATTTATTCTGGTAGGACAATATAATACCTTGAAGTCCAGCTAGTGATTTTTTAAGAAGAACATATGTATTCACAGAATCAGAGCCAGCTGGCAGTGAGTAATATCAGTAAATGAAGATCACGTTAAGACAGTCGTCTCAAACTCTGTAACACCAAGAGGCACAGCGTTGTATACAGAGGTAGGGAGGGCTGGGGAGTGTGATAGCCCAGTCCCAGGGATAAACTTAGCATATCTTCCTTCTAACAATTTCACTTGAACCATAAAGAAAGTGGGGAAAGAGGTAAATGTTTATGCTTTCCAGAGATTATATTATACCCAACAAATCTGTTTTAATTCCACACAATTAACTTGTTGATTTCATGTGCCTGGTTTACATTTTGATAATAAAAGTAAAACATTAACTCTTATACATCCAATAAGTTCTTTACACCAAATGCTCAAATTTGATTTTTTTACCACATATGTAATTCTGCTGTTTCATGTTCAACTTCAGTGAGTTTTCTCAGTGAGTTTGTGTTATTTGCTTGCAGTGATGTCAGCATGGTTCTGTGTTTACCAGTATGAAGGGAAACCTCTTTGATCCTGCCCTGTCACCCAATATTATGAATGGATATAGATGTGCGGGTGTGCTTGAAACCCACTGGAATGTCCTTCCTGAAGCCAGCTGAGTTTCTCTTCCAGTATTTCATGATGGCTTCAAATATGGATCACAATGTTCTTAAACACTTTTGTTTTCCTGGAAGGTTTTCATTGCTTTTCTTTTTCTTTTTTTAAAATTTTCTTTCAAGTTGTGCTTTCATCTTCTTACTCATATTCCTCTTTTTTTTTTTTTTTTTGAGACAGAATCTTGCTCTGTTACCCAGGCTGGAGTGCAGTGGTGCAATCTCGGCTCATTGCAACCTCTGCCTCCCAGGGTTCAGGCAATTCTCATATCACAGCCTCCTGGGTTGTTGGGATTAAAGGTGCTCACCAAGCCTGGCTAATTTTTCTTTCTTTCTTTTTTTTTTTTTTTAAATTAGAGACGGGATTTTGCCATGTTGGCCTGGTAGTTTTGAACTCCTGATCTTAAGTGATCCACCTGCCTCAGCATCCCAAAGTCCTGGGATTACAGGCCAGAGCCACCATGTCCAGCCTGCTTATGCCCCATCTTTCTACATTTTCAACTTTACTATCTGCCCTGATTTACCACTTTTTAGGTGGATGATCATTCTTTTCATTTCTTAACCCAATACAGAATATTTGCCCCCTAAAATGTCTTCATTAACAATATTCTCTAGACACCCTGTTTCTACTGCCCTGTGTTCAGTTCACCACTTTCTGGTGCTCATGTGGTCTTGTTTTTATTTTCATCTATGTTGGAGTACATTGTCAGTGAACTTCTTAAGAGTGTGTATGTGAGAAACAAACTTCATTCTTATCTGCCCAGTTTGGCTGTGTATAATATTCTGGGTTGAAAACTATTTTCCCTCACATCTTGGAAAGCCTTTCTCTGTTGTTTTCTGGCATCTAGTGTTCCTGATGTGTTTGAAGATACCCTGACTTCTCCAGAAGACTGTAGGCCCTTTGCTTTATCATTACTTAGTGTTCTAATTTTTTTTTTTTTTTTTTTTGACATGGGATCTCGACCTGTAGCCCAGGCTGGAGTGCAGTGGTGTGATCTCTGCTCACTCTGCCTCCTAGGTTCAAACAATTCTGTGCCAGCCTCCAGAGTAGCTGAGATTACAGGAATCCATCACCATGCCTGGCTAATTTTTGTGTTTTTAGTAGAGACAGGGTTTCACCATGTTGGTCAGGCTCGTCTCTAACTCCTAACCTCAGGTAATCCGCCTGCCTTGGCCTCCCAAAGTGTTGATATTATAGGTGTGAGCCACTACACCAAGCCTAATTTTTTTTTTTTTTTTTTTTGAGATGGAGTCTTGCTCTGTTGGCCAGGCTGGAGTGCAGTGGTATGATCTCGACTCACTGCAACCTCCACCTCTGGGTTCAAGCAATTTCTCCCTCAGCCTCCCGCGTAGCAGGGATTACAGGTGCCCACCACCATGCCTGGCTAATTTTTATATTTTTAGAAGAGACAGAGCTTCACCATCTTGGCCAGGCTGCTCTTGAACTCCTGACCTTGTGATCCACCTGCCTTGGCCTCCCAAAGTGCTGGGATTACAGGTGTGAGCCATTGTGCCCAGCCAGAATTTTTAAAATGACATATCTAATGAGGGCTTTCAAAAAATCATCTTGTTTGGCACTTAGTAGGCCTTTTCCTTTTTACTGACATCATATTGATGAAGAGTTAACATAATTCAGTCTACTCTTTTGAAGTACAGTTCAAGTTTTCACAAAGGTATGCCATCATGTATTTATCACCAAATGATGATAAAGAATATTTCTAGCAACACCAATAGTTCCCTTTTGTCCCTTCTTAATTGATCTCAACC
This sequence comes from Ateles fusciceps, assembly GCA_036589455.1. Lineage (NCBI taxonomy): Eukaryota > Metazoa > Chordata > Mammalia > Primates > Atelidae > Ateles > Ateles fusciceps. Next base: position 1,134,729 of record JAZHEH010000672.1, read on the forward strand.
CGTCATCTCCAATTTCTGACAACCACTGACCTTATTTCCATGTCTTTATTTTGTCTTTGCCAGAATGTCACATAAATAGAATCAAACAGTATATAGACCTTTGTGTCTCACTTCTTTCACATAGCTTAACACTTTTGAGATTTATTCATGTTGCTGAATATATCAGTAGATTATTCTTTATTATTACTGGAGTATTCCATTGTTGGGGATGTACCAAAATTTGTTTATCCAAACACCAACTGATGATTTGAGAGTTCTTTGAGTGACTTCTTGATATCATATAAAGGTGCTATAAACTTTTATTTACAGGCATTTGTGTGGCCAGATATTTCCACTTCTCTTGGGTAAATAACTAGCCATGAAATTGATGAAATTGTTGGGTCATCTGGTAATTACTTCTTTATGTTTACAAGGTATCGACAGTATTTTTTTCCAAAGAAGCTACACTATTTTGTATTTCTACTTGCAGTGTATAAAAATATGTTTGTCTAAATATTAATTAACACTTAGTATTTTCCATTTTTCCATATTTTTTTAAAATATTAACCATTCTAGTAGAAGTGTGGTTGTATCTTATTGTGGTTGGGACATTTTCTATTTAAAGATTTTCATTTTCTTCAATTCTAGACATTTTTCTTGTATTATATCTTCTGCAATATCCTTCCTTGTCTTGTCCCTATTACTCCTTTCCAGAATTCCTTTTAATCAGTGTTGAGACCACTGGATTTGTCTCTTACATTCTTTTCTATCTTTTTGTATCTAAGTTCTGTGCAATTTCCTTGACTTTAACTTTAGCCCATGTAGGTTTTTTCCCTTTAATTTTACGTGTAATGTTTTTTAACCCACAAGAAGTTGTGGTATCTTAAAAATTTTTTTCTGGCATCCTATTCTGTTTTTTTGAAGCCAAGTTGTCCTCAATTGTTGTCAAGATATGAACTGGAATCTGTTTCCTGATTAGAGGAATCTATTTCTACTTGAGTCTTTATTTCCCAATTATTTATCTTTGTCTGTCCCCATTAAGCTTTCTTGACATTTCAGGTAATCCTGTGTTATCTTTTCACATTAAGGAATTAGGCAAAACAATAAAGCTCTATGTAAAAATGGACAAGGCAGGTGGGGTGCAGTGGCCTACACCTGTAATCCCAGCAGTTTGGGAGGTCGAGGCGGTTGGATCACCTGAGGACAGGAGTTCACGACCAGCCTGGTTAACGTGGTGAAACCACGTCTCTACTAAAAATACAAAATAAATAAATAAATAAATAGCCAGGCATGGTGGTGGGTGCCTGCAATCCCAGCTACTCAGGAAACTGAAGCAGAAGAATTGCTTGAAACTGGGAGGTGGAGGTTGCAGTGAGCGGAGATCACGCCATTGCACAAGGCAAGCAGACTAACAGACCTTGCTTTAATTTGTCTCCTTTCCTGTTAGTTGCTACATGTATATACATAAAAGGCAAGGGTTCTGTTTTAAATCATTGACCATCCATCTGTAAAGGGGGAAGTACTGCAGTTGATATTTATTACGAATCAGCTAAGTTCCTAAACATTTTCAAGTAATAGCATACATAAAATGAACAGTTATATAGTGCTTATAATTTTCATGACCAACTTCAAAATGCTTGATTTATTTAATCCTCACAAGAACACTGTCAGGAATGCCTTCTACTCTCATTCCTCTTTTGAGATATGGAAATTGGCACACAGAGAGGTTAAGTAATATGTCTAAGGTTGCACAGCTAATCAGTGGCAAAGCTGTGTTTGAAAGACAGCGGTTTTGATCCATTGTCTTTGCTGCTAGACATTGTGCTAGACTGACTCGCAAACATTGACTTTCTCCCTGAATCCCTCCAACAGATCGGTGAGGTAGCCATTATCACTGCCACTGTATAAAGGAGATTTCTGAGGCCCACACAGATTGAATGAGACACCTGATTCCACAAAGCCAGAAGAGTAGAATCTGTCTGACTTCAAAGCCTGAATTCTATTGTTTCAGATTTGTCCAAAAAATGTTAATTTTAAATACTTACAAATGAAGATTTCTTGACAATTAAATCAATGTTTATTTGAAGAAGGGTGACATATGAACTCAATATTTTGTATTAAATGATAAAAACAAAAAAATCTTATTACTAATGATCTGTGAAAACTGTCTCTTTTACTTTGGAATGAACAATTAAGATTTAACATATCAATTACGTTGTTTCTCAATAACATAACAGATCAATAACCTTCATTTTGTGTTCTTCTTAATTATTGTGTGGGGGTTTCTGCAGAGATATTCTGAACCAGATCTTGTGTATTAATCTTTACACAGAGTTCTTGTTCCTCACAATGGAGCAATCAGACCTTGATTAATGTTAGCATTAAACTAACTGCTATCTAATCAGTTGACAAAATGCTGGTTTTGACTCTGGTTTTCTGTGGTCTGTTTGTTTCTGATGTTTCTGATTGGTGTTTGCTATGGGGAAGAATAAAGAAACACGCCATACATTATTCATTGACGTGAATAGAAGGGTTTTTTTGATATTCCCCCAGGCTTTGACAGAATGACAGAGCAGTAACTCAAGACCTAAATGTAAACCGTCACCCTCCCTGCCCTGCTATTTTTTGAAGAATAGAGAATTTAAACCGATTATCCAATAAGTAAAATGTCCCTCTAGAATCCCACATCGTAAAAAATGATACCAACAGCTGCCAAATAGCCCATGAAAAAATAAGCCTGTTAGTGAATGTTTGTTCTTTGCCTTGTATTCCAGATTCTTTCACATCCTCACATTGCCCTTTCTCCCCCTAGTTAAAAATAACACTTACCATCTTTTTCTTCATGTATTTGCTGCTTTCATAGTCATCCATCCCTACTTCTGTCTTATCTTCATCCGTGAGTCTGACACACTGGAGCAGAATGAGCTTCCAAATACACAGCTTCAGATCATCTGCCTCGTGGTCAGAATTCTCCAGTGGCACTCTAGAGTCCCCACTAGCTTTTTAGAGTCCTAGGGTTGAATGAGGGTGTCTCAGAGGTCCAGATATTCCTGAGTAGAAAGGCTTCTGCCTTGTTTGAACAGAGCATTTCTATTTGTATCAGCCTGTTGCATAGACATTCTGAATGATGTATTAGTAGATAAGTAAAACAAAACTAAAAGGGCTTGAAAACTATTGGTATGTAGGAGAAAATCTGCACTCCATCGTATGGCATACATATCCCACACAATGACCTAGAAGGTTATTGATGAAGAGTCTCCCATCTTCCAGTCAATCCATGTTGCGCTGCCTACTCCAGCTTACCCTTAAAATTTTAAAATTGATCGGATTTTCTTGGATCTTTCTGGACAATCTGTACCTTCTCATGCTATCTCCTTGCCTTGGCATAATTTACTTCCCCAGCTTGGAATCTCCTGGTTCTGCTGGTTTTCCTGGAAACTCTAATTTAGTCTTCAAGTCTCAGCTCAAGAGCTACTTTCTATAAAGGCTTTCTAGCCCATCATCTGGAGTAGTGTTGTATAAAAGAACTTGTGGGGTGATGGAAATGTCTTGTGTTGTCCAATCTAGTAGCCACAAACCCTATGTGATTATCAAATCTTTGAAATGTGGTTGCCACAACTGAGGAGGTAAATTCTTAAATTTATTTATAAAATACTTTCAACTTTTTGCAAATTGAAATGCAAATAACCCTACAAGAATAGTGGCTGTTGCATTGGAAAAGCAGCTCTAGATAGACCTACATAGAAACTATTTTTGTTACAATACTTTGAAAAAGTTGCACCATAATTATTTATTTGCATGGACATTGATTACGGTAGCCTGTGAACATCTGTGGGACAGGACTTTGTCTTTGCCTGTGTGAATCCTTTGCTGCCAGCACAGCATCAGGGTCATAGTAGGGATTCTTTGAATGTTGAAAAAATAGATGAAAGAAAATAGCATAATCAAGTAGGAAGTTGAGACATATTACGGGAAAATTCTGAGGGCATTGCAATGAGACGCTCATTATTTTGAGTCTAGGACCTTTCACTTAGTGGGTTAGCAATCTAGCCAAGTTGCTTCTCTTTCTTAGTCTAACTTTTCCACCTTATCAGGTTTCTTGGGATATTTAAAAGTGCTATGGTATATGAATCACATAAGAGTCAATTAGCTAATACTAGTTCACCTTTCAAAATTACCCACTGTCTATTTTCTACTTGTATATTTTATTCTGAAGCATATTTATGTTACCTGAAATTCAAAAACGTAATGATAGAAATGTTTGAAAAATTTGCACCAAGAATAAAACAGATTGTAATAAGTATAGAGAGTCAAAAATAACTTTTAAAAAGATTACAACGGGTGGGTTTCAGCTCCAAGTAAGCACAGGTATGTCCCCCAACTTCAGTGAAACAAAATCCACCTCTACATGGGTAAGAGCGTTTGCAGAATCATGCCAAATGGCAAGTGATGAGCTCTACCAGCATGACTAATGGCAGAGGAAAAGAGAAAGGCAGACGGAAAGAATCTGTTGGTGGAAACACAGTGATTTGTTATTCACTGGGAAAAAGTGCAGTGTCAAGAAGTATAGGTTCTTGCTTGACATCAGCACTCTGAATCAATTGAAACAGTGTTATTCGGGTGAGCTGCAGCCAGAAACAATTGTCCACCTTTGTCATCACTTTGTGTGTCTAACCACAAAGGTAAGTAAAGGCTGCAATCAGCAAGGGAGAGAGAGGGAGGCTGTAATTACCAAAAACTATCAGAGTCATTGTCATGTATGTAGAGAGAAAGCAATCCTGAAAATGCTGCAATGATTTACATAAACAAACACATTAATAGAATCACGTGAATGACTATCTCCAAATCAAAAGTGCCAGCTCATCCCGGTATACTCTAGGGGCAAAATACTGAGCACTGCATTCCTGCCACTCCAAACCGACTGCTATTTAAAATTAATCTAATCAAGACACTTTAACAGTAAAACAACTTTGGTCACTTTTTGACCTTGAAGATTGATGGACTCAACTATAAAATATGCAAAACTGAAAAACTGCACTTAGATTTTTCAACAAGGTTTTCTTTCTTTTCATGACAATTCTCTTTTATTTTTTATCTCTTCTCCTGTGGATCAATGCTCATCATAAAAACCCTTCAATCCAGTTTCTACTTCCTTACTGTTGTTTTATTTCTTCATTTGCCATTTGAAGTGCTTTTTGTTGTGGCTTATTTGCTTTGTTTTATTTTGCTTTTTGGCTATGCATGCAACTAAATCAGAGAGTTAATAGTGTCATACTCCTGGAAACTGAAGTCAGTTAAACCTAAGAGTTGACACAGCATCAATATCTTTTATATCAGAAGCTCTGCTGAGTGCTGAGGAGCATACTCACTGATTAAGACACTCTACATCTGCAGTAGACAGAGTCTTAGAAACTGCCACCAGGAATCCATGTTCTCCTTCCCAGAAATTATGACAGTGAATGTGAAATCCCATACCCAGGATGGTGCTGTATGACACAGTTGACACTATAAAATAGACAGTATCTTAGTGGGCCTGATCTAGACCTGATCCAATCACATGAGACCTAAAAAGCAAAGACTTTTCCCTGGATGGTGAAGAAAAAGAAGACAGAAATGGGAGCCAGAGAGTTTTAAAGCACAAGAAGGAACAGATGCACTATTTGCTTTGAAAGCTGGAAGGAGCCATGTGAGAAGTAGAGTGAACAGCTTCTAGGAGCTGAGGCTGACCTCCACTGTTAGCCAGTGGGGAAACCAGGAACTCAGTCCCATAACCAAAGGAACTAGATTATGCCAACAACTTACATGAGTTGGAAGTGGATTCTTCCCAGAGCCTCCAGGGAAGAGCCAGGCTGGCTGACATACTGATTTCAGTCTTTGGAGACCCTATGTGTCCTACAGAACTGTGAGAGAATATTAATTAATGTTATTTCTATTAAGCCAATAAGACTGTGGCAATTCTTTACACAACAATGGACAGTTAGTACTGCATTCTTAAAGAGTACAAAATTACCTGAGAAGAAAAGGAAAATATCCGAGTAATAATTATAATGCAGTATAATACGTGTTGGAATCAGGGAAAACAGAAATGTGCTGTAGTGGTAGAGAATAGAATGTGACTCACTTTATCAGCAGCATCTAGGTGACATATGACTTGGGATGTGACAAATGCAAAGAATTTGGGCAGGGAAAGATAGATCACAAATGCTATTCAAGCAGACGGCACAACATCTGCAAATAATCAGTGTCACAGATTGGTTCCCCAGGAAGCCTACTTGGAGATGGAGATTAGAGAGCAGAAGTTTTATCCAGGAGTTCCCTCGGGATCCATATCTGTGAAGGAAAGTAGAAAGAAGTAGGGATATGCAGAGGGAGAAGTTGATCTCCAATACGATCCCATAAAAAGTCTTTAGCCAACCCTAAAGGGAGCTCTGGTGCTGGAAAGTCCCATTAGAATTGTTGATCAGCAATGAATGCAGGCTGCCCATGGAAAGAGGTGTGACCTTGGACAAAGCAGTTTTCTGCAGCTGAGACTATTCTCAATGAAGAATGACAGCTAATAGCTTCTTCTGCAAATCCACATTTCTATAGTGGGGTCTGAGAGTTTTATACAGGAACATGGAGAAGTCTGACCTTTTCAAAGGCAGGTGAGAAATTAGGCCTAGCCAAACAACAGGATATGCAGAAAAATAGGAAAAGTTAGTAAGAAACCACTGTAAAGAGATGTGTGTTTTGGCTCAAGTAGGGTTCTGTGAGTCAGGCTAAACAGACAGATGTGTATCCTGTTGGGATATGGTCCCAATAGAAGCTTTCAGGCAGAAGAGTGATTTGGATTTTTATTAGTTAAATATTCTTGTGGCTATGAAGAAGAAGTAAGTGTTTGATTTAAGAAATGGGCCAAGGGATACACAGGAATCAAAAGAGCTGGGTTTGAGACACGGGAGAGAAGCTGGACTTGGATAATCTGTATATTTCTATCTGTTACATTCATAATGGGTTCTTGTAATACATATTATTGTTGGACCAACTGGGTATACATTGATGCCATTCACTAAGCCAAGAGATAGGGGTAGAGTAGATTTAAAGGTAAATGTAGTTGCTTGGTTGAACATGTTTTTGAGTCATTGGTAAAGTTAAAATAACTTGTAGGTAGTAGGGAATATAGAAATGAAACCATGAAGGTAGAACTACACTAGATATAGAAATTTGGAAGTCACTGAGAGAACATGATATTTACTAAAGCCTTGAGAGGGTTGACAGTTTCCCAGATAGAGCTCATTGAGCAAGAGAAAGTGATAAAGATAGAATTTCAAGGAAACAATATCCAAGAGGTAGGTTAAAAGCAGGAGGAGAGTAAAGAATTCTGAAGGATCTTGAGGAATAGAAAGAGAAAGAAGGACCCCCGGTATTCTAGAAATTAAAGGGAGGAAGATAATAAAGAGTGAATGATAAGAAGTGCTAATGTTGGACATTGGATCTATTAATGGCAAGAAAAACCAGACACATCCATTTGCCTTCACTGAGTTTATAATCTAGTAGAGAGATACGCATAAATAGAAGATTTGCACACATGCATATGAAATTACTACTATGGTAAATGCCTTGAATTTTCAGTGTAGGCTGCTATAAGAGGCTGTAATGGGAAAGTCTGACCTCATTTGAAATATTGGTGCAAACCTCGCCAAGGAGGTACTGTTTGAATTGAAATCTGAAGGGATGAATTTGTCACCCACCCCAGATTTGTATCTTGAGTCCTAACCTCTGGTAGTACAAAATGTGACTGTATTTGGAGATAGTGCCTCTAAAGAGATAATTAAGTTAAAATGAGATTATGAGAGTGCTCCCTAATCTAATATGGCTGGTTTCCCTGTGAGAAGATCAGAATAGGACATAGATATACACATTCGATTTATAATGGAAGACATTATAAAGACACAGAGAGAAGACATCTTTCTATAAACCAAGGGCCTCAGAAGAAGGCCTCAGAAGAAAGCAAAGCTGCCTACATTTTGACCACAGACTTCTAGCCTCCAGAAAACAAGTTACACTGTCAAAGCCACCATCTTTGTTAGGGAAAAGTTATATTGTTAAAGCCACTTATCTTTGTTACGGCAGCTGTAGCAAACAAATACAGACACGAATCCAGTGTGGAAGGATGAAGCCGATGGGTATTTGATAGTTCCATGAATAGGACTTGATGGTGAACTGGATATTGGGAAACCAAGCTTGTTGTGTATGATAAAACAGATCATGACCATACCTTACAGTGAGTGAAGGGCTCTATCCACAATTAGGGGAATTGGAAAGTTGAAGTGTGAATGAGAGGACTGAAGGCTATGACAGAATGCATGGCCTGCAGATCCAAGTGGTCAGTTTCACGTGGTGAGTACCTTCCAGCTCCAGGCATTGGAGATGCATTCTAGTTATAGAACGGACAAAGCTCTGCCCTCATGTGACTTATAAATAGTTCGGGAAGTTAGGCATTATGCAAGTAATTAAACTAATCATTATTTACTGTCGTGATACATCTTTTAAAAAGTAAATATGAACTTTATGAAAGTGTATATATCCGGTAGGAAATAGATTGGGCTATTTGGGGGGAGTTATTGCTAAGGAAAGGATTTAGAGTGGGATGAATTTGATGGTTGGGATAAAGGAGCCATACAAGGGGGAGGAATAAAAAGATTCAGGAGAACAGGAATACTCATAAGTAAAGTTAGGGTGTAGAGAGGCAGAGGCATCTGTAATCCCGAATGTACTATGTCCAATGTCCCTGTGGGAAGGAAGGTCACCTAAGCAGGCAACGATGTCACTGACTTTGTCAACATGGAGCTCAGCAGAAACAAGGCCTACTCTGCTTCTCTGATCAGCATGTAGGCACCTTGCCACATAGCTTGTCTGGGGACAGCCGCACAGTCCTGCTGAGCTGTGCCTTCCAGGGACCTGGCTTCCTGTAGAGGTTCAGTGATGGTACAGACAGTGGGATGCTCAGCCAGTTGGGAAAGCTGCAACTCTCAGGGTTGGAGGGATCATCTGGCAAGAATCTGGGATCACACCAGGGAAAGTCTTAAAGTGACAGTGTTCATGCAGTCCACATACATTTAATGAAAACTTGTTACATTACAACTACGGTACTAGGTACGAAATATCAGAGGGTCCCCAAGAGACACAAGTTGTTTGCTCTCATTAGTAGGTTGCATTGTGTCCCTTCCCTGAAAGATGTGTCTAAGTCCTAACCCCTGGTACCTATACATGTGAACTTACTTAGAAGTAGTGTTTTGGCAGATGCAACTAATTTAGAAATCCCAGGATGAGGCCGCCCTGGATAGGATGTTTGGATAGGCTCTAAATCCAGTAGCTGGTATCCTTATAAAAGAAGGGAGAGAACATTTGAGACACAGACACGTAGACACAGAGGAGAAAGTTAGGTGAGGGAAGTAGAGATTGTAGTGATGCATTTACAAGCCAGAGAATGCCAAGACTGCCCACAGCCACCAGAAACTAGGAGTGAGGCATGGAACAGATTATCCCTTGGAGCCTCCAGAAGAAATCAACCCTGATGACACCTTGATTTCAAACTTCTGGCATCCAGAACTTTGAGGTAAAACATTTCCGTTGTTTTAAGACACGAAGTTTATTATGATAGTTTGCTACAGCAAACTAGGAAACTAAACACTCTCTCAGCTTACAGTCTATAACAGGTCACAAGTTAGCAGGTACACAAAGAGCAACCTATGTACAGATCTTTGATAAATTTAAGTTGTAATCTAGGGGGACATGATTAAAAAAGGGTGAGAGGGAAACAACATTGGAAAGAGATATTCAGAGAAAATCTGTCCAAGGAGGTGATATTTGAGTAGAAGCCTGAAGCGCAAGAGTGAGAGGAGTTGATAGGGTAGGCCAACGCCTTAAGTTGAAGAGAGCTGTGTATTCAAGGGACAGCAGGGAAAGAAAGGGCAGAGCCTGCAAGAGGTGGCAGGCAGCTGCCAGGCACTTGAAGATCATGGGAAGACTTTTTGTTTTCCTCTGAAGGGCAAAGGAAGGCGAGGAGGCTAGAGGTTAAGTATGGGCAGAGTGCTTCCCACACAGTCAGCCTTTGTGGGGAGCTAGAAGGAATCACAGAAAAGGCAGCTTTATCTTGTAGACATGACATTGACTAGGTCAGATTTCTACCTGCAGGAGATGTTTGAGTTTAACCTTTGGCTTGCACTTAATAGTCAATTAGGTCTTTTCTTTCAGCCCCACACAGGCGCGATGACTTAGGCAATGCCACTCATCAAACCACATTTCAGCAAAGTGGAGGCAAATACAGCAATGGTGTCCAAATCATAGTAGTAAGAAGGTGAACATTTAACAGTTTTATTTCTGGACAACTCAGAATAAAATTCTGGGACTTACAGATTTACAAACATAAGTACAAAACTCATATGGCTCTATGGTCTTCCTAGGAGGTTAATGTCAATCTTTTTTTTTTTTTCTGAAGGGTGTGAAGTTGGTCAGAGAACTCAAAAAGGCTTGATATGGCTTTTATGGCTTCCATGGGGAAAGACAATAACTAGACAGAGGAAGAAAGAAATGAACGTAAGAAGAAAGGAATGAACATTTTTGGTGAACCTACTGTATGCCAGGCATTATGCTTGGTATTTTACAGGCAATAAGCTACTTAACTCTTACAACACTAGGAAGTTGGTATTATTACTCATGGTTTTCAGAGAACACATTTCAGTCTCACGGAAGTCAGGTGATTTGTCTCAAGTCACCCAGAACAAAGCCAGCAAGCTCAGGCCAGCAAGGCCTCAGAATTTGCATCCTTCTCTGGAAACATGCTGCATTTTCCTTCCTGCTGAGGAGAAGACCCTGACTCAATGGACCCAAAATACGATCCTCTATGTATGTCTTCAGTTTCCTCATCAGGTGACTGAAGAGACTAGATAGCTGAAGGCTCCTTTCCCATCTAAAACAAAGGGTCTTCTTGAGTCCATGAAGCCCCAGGGCTTTCTTACTTACATTTCCTGCTCTGACCCATGTCATGCATCCAGTATGCAAAATGAAACATGCTCATTCCCTCTCAAACTGTTCTTGGGGTTGTAATTCTTATCTTTATTGCTACCTCTGCAAGGAGGAGTAAATCATTATGTGTGTATTTTCTTGCCCCCCCCCCCCTCCTTTTTGGGCTCTCTCTTTCAAAGTTAATCAGGTTACTTCCATGTAATTTTTTACAAAGTAAATTTCCAACTAACTTTAACCACAAATTAGTCATCACATTGTGCTTTTCAGGGTTATATTAAGTCATTCGTCATAGATGCTGCCGATAATAGTTGGCTTAGGCTAAATGTTTCCTTGTTCAGAGTATTTATCACATCCTGTACTTGCCATGCCTGTGAAAATAAGAGGCAGGGAGGGTGTGAACTGGCTCACAGAGGCCACAAGATAATGAGTGTGAAGGAGCTGGGTAAACTGCAGAGGCCCCTGCCGTGGGGAGGTGGTTATTATTGGCATTAACTCACCTTTGGCAGGTTTTATTGCTGCATGATGAAAGGACAAAGAGGAAGTGTCTACAGGCTCACAAATACACAGGGGCTATGAAGGGAGAAAGTGGGCTTCCAAATCTGGGAAGAAATGCTTCCTAGCTGTGACCTTGGCAGATCACTAACCATCTCCGCCTCAGGCTCCTCACAGGGAAAGTGTGAATTGGAAATTCCACCCCACGGGCTATTGTGAGATTTGAATGAAATTGTGTCTATGAAGCCCTAGCCTGGCCTGGGGCATTCAATAGAGTTTGAGGTCCTCTCATTCAAGGCAACTGGCTGGAAAGAAATCTCCAGGGAACAGCTGGATTTCCTTGCACTGATCACATAATGCCTCGTGTCCTGTCATGGACCTTGGATAGGTCTGCAAGCTGGGGCCTCCTATCTGCCGCATAAAAACACACTTCGAACGTACTCCCTTGGCTGTGGAATCTTCCACTGTGCTGTCATGGTCTCTTAGCCTGGTCAATACTAGTCTGGTTTGCTTCAGCGAGTAACTTTTGACTCATGCTGTCTTAGCATCTGGTATTCACCAGAATGCTAGCTCTGACTTAATAATCTTTATTAAGCAGCCTTCCATGGAACACGCCAACAGTTTCCACTACACTGGGAATAGGATCCCAATAAACCACCAGCCCCTTGCCATGGTCCACAGCCCTGATGACTCTGCCTCTGACTTCTCTCACTCCCTCCCTTCTCTTTCACCAGCTCTAGCAACACAGGTCCTCCTGCTGTTCGTTGGTCCCCCACTCCCACCGCAGCCCATTTGCACACACTCCTCTCCCCATGTGAAACTCTGTCTCCACATCTGCATAGTGAGTGCTTTCACCAGCTTCACATATTTGCTCCAATGTCAACCCCAGAAGAAAGTCTTCCCTGACCGTCTTGTTTAAAGCAGCACAATCCCCTCTGTTACTATTCATCCTCTCACCTTTTTAAATTTGTTTTCACTGCCTTTTTTGTTGTACTACATTAACTATGTATTTCGCCTGTATTCTCCCACTAGAATACGAATAATTTGATAGCAAGAATTTTCTTTGTTTTTTCTCGGCCCTATACTCATATCCTTGGAAAAGTACTTGACATATATTATGCATATGATAAATATTTGTTGAGTGAAGGAATGCGTAAACATGCTGACTTTTATGAATAACTATGCCATGGTACTTGAATTAAAGGAGTGAGAGGCAAACATTTACTTAGCTTGGGGATGGTTCTGTCAATCACTTTTTTTTTTCTTTGAATAGTAGCCATATCATTCTCTGTTAGGTAGAGGTTATTATTCCCATTTTACAGATAAGAGAGGATGAAGTGGTTCAGAGATTAGGAGATTAGGATATTCACATAAAAGAACGGTACACAAAGCGCTCAGTTTCTCTAATGAACAGTAACTGTGCATTAAGGATTTGCTAATGAATAAATACTTAATTGTTTGCACGACTGAGGCTAGAAAACGATGCCTAATTTTATGATTATTGTGTTTATCGTTGTTGCTTTTGTTATCGTATCATCTTATTAATATTATTAACATCATCATCATTACTACCACTTTAGCTCTTTCATTCTCAGTTTGGCAAACAAATTTGGATGTGTTCATTTCAAGGCTACCTGACTCTCCATAAGAAACCGTATCACCCAGATTCCTTTAATATAGTGCAAAGATCACTCCCCCCTTCAGCTTCTTTCTGACCACCTGATTCTGTACTCTGTCTAGGATACAGTAAAGATTCAAGGGGAATGGAGCCTACTTGATGGTAGCCTCTAATGGAGAAGGATGACAAGTCACCAAGTGAAAGATCACTGGGAACAGTGTGCTAGGCCATTCTCACATTGCTATAAAGGAATACCTGAAGGTCGGTAATTCATAAAGAAAAGAAGTTTGATTGGCTTATGGTTCTGCAGGTTGTACAAGCACAATACCAGCATCTCCTCGGCTTCCAAGGAGGCCTCAGAGAGCTTTTTCTACCCATGGCTGGAAGTTGAAGGTGGAGGAGGCACACCAAGTGGTGAAAGCAGGATAAAAGAGAGAGTGGGGAGGGAGGGGAGGGACCACACACTTAAACAACCAGGTCTCAAAAGAACTCACTTCTCACTATCAAGAGGACAGCACCAAGCCATGAGAGATATGTCCCCATGACCCAAACACCTCCCACCAGACCCCACTTCCCAAACTGGGGATTACAATTCAACATGAGATTTGGGGGGGGACATATATCAAACTATATCAAAGGGTGATCAGCCGGGGCTGGCACTGTCCCAAGCAAACCCGAACACATAGCCAGTCTAAGTAGAGATGTAAAAGCATGGAGATGGAGATCTGAAAGCATAGGCTTGGTAGTCAGAAAGATCTGAGTTCAAGTCTAGAGTTCCTGAACTTGTAACAGTGGGCAAATGCCATCATCTCCCCCAAGGCGATATTAATAATAAGAATATAACTCATACTTTACTTTGAGAATTAAATTAAACTGCACATGTAGAAAACCCTGTAGCATGTCAGACTCACAGCTCATGTCAGGAAGAAATGTAGCTGCTATTGTTATGCAGTACTGTGCTCTCTCTGTTTATTAGAAGAGCTGAGGCTTTGAGGGGTTATGAGGCTTGCTCAAGGTTACACAGAGACAGATCTCATATAAGGGTCAAGACCTACAGACACTCCCTAGAGTTTTCTGTCCACCATAAAGTGCTGCTCTTCTGATGCATTCTTTATTGCAAGCCACTAGTACAGTACTTGGTATATTGGAGATGCTTCTGAAATAAAAGATTTGGGATACTTTTTGGAAGAAGAGGTCATAGAACTTGCTGATAGACAGAATTAGGGTAAGGGAAAAGAAAAAACAAATCAAGGATTCCTCCTAGTTTGGGGCCTTGATAACTGGGTTGATGCTGTCATTTGGTAAGACAAGGACACCTGGGGGAGAGTGGATTTTGGTGGAGGCAGGGGTGGCGTGGGAAAACAACCATTTTGTTTTAGACCAGACTAGGTTTTGGATCCCATTTCATTCTAAGTGGAAATGCTGAATGGAAAGTTGAGCCTGGGACTTGGAGGAGTCATCAGGGCTAGAAATGCACATTTGAGTCTTTCTATATTGTCAGTATTTAAAGAGAGGAAACTGGATAAAACAACCTAAGAAAATAATTCGGGGGAGAGTGAATAAGGGTGGAGATAGAACCCAAGGAACTCAAAAATTTAGAGATCTGTCACAGGGAGAAGAGACAGTATGGAAATGTTAAAAAGAAAACGTGATTTAAAAGGAAAACAATAGAGGCAACATATTCTTTCACAATCTTTATTCTCCAAATGAGCCGTGTGAAATCCAATGTTTTTTTTTTGTTTGTTTATCCTTGGTAACTGGTTTGACATAACCCGTCTTATTCCTGTTCTACTCTCAGCTACTTCAGTTCAGCATGTTGAGATGTTCTGTTTCCGTCCTGTTTCCATTTTGACTGATATTCCTACAAAGTGTGGGTCCTGCTCTGACCTGAGTTCTACTTCTTAGATCCTCAATTTGGATATTTCTGTGCTTAAGATACTTGTGGGTGCATTGTGGGTGCCAGAAGTAAGGCTTTCAAATAGAAAATGGGGGAAAACAAAAGCAAAATAATATTTAGGAAAATAGAAAAATCTATATGTATTCATGATCCATCCAACAGATTGTGTTTATGTGCATTCTTTGGAGCAAATAGAGACCATGATTTTAATGTTGTGGTCTTCTCCGACCCTGGAGAGGAGAGGTGATGTCTCATAGGTGAAAAGCTATGGACCTCTGGCACAAATTTCTGGAACAAAATGTGTTATGGTACTTGTAGTAAATCTATATACTTATTAGTCCATGTTTCCCTTTTCTAGACTATGGATGTAGTCTCTCATAGAGCAGGGATCACATGCTAATAATAATAATAACAACAATAATAATAAATTAATATTAATTGATGATTATCCCTATGTTAGGCACTGTGTAATGTAAAGCTCCATTTAATCTTCAAAACAGACTTATGAGGCAGGTGTTATTATTATCCTCATTTTTAGAGAGTAAACTGAAGTTTATAAGGGTGAATTCATTCCCAAGATCATTTGGCAAGTAAATGGCCAAATTGTTAGTTGGACTTGGTTTGACTTCAAGGCTTTATTTTAAGCCTGTGCTTAAACCAGTATTAGCATGCATATTCTGATCAGCAGGTCTGAGATGGAGCCTGATACTCTGCATTTCTATCACGTTCCCAGGTAATGCCTATGATGCTGGCCCCAGGACCCCTCTCTGAGTAACCAGGCACTCAGCCTCTATGTCATTGTGCCCCTCATGACCTGGAGACATGCTTGCCATGATATGAGTATTGAGCAATTGCATACTGAGAGAATGAACAAGGGGAGATGGGACAACAGATAAGTCTTCCCATCTGCTCACAGAAACTCAGATCTAAAAGTCCAATTGGCTGGGCACAGTGGCTCACGCCTGTAATCCCAACACTTTGGGAGGCCAAGGCGGGCAGATCACCTGAGGTCAGGAGTTCAAGACCAACCTGGCCAACATAGTGAGCCAAGACTGTGCCATTGCACTCCAACCTGGAGGACAGAGCTAGACATCATCTGAAAAATAAATAAATAAATAAAATAAATGTACAATCTGACCTCTACAGTTTTTAACTCCCACATAAGGAAGGAGAGATTTCAGTTCTCTTGTTTCTGTGATTGGGTTATTGTACAAGGCTGCATACAAACACATTATCAATCACATTTTGGCTAAAACTTAAACTAGAAATAAAAGTAGAACTACTGGGGGTCAGGAATTTTCCTAGTTTGTACTGCTGTGTATAAGATCAAGAGGAACTTCATCCAGCTTTTTCAGGCTTAACCATAAATTACATTTTGTGTGTGTGCATGATAATTTTTTTCCCTTGAGGTATTTTTCTCTTCACTAAACCTGAAGCCCTTAGAGTCTTATCTCCCTTTTCTTCACACTGCTCTTAACATAGGCCAAGTTTCCTCTGCTTCACAAAGGGAATAATAGAAAGCACAGATAATTTAAGTCATTTGCCCAAGGTTACCCTGGGAATCAGGGATGAAGGAAGGAAGTGGACCCTGTGCCTCTGCCTCCTAGCCCAAAACCCTATCTCTTTAACCACACTAATCTCTCTGTGTGACAGGTATTCTTTCTCACCAAAACAGAATACTGATTAAAGGGATGAGATTAGCAACCTTAAAAATAAAAAAAAAAAAAAAATAAAAAATAAAAAATAAAGGTTTTCAAATAATTGGTAGTAACAAAACTCTATTATACCGCTTCCATGAATTCAAGTGGGGAGCTCAATTCACTACCATCTCATTGTGGCTGGTTTTCAGATTCTTGAGATTTAACGTGCTCGCTTATCCATGAATAGGAATCATTGTTCCCCATCCTACTAATCACTGCCATGAGTTTAAAAGAGACACTACCGACAAGCAGGTGGGCACATGATGGACCACTTAAGGTGACACTTCACCTATGTTTTTGAGATGTATGTGACCTTTTAAAAATGGTCTAGAGGCAATAAGACAGTCTGTCAGAATTAAGTTGGATTCTGTCATGTTCTGTATTGAGTCCCTGGTTTTTGCCTTTGCTTTTTTAAAATCTAACTTCAAGTTGTTATTATTCTATATTTACATATGTATTATTATGTATTACATGGCATACTAGTGTATCTGTCGTGTCAACTCACTTATCTCTCTTCCTTGACTGTCTCATCCTCTTAGATTATATTTGAGTTTTAGCTGCAGTTGTTTCTTCTGTTATGAGCATCTATTCATTTTTTTGTTCTTGCCTCAAAAATCTCACCACACAATTGACCCCAGACAGATACCCAATATGGTACTGTAAGGCTGGCTCATTGAAGTCAGTCTAAATGCACAGTTTGTTTATTTCACCCACTTCTTCCCTGCTTTATTTGTTGATATTATTCGTGTATAGATGGATGGTCATGGGGGTCTCTAATTGGGGTGGAGCTTGAGGGAACAGCTCTCCTTCACCTGATAACAAGAGTCAGAACCTGAATACACTGATTGATTACCCTGACCAGCCAAGCAAGGGTGGATCTGGAGATAGAGGACAAAATGAGACCCAAGGGAGACTGTCAAGGCTTAGAGTAGTTCCACCTAGCCCACTGTAAGGTGCATGGAACTTGGAACAAAGATGGAAGCAAAATTTGCAGACAGGCAAATCCAGGAATAAATAAGTAAGCATGAATTAAAAGACTCAAAACAAGGGCACTTGAGACCCTGCATAAACAATGGTAGAGGACTGAGAGCTTTGGCATACTGGGAGCCTGCCATACGGTAATGAGGTGGGTTAGCCTGAGATGTGGGTTAGCCTGAGTTGAAAGCACAGCATCTCAGCAGGTTCCAGATCAGCCTTCTTCATTAGGTTGTAAATTTTTGAGAGAGGAGAATATGTTACATTTCTTTTACATCTGTCACAAAAATTGGTAAAGATTTTGGGACACAGAAACTGTTCAATGTACACACACTGCCTGCTTTTTGTTCTCTCTCTCATGTATATGCTGTTTCACTTATGAAAACTATTTTCCTTTTATAATATGATTACAAGTCAAGACCTTTAGTGGAGAGAGGAGGTCTATCAGTGAAGTTTACATAATCTCAATTTTGGACAATAGTTAACATGTGATCTCTGGAGTCTATCTTTTCAGGTTCGAATCCAGCCCTGCCACTTGATAGCTGTGTGTCTTGGGGAACTTATATAACCTCTTTTTGAGTCAATTTTCTTGCCAGTAAAATGAGATAAATGACCACCGTTCCTGACTCTGAGGGGCTATCCTGAGGTAAAATGGGTGTAAAGTACTCAGAGAAGTGCCTAGCACTTAACAGGTAGGTCAATACATGTTAGCTGTATTTATTATTCATTACAACCTAATAGTGACCATATCAGTCAGAGTTTATCAAAGAAGCAGAACCTCTAGGATCAATGAATGGATAGAGATAATAAAGGGACATGTTACAGGGAACTGGCCTTATATAATTGTGGAGCTGGTTAAGCAGTGTTTAAAGGCTGTGTCCACATCTGCTGCTGATTCCTGAAGTGCAGAGGGTGGGAATTCTGGAAAGGAAGATTATGACTATGCTGGTCCCCACAAGTATGAAATGGAGCCCCACAAAATTCTACTGAAGCCTGTGTCCATTCTTGTTGCCTCTGACTTTGGTAGTGGACAGGGTGTCCTGCAGAAGCGAGGACTATTCATCACAGAGCTAAACATACACCTGATCTGGGAACTAGATAAGCTGAAGGAGGGATCTAGGGAAGGCAGAAAAATTGCAGACGGAGCTGCTGCCTCATGCCAATGAAGTGAGTCAGCAGTTCAGTAACAAAACGTATGAGCTACAAAATGGTTACTGCTCCTCTTCCAAAAGCTTCCAAGCATCTTCCTTGTAGCCCATCCTAACTGGGAAAACACAAGATAGACAATCTGGAAAATGTAGCTGAACCAGCCAAGTTGATAGATGGCAAAACTATTACAATGACAGACCAAATTATGGTAGCTAATTTATTAATATACATACCAATTCAAATCTTATCACTTGCAATTTAAGAGATGATTTTGACAGCAAACAAATTTATTTGAATGTGAAGTTATCTTGAAGATTAATGCTGAAGTCATGAGACCATGAATGGTCTTTTATTTATTCTCCCCTTCTTCTACCTCGACACCCTCAAGGAAAATTAAATGAGTTTCATAAGCAGTCCAAGACATGGGTAGTTGCTCAATGAAGTAACATGTGGTCCTTGTCACTGGGGTTGCAAAATAGTAACTGTGGCCCCAGGCATTGATTCCACACTCCAGAAAAAAGAAGGAAGCAATACATTAGAAAAATTCCAATGGCTGGGAAACAAAACTGTCCCTAAAAATTAGCAAGAGCCTCCAGCTGATGTCTCATTGGTTAGAACAGTATCAAATATCTACCCTCAGCAACAAGGAAGGCTTGGAATTAGAGTTTGGGGGAATATTTTTTTCTTATGCACACATTGCCTCAAACAAAATTAGGGTTATGTGTTAAGGAAGAACCTAAGAAGCTAAGAGAAATATATATTGGAAAGGTAAATGACATTAAAAACCAGAGACGAAAAGGCCAGATGGAGAGGGATTAGTAAGAAGTTATTATTATTAAAATAAAAAGAGTGGTGTCTTGGAGCATGGTGGTGTGGTAGAGGTGATTGGAGGTGGCAGTTTCAGAATGCATTGGAATGTAGAGCAGATGGACTTGATTTGGGGGGAGGGTTGGAAAAAGAAAAAAGTAACTAGTAAGCCATCATTGACTTAGGATAATATTTGGATATAATGCTACCTGAGTTAGTGACAGTGTCACAGAACCTGTAACTCCTTGTTTGACTCTTACATTCTCAGTGATGCAGTTGGACACAGGAATGTCTTGGGGGAAAAGGAATGGGCATCTAGTACTTTGGGTAATTATTGAATTCTATAGGCTGAAATAATGCGACCAAATATCAATGGGTGTTTTGGCTATGCAACGGAAAAGTGTGATACAACACTTTTTTAAAAAGTGAAGAAAACAGGTTTTAGGCTATGGTAAAATCCTAGCATCAGCTTTTACCACTTGTGTCTGCAAAGGATCTAAATTCCCTGAACCTCAGCTTTCTCTTACCCAAACTAAGGAGATCAATATCTTTGTTACAGAGTTGTTCTGAGAATTACTTAAAATCATATGTAAAGATGGCTTATCTTTATCTCTCACTTCCTGGCCTGAGAAATTACCCTCTTTTTTGAAGTTCCTGGAAACTCTTCTATCAGATTCACAAAATGATTTATGGGCAAACTGATGTCACAGAAAAGGCCAGATTTCAGCATCAGACAGAAATGCTTTCGAAATATGCTTCTTACCCGTGATATGAGTGGCTTAACTCCTTTCAGCCACAGTTCTTAGAAATGCAAAGCAGGGATAATGATACTTATGACCTTACTGAGAGGCCACAGCTTGTTGGGACAATTAAATAAACTTAAATAAAATATAGCACACAAATTTAGTAGTCTAGGACCAGACACATGGCAGGCTCAGTTCAATGTTCATTTTCCTCCATTGAGATAAATAATGAGACATGGCATAGAGAGATTATTTAGTCTAAAGCTTTCAGGTTTTCTGTGATGTGGGTTCCTAACCAAGCCTGATTGCCAAATTTTGTGTAATCCTACTTTGCAGCCTTTTTTTTCTCCCCCTGAGAAATCTTGCATCATATCTTATAGATCTTCTTGCTATGGCCATGGCCCTTCAGTGTCAAGGCATCTGGAGGAAAAACATGATATGATGTAGTGATTGTGCTCAGCAGTGCACTGCAAATGTGGTAAGTCCTGAAATTATATAAGCAAGACAATCTTAAGAAGAAGAAAGAGATGCAAGGATAAGCTAGGAAAGAAGAAGTGGATTTCCCTTGAGCCGAATTTCAGTGGTGAAATAATGAGTCATGAAAATAGAGATATTGTATTTTAAAGGGCACACAAGGGACACCTCCCTGTTCAACCTGCTTCTCACTTAAGTCTCTCGGTGTAAATCAGGGCTCAGACAGGTCTGCTGGGCAACAGGCTGGGTTTGGCGCCTGACAGGAAGACTGTCAGTGACTTTAGGTGTGCCTTACATTTAGAAAGCCTCCTGTCGTCTGACTAATCACAGAACCTTTTTCTTGTGACTAATGCGTAGTTTTCTTTAATCTCCAGAAACCTCTGATCAATTAACCGATATTTAAGTCAATCAAGGAAATTGAAATATGGGGTGTAATTAGCTTTCTGGAGGTTACACATGGCATCAGTCAGCAGAGAATCCCGAAGTGGAACTTAGGGCAGGGCTGGTGGACGTGGGAAGAGTAAAGACAGGTGGCCACCTCAGAGTAGAAGGAAGATGTGAGGGGCCACCAGGAGATGAGGCATCCCCCCTGACCCTGTAGGGAAAATAAGAGAATATTTTCCTATGGTTCCTTAGAGAGAACCAACCACTCCTTTGAACAATAAACTTTTGTCTGTGTTAGTGTTCTTAAGACACTTACCTCTCTCATTTGTCTCTAGCTTAGTACATGGCCTCATCAGCCCTCTACTTCACCTCACTGTGTGATTGTGAAAATCTAGTGGTATATCACCTGACGACTTGATGGCAAGTATTTCAGTATCACACACATGAAGATCGTAGCCATGCATGCATGAGGGTCAGTGATAAGCCATTATTATTACTGTTACTAGTCGCCAAATTCTACCAATGCAAACTCCTTGATACTACTGAAATCATATCTCTCTGCTTCTTTCCTTCTGATTAACTGCTAATATACGGCCAGCTGCCTCTTCTTTCAACTTTTGTTGAAATTCTTTCAGCTTCCTTCAGCCCTGCCCTGCCCTCCTCTACCATGTGACCCCCCAATCATCCATGCTTTGGCGTGTCTTTCCCAGAGTTCTTCGGGATGCTCACAAGCTCCTGACTTTGTTGGTTTGTCTTCATACAGTTTGCTTTTCTGTGAGAAGGAATGACTGTCACTCATAGAGAACCCTGGCAATTCTTCACTTGTCCAAACATGGAGCACACTTGCTTCTCCAGGTGTGGCATTGCAGAAAGCCTGTGGTATGCTGTAGGTTTTGATGGCTTTGGTTGGTGTGTGAGTTTCCTATCACTGCTGCGTCGATTACCACAAATGTAGTGGCTTACACTAACACGCATTTTTTTCTTACAGTTTTAGAGGTAAGAAGCTGAAATGGGCTCATATCACGATATCAGTCCCACCATGCTACCTCTGAAGTCACTAGCAGGAGTGGTCAATCATTTGGCTTCCCTGGGCCACATTAGAAGAAGAGTTGTCTCGGGTCACACATAAGGTACACTAACACCAATGATAGCTGATGAGCTAAAAAAATTTTTCAAAACATTCTTATAATGTTTTAAGAAAATTTACAGGCTGGGTGCGGTGGTTCATGCCTGTAATCCCAGTCCTTTGGGAGGCTGAGGCAGGCAGATCACCTGAGGTCAGGAGTTCTAGACTAGCCTGGCCAACATAGTGAAACCCCGTCTCTACTATTAATACAAAATTAGCAGGGTGTGGTAGTGGGTGCCTGCAATTCCAGCTACTCAGGAGGCTGAGGCAGGAGATTCTCTTAAACCTGGGAGGTGGAGGTTGCAGTGAGCCGAGAGATCGTGCCACTGCATTCCAGGCTAGCAACAAAAGCAAAACTCTGTCTCCAAAAAATAAAAATAAAAATAAAAAGTTTAGAATTTGTGTTGGGCCTCATTCAAAGCTGTTTTGGGCTGCATGTGGCCCACAGGGCATGGGTTAGAAAAACTTTCTCTAGGAGAAGAACCCATTCCCTTGCTTTTTCCAGCTTCTCGTGGATGTCTCCACCTTTGTTCATGGCCTCTTACTTCAACTTCAAAACCAGCAGTTTAGCATCTTCAAATCTCTCTTTCTTTCTTTTTCTTTTCTTTTTTCTTTTTTTTTTTTTTTTTTTGGGACAGAGTCTTGCTCTTGTTGCCCAAGACGAAGTGCAACGGCGTGATTTCGGCTCACTGCAACATCCGCCTCCCTGTTCAAGTGATTCTCCTGCCTCGGCCTCCCAAGTAGCTGGGATTACAGGCATGCACAACCACATCTGGCTGATTTTTGTTTGTTTGTTTATTTTTAATAGAGACAGGGTTTCATCGTGTTTGCCAGGCTGGTCTCAAACTTCTGACATCAAGCAATCCACTTACCTTGGCCTCCCAAAGTGCTGGGATTACAGGTATGAGCCACCACACCCAGCCTCCCCTTTTTTTCCTATAAGGACCATTTGATTATATTCTGCCCACTCAGAAAATCCAGGATAATTTTCCCATCTCAGGATATTTACCTCAATCATATGTACAAAGTCCCTCTTCCTAAGTAAAGTAACATATTCACATGTTCTAGGGATTAGGACATGAACATCTTTGGGGGACCACAGGAGTCAAATATTAGAGTCATTAACAGTTGTTGTTATGGGCTAAATTGCATAACTCCTGGATATGGTTTGGATTTGTGTCCCCACCCAAATTTCATGTTGAATTTTAATCCCCAGTGTTGGAGGTGGGGCTGGCTGGGAAGTGATTAGATGAAAAGGGTGGATTCTCCCCTTGATGTTTTTGTGATACTGAGGGCATTCTCACAATACCTAGTTATTTAAAAGTGCGCAGCACAAACACCTTCATTCTCTTCCTCCGGCTCTGGCCATGTAGGATGTGCCTTGCTTCCCCTTCACCTTGCCATGGTTGTAAGTTTCCTGAGGCCTCCCCAGCCATGCTTCCTTTACAGGCTGTAGAACTGTGAGCCAATTAAACCTGTTTTCTTTATAAAATACCCAGTCGAAGGTATTTTATTAAAGTAGTGTGTGAACATCTCCAAATTTCTATGTTGAAGTACTAACCCCAGTATCTTAGAGTGTGGCTGTATTATGAGGTGGCATCTTTACAGAGGTAATCATGATAAAATGAAGTCATTTGGGTGGATCTTGTACAATATGAATAGTGTCCTATTTTTTGAAACAGAGTCTTACTCTGTCACTCAGGCTGGAGTGCAGTGGCACAATCTCAGCTCAATGAAACCTCTGCCTCCAGGTTCAAGCAGTTATCCTGTGTCAGTTTCCTGAGTAGCTGGGACTACAAGGGCATGCCACCATGCCTGGCTAATTTTTGTATTTTTAGTAGAGATGGGGTTTCACCATGTTGGCCAGGCTAGTCTCAAACATGTGACCTCGTGATCCACCTGCCTCAGCCTCCCAAAGTGTTGAGATTATAGGCATAAGCCACTGCACCTGGCCTAGTGTCTTTATTAAAAATGGAAATTTGAACATATCCATGTATATACAGAGAATGAAGTCTAGACATAGGGAGAGAACTGCCATCTGCAAGCTGAGGAGAGAGACGTAGAACAGATCCTTCCCTCACAACCCTCAGAAGGAACCAACCCTGCTGACACCTTGAGGTCAAACTTCTGTTCTCCAGAACTGTGGGAAGTTAAATTTCTGTTGTTTGAGCCACGCGGTCTGTGGTACTTTGTTATGAGAGCCCTAGTGAACAAATGCATCAATCAACAGTTGGAAGTGTATGCAAGAATAATGTAGAATGCATTCTTTTTCATTATATTTTGCTGAAATAGTTAATTAATATCTGCATGGCCTTAAGAATAATATAACGGAATTTAGGGATTCGGAGGGGGAGATCGGGAGGCAGGTGAGGAATAAAAGACTACATATTGGGTACGGTGTATACTTCTCAGGTGATGGGTGCACTAAAAGCGTAAAAATCACCACTAAAGATCTTATCCATGCAACCAAAAACCACCTGTACCCTAAATCTATTGAAATAAAAATAAAAAATAAATATTTTCATTTATTTATATACCAGAGACATTTATATATTCATTTATTTATATACCAGAGACATTTGTACATTCACTTATTTATATACCAGAGACATTTCCTGCATTATAAGAACTTGACATTCTTGGCCTTTTGAATGGCAGAGGCCAATTTTAGTACCTGTGTCATACACTATATTAAGAGTTCTGGTTCTGAAATCAAACTTGTTGGCATGGTCACTTAATGACTGCGTGACCTTAGGCAAATGGCTTCATCTCTCTGTGCTTCAGTTATTTTCTGTAAAATGGGAAGAAGGAACAGGGGGAGATCAACTTCCTAGTGCATATGACTGTCTTGCAGGCTACATGGATTAACATAGGCAAGGTATTTATACCAGAGCCTGCAGTAATTATGACTGGATAACTCCATATCAGTTACTATGGGTGTGCTGCATGCTTGCTATAAACATTGTAAAGTGCTGACAGTGCCCTTGATTGGGCACTTATTTTTTGTCATTATTAAAACAATCTCCAGTCTGTCCTCTGACCTCCACATGGCCTCCTCCAATGCATTCTTTCACAGCCTTCAGCAAGCTTCTATATGTCTGACCGTGTCGTACCTCCACTTAAAAATCTCCAAGAGCTCCCATGTTTTGTAGGATATATCCCAAAAAGCACAGCCTATAAATTCCCCAGAATGTGGTCCCTCTCTCTCTTTTTCCTATTCTCTCTGCTCTCACCTAGGAAGGACATTGAGGTATATTTAAAGTATTCCCAGAAGAGAGGGATTTTTGGCCCCTTTTAATTTGTCCTATTTTGTTACTAATTTTTTTTTCAGACAGAGTTTTGCTCTTGTTGCCCAGGCTGGAGTGCAATGGCATGATCTCGGCTCACCACAACCTCAGCCTCCCGGGTTCAAGCAATTCTCCTGCCTCAGCCCCCTGAGTAGCTGGGATTACAGGCGTGCACCACCATGCCCAGCTAAGTTTTTGTATTTTTAGTAGAGACGGGGTTTCACCATGTTGACCAGGATGGTCTCGATCTCTTGACCTCGTGATCTACCCACCCACCTCAGCCTCCCAAAGTGCTGAGATTACAGGTGTGAGCCACCACGCCCAGCTTGTTACTAATTTTTATAGGAAGATCTTACTCATCACCTGCTCACATTTTCCCCAACATCCTATAATCATATGGGGTGCCCTGGACTCTGACAGCTGCTTTCAGAACCTTACCTGGACTCACTTCTGTTAGCATCCATTGCCTTGTATTGGAATCATTTATTTACTTATCTTTCTGCCCCACAGGTCAGGGCATCCTTGAGAATAGAAATGTATCCTTTAACTCCACGCTGTGGGTCCCTAGTGCCTATTGGATGCCCTATAGTGAATACATTGTCATTTTTTTTCTTTTTCTAGAGACAGAATTTCTGTCACGCAGGCTTCATAGGAGTGGCATGATCATGGATCACTATATCCATGAATTCTTGGGCTCAAGTGATCCTCTGGCCTCAGCCTCCCAAGTAGCTGGGACTGCAGAAATAAAACATGGTCTATTTCTTCTTAAAAATGTATTCTCTGTCTCCCCTTCACTCCACCACCACTGCAGGCATTATGCATTGCTGCATTCTTCATTCCTGGTATAGAACCTGACCTACAGTATTCAGAAACAGGTGCTAGATAAATGGCCACTAGTTGAAACGTTCATCATCATTAATGGAGCCATGCTATTCAACCAGAAGCAGAGGTCTAGGGACATGTGGAACTTGGGGGTGGAGGAGGGAAACATTTTTTGGGGTTCGTCCTGGTTTCTGAGTATCTTATATATGTCCATATTCCTCCGCAAGAATGTATGTTGAGTTAAAAGATCATTTCATTTCCTGGACTCTAATGATGAGGCATAGGGTTGGGTGTCGGTCAAGTTATGCTAGTTTACATTGTGATACTGACCACCCAGATTTCAGTGGTTTAAAATAACAAAGGCTGGGCACAGTGGCTCACGCTTGTAATCCCAGCACTTCGGGAAGCCGAGGTGGGCAGATTACCTGAAGTTAGGAGTTTGAGACCAGTTTTCCCAACATGACAAAACCCCATCTCTACTAAACATACAGAAAATTAGCCTGGTGTGGTTGTGGGCACCTGTAATCTCAGCTACTCAGGAGGCTGAGGCAGGAGAATCACTGGAACCTGGGAGGCAAACTTTGAAGTGAGCCGAGATCCCGCCACTGCACTCCAGCCTGGGCGACAAGAGTGAAACTACATCTCAAAAATAAATAAATAAATAAATAAATAAATAAATAAGGAAGGTTTACTTCTTATTCACAACAGATCCAATTGCGACCAAGTGTGTCCAGGCATCTGTCCTTCACGCAATTGCTGAGCCTCACTGCTTCAGAGTCACATGAGCTCCCACAGTTGTGGAGTCTGCCGAGGGTGGATGGAGATGGGAATGCTGGTCATTAATTCTTTCTGCCCACAGCAACATACATCACTTCTGCTTTCATATGATTGATCAGATGGTTGGGAGAATGCCATTCTACTCTGACACTTCCAGGAGAGGAACTAGAAATATTTGGTAACTGCAGTACCATCTGCCACAGGCTGGGTGGACTTTTAAATGTGTTACTGCGTACGGACAGAGGCAGGAGGACTTTAGCACATTTTCTCCCTGCTTTTACCCCCCACCTCCTCACCTGACTGCTTTTCTTTAATTTCTAGCCTCATGCATACACACTTGTGCTCGTACACACACACACACAAACCCACACGCACACAAAGCATGGGGCACTAATACAATAATACAACTGGACATTAGTTAGTGCATGGTCCCAGGTGAGTGGGGGTCCCCCTACCCTATCTATCTTTGCATACTACTAGGTGAATAGATTTTGGAGGGTCCTCTGCCAATCCCGCTTGCCCTTCTGCCCCTCTACAGCCTCTCTGACACTCTGATCTTCACCTGTGAGAACACAGAGTCAGGACTGTTGTTGGCTGACTGCCAGTGCTCTTTGTAACCCCATCCCCAAAACCTGAGAATGGTAGTATTTTCTTTTTAATGATTTTGAAAGCAAGTAATGCCATTTTGTAGGCTTCAGTTGTAAGCAGTGTATTCCTACTCAGTTTTACATGAACTCTACTCTAAAGTGAACTTGTTATTTATGCAGCTATGGCAACCATGGCATTTGCCACCCATGTAACCCTTCCTTGAGAAATAGCTCCTACTGCAGCCTTGGAAAGAGCATAAGGGTGCTTGTTGATATTCTTGGGTCCCCATTTCTAGGACGGTTAAAATATCATCAAAACTTTAGCTCAGCCCTTACAATAACTTCATAAATGCTAACTTTGTTTATAAGAGTAAGGGTCACCTAGTAGCTATATTGAAAGAATTGTGTTACTTATTTTAATAAATAGAAAAACAATATTGCTCATACTTGGCAAATAAAGAAACTGAGGCTGAGGGGTGTGAAGCAATGTGCTCAAGATACACTGTCATTGTTCGGCAGAGCAGCACGTTGAATCAAGGTCCTTTGTCTTCCAAACCCATTTCTGTCTCTCCAGAAATAGGTAATATCTAACACACTGAATACTTTTAAAAAATATACATATATGAAAAATCCAGGTGGCTAAAATATCAAATTTTATATATAGGCCTTATTCCTCTGAAATATGTACTGAAAAGGTAAGAGGTAAAAGTTTCATTGGTTCCAGAAAAAACGGGACCAGCTCTAAGATACTCTACAGGTACTTGCTCTAGGCTGACAGGAGAGGGGATGAAAGAGAGAATGAGATGTTTTGGCCATACGGACAGGGGCTGAACCTGTGCTGAAATGCTTAGCTAGCATTGGAATAGTTTTAGCATTGAACTTGTCCTTTGGAATAATCTGTGAAAAAGCCTTGGGTGTTCTGTTCTATAACCGTGGATGTTCTATAGGTCTACTGTGGCTAGAAATAGTAACAATATTAATATAATATTGTAATAGTAGTACTTATATCTAGTGTATAGAGTATATTTTGAGCTAGACATTGATAAACATTTAAATAAAAGTTTTATATCCTTCAGTTTACACAACAACTCTATAGCAACATGTTAAAGATTTAAAAAACTGAGAAACTAGAAGCCATAGCCAGGTGCAGTGGCTCCCAGCACTTTGGGAGGCCGAGGTGGATCACCAGGTCGGGAGTTCAAGACCAGCCTGACCAACATGGTGAAACCCCATCTCTACTAAAAATACAAAAATTAGCCGGGCATGGTGGTGCTCACCTGTAATCCCAGCTACTCAGGAGGCTGAGGCAGGAGAATCACTTGAACCCGGAAGGCAGAGGTTGCAGTGAGCCGAGATCAGGCCACTGCACTCCAGCCTGGGCGACAGAGTGAGACTCTAGCTCAAAAAAAAAAAAAAAAAAAAAGAAACTAGAAGCCAGATACTTGTCTAGTGAGTTATAGAGGCAGGACTTGCACCCAGATCTTTTCACTTTATAGCACGCACTCTTAAATTCATCCCCATACATTTTCCTTAAATGCAGCTGTTTTGTGTTACTTTTTAAAGCAAGACCAACATTGACTGCACAAAAGTGAGTGAATCTGTTTTTGGAGTTGCAGTCTGCTTTTAACAGGATTATAATAGATATTGTGCTTTTACTTCTCTGGGATTTTCAAGAGCACTATCACATGTATATTCATATTCATTAATAGCACACTTTAGTCCCACAAATATTTAAGGCTTGGTGGTTTAGCAACTATTTTATTTTCTAATCAAAACAAATCCACACAAATATATACACACTTATAGTCATGTTCATGGTTATTTTAGTCTTTTTCCCTTAAAAAAACATCTATTGAAGAATAAGATACACACAACAAAATGAAGCCATTTAGGGCACACAGTTTTGATGAGCATTCATCTGCCCATCACCACGATCAGGATGATTTCCGTCATTCAAAAATCTGCCACCTTTGACTCCTTTTGCCCACCACATACTCAGGCCCAGGCAACCCCTGATCTGCTCCTACAGGCTGATATTTAATAACTTGGTAATATTCTATCACATTGTATTCCCTAATTTGGTATCTGTTTCCAGGTTTTTGAACATAAAGTGATTTCTAATTTTCCCATGTAATAAATTATAATCTAACATAATTTTACTGATAATACCTCACTGGTAATATTCTGATACTTTCCTTGGAATAAATGCCAAAACATGGAATTTGGGGGGTCAAAGAATATAAACATTTTTTAAATAAATCATTTTTTGGAGTAATTTTTGGTTTGCATAGAAGATGCATAGATAATACAGAGTGCCATTATGGCCGTTATCGTTTCTCCTATCGTGAATATCCTACATTATTACCATTGCTACATCACTTTGGTACATTTGTCAAAACTAAGAAACCATTGTTGATAGCATTGGTAAATTTATACTATTAATAAATATAGACTAAATTCTTATTTCGCATTTTTTTTTTCTGTTGCCGAATCCAATCTTCAGGATACCACGTTACATTTTTTTGTCACTGCGTCTTAATCTCCTCTGGTCTGTGCCAGTCCCTCAGTCTTTCCTTGTCTTTCATGACCTTCACCCTTTTGAAGAGTACTGGTTAGATATTTTGCAGAATGCCATTTAAGTTGAGTTTGTCTTATGTTTTTCTCATGATTAGATTGGAGTTAATGGGTTTTAGGAACTAATCCTTTACAGAGATGACATGCCCTTCTTACCACACCCTATCAAGGGTACATGCCATCACCATGACATTATTTGTGATGTTA
The DNA here is from genome assembly GCA_036589455.1 of Ateles fusciceps. Lineage (NCBI taxonomy): Eukaryota > Metazoa > Chordata > Mammalia > Primates > Atelidae > Ateles > Ateles fusciceps. The sequence continues at coordinate 1,165,334 of JAZHEH010000672.1, forward strand.
AACCTTGCTTGCCATGCTAAAGTGGTGTCTGCTAGGTTTCTCTTCTATAAAATCACTGTTTTTCCACTCCATGCTCCTGCTGCTATTTATTCCGACAATCTCCTTCCTCTCTTCTTTTCTCCTTCTCTTTTCTTACTTTTATTTCCTTTCTCCTTCCCTCCCTATCCTTTCTTTATTTGTAACAGATTTCATAGACAAGGGATTATAATTGAGGCCATGGGACAAACTTATTTATAGGAAGCTTTCCACTTTCAAAAAGTTTCCATTGCATGCAATACCTCAACAGATTCTAACAAGTTCTCCATTTGCAGAAGAAAAAATAAAGGTTCCTTGACTCATCTAAGGTCAAACAGTCATTGAATGAAGCACATTCCAGATCTCCGGCCCTGCCCTCTTGGCACTGGACCACCACATCCCCTAGGTTCCCACTCCACCATCATGTAGTTTTGTTTTGAAATTTCTCATACACTATCTCTGAAAACATCTATAGCAGTTCTTTCTTTTTACTGAAAGATTAATAGAAAAAATGTGCTTTCTTGAAGTTATTATGGATGGAATTTCCATAACCAGGATCACAGGTTGGTGCTATTTTTTACTGAAGATGTGCAGTTTTATTTTCTTCTTTTGCAAAAATAAATGGAACAAAAGAAAAGCCAATATTCTGAGATCCAAAGGAACTCACATTCTGAACCCTGAGAGTCCCTTGTCCGACCTGCGGGACAAATGAGAACTGCTTAAACTGGGCAAGGGCTCCCTCGAGCTTTGTAGCACATTAAACATTTTTTTTTTCCTAATTAGCCAGCAAATGAACTCAGAGGCCAGCAGGACTTAACTGCCTGCCCACTGATAGCAAGTCTCACTGACATCTCAGACAAGAGGCCACGGATTCATGCGTTACAGCCATTGAAGCTGAATGTTTCATTTGGAATTGCTCGAATTTACTTTCATTACAATGAAGGGTCCTAAAACAAGAGACTGTAAGAAGGACCCTGACAAGAGAAAGGCAGGTGGTGCAGGGTAGGAGCTCGGGCTGTGAGTCGGAAACGGATAGTCCACGGCACGTGGTCCTGCTCGCAGCGACTCTGCTCTGACTCGGCTGCGGATCTTTCTGCCTGCCATTACCAAGCCTTGCAGCCTGTAATCCCGCCACTCTAGTTATAACCAATTATAGCATAGAACAGATTTCTGGCCTCAGGTGGCCATGAATTTGTTTGATAATATCAAGACTTATCCCTTGTGAGGTAGCATTGCAACAGACCGCCCATAGCAATATTTTGTTTTGGATGGGAACAAACTAATTCACTCATATATTGTCCTTTGGAGAGTAAGAATGAGAAGGGCATTGAAGGAAACAGCTGACAGTCATTCATACCAATTCCTCTCTCCTCATACATCCGGCATCTCTACCCTCTCCTTCCCATTCAGCTGACCTTCATATTGTCTATTTTACTGAGAAAATAGAGGCACTCAGAAAATTTGAATAAACTCCTTCAACTTTTATATCCAGCAACCATCACCCATACTCAAAAACCCTATTTTTGCTTCTGTTGTTTTCCAGACAGAAATTTCCCATGCTCTTCTGTATGACCAACCTCTCCCCTAGTGCATTAGATATTTCCTCATGCTCCTTCCAGGACATCCCTTTATCATCTTTCTTCTGCATCGTTCCTTGCCTCCACCATCTCTAACCAAAAACATTAAAATCAACATAAAAATTGTTATTTCTGTTATCGTAAAACAAAAATTCCTTCTGACCCCACTTCTTTCTTCTAGTTACCATGTTTTCTCTTCTTCATTATAGAAAAACTTCTCAAAAGTGATGCATACACTTAATATTTCTAACTCCCCACTTTCCATTGTTCCTTTAATATACTCTAATTGGGTGTTCATCTCTACACTCCATCAAAACTCCTCTTGGAAACGTCAAAATATGACTTTCAAAATGGCAAATCCAACAGTCCACTCTCATTTGACTTATAAGCAATATTTGGTATAATTGACTACTCTCTCCTCCTTGAAATAGTTTTGTCAGATAAATTCTAAGATATCACTCTTGCCCAGTTTTCCTCTCTTCTGTACAAGCATCTCCTTCTCAGTCGTGTTTGCAGGATTCTTTGTCTGTTCTCAACATTGGCACAACACGGGGTTGTGCTAACTTGAGGTAAGAAAAAGAATTAATGAGATACATGTAGCTTAGAGAAGTAATATAATAAATATAATCTTATATTTTTTAAATACTTAAAGGGTAAACCAAAGTCTAACAAAACATGGTCATCTACAGAGAAGGAAAGTAAACATTTTCTACACATATCTTAGCATATAGTTTTGGCTTTTGAACTACAAGATGTTTTACAGATCCCAAAAATAGATAAATAAAACTAAATGAAAAAGAAAGAAACCAATTTCTGGAAATTCAAAATAAACTAAGACAAATGAAACTGTTTTCTAGTTTGTGCCATAGCTACAAACAGAAAAACAATGATTTCAATCTATTTTAGAAAACTGTATCTTAACCATCATACTCAGTGAGATATCTTCAAAGGACACATAAAATGACTACAAAATCTTAAAATGTGTACATGTATCTAAATTGTTAGCAGTAATACTCTTCTTGTTAGTATAAAACAATTAATTGAATTTTGGGATAGTCCATAAGTAATTAGTTTTGTTGATTATCAAAATTTTTCACATAGGAAAAAGATCTAAAATAAAGTTAGATTTTTTAAAATCCTCAAGTATTATATTTAAACTAGAATACAAGAATACGATTTTTTGTTGTCAAAACACATTTTTTTATTGTTAAAGTTTCTATGTTTAAATATCATAAAGTGGAATACAATAATATTATTTTTCTTGTTAAAACACATCATTTTTTTGTTGCTAAAGTTTTTAACAACCAAAAAATAACATCCTAGAAGCAACGACACCCCATTTTAGTGAGCTCCTCCACTGTCCAAATTGTGGTCTCATTCTCTTTTCTTTTCCTATCAGCTTTCTTGATTAAAAGTAACCATTGCTGTTTGGAGAATATTTGATATATAAAAGGCAAGCCTGGGATATAGTGTTGTTTCAGTAAGCAAAGAAGCTATCAGGACCAAGAACCTAACCTAAATGAGTTCCCACTGATGAAAGATGAAACTCTGAGCATTAAACAGAGAATCAATTGAGACATACTGAGTGCTTAAACCCTGTGAGTTCATTATAATACATTTTCCCATTCAGAAAAAGAAAAATAGAGAAATTTTGCTCCCATACTATCACCTCCTGTAAAAATATTTCAAACAAAACAAAACAATGGTGTAAAGAGAGAGAGAAAGAGAGAAAAAGAAGGGACTTAATAGCTAAATGTAATAAATGGACATTGTTTTCTGGTTTTGTGGACACGTTTTTACAAAATAACCATAAAATTGTATTATAGAGATAAGCAGATAAATGTGATGCCCTGATATTAGATGATATCAAGAAATGTGTGATACTTTCATTAGGCATTACCATGGCATTATAGTTATATGAGATTTTGCCCATGATTTTTAGAGATACATACAAAAGAATGGAAGAAAAAAAGTGAGTTGGATTTGCTTTCTTATATTACAGGAATAAAGTAAAACAAAGGACCAATTAATCAATTTTAAAAAACAAACTTTGGTAATTGTTGAATCTGGGTAGTAGATATGCGGGTTTATTGGACAATTCACTCCACTTCTTTATGCTTAAATATAGTCCAGTGAATTTTAAAGTAATGAGTTATGGAAAATCTCTCAAGTTATTTCTAGGTTTGAAAGGCTGATGAGCCATCATTGTCTTCTGCCATGAACTCAGGGGTATACTGGACTCTTAGAAGTGATGGGACCTCAAGTAATTATATCCTGGCACTAAAAAAAAAAAAAAAAAAACTCATGCGTCCTTTTCATTGACTTTCAACAGAAGAATCCTAGGATTATAACTCCCTTTCGTTCAGTAAGAGTTTAAATACAATATCTGAATTTGAATTCCAATTCTGTGTGAACTTGTGTGAACACTTGCAAGATTTTTTCTTTAAGCTTAGGATTCCCATAATATGAAATGACAAAATAAGTATGGCGTAGGGTTGCTGAGAGAAACAGAAGTAATGTGCCTGAAATACTTGCATATGGCTTGGCAAGTGGCAGGCAATCATTACTTACTTCACTTCCAGTAGCGTCATGCCCAATTCAGAGACTCTTCCAAGTCACACTAGTTATTGAAGAAAGTAACCACACATTAAGTGAATGCCCATTGATTTCTGATTGTATGATGTTTATTAGAAATGTATGTTATCTACTCCTGCTTTTGGCAATATATCCTCAAGTCCAGGAAAGGTCATTTTGGGAATAAATCTGGTTACCATCAAATGAAAAGAAATTGCAACCTCTAGAAAATCAATGCTATTTTTGAAATGGATTTGCAGAGAAACACATAGAAGGCTCCAATATTGCTGTATTGCAGAGTAACATTATAAATAGCACACACAATATCCCATGGACTTTTTCTAGTGATATAAATATCACTCTTTCTTAATCAAACTGAAATGAAAAAATAAAAATAACCCAGAACATTATATATTTTCTTTCAATTTATGTTGAAAATAGACCCTTTGAGGAAAGTCAGCTATTTTTCTCCTAATTAATCAAAGGTTTTTGATGTGCTTTGCCTAATGGTCTTTCTCTTTTTTAACTGGGCACCAAAAGATATTTCTTATTAACTTGGCACTGCCAAGATAGATATTATTCTCAGACTTGGCTCTCACAGAATCTATTTTGGAGATACTGCATTATCTCTACTGCTGTTGCTGTTACTTAGCCTCAAACAGTGCCCGCTTCCTAAGAAACTTACCAGTAATCGCAATTTGCGTGAGTCACATATTTACATGGAGTATGTTTGTCCATGCCTCTCCATGCGCCATTATACGTCTAGGGGTTATTAGCTTTTTTTTTTTTTTAAATAGAAACATCTGGCTCTAAGTTATTCAGGAATGACCATGGTTGTTAATACCTCATCCTATTTTGTGTTAAGTGATTATGCCCAAATATCATGTCTTTAAAATAAACTTCAAGCTCAAGCACACATGATTTTAATTATCTTTCTTCTAGTTCCTCCCTGGCCTTATGTTCAGCAACTCTTTCACAGATAATCTTTGCTCCAGCTTTACAAAGTTACAAGCTTAGAGGCTTGTCAGAAATTTTCCTTTTATATACCCAACCCCTCCTCTCCTATTTGCCCCACTACATTTTACATATATAGTGGTATACACCTCAAAAATCCCTTCTTCCAGGGAAGTCTTCTTCATTAATTTTTTTTGTAATTTCTGTAACAAATACCACAAACTTGGTAACTTAAAACAACACAATTTTTTTCTCTTACAGTTCTGGAGTCCAAGAGAAATACAAAATCAGTGGACCCAAGTCAAGATGTTAGCAGACTGCACTTCCTCCAAAGGCTCTAGGGAAGAATCTGTTCATTGTCTCTTCCAGTTTCCAGTGGCTGCCAGCCCAGCATTCCTTGGCTAGTGGCTTCATCACTCCAGTCTTAATAACCACGTCTCTCTTTACCGGGTCCTCACATGGCCTTCTTTGTGTAACTGAGTGTCAGTCACTCCCTGCCTCTTTCTTATAAGGATACTTAAGGTTGTATTTACAGCACAGGTAGATATCACAGGATATTTTGTCCATCTAAGTTGAGATCTTAAATTGATCACATTTGCAAAGATTCTTTTTCTGAACGAAGTAACAATCGCAGACTACAGGGATGAGGGACTGTTATCTTTGTGGGACATTTTTTTTCGTCTGCTACACCTTCCTTGATCTTTTTCTTCCAATTCTACCTGGGCTTCCAAGGCTGGTTTATGGACCTTTTTTTTTTTTTTTTTTTTTTTTTTTTGAGACTAAGTCTCACTCTGTCGCCCAGGCTGGAGTGCAGTGGTGTGATCTTGGCTCACTGCAGCCTCTGCCTCCTGGGTTCAAGTAACTCTCTTGCCTCAGCCTACTGAGTAGTTGGAATTACAGACACCCACCACTGTGCCTGGTTCATTTTTGTATCTTTAGTAGAGACGGGGATTCACCATTTTGGCCAGGCTTGTCTTGAACTCCTGACCCCATATGATCCACTGACTCGGCCTCCCAAAGTGCTGTGATTACAGGCATGAGCCACTGCACCTGGCCCTGGACTTCTTATCTGAATGTCGATTTAAAACTTTTTAGTTAACTTTTTACATGTAATGATGAAAATGATGATGATGATGATGGTGATGGCATTTATGGTGATGATAGCTATGTCATATTGATTACTTATAGTATGCTGGACACTATTTTAAGAACTTTTTAGGTTTGTAGCAATTAATTCATTCAGCAATTTTAAGACAAAGGTGTAGTGTTCATTCCCATTTTTCAGATGATGAAACCCAGTTACCCTATAGAATAACCAGAGGATCAGAGATTTAAACCAAGGCAGTTTGTTCCAGAGCCTCTGTAGTGTTGTTATATGGATATCAATTCATCTGCTGTATCTAATTTAATTGCAGGGTCTTGGAAATGAGCCAATATCCCCCACTTCTACCATATATCTGGTTTTAAATGGTGTTTGCAAATAAATTTATAGACTTTGATTCTCAACTGGCTCTTCCTTTAACTTAATACGGGGCCTCAGACATGTTTGTAAACCTTGGATCTCAACTATTGAATGAAGGTATTGAATTTTAGATGGCTGTTAAGACCCCTAATGTCTTTTGAAAAGATTATCTCAGAAGTCCATCTGAGGTCTAAACTCTGGCTCTGGGATGAAGGTGACTCAGACACATGGCCCATATTGTTGAGAACAGGGAGCACATAATGCAGGGCACTGTTAATGATTTATCACACTGGGGGAGTTATCTTTTGCAGTACAAGTCATTACATAATGTCTGTGTCTCCAAAGCTTTAGAAGAAGATAAAAAGTATTGACAACATCTGTTTGCCCAAGATGGGTAAGCCACTTGTATTGCTGGTGGAAAAGACTTTAGCCTTTTTACATATATATATATATATTTGTGTATATATTTATATATACATACACACATACACATATGTATATATGTATATATATTTGATGTATATATTTATTTATATATGTATGTATATTTGTGTGTGTGTGTGTGTGTGTGTGTGTGTGTATATGTATATATATATATATATGTTTTATTTTTTTTTGAGACAGTCCCACTCTGTTGCCCACGCTGGAGTACAGTGGTGTGATCTTGGGTCACTGCAACCTCCGCCTCCCAGGTTCAGGAGATTTTCCTGCATCAGCCTCCCGAGTAGCTGGGACTACAGGCATATGCCACCATGCCCAGCTAATTTTTGTATTTTTAGTAGAGATGGGGTTTCACCATGTTGGCCAGGCTGGTGTCAAACTCCTGACCTCAGGTGATCCGCCTACCTCGGCCTCCCAAAGTGTTGGGATTACAGGTGTGAACCACTGCACCCTGCCGACTTTAGCCTTTCTAAATGATCTCAGAAGACTGTGCTTTATTCATTTATTACCTATCAGCCCCACAGCCTAACGGCAGACAACCATTTCACCTAAGTGACCTACCCACATAATAAATGAATACTAATATCTGAATGCTTGGGTTTGAGGATCGGGTCACATACCTATATAACATTCTGCCAGTGGGTTAATGAAATGTGAATCCAATAAATTCCAAAGTTAACCTCAGCTGTAAGAGTCACATGCATACACACACATTCAATGCCTTCTACACAAGTCACTTCATAAAGCAGTTCTCAAATGCTGGGATGTGAACTTTCTAGACACTTATAAATATTAATTGATAATAAAGGGGAAAGATTGAAAAAGTTATCAACAGCATTATATAGTGTTAACTTGGTCTCTGAGAGCCCTCAGAAATGCTCTCCAGTTAGAATAATAATCATGGAATCACAGACCAAATAAAGGACTTTAGACTAAATTCAGAATGGAGTTGCATGTGATGAATTTTCAGTATCATAATGTGTGTTATGGCCATACTGCAATGATGTGTGAATGGAAACAGTGCTTTTTAGTAGCCAACTTTTGTGGTTGTTGCTGTTGTTGTTGTTGCTTTCAGTTCCAGGTAAGAGGTGATGACTGCACAGTGCTCAGAAACTGCTTATTATAATGGAAGCAGTACAGACTTTGGAGCCAGACAGGTCTAGATTTAAATCCCAGATACCACTGGTTAGTTGTGTGGCCGTGGTGAAAATGCCTAACCTCTCTTCTTGTAAAATGTGGGAAACAATGGTAGGGGTTCCATGGAGACAGAAATGGAGAGATGAGGGGGATGGCCAGAAGGAAGCATCCATATGACCACTGTCACATACTGGGTTTCTCTACTAGGCTCTTGAGGGAGAAATGCTTTGTGACAACCTTCTTCCCTAACCACACACATAGGAAGTGACTGTCTTCCAGCTTTGGTTCCAAATCTGTCTCTGAAATTTTTAATCTAATTTTTTTTGTGAAATATAAATACAGACCATAAAGTCTATATTTTTAAAGTATACAATTTAGTGATTTTTACAATAGTCACAAAATTGTGCATTGATGACCACTAATTCTAGAATATGTTTATCACTCCTCCCCTTACCCCCCCACATTCACAAAGCTCCACACCTATCAGCAGTTACACCTGACTCCTCTCTTCTCTCAGTCTTTGGAAACCAATAATCTACTTTCTTTCCCTATAAGTTTGCCTATTCTGGAGGTTTCATATAAATGAAGTTATATAATAAGTTTCCTTTGTGTCTGGCTTATTTTGTTACCGTAATTTTTCAATGATTATCTATGTTGTAGCATGTATCAAATCCTCATTTCTTTTTATGGACAAATAATATCTCACTTTATAGATATAGTCATTTTATTTATCCGCTCAATAGTTCATGAACATTTGGGTAATTTCTACTTATCGGCTGTTACAAATAATGCTTCTAAGAGCATTCTTATACACAATTTTTTTAATGGCCATATGTTTTCAATTATCTTGGCTATATCTAGAAGTGAAATTGCTGGGTCAAATGGTACAGTGAGAAGAATAATAGCCCTATAAAGATGTCTGTATCCTAGTTCCTGAAGCCCATGAGTAAGTTATATTACATAACAAAGGGGAACTAAGTTTGCTGATGAAATCAAGGTTGCTAACTGGCTGACCTTAAAATAGGGAGATTATCCTGGATTACTGGGGAAGGCTCAGTAGTGGAGTCCTTACAAATCAAAGAGGGAGGCTGAGTCAGAGTATCAGAGAGAGGTGTGATTGTGGAAGAATTCTCAAAGAGATGCAACTTTATTGCATTTGGAGATGAAGGAGGGGATTCTGAGGCAAGCATTGCAGGCTGCCTCTGGCAGCAGGAAAAGGCAGAGAAATGCCTTCTCCCCCACAGCCAACAGAAAGAATGAAGCTAACACCTTCATTTTAGCCCAGTGAGATTGGTGTGAAACCTTTAACCTCCAGATTCATAAGATATTGAATGTGTGAGGTTTTAAGCTACTCAATTTTAAGTTCTTGATCAGACTTTTCTTAGCAACAACTGATAATGCTCCTGTGGCAACTGTGATGTTAAATGGTCATGGCTGATTATTATTTTTCTTTTTTTAATTTTTTTTATTGTGTTTAGATTCTGGGGTACATGTGCAGATCATGTAGGATTATTGCATAGGTACATACATGGCAAGGTGGTTTGCTGCCTCCATCCCCCCGGATTATTTTTGCCAAATACCTTGTGGGTAGTGGACAGCAAGCTTTGAATTATGTCAAATAAAGACAAACGCTGAAAATGGAGTTTTTCAGCAAACTCTAGACCCATCAAATGGAGGTGATCCTTTGGGGAAGGACTTTTCAGAGGTCCAAACCGGTTTTGCCCCCTCAAGTGGCATGTAGGCATGTTGCTGGCTTCACAGCTACTGCAGTGGGAAGTCTCTGGTTTTTGTGACTACTTTAGAGCTTGGGAGACTGATGAGATTAGGGCACATGAAAAGGCTACAAGGCTCTATGCTTACAGAGATTCAGCCATGTCTCTTTAAAAAATATTGCTTTGATTGTTATAGTCTTACATTCTGAAAAGGTGGCTTTTGGCAGTTTTTGCCTGTGTTCCCTGACACGAATTCTCAGAGGTCCTTCCCCTACCATTCTGAAAGCTGAGCCCTTCTTTTACTGGATTTCTATTTCTATTCTAATCTCTTTCTATTCAATTGGGCAGATCAAGAACGGGACTGAAGCCACACTGCATTATGCTTATCTTTTCTCAAGGTGAACTCAAGTAGCCTACTTTCTACATTCTATATTCAAGAGTCTCACCCAGGTCATATTTATTCCTCTGGATTTTATTGTTTATTGTTGCTTCCTGTATCTGAGTCTATTGTAAAAATTATTAGGTTTGTGTAAAATAATTGCTGTTTTTGCCATTGAACGTAATGGCAAAACTGCAATTACTTTTGCACCAAACTAATACTTAGCTTCCCACCATGAAACACTTTCCCTGGCAATATCTGAGTCTGACTGGTCTTCTGACCATGACAAAGTCTTGGGAAGACAAACACATAAGCTTATTTTGAAGGAGACTTTACAAATCTCTGGTCTATAGCTTTGCTTAGGATCTAAGAGATCCCAGGAATGCCTTCTCTATCAGCTCCCTCTCCCTTCTGCTAACCAGCTGTATCCAACCCCTCTTCTACTCTCCTTTCCTCTGCACTATGCTCTTGAAATCAGAAAAACTGGCTCCATACCTGGATCTGATGTCTTGTAGCTTTGCAGTGTTAGACATGCTATTGTACTTCCCAGGAACTGACAGGCAAAAGAAATAAAAATAGCTATGTCACAAGACAATTTTGGATATGACATATGTTAACATATTGGAAAGTGCCCTCTGCAGTCTCCATCTCATTTAACCAACTTATTTTAGGCTGCAGGAGTCTCCATACCTCATTATTCCTTTTGCTAGAGCTGTTTTTATTAAATTGTTGTTTTATGGTTCTCTCTAAAGATTTTTTAAAAATACTTTTTGCCTTAAGTGAAATAGAAAGTCAAATACCACATGTTCTTACTTATTAATTGGGAGCTAAATCATGTGTACCTGTGGACATAGAGTAATAGACATGGGAGACTTAAAAGGGTAGGAAGAGGTTGAGGAAAGAGAAATTACTTAATGGATAAAAATACACTTGTGTAGGTGATGGCTACATTAAAAACCCAGCCTTTACCACTATGCAATATAGGCATGTAACAAAGCAGCACTTGTATCCCCCTCTATCTATTAACATAGAAAATAAAATAAAAATTTAGTAATACATTTGAAAACAATCTTTAAAAATTAATTTTGGTCTATTCTAGATGATTTAGAGGACTTCATAATCTCATACGTAGTACTTTGTAACTACCTATTGCCAAGTAATTTCCTTCCCCGTGTTTGTGTGCTTTTCATTGTGTTGCCATCAGCTAGCATTATTTTAATTGTGGGAAAAGAGCCAAAGTCAAATTTAATAGGAAAATAGCACATTTGCTTCAAATAAAAACCAAATGACATTATAACTCACACAGCCCTAAGTCGAATGGAAGAAAATGTTGAAAGAATTGAATTATTAATCCACACCAAAGTGAAAAAGGCAAAACACTCACACACACACAACACACACACACACACACACACACACACACACATACACACACAGAGAGAGAGAGAGAGACACTCACATACATTGCCAAAGCCATCATTACTATAGTCACACTGCAAAAAACCCTTTTAGTTTTAACCAAATAGTATCAATGGGCATGTGAATCTGATGTTGATCTTTTGAATTGTAATTCTCTTATAATTTTGTTTGTGATTACTTTTGTGAATATTTTTAGGTTTTATACTAGTATAACACCTATAAGCCTATGGTGATTATAATGAGTTTATGCATATACATATTTGTTACATTAAAATAAAATTATCCAGCCAACACTTGGTAAGGGAGAAGCATCCATGAGAAGGTAATTTTTTTCCAGAGGGCATGTGTACATTACTCACGTTTGAGAACACTGCTCTGTCTTATAGAAACCAGGCAAAGCTCTGGGGGGGACCTTGAAAAGGAGTTTATATGCAGGCTGAAGACATATCTTCAGGCCACAATAACAAAATAAAGAGATGAGAGAGACTTCCTCACCATGAAGGCTAGGAAGCTGTGCATTACCAAAAGGTGCATAAAACTCTTGGGCAGAAACCAATTAAAAATAATGAAGAGAGGAGGGTTTACAGGAAAGGGAATAAATAAAATAAGAAAACATTTTGGAGGGCCATTTTTAAGAGGGTAAGCTGGGATAAGGAAGACCTGACTTAGTATTCTCTTTACCCATCGTTGAATGAGTCCCATTATCTGCCTAGCTTAATGTTTCTGAGCCTCAGTTTCTGCAATGTTAAAATGCCTCCTTCACAGATTTGTTATATGGGTCAAATAAAATTATAGAAGTGAAAGTACTTTGTGAGCCACAAAGCAATGTGTACAGGTTAGTGGAACCACTATATTTCATGATTTAGATGCTCATGAGGAATCCCTAGAAATTTTTTCAATTCTTTATAATTAAACATTTCAGCAAAAAGATTAAAAGCCCTGCAAAGCTCAAGGTCAATGAAATAAGCAATTCTTGCATCTAATCTAGGCTCAGATCTTGGCAAATATGGAGTTGACGTATTCTATTAAAACAAAACCTCTGGGAGTTGGGTTTAGGCCAAATGCCTAACTGATGGGGAATTTTTATTTTGTCAATAGATTTTGTTAATCACAAAGTTTTTTTTTTTTTTTTTTTTTTTTTTTGAGACGGAGTCTTGCTCTGTCACCAGGCTGGAGTGCAGTGGCGCAATCTCGGCTCACTGCAACCTCTGCCTCCTGGGTTCAAGCGATTCTTCCGCCTCAGCCTCCCGAGTAGCTGGGACCACAGGCGTGTGCCACGACGCCCGGCTAATTTTTTCGTATTTTTAGTAGAGACAGGGTTTCACTAAGTTTTTTTTTTTATACATTAAAACACATACACATTCCCATAGTTTTGCACAAATATGTTCACGCATATATTCATGCACTGAAATATCCAGGTTTGTCTATGTGTTGAAACTTCCACAGAGACCTACGCAATGTCATGCTTTTATATGTACAAACCACCTGCATGCACTTGAATGAGCCCAGTTCTTGTCAACAACCGTAATGACCAGTCTCTGAAGGATCAGTTTCAAACCTGATTCATAAGTAAGAGGAAAAAATGTCCAACTATGCCATCTCACAGCATTTATCTCAGGCAATAATGCCTTGCTATATTAGTCTGTATATTGTTCTTAGAAAGCATTTTGGAATTCATGAAGATGGGTTTCAAAGGCAGTCATGCCCAGGTTCAAATCATGACTGCTTAAGCAAGTGGCTTGATATTTCTGAGCCTCAATTTCCTTGTTTATAAAATATAGAGTGAAAATTACATCATGGATGTGCAAACATGAGAGGCAATGATGTAATATATATTTCCTCTATGCTCTTCTGGTCTATTTTAAGGTGAATTTTTTGGTGGGGGAGACCACATACACACACAAACACACACACACACACACAGACAAATACACACACACACACACACACACACACACACAGTAATCTTAAGGTCAGGGAACTAACCACATGAAGATCAGTACAGAGAAAGTTGTCTCCCAAAATGGCCCATGGAACTCATGAACGCTTATCTGGTACTGGGTTGATGATTTCTCTTTCTGCACACCTTCTCCATTCTCTTTTCTAGCATCAGACTTTCTTTGTTTGCATAGATTTAACTACTCTCTCATGACTTCCCATGACCTCACTGGATGGGGCTCTAACATTAGGTATCCTCTTAGCTTCTAATCCAATTATAATGACTACATCTCTCCATGTTGACCAATTCCACATTTATGAGAGAGGAATTTGATGTCAAGACTTACTTTTACACACCAGGCCATAAGAATTTAACTTTGGAGTCCCACAGACTTCAGATAAAAATCTAGTTCCAGCACTTCTTAAATCTGACCTTAAGCAATTTGCTAAACTCTCAGAATCTTAATTTTCTCATAGCCCTATAGGAAGAATTATGGGTTTTACTCCCATTGGATTGTTTTGAGGAATAAACCAGATAATGTATGGGAAGTGCTCAACCTAGTACATGGTACCTCTTCAGCCATAAAAAAACGCTAGCTACAATTAGTGTCAGTTCTGGCCCAAGGCCAGAGGTCAACCTAAGAGCAGGCTGTCTTTTTGTTAGCTGACCATCCCTGAGCCTGTCAGTCATAACCACTGGGCAACAGAGGCTAGGGTTGTTTCCTGAGATAGAAGTGCAATCAGGCTGGGTGCTGTGGCTCATGCCTGTAATCCCAGCACTTTGGGAGGCTGAGGCAGGCGGACCACTTGAAGTGAGGAGTTTGAAACCAGCCCAGCCAACATGGTAAAACCTCACCTCTACTAAAAATACAAAAAAAAGTTAGCCAGGTGTGGTTGTGTGCACCTGTAATCCCAGTTACTCACGAGGCTGAGGCATGAGAATTGCTTGAATATGGGAGGCAGAGGTTGCAGTAAGCCTGCACTCCAGCCTGGGAGACAGAGCGAGACTCCATCTCAAAAAAAAAAAAAAAAAAAAAGAGAAAGAGCGTAAGCAGGCCAGACTTTCTGTAGCTAGATCTACTCAGCATATGAGATGTAGGTTTCTTTTAACTCTACATAAAGTTGAAAGATAATGCAATAAAATCAACATATACATGGTACAATGTCAGCATTGGGAAAATACATTACTACTCAAAAGTACAAAGTTCTGTCTTACATATTCACTACCAAAAGAAAACAAAAACCACCTGATGAATATTTAAAAAGAGATGTGTCCAGGCTGTATGTTATGGGGACTGTAACCAAACCTGGGGGACCTGGTAGAAGAGGTGGAGCTTCCTGGAACAGATAACATAAACTTTGAAGAATGGGTAAAAGCTGGCCAGGTTAACAGATTGAACAATGGAGACAATTGGTACTCTCCAAGGAGAAGATGGCAGGCTCATATATGTCCATGTTATTGGTAGAAGTACACTTTACCTGTTCAGAGTGACAATCTTTATCCCACAAACTGTTTTTCTTCAAAAAAGTAATGAAGACTTCAGTTTCTCAACATATGTATCAGGAGTGTCCAATCTTTTGGCTTCCCTAGGCTACATTAGAAGAAGAATTGTCTTGGGCCACACATGAAATACACTAATACTAACAATAACTGATGAGCTTAAAAAAAAAGTGGAAAAAACCTCATAATTTTTTAAGGAAGTTTATGAATTTGTGTTGAGCTGCCTTCAAATCTGTCCTGGGCTGCATGTAGCCCACGGCCTGCAGGTTGGACAAGCTTGATGTATATTCTTGCTGATAAGATGGTTTGGGTTCAGAATCAGGAAACTCTAGGTATTGTTAACAGTTGCTACTTAGAATAATTTACTGAGGGCTTACCAAGTGTCCAACACATAGGTTGGAATGATCTTTATCCATCATTCTACAGACCGCTAAAAGAAGCATCCAGAAAATGTCAGAATCTACAGTAGTCAAAAGAGGAACCCAGGCTATGTTAAAAGTGCCTAGAAATATTTCTGGGCATCTTAACGGAGGGTTAGACACAGGCTCAGACTTCCACCTCCACAGTGTGCATCTCAGTTTGCCAGTCACTCAGGGTCCCTCCTATGGACTGCTTTGGGGCTTAGGGGGCCAAAGTAGTGTAGTCTGTGACAGACGGAGGAGCACATCTAAGATCTTAAGTTTGTGTTCCCACAAACTGCTCAGGAATCCCGGAACATTGGCTCTCAATGTGAATTTATTAAATGGAAATGTTTTGATTTATTTTTGAAAGCAAATATTGAACAATACAGATGCAAAAAGAGAATAATTTAACATTCATCTGTGTGTTTGCCATTTATAAATAACAGGTATTAGCATCTTATAAAATTTGTTTCACACATTGTTATTAATAAAATAACATTGTACAGTTGAAGCTTGCTGTCCAGTCCATCTCAGATCACACCCTCCTTTCCAGAAGAAAATTATTAGGATGAACTTGATTTGTAAGGTACTAGTCAAATAGTAAAGCTTTAATCCATTAACAATATATTGACATTTTCAATGTTTTATACAAATATCATTACATAATTTTTGTCTTTCTGTAATTAGCTTTGATTTCACTCATATGACTTTTTTTAAAGGTCTGTCTTGATGAACATCGGTAATGCATTCATTTTAATTGCTGAATTGAATTTCAATGATGCATGTATAAGTTGGGTTTTCAAATTTGCCTGAGTCATTCAAGAACTTGGCATAACGTACTTGATAGCAATTTGTACAGCTCAGGTATAGGGGATAGTCACTGTGTGATACTGAGATACCCATGGTTCTCTTGTTTGGGATTAAGGCTGGTTTTCGTTATTGTTGTTGTTTTCCCTTGTAAATCGAGTTTACTGTTCTATGTACTTTTTTTGTTAGGATGAAGCTTCACTTTACCGTAGTGTTCTAAGTTAACTTTGATAAGGCCATTCAACAACTTCCCTGATGCTTCAATATGTATTTTAAACATACCTATATATTTATATAGATGTATATCTGTGTATCTCACTAGCAGACATGATAAAAACAGATTTGCGCATCCCATTCCTTCCATTTATCATACATGTTCACACATGACAAAAATCAGCAGCAGAGGGGAACAGCAGGTTCAAATATACTAATCGTGCTTCAGCCTACCCCTGTTCATCATACATTGCTCTCTGTCTCCTGCAGGAATTCCCAAGTATAAAATTGGTTTTAGAAAAGCTCAATACCTATATCTCTTTTGTTTTTGTGAATGAGAAGCATACCACAGACCATATAATATGTTTGCTATGGCTGTTAGAAAGCTCAAAACCAAAGTTGTGAGTAGATCATTGCAGCAGAATTGCAGCCTTTCTCTTGCTGTTAACGTCCTGCTTCTGCCTCATTTAGAGCTTTTATGATGTGTCACTTTTATTGCAAAGCAACTGGATTTATTTGTAAAAAAAGAAGTCAAAATGTTTGAGACTATATAATTGTTGTGCAAACTAGACACTTTTAAAAATGAAAGGGGCCAATAAAGTAAGTTAATATTATATACTGTATGAAACATCATACTGTACTCAGTGATATGTAAATACATTTTTATAGCTCTATAAGACAAATATTTACCTTCAGACGTGGTCTTATGTAAATGACTTTCAACTTTTGAGAAAGAGGCTGATATTTTTGTCAGTTTGTGTCTTTGGCCAGTCCTGTGGATATTGACACCACTTTGCCCATGCCCCCTCCCCCTTTGCTTGTAAAAATTAAATACCTGAAATATAGAATCATTCTTGACTCATAGTAAACACTATGCGTGATTTTTGCCATTATTATTATTATTATTTTATTTTCTATAGAATATAGTGTTTTTCCACGAGTGTACTGAAAGAAACAAAGAAACCAATCATCATCATCATCACCAACAATAAGAGCAGCAATGCAAAGTATCTTTGGTGATATTTTCACAACCCGTCTTATAATATGAAGACTTCTTATCATTTATTCAATGCTTAATATGTCAAATGCAATGCAATGTGCTCTACTTATATAACTTATATATTTTAATCTTTGATACAGTACTACTTCAATTCTGATACGTATTTCCGTATTTCCTTGTTTTACTGAGATGAAAACATGGGATCAGAAAGAAACAGCTATTTTTCTAAGATCACACCGCATATAAATGGCCAAATGAGGGTTTATTTCCTGGTCATTTCACTCTAGAGTTAGTGCTTGTAATCACTAAGCTTTTCTATGTTAATAAACTAGGCAGGATTAAAAAGACATAAACCAATGATGTTCCTTATCAGCATAGCCATTGATTCCATCACTGAGTTGAAGAGGGCATTGTAATTATTAACTTATGAGCAATAACTTGAAGAGAGGCTTGTTCCGACTGAAGACATGATTAATAAAAGTGAACCTCCCCTTCTCCAGAAATGACTGTGAGTCATTCTTGCACATGACAAACTAAGTTCCTGTCCTTTATTGGGTCAAAAGGGGAAGACTGTTTGGCTACACATGGCTGACCGAGTCCCTTTTTGTCTATTTCCTTCTCCCTGGTTGTTTTCTCCTCCTTACTTTCTTCCAATCCCTGTCTTCAGGATCACTCCAAGCTGTGCTGCTTCAGAGAGAAGCTGCTAAGAAGGCTTCTGGTGCAAATGGCACAGCTGAATGTTTCCCAGTGCCAGGCAATCCCTCATCCAAGACAACTTGTACAAGCCCTTCACATTCCCTTGGTGCTTTTTCAACACAGCAGCTGTACAGGCTGAATTCTGTCAATCTGTATTTTCCAAAGGTATGCCAGTGTTCAACAACTTCTGTTTTATACTCTCTTGCTTCTTCCTGTTCCATTTGCCTTTTGTTCTGATTATCTCTTAGAATGTATTTGTCATCTAAATAACCCCAGTCCCACATCTCTCTGGCCTTACAAAGCTTTGTATTCAAACGTTGTTCTTATCCATTACATTTGCTTCTGTCTCCCTCCATCCTGATTTTGGCTTAGCTTTTCTGAATGAGGCATACTTGAATAAGATCTATTGGTAACACTCTCTCCATTGGACAAGCCCCAAAGCTGACATCTCTTAGAATTCTGTTCTTGGAGGAATCTCTTGCTCAAATAATCCCTAGCTTGGTCCAAGATAATCTCTTCTTAATAGTCATAGAAGGAAATTGTTGTCATGGTTGAAGTCGAACGTCCATACTTCAATTTAATATCAACAAGGATGTAAACCCTTTAGGTATCATGCATAGAGCTGAACATATAACAAATATATGGCCAACAGGTTATCTAAATAACAAAGAATGTTCTGGAGTAACTCCTGACTTGAATCCACACAGACGGAGGAAACAACTGGGCCAAAGGCAAGCTTTGTAGCAACTAATAAATTATTTCTCACTGAATAGCTATTCTTTCCCCAAAACATAGTTCTAACATGGCATTTATTCAGTTATGTTTAATTGGGCTGTCTTAAATGCAAAAACAGATGTGGACACAAACATATTTTCAGACATAATTGGTTTTTTTCTCCAGAGAAATGGCTACTTTGATATACTGAGAGAGTAGAGGTAAATGTTGCTTTGAACTAGTCTCTTTGTTCAGCTGCTTACTGTGCTAGTTACAGCATACACACAAAATTCTGGAGGGAGCATATTATAATATATGAGAGCCTGGGTGCTGGAATCAGCTCACCTGAATTCTGGCTCTGCAGTTTCCTGCTGCATGATCTTTGTTAAATTACTTCAGCAACCAAATCCTCATTGTCACCATTTTTAAAATAATATAAACAATCATGGAGGGTTTTATGAGGATGAGATGCAATGACTTCAGGTCAAGAACTTTGAACAGTGCTGCAATACAGTCAGAAGTCAATTTTCATTGAGAATTTTTACAAAGTGCAAGAAAACGTGCATAGGCTTTAGAGTCACACATACCTGGCTTCTCTTTCTTCTCTGCCATTTACTAGATACGTGATGTCCATGGAGTTGCTGCTTGGAATCTCAGTTCCTTAATCTGTAAAACAGGGCCAATCATACATATTTCCCAAAGGCTCTTAAATGAGATAATATGTAAATCTTCAGGTAACAATAAATATTCACTAAATGCTAATTCCTTTTCACTTTCTCTACCACTGGAAAACCAGTAGAATAAATAAAAGACAGAGGAAATAGGGACATTAATAAGAAAATTATTTCACAGGAAGCTGTGTACATTAGGAATTAGTTGAAGGGTGGTTTACAGCCAAATCACAAGGTACGAGTTTCTACTTTGCCAGTGCTCTTTCTTCCCTCCCACACCTCTGGGTCTCTACTCTGAGCACTGGCTTGGGACAAAAATGGCTGTTAGAACCAGCAAGTCTTCTTTTCTAATATACAGAACTCCCCAGTCTGCTGAGACAGCCTACAAAGACTCCATGCTTGCAGTATATCTGCATGCCAGTCTGTGTATTTGTCTGTTTGCATACATTTATGTCCATGCATGGTGGTTTCTAGCATTAAGGTGCAAATATTGGTGCCTGTCATCAGATATATCTGGAAAAATTGCTTTTTCAACTTGAACACCTTGATATGTATGCCCATAAGCAAGTCATTTAACCATTGTATGAGGACTAAGCGAGACAAAAGACTGAAATCGTTAACAGCTGGCAGGCATTAAGTGGGAGATCAAAGCTGACTACTATGATTAACATAGTAATTATCAATCTCTCTATAGATAAGCAGATATAGATCTGTGACTGTGGCTGTGTAAGAGGCATCCGGGTAAGTCCCTACTTTTCTTATTCTAAGAGACCAGGCAGAGAATCTCCAGGTCTCTGCTTGCATACTTTATGTGAAGGTATCAGAGGGCCGTATTAATTCTAATTAACTCATTGTATCAATTCATAGCAATGCATTCCAAATGCAGGTGATGGCTGATGGCTCCATGCTGGCCGCCTCCAGGAAAAGCTTCTCATTGGGATTGGCCATGAGCTCATTCTAACTTACCAGACAGTGGGATGTCATGGAACAAAGTAAGAAAATTGACTCCAGAAAGACCTGATCCCATTCCCAGCTCTATTCCTTACTCCTTGTACAATACTGAGCCAATTATTCTGCTTTTGGAAATTCTTGCTTTCTTATTGGAAGAATAGAATGATAATAAACTTCACAGATAAATCAGATTCTGCATTTACAAATATGGAACCAAGCACAGAGGCCAAATTCATCTCAATCATTCAGCAACTAAACATGATGCTTCTCCTGTGAGTCAGGCACTGTGTTAGGCTCTGTAGGGTGATATAAGGGTGAGGTTTCTGCTCTCTTCAAACTTGGAATTACTGGGATGTAATAAATGTGTCCAGAAAAGATATATATATTCTCCTTTCATCTCTTTGCATGGAAATGCTTTCTAATTTTTGGAGTGTATGGCCTCTTATTGTCTGTACTCTGGCCCGGTGATGAATTTCTCTTTCAGTGTGACCCAGACCAATCTATTATTTTAAAGGCAGGATGTGGATCAAGGTAGTTTTAAGCTTGAGGAAATCTTGAGGTGGGATAAAGCACACGGAGCATTGCAAAGAGGATTCTTTTGTGGGAGCAGTTGGGAAGCTGCCAAATTTCTAATAATAAATGAATTTGCCTTTACTTAAAGAAGGAAGTGGTACTTTCCCTCACAACAGAGAAAGGAAAGGCTGACTCCTCAGCTTTTGTTACCAGCACCACCTCTCCCCTAACTGGAAGGTGGCTTGAGCTGGGAAGAAAAATGACAAATGCAAGCCCAGCCTTAGAGAACCTCCCAGATAGGTGAAAATGGAAGGTGGAAAAGTACAAGTTACTGAAAGAAATGATCTAGAATGCAAATGGGATGTGGCAGTATGGCACTGACATGCAGTATGGGTGGTAGGTTGGGAGAAGGGGTGGGACCAGCATTGCGTATTCCCGTGTCCTGGATATGACAGAGATGGCTGGGGCTCAGCACCTCTCTCTGTTCCTCTCAACTTCCCAGGGTCCCTCGCAATTAAATCAGGGCCCCTGCAACAAGGTTCTCTAGTCGATGGGATGTGACTGAAGTGGCTCATTCAATTTCTTGAGAGCCTTCTTAGTGCCAGAGCTGTTCCCAGCCTTGGAAATTCAGGTGGAAACAACCAATACAAATGTTTGTCCTCACAGAGCTTACTTATTTTGGTGAGTGAGAAAGACAGTGAATTTACACTCATTGAATAAGCAAAATATAGTGAATCTGACAAAATATATGAATAAGTAAAATACATGAAAATAAATATATACTTTTATATGTAATTTGTTAATTGTAAGTAAAAATATAAATGTTTCTGTATAATTTTATAAATTTATGTAAAATTATGTAAGTATACACGTGTGTGTATATATAGTATATACATAATATATAGTACAAAATATAAAGATGGTGATAACTGCTAAGCCAAGAAATAAATTAGGTAAGGAGCATCAGAAATACTAGAAAATAATTTTAAAGAGGTGGCTATGGAACCCTAAAAAGAGAGTAAAATTTGAATAAAGAGAAATAGAACTAGTCATGCAGACATCTGATAAAAGAACATTCTTCGGTTATCAGGAACTCCGTTTAGTGGAGTGGAAGGAGGGAAATATAACAGGGGAAAGTTTGGAGAGAGGAAATGTGTCTGGATCATCCCTGGCCTTGAGGCCTCTGCAAGCTTGTTGGCTTGCAGTCTGGGGTAAACGGAGAAGCCAGTGCATGAGGAGTGAGATGAGAGTTATTTCATGAGAATTACTCAGATTGCTATTTTGAGAATATACTGAAAGGGGTGTGGGAGCAGGCCAGAAGCAGAAAGACAGGATGGAGGCTCTTGCTGTGTTAAGAGAAGAGGCTGGCAGGGACCAGGAGTTGGGAGTGGACGTGGACGACATGGTGAGATTCTTGATGTATTTTGAAGGAGCCAACAGAATTTGCTGAGGAGCAAGTTGTGGGGGAGTCAGAGCAAGAGAAGAGTCACAGGAGACTGCAGAGTTTTGTGTCTAAGCAGCCGGAATTTGCTTAGGCTGGAATGAAGCTGCCAGTCTGAGTTTGGAAAGACGACAGGAGGACCTTACTTGTGGAGTGGATAACAGTATCAAAACCTCAAATTTGTCATGCCCATGAGATATCAAAATCAGGATTTAACATAGACACTTGGATGTGTGCCTTGGATATTGGGTGGAGAGGTTGAGATTTAAAATGCACAGTTTGAAGCCACTGATGTACAGATAGTACTTGAACATTTAAATGGTGATAAGAAGGTGGGATCACCCTTCTTATCTTTCTGCACACAAGGTGGTTGAATAACGAGTGCAGTGGTAGAAACAAAATGAGTTCACTTGAAGAACAGGAATTTCTGAACAGGAGAAGGAGAATCGCTTCAGAGGCAGCCCACTTCCGGAGAAAGTTTTCTGGACTTCCAAGCAGAACCCAGAGAAAATGGAAAAAGAAAAAAAAAAAAATATGGTACTACCAGTTACAGATTTCTTTGTTCCTTCTCCACTCCCACTGCTTCACTTGACTAGCCTTTAAAAATAAATAAATAAATAAATAAATAAATAAATAAAAAATTATGGTACTTTTACTAATGTGAGAAAAATAAGACAAACTATTTACTAAGTAATTTGGTAACCGCAGACTTTCTAAGCAGTGAGACAGGAAGTTCTGGCTGGAAGGTGCGTAGCACAACATTGATACTGGAGTGAATGACAGGCATGGAGGTTCTGCTAACTCATCCACTTATTTCACTTATATGACATCTGGAAGCTCTGGGGCCATTCTAATGGCAGTCTTAGTTCCAAGGCAATTTCAAGACAACAAAATCAGAATTATTTTTTCGTTGAAAGCTGTATAATGTGTTACAGGTTAACACAGAAATCACATAACATCAAATGTGTACATATACCAGGAAGCAAATGTAAATGTTGTAAATAAATGAAGATGCATAAATGTATAGACAAGAATGGTCGCGATTGTGGCAAATTAGGATACAGCAATTATTCAGTTGACACCATGTGGGACTACAAGTCCAATTTTCTTCAGATTTTCAAGAGTCTAAAAATGTGGGTTTTTATGTGGAAATGCCCAATATTTAAATGTTGGCAAGTAATTTACTTTACTAAATACCTGTGTACATGAAGCAAAGTATGTTTTCTGTCTAACGGTAGCTAATTGGACACAAATTTTCAACCACTGATGAAGGACTTTATTTATCTGTTTTTGCACAAAAACTGAGAAGCTGCTGTTTTTGGTGGATACAAGTGAAACAGAGCTACATACATATGGCATGATTGATTCCCACCTAGTAGGGAATGTGAACAACTCAACATATGATGTCATGTTTTGTGTTTCTAAAGGATAATTCCGAGGCAATATGAGAAGAAGTAAATAACTCTGCAATGGAAAAGACACTCAAGACCCCACGAGGAAAGTGGCATTTGGGGTAAATCAAGCTTGGGGGATGAAAGAGTGTGCAAGATGTTAGAAGTTTGCTGAACTTGTGTTTGGTTTATTATAAAGTGTACTAATGGCTAGACTGTCCTAATCCACTGTTATTGTGAGAGTGGACTGCTTATCTGCCATTTTTCATTATGATCTGTGATCCATTGTAGCCACTAACTACAACTTATTAACAGTTTTACTGAAATAAAATCCTAATTCACATAGAATACAATTATCTTATTTAAAGTGTATAATTCAACATATTTTAGAATATGTACAGGGCTATACAGCCATTACCGCAATACAGACAGTCCCCCAACTTAGAATTGTTCCACTGACCGTTTTTGAACTTTATGATGGGTTTGTCAGGATAGTAAATGCCCTTTTGAATGATGATGTGTTTATTGCAATGTATCTCCATCATATGTCGAGGAACATCTGTACAATTTTAGGACACTTTTCCCCTGTAAAATAAATCTCATATCCATTAATGATAACTTCCCACTTTCTCCTCCCACTCAGCTTTAGGCAACCACTAATCTATTTTCTGTCTCTATCGATTTGCCAATTCTGGATGTTTCACAGAAATCAAATAACACAATATTTGAGTCTTTTGTGACTGCTGTTACTTAGCATAATCTTTTCAAGGCTCATTCATTTCCTAACATGTATTACCAAATAATATCTTCTTATGGCCAGATAATATCCCATTAAATAGATATGCCACATTTTATATGTTCACTCATCAAGTGATGAAAATTTGCATTGTTTCCACTCTTTGACTATTATGAATAATTCTATGAGCAGTGTGTACAGGTTTTTTGTAGATATCTGTTTTGCATTCTCTTGAATGTATACATAGAAGAAAATTGCTGGATCATATGATAACTCTATGTTAAATATTTTGAGGCACTGCCAAACTATTCTTCAAAGTGGCTGCATCATTTTACATTTCCACCAAAAACATATGAGAGTTACAGTTCCTCCACACCTTACAAAACACTTGTAATCATATGACTTTTTTATTAGAAACAGTCAATAGGTATAAAGTGATATCTCTATTGTTTTTATTTACATCTTTAACAGAGTATAATGTTAAGAAACTTTTAATATGCTTATTGGCTATCTGTGTACGTTCTTTGAAGAAATTTAATTTTTTCCTCCCTCAATTGAATTTTTTAATGATTGAGTTGTTTACATCTTTTCTATTTTTTTACTTAAAAGTCCTAATGTGATATATGGTTTGTTGATATTTTCTCCCATTCTGCAAGTTGCTTTTTCATTTCTTAATAGTATTGTTTGCAGTGCAAAAGCTTTTACTTTTGATTATATACAAAGAGTCACAAAGATTTATGCCCATTTTATCCTAATAATTTTATAGTTTTTGTTTTTCCATTTAGTCTTAAAACTGTGATAATTTTTAAGTCAGGTTGGGCATGGTGGCTCATACCTGTAATCCTAGTACTTTGGAAAACTGAAGCAGGCAGATCGCTTGAGCCCAGAAGTTTGAGACCAGCCTGAGCAACATGAGAAAACCCGGTTTCTACAAAAAATACAAAAATTAGCTGGGTGTGGTGGCTTATGCCTCTGATTCCAGCTACTAGGGAGGGTGAGGTGGGGGATCACTTTAGCGTGGGATGTTGAGGCTGCAGTGAGCTGTAATCACACCACTGCACTCCAGCCTGGGTGACATAGCAAGACTCTGTCTCTAAATAAATAGATAAATTTTAAGTTAATTTTTGTTAATGGTGTGAGGTAGGGGTCTGACTTCATTCTTTTGTGTGTGTCCTAGTGCCATCTGTTGAAAAGTCTATTCTTTCTCCATTACATTTTTTTGGCACCTTCATTGAAAATCAGTTGAGCATAAATGTAAGAAACTATTTCTGTAAGCTCAATTCCATTCCACTGATCTAAATGTTTCTACTAATGCCAGCACTACACTGTCTAGATTACTGTACTTTTGTATTGTTTATAAATCAGAAAGTTGGAAATGAGTCTTCAGACTTTGTTCTTTAAATGTGTTCTTTGTTTCAGCTATTTCTGGTACTTTGCAATTTCTTAATAATCTTAGGAAAAACTTGTCAACTTCTAAAAAGAAGGCAGCAGGAATTGTGTTGCATGTGTAGATCAATTTGGTAGTGTTGCCATCTTAGAAATATTAAGCCTTTTATACCATGACAATGTGATGTCATTCTATTTATGTAGGTCTTTAATTTCTTCCAATAATATTTTGCAGTTTTTATACAAATATTTTGCATCTAATGGTAATTTTGCTGGGTGTAGTGGCTCATGCCTGTAATCCCAGCATTTGGGGAGGCTGAGGTAGGATTATTTGAGCACACTAGTTTGAGACCAGCTTAGGCAACATAGTGAGACTCTGTCTCTCCAAAAAGAAGTAATAATAATTAGCTGAACATGGTGGCACCCACTTGTAGTCCCACGTACTCAGGGGATAGAGGTGGGAGAATCACTTGAGCCCAGGAAGTCAAAACTGCAATGAGCCATGATTGTGCCACTGCACTCCAGCCTGGGTGATAGAGCAAGACCCTGTTTTAAAGAAAAACTATTATTATTATATTAAATTTTTGCCCAAGTATTTTATTTTGTATGCCACTGTAAACTGAATTATTTTATTAATCTTATAGCAAAATGCTCATTGTTTATGTGTAAAATTCAATTTCTATTTGCATTGTATATATTTTGGAACTTTGTTGAACTAGTTTATAGGTTCTAATTTCTTTCCAATGAATTTCCTAGAACTTTCTATATACAAAATCATACCATTTTTAGAAAAGATAATTTTATTTCTTTCTTTTCAATGTGGGGTAACTTAACATTTCATTTTATTTGCTAACAGCCCTGACTATAAACTCCAGTATTATGATGAATCAAAGTGATAGAAGCAGACATATTTGTCCTGGATTTGGACCTAATATTAAGGGGGAAAGCATTAACTCTGTCACCGTTAAGTATTATATTATCTGAATTTTTCTTAGGTACATTTTAGAAGGTTAAGAGAATTTCCTTCCATTTCTAATTCGTTGGGTGTTTTTATCATGAAAGGGTATCACATTTTTCAAATTTTTTTAATACCTGTTGAAATGACCATTTTTTGTACTTTATTCATATGCTAAATTACATTCATTAATTTGCAGATGTTAAATCAAACTTGCATTCCTGGGATAAGTTCAACTTGGTCATGACTTAATCTCTTTATTTATTTATTTACTTTGGATGTTGCTGGATTCAATTGTCAAGTATTTTATTGAGAATATTTGTACCTATACCTATAAGGAATGTTGGAAGTCAGTTTTCTTGTGATACTATATTCTGTGTTGGTTTTTAGGATAATATTGGTCTCATTGAATCAGTTGAGAAGTACTTCTTCCTCTTCTATTTCATGAAAGAGTTTCTGAAAAATTAATTTTACATCTTTGAATTTTCGGTGGAAATGAAATGACACAAACTGAGTCTAGGGGTTTCTTTTAATGGAAAGTTTGTAAAATTACTAATTCAATTTTTCTATTTGTATGGTTTATTATAATTTTATATTTTTTCCCGAATACATTTAGTAATTTGTGTCTTTCTAGGAACTGTTCATTTTATCTAAGTTACCTAATTTCTTTATTCAGTTTTTATATAGAACGATAATAATTATTTTTATTTTTTAAAAATTATACATTCAAGAGTACATGTGTAGGTTTGTTACATGGATGTACTGCATAATGGTGTGGTATGTGCTTCTAGTACACTCATCACCCAAACAATGAATATTGTACCCCATAGCTAAATTTTCAGCCCTCATTACCTTCCTGCTGTCCCGCTTTTGGAACCTCCAGTGTCTACTATTTCCATCTTTATGTCCATATGTACCCATTGCTTAGCTCCCACTTATAAGTTAGAAAACGTGGTATTTGATTTTCTGAGTTATTTCACTTAGGATAATTGCCTACAGGTCCATCCATGTTGCTGCAAAAGACATGATTTCATTCTATTTTAATGGCTCCACAGTGTACCATGGTGTATATGTACCACATTTTCTTTATCCAGTCATCCATTGATGGACATTTAAGTCAATTTCATGACTTTGCTATTGTGAATAGTGCTGCAATAAACATATGAGTGCAGGTGTCCTTTTTACATAATGATTTCTTTTCCTTTGGATAGATAATTTAGTTGTGGGATTGCTGAGATGAATGGTAGTTTCAGTTTTATTTATTTGAGAAATCTCTATATAGCTCAGTAATAATGGCCCACTTTCACTGCTGATTTCATTCATTTCCCCAATGACATAAACTCCTGGTTTTCTTACCATGATTTAGTAGATTATCTTGATTGAATAATTTGCCATTTGCTATATGCCCTTTAGGCAAGTTTAAAGATTTTAATTGATATTTAAAAATACTTTTTACTATTTAAGTTTTTTGCTTTGCTGGGGAGAGCATATGCCAAATTTGTTAATTTATCATTTGTGAGAGTGTCTTAATCTCTACAAGTGTTCTGAAAAATTTCTGAGAATATAAGGAAACCTCTGAATCTTTTCCCCTGAGAAAGCAAAATCACAAAAAGAAACTTTATAAAAACTCAGGTGAAATCTTTGGTCTTTCTGAATTTTAGGAACTCAAGGTTAAGAATCCTTTTAGACAGCTAATATTTTATTTTAATAAAAAGTTTATACAAGGGGAAAGAGTGGATTTGCAGATTTTCATAGATTGCAAATTTGTATGTAGCAAATTTGTAGCAGATTTCAGCTAATCATTTATGAGGCTAAATGGGAATTTGGAGAGTTTATTTCTGGCTTGTCATCAGTAAGCAAGAGTTGGGGACTGGCCTCTAGGTCTTGCCTAAGTTATTTGGAAAAATGTAATCCCTTGCAGTCAATCTTTTCCTGAGACAAAAGAGGGTGGGGAGATATCCTAAGTCTTGCTGTTTTCCAGGATCACGGGTCTCAGGAAAATTAAATACTATCACTGCAGAACAGCTAAGATGTTCAGTGGCATCATCTCAGTACCTATTTGAGTCTCTTGACTGCATTGCACATCTACACTTAGTTCTTTTAAAGGAAGATTTCAGTGGGAGGAAGGAAAGCCACCCGCCCAAATCTGAGCTCTGTATCCCAAAAAGAATAACTGCTAATCTAATTTGCTTCCAGACGTGATTGAGCCCCTTTTACCGGTGGGCAGTGTTCCTGTACCTTAACAATTCCTTATTGCTCTCTCTTTTTAATGTGTATGTTCTGATTCATTTGGATTTTGATCAATAAAGCCTAAAATATTTAATGCCTGGCTTGTTAAGTCAAAATTATCTACTCTTTCCCTAGAACAGTGGTTCTCAAACAGAAGCATGTGTCAAAATCAACCAGAAACCTTAAAACTGAGAATGCTGAACTGCACTTCCAGAGATTCTGGTTGAGTAGGTTTTACTTGTTGACTAAATATTTGCATTTACTTGTTGACTAAAAATTTGCATAAAATTCCCAGGAAATGCTAATATTGTTAGTCCATGAACCACACTTTGTGAAGCATTAGTCTGGATCTTCAGTGTTCCTCACTTACTATTTTCCACTACCTTGGAATATCTGTTCTTTTTAAATAAAAGTTTTGAAAATTATTTTTTGCAAAGAAAAAGAAAATGTGTTGTTCATTTGGTAAGAACATTCTACCATCTTGAGATGTGAAAGGGTAGAATGCTATCTGGAAGTTGGGAGGTAAAACTCAGGACAGACAATTTAGGGAATAGCCTAAAAGATACCTAACTATTCATCACTCATTATTAACACATGTTAACATTTTGTCATGGTCTTTTCATAGTTTTAAAATGTTTACTGTAATAATACTGTTCTCTTCCAGAACACCCTTACAGATAAACCCAGAAATAATGTTGAACCAGATATATGGGGATCCCTAGGCCTAATCAAGTTCATGCATAAAATTAACCATCATAGTAAAGGTTGTACATTTTCAAGTTTACTAAATATCACCAGATCATTCTCAAATGTGGTTGTATCAGTTTGTACTCTAAATGAGAATATCCCTTTCCACACACTTTTACCTGCACCTTGAAGTGCAGGACTCACATCTTAAAAGATAATGCTTTTTGAGATACTCACAGGCCAGGCGTGGTGGCTCATGCCTGTAATCCTAGCACTCTGGGAGGCTGAGGTGGGTGGATCACCTGAGGTCAGGAGTTCAAGACCAGCCTGGCCATTATGGTGAAACCCCATTTTAAATAAATAAATAATAAAAAAATAAATAAAAGAGATATTCACAATCCAGCGAGACACTATCTGTTAAATATTTTGAGTATATTTAAATGTTCAAAAAATAATAAGTATGTGATGTGATGGATAGGATAATTCAGCTTGATTAAATCATTCCACAATGTAAAAATATATCAAAGTGTGACATTGCATGCCATAAATATATACAAATATTATTTTAAATTAAAAAGATAAAAGAAATATTTGCAATGAATGAAGCTTTTTTAAGTCTGTCCTGTCTCTAAGATAAGAGGTACTAGTCATATGTGACTATAGAGCAGTAGAAATGTGACCAATGTAATTCAGAAACAGAATTTTTAATTTCATTTAATTTTAATTAGTTTAATTTTAAATTTATGTGGCCACATGTGGCTAGGGGGATGCCAGTTTGGACAGAAGAGGTCTCTGTGGATAGAAAAGAACTTCCAACATCGGGAATGTATGACAAGCTTCAACTAGGGAAAATGCATTAAATGTGGCTAATGTTCAAAGCCAGGAAAGATCACTGTTGGGGGAGTTGAGGATCATTTGCAGAGGCAAAGTTTGAATTAGAAGTAAAGCTTGTGCTGGGAGAGAAGTCTGAGCAAACCAATCTGCAGTGAGGAGATTAGTTATTAGCCACTAAAAATGACAGTTACGACAACCACATACAATATGGATAACTGCTTGCAATGCTTCATTAGGTGAAAAAATAAAAATAAAAAGTGGTGTAGATACTCCGCAGCTTCTAAATAGACATTTCATGCACATGAAAAGTAAAGAAATAAACAAAAAATAAGTGTGTTAGAGTTGAGGCTTTAAAAATTATTTACTAATATTATTTTCAAAATATTCTTTATCATGCTTTCTTTTAAAAAGAATAACTAGCAGATCATGTGGCTTTATAAGCATGAATAATTTAGTGAACAATTAAAAGGAAAATTCATCCATAGTAACAGGAGATATTCATGAGTTGAAAACACCTAAGCATAATCTTGACTTGAATAGCAGAACTTCTAAGCACAGAATAACACAAATAGATTATTGAAAGTTTCTTACTCTGTGTGATCCTTCTGCAAAACTGCATTATAACATATTTTGAATTGATTATTCTAAACTACCTGCTGTGATCTTAGTCAATCAAAGTATGAATTATTTAGGAAACAGGTCTTGTTCTTTCTTATTGGAGCATAGGTAGTTACTAGTTTCTTTCCAAATTAAAAATAAGACAATCCTAAGCAAAAAGAACAAAGCTGGAGGCATCATGCTACCTGACTTCAAACTATACCACAAGGCTACAGTAATCAAAACAGCATGGCACTGGTACCAAAACAGAGATATAGACCAACGGAACAGAACAGAGGCCTCAGAGGCAATGCCACACTTCTACAACCATCTGATCTTTGACAAATCTGACAAAAAAAAAGCAATGAGGAAAGGATTTCCTGTTTAATAAATGGTGTTGGGATAAGTGGCTAGCCATGTGTAGAAAACAGAAACTGGACCCATTCTTGACACATTGCAGTAAAATTAACTCCAGATGGATTAAAGACTTAAACTTAAGACCTAACACCATAAAAACCCTAGAAGAAAGCCTAGGCAAAACCATTCAGGACATAGGCATAGGCAAGGACTTCATGACTAAAACACCAAAAGCATTGGCAACAAAAGCCAAAATAGACAAATGGGATCTAATTAAACTCCAGAGCTTCTCTACAGCAAAGGAAACAATCATTAGAGTGAATTGGCAACCAACAGAATGGGAAAAAAATGTTTGCAATCTACCAATCTGACGAAGGGCTAATATCCAGAATCTACAAAGAACTAAAACAGATTTACACACAAAACAAACAAACTCATTCAAAAGTGGGTGAAGGATATGAACAGATACTTTTTAAAAGAAGACATATATGAGGGCAACAAACATATGAAAAAATGCTCATCATCACTGGTCATTAGAGAAATGCAAATCAAAACCACATTGAGATACCATCTCATGCCATTTAGAATGGCAATCATCAAGAAATCTGGAGACAACAGATGCTGGAGAGGATGTGGAGGAATAGAAACACTTTTACATTGTTGGTGGGAGTGTAAATTAGTTCAATCATTGTGGAAGACAGTGTGGTGATTCCTCAAGGACCTAGAAATAGAAATTCCATTATACCCAGCAATCCCATTACTGTGTATATATCCAAAGGGTTATAATTTGTTCTATTATAAAGACACATCCTCAAGGACCTAGAAATAGAAATTCCATTATATCCAGCAATCCCATTACTGGATATATATCCAAAGAGTTATAATTTGTTCTATTATAAAAACACATGCACACGTATATTTTCATTGTGGCCCTGCTTACAATAGCAAAGATCTGGAATCAACCCAAATACCCATTGATGATAGATGGCACAAGGAAAATGTGGCACATATACACCATGGAATACTATGCAGCCATAAAAAACCATGAGTTTGTGTCCTTTATTTGGACATGGATGAACCTGGAAACCATCATTCTCAGCAAACTGACCAAAGAATGAAAGATCAAACACCACATGTTCTCACTCATAGGTGGGTGTTGAACAATGAGAACACATGGACACAGGGAGGGGAGCATCACACACTGGGGTCTGTTGGGGGGGGGGGGAATAGGGGAGGGACAGTAGGGGGTAGGGTGGTTGGGGAGGGATAATATGGGGAGAAATGCCAGATATAGGTGACAGGGGGATGGAGGCAGCAAACCACATTGCCATGTATGTACCTGTGCAACAATCCTGCATGATCTGCACATGTTCCCCAGAACCTAAAGTACAATTATATATATATTAAAAAAAAAGAAATCTAAAAATATAAAAATAATAAAATATGATAGAACACATGCTTACTAAGGTTGTGATTTAATTTTCCCCTTGTCTTTGGTCTTTGTATATTCCAAAGGAAGTAGAGATTTGGCACAAATTTCCAGCTAGATTTGATGGATATGACCTGGGGTCTCCGGATATTGCTTTGCTTATTCTAAAATAAATAAATAATTTTTTAAATTACAAAATCTCAAACTTGCTGAAAAATTGCAAATGTAGAAAAAATAACTTTGAGGGTCTTTAACCTGATGCCATGTCTCCTCTTAACAATGTAGTATTTATTGCTTCTAACCAAGAATGTTCTTCCACATGACCATAATAATATTAAAATCAGAAAAGTAACCTTTGATACATTACTATCACGTAATCTACAAACTCCAGCAGAGTTTTATAAATGTCCCAATAGTGTCTTCTTTGGTGAAAGGATCTAATTCAGAATTCTACGTTGCTGTGAGTTGCTACATCTTTTTAAACTATTTCAGGCTGAAACAGTTCATCAATCTTCCCTTGACCTTCATACTCTTGACATGTATTAAGACTATAGGTCATTTAATTGTACAATGTTTCTCAGTTTTTGTTTGTCAGGTATTTCCCTGTGGTCGGTTTCACACTATACGTTTTAAGCAGAAATATCTCAAAAGGGTTGCTGTCTTTTTCTCATTGCATCTGAGGCAACTTGTATTTTCCCCAGATGGTTCTGTAAAGATCATTCACTCCTCATGCTGTTCTTACAAGACATTGTTGACTCTCTTCTCATTGAAAGGTGGGATCCATGTTCTGTTCCTTGACATGGGTGAGTCTGAGTCTCTGACTATGGAGGCATGTGTGTGTGTGTGTGTGTGTGTGTGTGTGTGTGTATGTGTGTGTATATATTATATATATATGTATAAATAATATTCATATTATTTACCAGCTCCAAGTTCAAGAGGACGCTATAAGTGGCAAGAGCAGAATATTCTGGTGTTGCCACTTATAGCATCCTCTTTGATTTTCAGCTAACCAGGGACTTTCACTTTCCTCATCTGTAAGTGTGGTGGGTGATAAAGGTGTCTCTTACATGAATCTATTGGGATGGTTAACTGCTCATATTTTCCCTATGCTCAGCCTACACTCTCACCAATGCTAAAACAGGTAAACCTGCTCCTAGATGGCAGAGGCTTTCTATTTGTCTTTGTATACCTAATACTTAGCACATAGTAAGCATTCCATGAATATAAAAAGTAAATTCATTTACATTAGGAATTAGTTGATTATATAGCATTTTAAACTTTTTGATTTTGTATTTTTAATTATTGTGGTTATTGTAAGTGCCACATGAGTGATGGTTGTGACTACTGAATAAAATTTCTATCTATCTGAAATATTCAAATATATATGTGTTTTGTATGTATTGTATATTTATAGCCATTTTAAAACTTAATACTTGACTTTTAGCCCCAGTTTCTGGACTACGATAGGTGATCAGTAAATATGAATAATCAACTAAATGGATATATGACTGTATGAATAACTAAATGATTAGTAGATGTATATAAAAGAG